>JALXJV020000012.1:9192270-10392270 GCA_024633595.2 Lepomis macrochirus | reverse complement strand
CTGCAGTCGTAGGAAATAGCATGACGGTGAGCTTATGTCAGCTTCCTGTTTGACACGTTCATACACTGTTTTGACGCTGGTCAAGGTGAACCCCGTAAACATGGACACACAGAGCAGGACATGACCATCAGGGGTTAACCAGAGGTTGTGCTTTGGATCACAGAGGCTAAACAGCACATCCTATGTCTTAATTCCAGACAATGACGCAGGTTTGAAATTCAGTTGACGACATTGACCGCCTGTCACTTCCTCACCCTGTCAGTGGTTTTTCCTGTCTTTCTCTGTTAGCCAATAAAGTGCAAAATATGATTAAACCTTTTTCTTATAAAGGGATTTGCTTTTAACAGTTTCACAGATGGCAACAAACAGGAAAGGAGTTGTCATCATTTTCTGTGGCCTTTTTAGTAAGTTTGGTTTTCAGTCAGTGATAGAATTCACTATATGATGTAAAATGGGAGTTTAACTAAATGTAATGTGGGTACTGTTAATACCATCAGTGAGATGGGAGGTAATGTGTTCACTGCATGGTCTCACTCTTCTGTCAAGGCCCCGCCGACTGTGGCTTGTCGCTGGCTGGTCTCACACATCATTCACTAATGAGTGAGTGACATCTGCTGGGGGCCTGTGTGACAGAGCACTGTCACCCTGTCTGACACTGGGAAAGCATTTCTATATATCTGTCCATCCATCCAACAATCCTGCTTCTGTCCTACTGCTGCAGCAGGCATGTTGAAGAATGTAAAGGGCGGTATGTAACAGCAGAAGTTTCTTCCTGTAAGGATTAATGCACTAATAATAACTGCTAATAGTATGAATGCATCTCCTTAACATTTCCAATTTTTATAATTGGTTGGACCATATGCCTTTCACATAGCTCTGCATATTACTAACACCTGGTTTGAGACTTCTCTCTATCACATCTCACTCATAAAGTCACAGTGCTTCTGCTTGCATCAGCACTCAACCTCATAACAATTTGTGAGCAGTGGATTATGAGCTTCTTCCACACAGTAAGGGTCCCACTGGTGTCCTGACACCTGATATCTTCACTTTCCTTTCCTTTCACACCAGTTGAGGGATGACATTAATTGATGGGTGACACTGTGCAGAAAATCTGGATAAAATTTGCTGTAAAATGGTACAAATTTTATAGAGATATGTGGTTTCTGAAGAATATTAATGTCCCCTTTATCTCACAGGTACATCTTTATATATAGACATTATAGTCAGATTTTCAAAATGAAATGCTAAAAAAGCTTTGATGTAATAAATAATTAAATCTCCAGATAGAGTTTAATTCAACTTCTTTTTTGAAGGGCTAAGCAGCTCGGGGAGTGACAAGTCACAGAACTAATCATCTAAGTTAGAGATAACTTAAATGATTAGAGGCAGGAACACAGCTCAAGCCCCTGCTTTTTTATGTTTTTTTCAAAAAATTGTGACCACGATACATACTAAGCGCCGCATTTTACAGTTGAAAACTCAAATTGTCAGTGCTCTCTGGTGGACAAACTATGTAATGGTGATTTATACATTACCTAAAACATAGTTCGGCAATATACATACATTGGCCTGGCTCATTTATCGGTCAAGCTCTAATTTTGACACATGAATTTTGAGAGTCATCTGCCAAAAAAAATGAGAAGCAGAAGACAAACACTTGAAACGAGAAAATGCAGATGTCGTTAAAATTTATTCTATGAGTGTATTTTATCTTACATTAAGCATACCGTAGATAATATTTATTTCCTTACTTTTCAAGAAAATATTCAAAGATAATGTGAAATGTGAGCACTAAAAAATACAAAACCAACAGCATGGTCCTTTAAAGGTGGACATGAGATCCACTCAGTACATGAACTGCCACGTAAACATGCAACTTTGGATGGCAAAGCAGCAAAATTGCTGTTTATGTGCAACATCTCAAATAAGTTAGCCCAAGACTCAGCCTAAAATGCAAAACAGGAAAGAGACTGACAAAGAAAATGAGGAGGGTGGAGGTGAGGTGATTGGGGAGGGCCTGTTTTGCTTCCCCGGTCCTCCCTCCTGACATACACGCTGAACACAAATATCATTCATTAACAGTAATGTGCCATCTTAACTCTGATGGATGGAGCACAGGCCCACACACACACACACACACACACACACACAGAGCTATGAAAAACAGAGACAATTTAAAGACGGACCTGCTGGGGAGCTGGGATGGCTGACTATCAGTCTCAAGCGCGCACACACACACGTGCGCACATACACGCATGCAAACAGGCACAGACACAGTCATACACACAGAAGGCTGGAGCTCAGGTGTCAGGCTAGCACGCTGCAAATGAAGACATTTCCTACAGCTGGCAACCTTTGATGGCTCTATGATTCCTCTGCCGCTCACTAGCACTCCTCAGAGGAAACAAGAGATGAGAGAGAGAGAGAGAGAGAGAGAGAGAGAGAGAGAGAGAGAAAAGAGTGACCTCAGGAGGTAGAGCAGGTTGCCCGTTAAGCGGAAGGTCGGTCGTTCAATCCCCGGCTCTTCCAGGCTGCATGTCAAAGTGTCGTTGGGCAAGATACTGAACCCCGAATTGCCCCTGGTGGCTGTTCCACCAGTGTATGAATGTGTGTGAATGGTGAATGCAGATGTAGTGTAAGAGCGCTTTGAGTGGTTGAAAAGACTCGAAAGGCGCTCTCTTAAATACAGAGCATTTACATTTACATTTTACCAACGTAAATAAGAGATGAACACGGACTTGGCGAGCGAAAAGAAGACAAAAAGTGAAGCGATGAATTATCTAGGGGTGTCTTTGGTTTAAAAGTGCAACCAAAAGACACACTGGGACATAAAAGCAGCCCAGGAGGTTGACCAAGGGGTGCCAAACACATACTGAACATGAACACTATGTAGTCCCTGCAGACCTGCCCTAATTTTTACAATAAAACATGGATTTAAATATAAGTTTATCAAAGGCAATTCAGGTTTGGTAACGTTTAATTATAACAAAAATGTAGGAGGTGCAACAATGGCTTTCAAATACAAGGCTCATGAGATATAAGTACTGTATATATGCTAAATGAGTGGAATGCTGTATAAACTGTATATTGGGGAGCCTAAACAACCACTACACAAACGCATGGCTCAACACCGAAGGGCCAACTACTCAGCAGTTTATTTACATCTGAAGGATAAAGGACACTCGTTTGAGGACCACCAGGTGCACATTATAGACAGAGAAGATGGATGGGTCGAAAGAGGTGTCAGGGAAGCCATTTACACCCGGATTGAGAAGCCGTCGTTGACCAGGGGAAGGGGTCTAAACCAACACTTATCCCCAACTTACAATGCTGTCCTTTGATCACTTCCCAGGAAACTGAACAAGAATTTCCTCTTTACTTCAGGTGAAGATGCCAATGATGTTCGTTCAGACTTGGCCATGGGTGGCTGTAACGACCATGACGACTGTCGTTACCACAGCCAGGCGCATGAACGAACCAGCGGTATCACCAATCATAGCTAATGATCCCAGAGGTAAAATAGCTGAGTTTCCCTACCAGTCAGTCAGAACTAAAGAAATCTCTTGGATGAGGGACAAAACGTATTCTAGTATCTTCTACCAAGTCCAGTTGCCCTTGACCTCAACTTCGTTGGACAACTATGACATGGATGACTGAGAACTTCCACAAACCGTATGTTTTCTGGATCCAAGTCATATAATTTCCCACTGAACTCCAATTCTCTCCTGTCCACAGGTGTCCTACCTCTGTCCTTTTTTTCTCACGTCACTTGATATTCTCAGTCATTTTGAGCAGCTGGCTTTCAGAAAAATTCCACAAATTCACCATTTAGTGCTGTGAGCTAAGTATCCATCCATCCATCGTCAACCGCTTATCCTGCGTACAGGGTCGCCAGGGGCTGGAGCCAATCATAGTAAACATTCAGTGAAAAGCGGTGCGGTGTTGCAGTGGTTAGCACTGTCGCCTCACAGCAAGAAGGTTGTGGGTTCAAACCCTGGTTGCCCCGGCCTTTCTGTGTGGAGTTTGCATGTCCACGTGGGTTCTCTCCAGGTGCTCCAACTTCCTCCGACCATCCAAAGACATGCAGGCTAGATTAATTGGTGTCTCTAAAATTGTCCTTAGGTGTTAATGTGAGCGTGAGTGAGCTAAGGAGTCCAGCAAAAACATAGTAGTTGATATTATTGGCAACACTGGAAAACTTGCTAGCTGTACCAGCTGGTTCAGTTGAAAAAAAGTTGCTTACTATAGTTTCATTGGTGTGAGATCACAGTTCACACTTTCCCTCAGAGTCCCAAAACATTCAAAGTTTAGCAGCTGTAAAGATCTACTAATGAAGGGATGCTAACTTCACCTGGCTTTACTACGGTAGACTGGATGCGATTCCCTCTGTAGCAGTTCAGTCCCACCTTTCAACACTCACTGACTGACAGTTAAAAAAAATGTAAATATTAGGTTTTACCTTTTTATTAGAATGACATTAGTAGCTTGAACAACAGGGACATTTTATTTATTAAGTATGCTGTGCAGTCAAAGTCCATCATTCAAAGTAATTCAAGTCAAATTTAATGGATATAGGGTTGTATTGTCAATGGAGAGGATTATTTACCTTTCTAATTCAATCATACAGCTGTCTTGAGTCAGTCTTGTGACGTGAACAAGCAAAAACCTCATGGTCTGGAAAGCGAAGCCAATGCAAAGTGCCTTAAACCTGTATTCTTTCTCATGGCCAGCAGGGGGCAACTCCACTGGTTGCAAAAAGATGTCCGATTGTATAGCTGTCTATATGAAAATGACCCTACTTCTCACTTGATTTCACACTTTCATAATGACTTTATGGTCTCAATCACTAATTTCAAGTGTTCCTCAACACAGCGTGTTGTTCATTTTGTAAATTATGGTCCCATTTAGAGGAAAATAGATGTGGTGGTGGTTACTTTATGATTGACTATGGCAAGCTCTCTGCATTAGCAAAGCATCTCTCTCCCCAGCTGCAGCCTCTCATTCAAATACGGTCCCTTCTGGTTCCAAAAAGCGAAGGTGGTGACGGCCAAAGTGCAAAACTCTAGGCTTCATAATGGTAGTTCATAAACCAGTGGGTGACATCAGGGTGGCTACGTCCACTTACTTTATACGGTCTATGGATGTGAACATGAAGGTTTGCAAGTTGTAAAGATAGAAATCTTTCCTGTCTCCGCCATCTTTCCCATATAACAAAGGCAACGCTAGGCTCTGTATTCAGGAAAGACAATGAGGAAATGCAGTTAGTGGTAAATTTTGAGAAACATGAGCAATAATAATGGCTTCTACTAGCACAGGCTACTAAAAATCTTTTCAATGGTCTCAATTGTTTTTGTCTCATTTGGTCCCAATTGGTAATTAACAGCTTGACAATGACATATTGCTACACATGTATGCTTACTTACTTAATACCTCGTTGCTATATAGTCTGTAAATTATCATGTGAAGTCTGTCTTATCAACCTTATGTAACTGCAAAATAAATAAAATAATGAATAAATAAATTACCATTTGCCTGCCTTTGCCAGGGATATGCTAATAAGATTACTGGTCAGTTATTCCACTTTTCCTAATACATTTTCTCAATTTGATCCCTGGTCCAACATCCCATCACCTGCTGGCTATTCAGATGATAATATTAAGAGATGAGAGAGAGAGACAGAGGGAGAGAGAGAGATTCAAATGATGGTATTAGAGGAGAGGAATGGTTAGAGAGATGGCTGCTGTCACCGTTATGCGTCTATGACACCTCAATGTGCAATAGTCATTTGTGCATGTGTGTGTGTGCGCGTGTGTGGTAATACGAGAATTGATGCAGAGGACTGACCTCCTCTGCCCCTCTCATTTCCATTCAGCCATTTTAGTTCTTTTCAGAGTCAGCGGAGCCATTGTGGCTCAACCAGGGAGCAGTTTGTCCTCATTAGAACTGTTCTGAATGAAACTGGAGAACAAAGCATGGAGGGGTTTTAAATGTTGAGCAGCTGAGGAGAGAAGAGATTTATCTTGTCATTTATCATTGCATAGTTAATTAGTGTTTACGTTTTTAATACACATGCCATATGCAGAAATTAAAAATTAACAAGGTTGTGATTTATGATGAGAGGATAAGGATGCCAATAAAGAAATCATTTGACTAGTTTCCACAAGGTTCTTACTTTGTAAAGTACTAAAGATGTGACATGAGCATCTGTTTATATGTATGGGATCAGTAGAGCTGATGATATGTGAGCTACAATGAACATTATCATATGGTACAAATGTCTTAAAATATAAGTCCGTGCTGCCACACCGGCGTTATGGTTATGGATTAGGCCCATTCCGTAAGTGTGGCTTTGTGCTGTGAGCGAGGCAGAGATGTATCGACCATATAAAAACTGAATCTGTGATGTAGTTAATCATTTATTCAGCCAGCTTCTGCATTCCTTTAACGCCTACCACCTATGCAGGAACATATTTTTCCAGGCAAAATAATACAAAAGGCACTTCTTCTTCAGCATCTGTGTGCACCATCTTCCTTTTTCTCATCTCCTTTTCCCGCTTCTATCAGTTTGATTTACTCGTCTTTGTTATTCGATTTGATTTTACTCCATTTTCTCTCACCACGTGTCGTCACTGCAGCGCTTTCCCCTCTATTTTGCCGTCACAATCTTTTGTCTCTCCGTCTTTTCCGAGCCGTTTCATGTACAGACAGGTAACAATCAGGCTTTTACTGGAAGCAGTCGTGTAGAATGGGGACCGTATCGTCAATACGCCTGTCAAAGGTTATTTTACAGTGTTGGAGACAAAAACACACCCATACCCACTCAGCACAGATTCACAGTGGAGAGTGGTCAGTGACAAATGGCGAAAGATTGATCCAGTGAGAGTCCAGTCTGTGTCACCTGAAACCATGTCTGAGGTGGATTCAGTCTGTGTGTGTGTGTGTGTGTGTGTGTGTGTGTGTTGTGTGTAGTACACAGAGAGGTTGTTGTTTCCTTTGTTGTTTCTCTGTAATGCAACCAGATGAAAGCAAAGGCCTACAAACAAAAAGGATGATATTATAAAGAAAACGTAGCAAATAAAATCCTGAACCAATGCCTTTGTGTGATAAAGAATTTAACACACATCAATATTTAGACTGTTTCACCAGTGAAGATATGTGTTGTTCATTAAATTATACGACAGCTGCTTTAAAGTCAACACAAGGCTAACACCAGACTGAAAAGTACCATGTCACTAATTTAAAATGCCTGAGCTGCATGAGCATCAGTTAGATATCAACATTCTTTATGGACGTGAAAACAGCTTCATTTGTTGCATGTAGAAACCCACTAGCAACAAATGGGCAAGTTGCTACCATCCATGTCTCTATGCAGTCGTAAGTTACATGTTCTCTACGTCAGAACCGGGGGCGGAGCTAGACTCTCAGCACAGTAGGGGCGGAGCTACATCGTAGGCCTGCTACAAAGTCATATTAACCAAGTTTACATGACCAGAGGCTCACTCCAAAAGTCCACAGAGTCTGTCTGCTTCGCTGCTGCCGGAGCAGCCTTTCTACTAAATGTTCGTGCTCACACCAGAAGCGCAGCAGAGGAACAGGGCAGGAAGTCAGACACAGAAACGGCAGAGAATGTGGTCAATTTTCAAAATAAAATACCCGTTACAGACTTCTGAATGTATATCAACGATAAACACAGTTAAATCAGACAAAACATTTTTACTACGTAGCCTACTTACAGTAGACGCACGAAAAGCAAGCACTAATTACAAAATTTAGACAGCAGGTAAAACGCTCTTATTCTGAAATGCTCCCTGTGGTAATTGATAAATGCACCTGTTAAGACCAGCCAAGACGAGAAACGAAAGCGATCCACAGAGAGCTTTGAAGAAGGTAGTAGAAGCACAAAAAGGACAATTAAAAACAAGTCATTAACGTGGGGCAGGCTACGTGCTTCGCTGCTGAAATGCTTCTGAGAGGCTTCAAGCAGAAGTGGACGCCGCAAATAAACCGCTGTCATTCTTGTAGTGGTGTATCATTGAAACCATGAGTGAAGGGACTGTTTCGTTTGATAAGAGCTGCTGAATTCTATCAGTACAGCGTATTGCCATGTATCGTTATTGTTTGTTCATGTCTATTACAATCAACTGAGTTAAACTTCCCCTACCAACCGTGGCCCTGGGTCGGCCGCCCTCCATCACCCACACTACCTCCGCTTATGGTCAGAATTTATTCATATAAGTGTTTCCATCTCCCATTTAGCGCATTAACTCTTTTTTGACAAAGGCAAAAACCACCTCAAACGAGCGTAAAACCTTTTTTTCAAATTTTGCCCTTTCCATCAACTTTTTCTAATGCGATACTTAAAAACATGCTAAAAAAAAGCATTTTCACTGCAAAAGTGGCCAAAAAAAAACTTTTAATGCAGGTTTTTGTTTTCTCTAATTATTATTATTATTATGGCCATTTTATGCCTTTATTAACAGTGGAGAAATGACAGAAAACGAGGGAGAGATGCAACAGAGGCCTCTGGCTGGATTCAGACTAGGACATCACAGTTTATGGTGAGCAGCTTAACCCCTAAGTCACAAGGGTCAGTTAAGAACGCCGACATTATCTTCATATCATTGAGTGACCTACCTCATTTTACAATTTTTCCACATACTAAAGCTAACTACAAAATCCTCAAAAGGTAATGCTACATTGAAAAGAAGGGAAATTGCATGCAGTGATTGCAGTGCCCTCCTGTTCACCACAATAAAGTCCTCCTGCTTTGTCCTGGTTTCACCTCCCTCCAGGCTAAACACTCACACATTCTCATCCCTGCATTGAAATTTATGAAAATCACCTCTGTAATATTCAGCCAGTGCCTGCCTGCCTGTTATATATATTTATATATAACAACCTTATTAAATCAGTTCAAAGTAGGACGATCCCATGATTACATTGAAGTGGGGAGAAGGGGAGGGGAGGACAAAAAGAGGCGAAAGGGGGAGAGGGAAGAAAAATCAATGCCACTCGGTAATTGCATATTACAGCGTTATTTTGTGCATTGATATTGATAATACGTATGTTTACATTTGCCATGATTAAAATCAATGCTGTAAAGTGAGTTATGACAGCGTGGCCTGATGGGACGGCTTTACGGCTGAGAGGGACTAATGAGGTGGTTGATGGGAAGGAAGGATAGCCTCCATCTATCTCTCCACTGAATACTTCCTGCGAGGGACTTAGGGACAGAGTCGCACTGACTGTTTTCTGTAAGACTCCATGCAGGACTCATTTTTAATTCTGTCAGTGGTGTGAAAATTCCAGTCTTGATCAGTTCAGTCTCACTTGTTATAGCAGGTCTTTGAGGAATACGTGGTCTTAAAACTAAAGAGAAATATGATTTTAAAACCCAATACATGTAAAGGGTTAAATGACCCGTTAGAGGAACAGCTCGCTACAGAAGAAACCAAAGTCCTCATCTGTTCTTTTTCATATAGTCGGGAGAATTGTATTGAACCTCTACTAAAAGGTAAAGAAGAGGACAAAGGCCCAACAAATCCTTTCAATATTCTTAACTATGCTAGTAGCGTGACTCTCGGGAGGGTGATCTTGAATGGGTCAGTTTGTCCATCACTTTGGTATCTCAACAATTATTGGAAGAGTTACAATGAAATTTTGCCAAGACATTCATGGTCCCTCGAATGGGAAACCTACTGAATTTGGTGATCCCCTGACTTTTCCTGTAGCACCACTATTCTCAACTACTTAATGGATTGCAATGAACTTTGGTATGGACATTCATAGATTGTAATAACTTTTTACATAGTGCCATCATCAGCTAAAAATTGCAATGTGTCCCATACTATGCTTTATAAGGAAACACCTGCAAGAATGACATGTTTGTGTTCAGTGCTAATTAGCAAATGTTAGCCTGTTAGCCTCTCAGTCTTAGGCCTTTGTGTAACTGTATAATATGTGTTGTTTAGGGATTATTTCGATCTGTTTAAGTCACGTTAAAGGGGTTAAAGGATAAGCTTTGGGATTTTTAAAAGTCTATTATCAAGATACTCAAGTGCGTAATGTTTTTTTGGAGCAAAACTGCATTTTTTTATTGAAACAAGGACTGTAGATTTTGGGTTTTTTTATGGGAACACTTTAGAGCTGGTTTTGGTGAGGAGGAATGATTACAGCAAACAGTAACTCTTCCCATGTGCATTTGGCATGCGGACAAGTATACAAGTATTGTGTTAAGTCTGAACTGATTCTTTCATTTCCTCTCCTCCTCCCTCCTCTCATTATCTCTCCCTCTAACAAGCTAATATCACTACACCGAGAGCTGCAGAGTACAGTTCCTTTACTAACACTGTTACATGGCTTTTTAGATCATATTTTTTTACTTCGGCTGCTAATGTTGGCTCGCTGTTTTCGGCATCAGGTGCCTGCGTTAAGTGTGTGCTGCTCTGTTGTGTAAATGTGTTAGAGGATGATTTTGAAATTAGATCCACAGCAGGGAAGCACAGACGCCTAAATGCACCACAAATGCACACATATGGTTTGTTCACATGCATGTACACACATAAACAGACACAAATGCACATCTTTACAGTAACCACAACTTCGGACAGCCACAGACAGCCATCTGTGAGAGAGAGACCTGTAAGTGCTATCGGATGTTCACCCACTGCTGTAAATATAAACACTGTAAATATACAATTATTCCCTGGCTGTATTTTCATTGGACTCTTCCATCTGATTTACATGTAACGTTTGCTCGAGCAAGTAAAAAACAATCCCAAGATTTGGTTTTAGAGCACCAGTGAACGCAAAAAATACAGGTTCATGAGGTACGTTTAGCTAACTTGATGTAAAAGGCTTTCAGACAGCAAAACTGTCATTTAATGACTCTGGGAAACCACTCCAAACTGGGAGTAATACACATCTAGAGTAATACACATCCAAAGAGAGTTGTACATTATCTTGCCACTAATATGGTTTCCACAAACATCAAAACACTCAATGTATCAAAATACCAACTTGTGTCTGTGTAATAATATGAGACACATTTGTCCACAGACCAGGGTTGGAGCAGAGGGAAGCACTTTTAGTCTGGGTGTCAATCCATTGTTGCATATTAGGGACACAACCCTGTCCATTAAGTCAAATTCATGGAAATTGCTCCCCCCCCCTTCTACCACAGATGGGAAGGAGGGGGGGGGGGAGTCAGTTGTCCAGTTGTTGAGGCTCTAACTTTAATTAAAAGTTTCTACAGCAGAGGTGACCCGTCGGTGTCGAGGTGAGGGTAAGGCAGAAAGGAAAGATGAAGAGTGATTAAGGAAAGGGAGAAGATAGAGCAAGTAAAAATATCATCTCTCTTTATGTGTGTGTGTGTCGGGCCACTTGTTTAGCCACATTTATGGGGTCCAAAAATTGAAATTCCACTATACTTGTGTGGTCTGACAGCTTTGTGGATCCCAAAATGCCAGACATCACATGTTTAAAGGGATTTTTCGCGGTCAAGAATTGGTTTTAGGGTTCAGGTCAGAATTGCGGTTAAAGGTTATGGTTAGGATTAGGGTTAAGATTAGGCATGTAGATGTGATAGTTGCGGTTAGGTAAGGAGCTAGGAATGCATTACGTCATTGACGAGTGCCTACAAAGATAGTGCCACCAGGCTGTGATGTGTGTTTGCGTATGTACATGTGTGTTAATCTAGCTGCTATAGAGTACTTAAGAATCATTTGTCTGGATAATCGATGCCTTTTGAGGTAACATCATTTCTCAAATAGCCCTTTATTTAGCTCAAATTAGAAGCAAACCTTGATTTAGGCCCGTGTCACCTGTATATTTCGGTGTTTGCTGCTCAGCTCCCATTTGCTCTGTTAATCTGCTGTTGCTGCTGTTCCTCAATCTGTTTCACATTAAAAGCTTTCCAGGTTTTTATGAGACGTAATCCCTTCGAATCCCTGGAGGGCTTTTATTGTGACACATCTGCAGGACGTGTTTATTAACAGCAGGTTAACTGCTGAAAAGTACCGTAAATGTTCAAATACTGAGAGAACTAGGTCTGTATTTGAGATGGGCTTATATTAGAGACAGAGCTTTAGTTCCAATTGTCCATGTTTTGTAAATATATTTTGTCACATTTTAGAAAGATGTCTCCCTGCTTTCCTATGTGTTCATCATTTAATATGCGGCCGATGTTGTTTGCTGTTAAACTCAGTAATTCCTCCATATTTACTTGTTGTCTTGATACATTTTAATATAATGGACATTTCACCCCTAAATTCATCACTACATCGATTCTACTTTGCTGTTTTTTGTTGTTCAGTGTTAAGACACACTTACTGTTTACTTCCTGCACAGATCTTTCACATTTAAAGGTTACAATCCTTCCTCGTTCTGGTAGGCTTTTAATATGAAATATCTGCAGGATTTTCGCTGGACTTTCACTGACATTGACAACTTTTGAATTTATTTAAATCCAGGGATTTTTTTGAGAATTTACCATAAATCTATTTTTGGAAATTATTTTGTTTATTAGAAAAAACTTTTGATGAATGAAGGTTTTATTCCACTGAATCTACAATACATTTTTCCCCATTTCAAATATTTCTGTAGCTTTCTTTCCTGCTTCTGGCCCCAATTGTGTGTATCTGTGTTTATAGGGTTCAACTGAACATGTGTGTATCTGCTTTCTTGTCCTCAACCCCATCAGTGCTATAAGCATAGGTTGTGAGGGAGTGTGTTTGAGAGTGTGTGGCTCTGCAGCAGACCAGCAGATCGTTGTGGTGTGCAGGCCACGGGGACAGTGAAATATAGCCACAATTAGCCCTGGACACAGTTCAATGATGATAGAGAGGCTCGGCACCCCTTAGACCATGATTAAAAGGCCTGCCCAGCCCATCGCTGATAGAGACAACTGATCTCACATTATTAGTTGTACAACCACCACCAACCAGCAGCAGCAGCGGCGGTGGCGGCAGCTTCATTCTAATATAATCTGTGATGGCTTTTGTTAATTTATCATTCACCACTAAAAAAGTATTTAGTTCTTAATTGACATTTGTTAGGTTCTTTATTCTTCTTTGAATCCTTTACTTGTTCATTTATCTTAAACTCATAGGAGATTCTTCAATCTGCCTTGTCAACCAGATTTGATTTCTGGAATGTCATTTTGTCATTTTGAGAGGTCATTCCCCGACCAACATCCAGGACATTTTAAATGTAGTTTCACACATTTATTGCATATATTGTGTTATTTGTAAGAAATTGTTTTTGTTTTTTGAATGGACTCCGGTATAGGAAACGTTTTGGAATTATGAATTGCGATTATATCAGATTTGTCGATTTCAGGTTTCCTCTGAAAAATCTTTTGGATGACTTTGCTTTTTATACTTTTTTTCTGAAACCTAAAATATTTTCTTGCTAATAATTTACTCAAGGGTTTTATTAAAAAGTTAGTAAAATTATTTCATATGGGTCCACAGCTATTTAACCCTACCGCCTATTCAAGACGATGCACTATATTTTCCTTCTGCTTCAATACACTAGTTGTCTATTTTCTTTCTTTTTTGCTTCCTCTCTTTTCTCTCTCAGTTGCTGTCATGCTCGTAGATCAATGCTGAGACCTTCTTTATCTTTTACACATCAGTAGAGCAGCACCGTTCAGCCCTCCGCCCCATTTATTCTCACTTTTTTTTTTTTACATCTAGACCTCTGATAATGCTGCTTCTCTGTCTCTATTCACTGTTCCCATCAAGTCTCCACGAGACAAATCTGCTCACCTGACTGACACCAGAGCAGAGAAAGCAGCAGGTGTAAGCAGAGGTCAGAGAGGGCCACAGACACAAAAGCAATCAAGCATATATGGGCAGTATGGGTATGTATTCATGTGTGTCTTTGTAGTCAAAGATATATGAGGATGCCTACCAGAGGCCTTTCGAAGAGTTGCAGAAATGCAAAGTAAGACCAAGTACAAACACACATAAGTACATAAACTCATGCTAGACTGAACTTATCACATTGACACAATCATCCTACATACAATAGCCCGGCAGGTGTGCAGGTTTGCACAGGCGCACACAACTAGTTGTAGTGACCATAGTGGAGATATACAACCACAATCACAGCTGCCCTGTCCAAAACTGTGTGTGAGGAAAGTCATTCCTTGAAAAAAAAACAGGAAAGGTTGATAGATGGAGGGCTAGTAATGAAATGGAGACATCAAGAAGCATGAAGAGGAGAGGAGGGAGGGTGGGAGCGAGCGTGGAAACAACCCGAAAGAGGGAGAAAGAGAAAGAGAGAGGGAAAGAGGGGAATAAGAAGAATAGCCTTTCGCCTGTGTTCCATCAAGGGAGAAATTACACATTTACTAAGGTTTTTTCTTAAGACGACGGCCCTCATAGATCAAACCGCTTGGATGTACCAGCCAATTTTCAACATGAAATATAGACACCAGAAATCTATTACACCTGTGTTCTCTCTCCCTTCTCCCATCTACAGCTCTCTGTCTCTCTTTCTCACAAAGGTTGATGCATCTACATCACTGTCTCCTCTCCTCTCCTCTCCGTGTATATCCCTGTGTCTCTCTTCCTTCGAGGCTATGAATCTCCCACTGTCTCTCTCTGACATGTACATTATGTTATCTGCCGGTACATCTGCTTGACAAATGGAGAAGTCGATCATATTCAATAATTATCTGACCTTTTCCCTTTGTTGTATTTCTGTTGTCTCCTTTAGCACGGCGATGTTAAGGAGACTTAAAAGTAGTTTTTTTTAAGTACATAAAACTAAAGCTACTAAAGCGGGTGACACTTGTGAGGATGATTTAAATGATTATTTTTCTGGCTTCTGATGAAAGTGTTTTGACTAATCTTTGTAGACTCTGATATGATGTATGATGCATGTTTTAATATGCACTGTTTGGGGAATTTTGGAGGTACTGGGGAAAAAAAGTCTGTTTTAGTTTTGAAATTGTAACATTACATGTTGTGTTCATGGAAAAATAATAGCTGTAGACAATGTGGGGAGAGTATAAACACTACTCTACATTTTGTCATCTTAATTGTAATTAGTATTATTTCATGTTGTGAATCTATTCTATACACACACACACACAACATGTATTGCTTGTCTTTCTGTCCTGGGAGAGGGATACCTCCTTTGTTGCTCTTCCTGAAATTTCTGTTTTTCATTACTAAATAAATTTTTGGGGGAGTTTTTTTCTCATTTAAATCAACAGAAGAACAGAGGGTGTTGTATGCTGTACAGATTGTGCACCTTGGCATATATTGATGTGATATGTGCTATTGGGCTATATAATTAAAATTGGCCTGACTTGACTATGAAGTCTAACTAATAAATTCATTGTAATTAATGAAAGATATAAAACAGCAATTTGCCTTGGATACAGTGAAGATGTATGTATAAAAACAAAATTCCATGAATGACTTTGCATTATTTTTTGTCTTTTTAAGTCTTTAACGTCTTATTTTCTCAAATGATCCAAATATTTTAGCTTGTTTCATTTATTTCTAAGATCAAGTTTCATATGTCTTGATTCTAGTGCAGCATCCTGACTTATTTGTTTTTCAAGAAACAGAATAATTTATAGAAAATTATTTCAGTAGCACTTTATACCTGGTTGGTCAAATGGCTTATAAACACATTATATAAAAGTTGTATGCATTTCTAAAGACATTTTAAGTGTTTATTTGTCAGCATTTATAACGTTTCCTAGACCAACTGTGTTTTACTGTTTTTGTCATTCAATATACATATTATACACCAGGAGCTGATTAAAACTACATTATAGTTTTTTATAAAACCTTTTTTTTCAGTGTATATACTGTTTATAAACTATAAATGGGAAATTGAAGTAAAGTGTTCCCATTATGTCCAGATAATGATTTCTATTAAAACATTTAGAATATTATTACAGTATTACAGCAGTCAGGTTTCTTTCTATTGTTGTTGCTGAATATATTGAATTGAATTGAAATTGAATTGAAAAATCTTTAATGTCCCCAAGGGGCAATTTAGTTCACAACATGTAGCCAACATATACACAGTTATACACATTAGAACACATAAAAACATAAGATAATAAATAGATTAAAAAAACAGTAAATACACATATCCCTATAGTTTGTTGAGAAACCCAACAGCTAATGGTACAAATGATCTTAAATATCTGTTGGACCTGGCACGTTTTCGATAAGTATACCTCCTTCCTGATGGTAGGAGGCCTTTGGCCTCAAACATATGCTCAATCAATCAATGCCAATTATTTTTTGACATATGCTTACAGTTTTTCCCAATCTTTTTTTGTTAATTACACTCAAATTGCCAAACCAGCAGATCATAGCAAAAGTTAAGATTGACTCAACAAAGGATGCATAAAAAACTTGCAGAAGTGATCTGTCTACGTTAAACCTATTCAACTTTCTTTAAAAAAAAAAAAAAAAAAAAAAGAGTCTCCGATTGGCTTTTTTACATATGTAATCTGTGTTGATGTCAAAGTTCAATTTATCATCTAAAATAGTACCCAAATACTTATATTGACTTACGACATCTACCACTATTCCATTAATCAGAGTTTGAACTATGGTTGGAGGATCACGACGAAAGTCAATACTCATGTCTTCAGTTTTAGAAACATTGAGTTGGAGAAATGAATCCTTGCACCATGAGATAAAATTGTCCAAGACCGGTCCATGGGCCTCCTCATGATCCTGCAGAAGACTAATAATCACAGAATCGTCAGCATACTTGATAATATGCCTTGATTCAAACATACTCTGACATTCATTAGTGTAGAGCACAAATAGAAGTGGTGACAAAACACACCCTTGCGGTGACCCTGATGAACACGTGAGGACCTTGGATAAAGTGTTATTCACCCACATTTCTCTGTGTCCTCATAGTTAAAAAAAATCAACCAGCCAGCATATTGTACCAAAGTCAATATCAGGAAATTGCAATAGTCTGTGAGGAAGAATATGTGGCTGCATACAGTTAAACGCTGATGAAAAATCCACAAAACACAGGCGTGCATGTGTCTTCTTGCCCTCTAATTGTCCAGTAACAAAGTCCAATACTGTTGCTGTGGCATCCTCAACCCCCTTGCTTGGTAGATATGCAAACTGTAATGGATCCATCATGCTCTGAGTCATGCCAAGTAAACTTTTCCTTACAATACGCTCAAAACCCTTCATCACCAAAGATGTCAGAGCCACAGGATGATAGTCATTCAGTACCTTTGGAGAAGGAATTTTTGCTACTGTAACCACTACTGATTCTTTCCATATCCCGAGGACTTTCCTTTGCGATAGTGAGAGTTGAAAAATAAATGTAAAATACTGTTCAGATACAGAGCACAATTTTTAAGCAGTCGGCCACTGAATACAATCAGGCCCCTGACTCTTCCTTATGCTCGTCTGCTCAAGAGACTTCCAGACATCTATCTCATCAATTGAAATCTGACTTCCCTCAGACTCAATTCTGAATTCAGCCGAATCATCATTAAAATCATATGTTTATGAGTATTCAATTATAGAAATAAATTACTTGATTAAAGTGTGTAATCTTGGTAAAGGTCATTCTTAAGACTTTTAAAATTATGTTTAAACCACTGGTTTGACTTTTTTTTGCACCTTGGAGATGAATGAAAATCAATAACACCAAATCACATCAATGTATCCAGTTTGATTTCAACCAGAAACATTGTATTACAGCACTTTCCCCATGTTTCTTGTATGTGTAGTGTTACTTTCAATTAAAAGCAAACATGATCATATAAAAACTAAAACACCAAAAGAAAATTACCACAGTTTGACAGGATATAAAATCAAACAATAAAAGATTAGTTTCGAGTAACTTCTTGAACATGCAGCAGGGAGCGTGGTGGTGGAGAAGGTCAGTGAGGAAGGAGGGGGCCTTGTTATGGAGGGCTATGTGAGTGAAGACAAGGAGTTTCAGTTGAATCTGTTGTGGGACAGGGAGTCAGCGGGCGTGTTTCAAGACAGGAGCAGAGATCTGAATACACTGGAGTTTTTAAGGACTTAGTAAAATGGATCATGAACAATACTATTGCAGTAGTAGAGTCTTGATGTGATGAAGGCATGGTTGGAGTTTCAGCAGTACAGAGAAACTTTTTTGAGACATGTGGACACGTGTGTTGGTACACAGAACACACAGCACATACTGCATTTTCACATATCATAGGACCTCACATTTAAGCCGCATCTGGACCAAAACTGAAAGTTCCTTCAGCTCACTGTTGTGCTTTTCCAAGATTAGGCAAATTAACCAGCTGTAGGTCTATACGCCGTGCAATGCGATGCAAAGACATCATTATTTGTAACCACCATCCATAAGGAAAATGTATAAATGAACATCAGGTTTGATTGGAATATAATGAAAAACTATAGGCTATGCTTGACCATTAAAGCAGCTTTTCTGTGTGGGGTATAATGGAGAGACACACAATAAAGTTTGTTATAAATTTAATATCAAACTGGATAAAGCCATAAAGTTCTTAAAATAACTCCAACACAGAGAAAGCAAGACAAAAATAAATTCTTAACAGTTTGGAAGGTTATTACAAGTTATTTCAACTTTTCCAGCCTGAGCCCGTGTCCGCCTGAGCGTCAGAGGAACGGGAGTTTTAACCAGCTTTATTTCCTGCTGTAATCAACTGTTCCGCTTGTTTTGAAGAAGAGTGGGCCGACTACGGCTCCATGTAAAAACTTTCTGATTGATAAAAACTTAAAACAACAACTCTTGACCCAGTATTCAGACTAGGCTTCCTCCATCAGCTGTTCACTGTAAATGCACCGCTGCAAGCTGGCTGTTATTTTCTAGTTCCTCCAAAGGTTCCTAGTTCCGGAGTATAGTTCCTTTGGTCGAAACGCAGCTTCAGTGCCAACAGACATTTAGAAATGACCTCAAATGAACTGCATAAAAGAACATGCTGGAATATTTTAATGCACGGGGCTGTTTTAACACCACACCTGTCAAAATAAGGAAATTAGAGAGAAAAAAAGGGGCTGATATCACACGTTCATTGTTCAGGGAGCTCTTAATGCCATGATGTCAGTGAGGTGTTGTTAGAGTCTGACCTGTTAATGGATGAGCACTGGCAGCAAAGTAGGAACAAATAAAATCAAACAGCTGACACCTGGAGAGCAGGATGTGTTTAGTCACGGCACATCCTGGTACGCCTACT
Source organism: Lepomis macrochirus (assembly GCA_024633595.2). Lineage (NCBI taxonomy): Eukaryota > Metazoa > Chordata > Actinopteri > Centrarchiformes > Centrarchidae > Lepomis > Lepomis macrochirus. Next base: position 10,373,054 of record JALXJV020000012.1, on the reverse strand, counting down.
CACAAATCTAACACACACACACTGAAAGTTTTGTGATTTGCAGATTTCTTACAGAACATAACATTTGAATTCAAAATTCAAACTCAATCTAAATATATAACACCAACATCCACCAGGACCTATGGGTCATCAGCTAACAAAAAAGCTAGCTTGGTATTCTCTGTACGTTTCTATCGTTTCACATTGGTCCCCGTGACAGGCTTTATTCTGAATTTTGAATTTTAAATGATCCTTCTCAGTGTGTCTTGTGTAACTTTTATTTCTTGTCTGATTGTTTGCACCTGCCCTAATGTGTCTCACCTATGTCCAATTATCCCACCCTCAATGTTGTATATAAGTCCTTGTCTGCCCATTGTTTTGTTGTCATTCACCATCATTCTTTGTCAAGTATCCCTGTCTCCTATGCCTGTTTTTAGATTTTAGATTTTCCATTATTCCCTGGGGATCTTGTTTTTGGACCGTCTTCCCGTTCTGACCTCTACCTGCCTTCACACTGAAGCATAATCCAGTGTACCTTTTGTTTTTGATTATTAAAACCACTTGGATCTGCTCTACCTTGGTGTCTGCATTTTGTGTCCCATCCCTCGTGTACTCTGTGCTTGACTAATTGTGACAGTTGGTGTCTGCTGGATGTTTAAATAGGGAATCATAGGGTGAAATAAAAATAATGCAGCTTTAAATACAATGTTTTGCAACATGCTGCCCTTTGCCGTGTACAGCAGAAGTAAAACTAACATCAAACCATCATCTCCTCCATACTACCATTAGTTTCACATACACACATACTTACACTCCCACCCCCTTCATCACCCATCTCTCCCGACTGATAGATGCTGTGATACAGGAGAAAAAATGGTAAGTAGAGGTGGGCTCTTCATGTAAAATTCACTTAGGCTGCCATATTTTTCCCTCTGGGACAAGATTAATTGCGTTATAACTTGTTTCAGGTTGGGGTGGAGGGTGTGCACAGAAAATTGGCAGCGCCTGCTAGTACACACCAAGCCACTTCCTCCTTCCTGACTCCCTCTCCTCTCCCCTCCTCTGTGTGCGACCATCTCTTAATACATCCTGAGAAATTGAGGTTAAGAGGGGATATCCAGGGGGTTATCTGGCGTCACGGCGCTCGGCGTGGGGAGATTGATGGTCTTAAGAGGCTGGGGTGCCGTGGTCATATTCATATGGTAATTCTTCACCATTGTCCCTGTGCAAACCGAGGCTTTCTTTAATCTGAGAGGGATGCCTCCTCTCCCTCACTCTGTTGAAACGAAGCCCAGCGTCACTTTATCATCTCCACAGATGCTGATGATGACGACGGGTGGCCGGTGACGTCTGGATGGATGTATCACAGTAACATGTTTGTGTGTGTGTGTAGATTACAAAGGAGAAGAGGTGGGAACATTGTTAATAGAATAATGTTAGAGGGTGTTTTGGGTGGGGGAGGGTGGAGCATGGTGAATATAATGATAACTCTATTCTTGATGTTATTATAATCCCCCTCCCTCCCAGGAAAACTTCAATCCATTTGTGACTAAGAAGCATTCAGTGTTGACAATTTCAACTCCTGAAGTCCAATTCTGAGACAGCAATCCTCTGTGATAAAGGTATTTTGGTTTTACACTTGTAAATCCATCCATTCAAACGTCTGGGATTGTGTGAATGCATTATACCTTTTTATTTTGTTATCTTTTTTGTTATGCTTGTACTTTTCAAAGTGCCGTATTTGTTCAAACTGAGCAAACAGATTTTGGGGATAGGAAAAACTGTTTTATCAGGGTTTTGTTTTTTTTCTTCACAGTAAGTATGCCAGCCTCATTTTTTAAACCCTCCATCAAATCAACCCCTTAAAGCTGAAATCCACAGCTTTACGTGTTTTTGTTCACTATATATTACAATAAAAAGATATCATGGGTGCGTGCCCTAAAGCGGTTCCCTGCATTCTGTTTATTGTCCGATACCTGACGGCAGCATAAAAAGAAGAAAATGTAAATTTTATGAACAATTTCTCAAACACTCCAGATGCAGATAATGTGCACATAAACCTGTCTGTGGTAGATCTATACCCTCACATGGCGGATCTATACACGTGGAACAAGATCTCCCATAATAAATGGCTTATCTATATACTTGGTGGATCTATATATCCAGTACATGGCTGATCGATAGTAATGAATCTGAGTTCAGTAGATAGACAAGATGATGTCTCCTCTGAGAGTCAGCGGTACGGGCCAAAAACACCACATACACACAAACACAAAGACACAGAAATAAAAACAGGGAGATATGCAGGCTACTGTATTTTACAATTGTTGTTTTGTTTTTACAAAATTACATATCAATATCTGTTATTTGTTTTTCCCCATCCCATTTGTGGCGGGGTTGGAAGAGGGCTAAAGCTGCATCCAGAAAAAAATAAACATGTAGGCACTAACAGAAAATGGCAGCTGTACAGAGAAAGGCCGCAGCTGGCTGCTGGATTTAAATGGATTAAAAGAAAATATATTTAATTTATTTTATCAGTCACAGTTTCAAATTTTAAATTAAAGTTTCTATTTGTTGATCAGTGTCACTATATGACATCAAAGACTAGGCCATATTTAGACTGAAAATAGCCCTTTGCTTGTTGTGTTTTATTTTGTTAGGGGTTAAGATGCTAGAACCAGAAAAAAAAAACAGAAAAAAGCAAGATGCTGTATATGTGTGAGTTTGTTACTACGGCTACCAGTAAAATGATTAAATATAAAGCAGGAAGTCCAGTCTGAATGCTTGCCAACAACTTGCTCATCTACCATTACACTTGTGAGATAAACAGTAGAATTAGCACAGTGCTTCATATCACATGCTAAAAGGTATTCTAACTGGAATATGGACTCCTGCACTCCTGTGTTCGCTGGAAGGCAGGGGACACAAACCACAGCTTTGATTAAGTTGGGCTGCAGTGATTTTCTCACTGCTGCCCTGATCCGTTTCTCCAGTGACCACCCATTGACTTCCTGTAGCCCACTGCTGGTGTGCGCACTTTTCTTCATATCACCCCCATCAACACACACACATACACACACCTCCTCCTCCTCTTCTTCTTAATCAATACCCATATTAATCATCCAAAATATCTGCGAGACAAACCAATTATTAATCTGCACCGTCAAGTCCAATACAGTGATAATGAATTTAGTGGGATTGCTGTGGACTCCATCCGTTCATTAACTGCTGATGGCTGCTGTAATGACTGTTCAATGTCACCAGGATATTCTACTGCTCTTGATGAAGCGGAGATGGCCGGCGAGCACACACACACACACACACACACACACGGGAAGGCATGTTTGCATAGAAAGAGATACAGTTACAGGCGCAGACAAATAAGTAGAAATAGATAGATATATATCTGCCTCATCCACTAGAGGGTGTCATCCTTTTCTCACCCTCCTCCTCCATGATGTTCTGACATTTACTCCCCCACCCCCCATATTGATGTTTTAGCTCCTCGCTTCAATACGCGTCTAATCAACAGCAGAGGGGATCAGATCAGATCACAGCAGGATGATGGATCTGGGATTCATTTAGTGGGACTGGCCCACTCTTCTAAACCACGGGTGTGTATCTTCAGGATGATAGCTTGATGAAATGATGAGCTCTCCGTTCCACACTCTGACTCCACTGCTTGCGCTGAATAAAAGCTGCAGATACTTTCAAATTAGTTTTGGGGCTTCATTACAAAAGAAATGCTTATTATTCATCACTATTAGCAAAATTACAGGCCGCTATTCAACATCTGCTCAAAATTGGTTCAACATCATACACCCTTATTGTCTAACAACAGGTCAGTACTACAATTTATTGAACAGACACTAATTAAACATGGGAAGTTCATCTAGATTTATAAGATTCCAACTTTAAATTAATTATTATTATCTTGATTGTCACATCCTGGTCTGTATTCTCAAAAGCAAGTACTATAACCACAACAGTACACTGACAATGTAATGTATTTAGAATAATACAGCAACAGTCCCCTTTCATACTACTTCTGTAGTTTATGTTTCAAAAGTGCTAAAAAAACTAAAAGTTAGGCTACATCACGGGCAAGATGTTCCTTAATTTACTTTAAACATTACTCATTACTAATAAGCTGGGTCTCCGACATTGACAGCATTGTGTTGGACAGATTTGTGCAGCGGTGTTCATCAGAGCGACGAGCGAGAGGATGTGCTGCACGAATGCGCTGCGGTGCTGACCAACACTGGGCCCAATTCATGTTAATTTTATACATAAAGAAACCTGCTAATGTTAGGGAACATGCCAGTGGCCTTTTAAAAAAAAAATCTATAATTTGAATGCACTGAATGAAAGTCACCACCATCATGCTGGTATTGAAGTGTCACTTAATAGGAAGATTTAGTTAAATCTCTCTTTTACTGAAAAATATTTCTTAAAAATCTTTATATCCAGCCAAAGAAATAAAGTGTTTTTATGAATAGCATTTTTGGATCTACAGTAGCTCCTAAGCATTTGCGCCTTCAATTCAGCTAATTCGGGCAAATGAGAACAAGTCTGATGGCACAAAAATGACTGCACCAACACTTCTGAACTGTGCATAAAGACATGGCTCTTGATTTCTGACAGCAAGCACTTACTCGGACTGATACTCACATTCTTATCTCCTCTTGTGACCTAAAAGCCTTCGATATACCATACCACACATTTGGACAGAGCCAGGCTAGCTGATTCCCCCTGTTCCTGTCTTCATGTAGAGCTAAGCTCATATTTAGCATTCACACGACAGAGGTACTGACTTTTGCAATTTACTATATCCATACGTCACCACCCCGTTTTAACAACAAAGCAAGTTTAGCAACTTTGAGCACAAAATTAAGCTATTTGTCAAAAAATATTTGGCGAACTATGTGGGTAATCAACATTGTAAGGAAATGACTCAGAAAAATATGAAATATCATAGAAATGTCAAAATTCACTGGAAGGGGCTTTAAGTAAGTATTGAACATCCTCTGCAACCAACATTTCTAACCTGAAAGGTTTCCTCTCTGTTCAATAAACATGATAATTCTCCATTCATATGTGACTTTTTACATTTTTATTTTAACACTTTTCAGCAGCTTACACTCCCACTACATGAAACGCCTTCAAGTGTTCAATATTTGAACATCCAAAATAATGATGAATCATGTCACGAGGGTACTGGCCACCCTTGTGTGCGGGTCACCGCTCAGTGAGTATTTCTGCCCCTCCATGTTGTCTGACACCAGCTCCCCTCTCCTCTCCCCAGCAGCTTCTGAATTTGCATACAAATGAACATCTTAACGGGCTCTATGACATAATTGACTTGCAATTAGAAATTTTCTTGAGCTGGTCACTTTGCACTGGACGGACCAAGTGCCACACACAACACACACACACACACACACACACACACACACACACACACACACAGAAAGAGAAAAAAAATGGCTGCTATTTTGCATATTAATGAGAGTCATTAGCTGTCTCTTGGCAATGGCTGACAAGGGGACTTATTTATGCCCTGGACCTCGATGCCTGACTGGGGGAAAGTGTCCACTTCAGCGACCAGTGCTAATTGTTTCTGAGCATGTTGTCCGGCCGATCATCATCATCATCATGGGAAATTACGCTCGCTTCAAAAAGACGACTTGGCTGACGTTGAGGGTGGCCTATTATGATAACTCTATGTAAGCTTTTAACTTCTGGTGCTCTACAAGGGCCAAGCTTTTAACTTGGGCCCATTAAGAGCCTTGTATCTTGCTGTTTCTCTCCAAGTAACATCTATTGAATTCCAAAAACCTGAAAGATCAGCCAGAATAGCAAGTGACTTGTGATGCAGGCCATTATGCTAATATTTTGATAAATTGAAGTGTTGGAGTTGTATAAGCCAGACTTAAATGAAAAAGGCTTCATTCTGCACTGGAAACAACCAGAATGCAAACAGATATGTCCAAAGACTCAGTATCACATTAGATAGTTTCTTCATTTTAATATGTTAATGTTATAGTGTGCTACAGGATGCTGAAATGCACCCAAAACAATGAAACCAAAGTCTCTAAGCCCTCCATATTAAAATAATGTTGTGTGGCTGCTGGCTGTGGGCATTCTTGACAGATGGCAGAAGTTTTCTGTGCAAACTGCAACGATTTGTTTCAATCCACAATTTTCTGAACACTGAAGTAAACACGACATATTTTATGCCATAGTAGGTATGAGAAATGTGTTTTTGATGGGATTATGATATACAGCTGCATACATTTGGACCAGGCTTCCAATAATTCAGAGCTATCTGATACTTTAACTGTGAGCAAGGTGTCAGAAAAAATATTTCCCTGTAGATGTACCTCTGCTGCTCCAGTTTGCAGAGAGATTAGAAGGTAACAATGTGCAACAATGGAGACTACTCTACACCTGTCAATTTCATACTACAAAAAAAAATAAGCAACAGCATATCACATATCAGGTCATAACTGCTAGCAACTGCCGTTAGCTAGTTGGATACGTTAGCAGTCCTAGCTGCTTGAGTCTGGAATGGGTGCTAGAACTGGAGCTGGGCAATAGGCAAAGAAACCAGGCTCAGCAGCCTGCCAGTGAACCAAAAACAGCCTCTGTGAGTTTTAAAGAAATGTTTTTTACGATGAGTGTTGGGACCACATGGACTTTGCAAAAGAAGTTGTTTGTTTGTTACCATAAGTGAACTTTTATTATAAGAGTCATTCTACTTGCAGCGAAACCTCTACTCGATCCCTTTCCTCCGCTCTTTTCCCTGCACACCGGGCTGACCCTGCGACCAGTGGTCTCCTAAACACAGGCAGCAGAACGAAGACACACAGAGACACACACACACACACACATTTCTTTTTTCGTTGTTTAGTGCATTTTAATTAAATTAATCTGGGGTGTTTTTTGCTTTCGATATCTTTTTAAATAAAAGTTTGTGATTTCTTTTAATGTTGTATAAAAATTGTTTCTTTTGTTTCATCATACTAGATTAGAAAATTAGCTATCAATTTTTTCTTGTTTAAAAGTGGTGCCTCGAGGTAAATTTATCACAAGTGAAATTTGAATAATAGTAATAATTATTATAGAATTTGATATAAATATTTATACAATTTAAACCCTAATCCTCAACAAAAGCCATTACTTTGGTGAAGGAGAGAAACTTCAATAGAAGGTTTACAGTTGTATTTTTGTATTTGATAGGTCTAAGATATTTCCTTTCTTGACATTTTGTGAGTTTATTTAGTTTATTTATTAGACTAAAAAAGAACCCGCCACTCAGACACATCTCCCACAGAGAGAATGGGCCTCATTCTTAAATGTTTTCTTATTTTCTTAGTAACGTTGAATAAAATTGGATGCACATTCAACTATGGATGGATGGACAGACAGACAGACGGACGGACGGACAGACAGATGGATGGATGCAGTAGTTTAAGGAAGTAACAATGGGCCCCAGTGCAGGCTGTTGTGATGGGTCCTTGGGCTCCATAGTTATGAGGCACACACTTACACACACCACCATGTTCTAGAAGGGAACACTATATTGGCAAATTTGTGTGCTTTGTTTCCTAATTATGCAGAGTTTAACAACTGATAAGACTAGATGCAGTAAATACCTAACCTCCTTAAATTAATTTATGTCCATATTAATGTATTAAATTTAACAGTTCTCTTTATGTGCTTCTTTCCAACACTGACAAGTGCTGCTGCAATCTAAAGCGATGGATTTTAGATTCAGACCGCGTCACCTAGACTTTTGCATTTGCAAAGTACAGAAGACAAAGAGAAAGTTTTAGGGAGCGTGGCCTGTGCTGTGCTTGTCAAAATGCTGAAACGTCACTACAAACAGTTGAGTGCAGGGGAGGCGTCAACTGTGCTGAAATGAGCAGACTTTTCAGGCATTTTCAGTACAATAATCCGAATTGGCAACCACATTCCTCTTCGACAGAGAGTAAAGACATTATGGTGAATATAAGAAAGAAAAGCTGGCTACTTAAAAACAACACCATGTCCTGAAAACAGGCCAGCTAACCACACATAGTGTAACACCCACAAGCTCGGTGCTCGGCGGCGACCTGACCCTGAAATGATAACAGCTTTTCAAACAGCGGCACGGCGGCCACACCAAATGAATAAAGCACTTGTACTCACCTATCTGAATGGCCCCCGACGAACTTTGCATTGAGCAAAATCTTTGATCAATGTCCTTAGTTAAAAAAAATCCAAAACAATCTTATTTGGGAGCTTTGCGACCCTCCTGTTCGCTTTCTCTCCTGTCTCTTCTTGAAACAACTTTTATGTTTGAATAGCATGACTGCAAGCTTGCACGCGTGAGCTTCTAGTCTTTTAGTGTTCGTTGTTGCGTTTCACCCGGTTTCACCCGGTTTCACCTGGCTCTTGTCGTCTTGTCACATGATCAAATAGAAACTTCAGATTGAGCAGCCATTCACATATTACCCAGCAATGACCATTGCATATGGAGCTTTGTGACACGAATCTAAAAAAGAAAATAAGACAATATTCATTCTGTGGAGTCAATTTTTTTTATACTTTGTGCGCCACACCATACACAGAATGGCTCCAACACTTTGCTTGCTAAAGAATTTTGTGGGTAAACTGACTGCCACCACAGTAAAGGGGGATTTGCACATTTAGTATAGCATGTTCGCTTGATTTGACCGATGTGGTAGTAAGCAAGTTGCTTGTAACTCTTATCTATTGAATGTATTTGCAAATTTACCATGTAACCAAAAAAATCCTGCTCAGTCCGGCTCCTATGGCCTCACAGCAAGCAAGGTCTCGAGTTTAAACCTTGGTTGTTTTAGCCTTTCTATGTGGAGTTTGGGTTCCCTCCGCGGGCTCCAGTTTCCCACCATGAAAAACACATTAGGTTCTTCGGTCGGTGCCGTTGGACTGATAAAGATCTGGAGTTGGTTACCCTGTGCTCAGCTGCTACCCGCTGCTCCCTTGAGGGATAGGTTAAATGCAGAGAATGAATTTAGCAACATGTATGTGACAGTAAATTACCTTTACCTGTACAGTACGGGCCCTAGTTCTGCTGCACTGTTTGCACTGTCTGAACCTAGCCCCTGGATGGATGGATGGATGATTAAACTGTAGTGTCAACAGCAAGGCAGGTGAGCACTATTGTCCCACCTCTGCATTTGCTTTTCTCACACTACACTGCATGCATAAGTGAAAATAGAAGTAACCAGAATCAGACAACATCTGTCGGCCCCAAGATCTGTAAATCTGTACAAATGTTTCTTGAATGAGGCCCAGTATCTTTATGTAGGATTTTTATCATGCATAAAGTTCCACTCCAGACATGTTTCCCATGTAAAATACTTTAACATTGTATCCCCATAAAAAAAAGTTTCTCTTTTTAAATTCTCTGGAAAGGAGCTGGAAGCACACCCTGCCCACCACCACTGCACTAGGTTGGTGCTAGGTGAAAGAGCAGCACTGTTTAGCGTTAGAGGTAACACTGGAGAGATTCAGCCATAGCCTACATGTCTAAGTCTCGCTCAGATGCAGATGTATCAGACTCTTTGTATATCAGTGTTGTTAGCATCCTTTATTTGATGATGTTGTTTGTTAGCTTGTAAGCTTGCAACTGGCAGTGGCTGACACAGCGTTAGTGGTTGTACATACATACTGTATCACTGAATCTTCTAAATCATATATCAAGCTAAAATGCCAGACATTTTCTGTTTTCAACTTGCAAATATGATGATTTGTAATTATTTTGAGTTGATGCGGAGGTCATTTTCCTGGTGAAATTACTATTAATAAAATAAATTGTATCTATTGGTCAGACAAATCAAGCAATTTGAAGATACCAGCCTGTGTTCTGGAAAACTGCATTGGTGCTTTTCACTATTTTTTTCACTAATTTTGAAAGATTATTAGATCAATGATTGGTTATTTAATGATGATAATAATCACCAATCAAAATAATTATTGCTACTGTGAATGTGCTCATATGAGTCTTAGTATTCATATATTCCTCTAACGTGGGCTTATAGGCGTCTTCACTGAAAAGGTCTCTCTCTCTCAGTCTCTCTTTCCTTTCTCTCCATCTCTCTCAGTTGGAGTGCCAGGCAAGCCGCTCAGCAGCGATCTGGAGATGAGGAGTGTGACAACAAAGAGGTGGAGGACAAGGAGGTATTAGTGCACACACACACATACACACACACACAGCAGCGTGCGGTAGTTATGGTCTCGACAGCTTTAGCACCCCCACATTGTAAACAGGGGGGAGGTGACCGCCTCCCTGTGCTTGTTAACATCATCTCCGTCATTCAGCAGACGCGGCACTGTCAGCACCTCGCTGTGCCCCGACACAATCAACATTAACTATGACACACACGTTTGCAAGACACACCGACTATGTACATTCATCCCAAACTTTACACACACACACACGCACAAGGAAATTTGGTCACATATATTGCAATAACTGTACATACAAATATGCATAACAAACTTACATTGATGCACAAATATAGATACTATATAGTTAGATACCCTGTCTAGCTGCACAAACACAAGCACACACAAACAACCAACACACAAACACACACACACACACACTACAGTATTTCCTGGCAGCGCACCATGTAATCAGCATTATCCATGTGAGCTCCTTAATGGGCACCTCGTAAAACAGACGACAGCTCTGCTACCAAGACCATGCCACAGGGGAGACAAACTACCTGTGCTGACACGCACTCGCACCCACACGCACACAGTCACACTGAGGATATACAGGAATATGCATAATCTCATCCATGAAAACAGTGCTTGTACACAAAATTATAAAATACTATGAAATTGACATTTAGCTGAGCGATTCGCATTTTCTTCCTGCACGAATTGATATAAAGAAACAGCCCAGCACTATATTTCTTAATTGCAAGTCAACTGGACAAACCACACATTTTTGCATTAATTAACCCAGTAATTGAGTTGTTGGCAAGATCGTTGTAGTTTAAAGAATATTTCTGTTGTATTATAACTTATTTAAAACTTATTATTACAGATAGGAATGATGGACAAAACTAGAAAAAGAAGTGTTGGGCAAGTTACTTGTCATCAGTTACTCATTACCTTACTAATTACATAGATTAATTTCCACAATTAGCCCAGTTTGTGAAATTTGCCTTTGACCAGTACATTCCTCACACCATCCGAATCCTCCACACCTAGACATCACATCTTCGGCATTTAATGTATAGAAAAACAAGACGATGCGGTTTAAATTCAGTTTGAAATGAACAACAAAAAAGGCATGATCAGCTTTAAAGCTGTCAAATAGAGATTCAGTACGATCGGTGAAGACAGCACCTTCACAGATGCTTTGATACTCACACAAACACACTATCCAAAAGGAAACAGGACAAAAAAAGGACAGAAAATCAACATGCATGTTCCCCGAAACAGTGATGCACTGAAAGGCTCAGTGGAGTTGAAGATGCTATCAGGTAAAGCTGGTGCCACCAGGTGTGTATGTGTTTGTGTGTCAGTGTGTGTTTGTGTGTGTGTGGTCACTGGGACATAAAAAGGGAGCACGCCACCCATGTCAGATATGCTGCCCTTTCTGCTAACGGCTCCAGAGGCCACACAGGCTAACTGCGGTCGCTGCCCCCGCCTCTGCCATCCACCCACACGCGGGCAGCCTCTATCCTTTTCTCACATGCACGCTCGCACACTCAGGCGTGCACGGGGCTGCAGTCCACACAGCCGCTGCCATTCTGTACGTCTCCAGCCAGCTAGCGGCGACGTTCCCGCCACAACTGCCAGTGCATTTGACCTTTCCTGTCCAGGCCTAATCGGATTGTGTCCCTCTTTATGAAATCAGACGCTAAAGGTCAGCGGGCTGTTTAACATGGGGTGGAGGCCCAGAGCTATGGAATTTGCCTTGGCAGTAAATTACCTTTATTATGTTTGGTCCGTGTGATTCTATACCCTCCCAAAGGCCGCAGGGTTCTGGACATGGTGATACATAGAGATGGGCTACATGGCTGCAGTTTTCCTCAAAAGCACAAAGAAAAGTCTGCACTCTTAAAAAGGAAGTGTTGCATGATGTTACACAAATCTGGCGCACTTGCAACCCAGTACGGTTTCTTTCACTTCTTGCGCTTTGTGTTGCATGTCCTGTCATTCTCTCGCTTGCCTCTTTGTGTTGAATATAACAGATCAATCATACACCTCTTTTTATAAGTTTCAAGAACAAGTGATGGTAGCAAAACCTGATAGGGAATTTATTACACAAGAGGAGAATAACAGTGTGAGCTGAGTGAATGTTTTAGCCCAAAAAGAATCAGGTTTTGTCGCATTACTGTTGTGCACCGCAGGGTACACCCTCTTTATTTAGTGTGTTGCTTCTTAATTTAGTCAAAAAAAAAAAGAAATCTATTATTTGTTCTTCTGTTTTCTGTATCTGTACGTAGATGGAGTTTATCACACACTTTTTGTTGAAGTTGACATATTTGCAACTCGAGTAGATGCGCATAGAACACATTTTTGCCTGAATTATTCACTTTTAGTAAAACTATTAATTACAACTTTAAAACTTTTTAAACTTATCTCTGTTTTCGTCACGGCTTTTTGCTACTGACACTTAGATTAACTCTCTAACATGACAACCAACTAAATATGAATTATGGTTTAATATAATGGCTAAACCATAAATATAATAAATTCATGCAGAGGAGACAGTCCTACATTTACATTTGTACTTGCATGTACGTGTATTTAAGATAGAGACACAAGGAGAGATCAGAGACGAGTGACATAAAGACACAGGCAGACAGAATGACCTGAGATGAAGAAAAAACATCATCCCGGATACTGGACACTGTCTATTCTATTTTCTCCACACACACACACACACACCATCATCATCATCTTCCTCTTTGATATGCCTTGCTGTCCATTTGAGGAATGTTTCTGTCAACCAAGAAGTCCTCGCTTGGTTGTCATGTAACCCTTTGATCCATCACGCTAGCCAGTTCCTGATCCCTCACCCCTTCATACCTACTGATCATCACTCACACGACACGCTCCTTCCCTCACACTGGGCGTGTGTGTGTGTGTGTGTGTGTGTGTGTGTGTGTGTGTGTGTGTGTGTGGTACTGAATACATGTCTGTGTCACTAACGGACAGAATGGCTGCTGTATTCAGGTTGACATCAGTCGTGCTCCTGGCTACTAACAGAACGATGATCGAGATGAAACTGATATGTGCAGACAACAAAGAGAAAACTTCTTCAAGGCCTTTTACGCGCTCTGAGTATCATCAAAGACAGCAGATGGCAGTGAATGTTACCAATGACGATTGCTACCCTCATGTTCCGTCACTCATTCAATTGTGGCTGTAAAAAAACCTCTTTTTCCTATTCTTGCATATATGCTATTTTATACACTGTGGCAATACCTTTTTATCTTATAGTTCATTTTAAAGTCACCTCCATAATTCATAATGTCTGCATGGATAAAAAACAAAGGGTTCTGTATCTCTAAAGAAAAAAAAAGAAGGCGAGCCATGGATTCTAATAGAATCTTAACTCATCTCTCACTAAAAGCCTCCTCCAGAAACAATTACAGATAAAAAATGAACATTGCCTATTTCAAACCGAACATGCGCACATTCATAACCCCCTAAACCAATTGTAAAAATGGCCCCTTCTCTGGATGAGCTGCAAATGTTTTCAGACTAATACCATTTCCCTCATCAATCGGCTGCTAATGACTGCGAGGTTTCAGAGTTGATGTGAGGGAAGGGTCGGTGGCTCATAACTTTGTCTGGAGAACATTGTCTGCAAACTCTGGGGAGTGATGCTTTACAGGAAAGGTGAATCCACAGAGTTTACGTATGTGATTCCTATGATCCATTACTCTTTAATCAATATTGACTAGCTTTCTATCTGAGTTTGTGAACAGAGACATAAGATTTTAATTTTTGATGTTATCAAGAGATGGAAACAATTATAGTAAATCACAGTAGACTTTGTGAACTTCCAGGATGGCTTTGCAACTTTTATGTGAAAAAGAGAACATGTAGTTGAGGATGTAGCTAATTAGACTTAGACTTATCTTTATTAATCCTTTGGGATGACTCCCGCAAGGAAATCAGCATTAAGGTGCATAAAATGTACAAAATGCTAATCTTTCCAAACAATGGTTAATGTATGTTCAGAAAGTAGGTAAAAGTAGCCGAAATCAGGTGTGTGAGGTTTCCCTTCATAGACTATGTGACTTCATGTCAGAGTTTTCAGTGACGCTGTGAAAAGACACACTCGTGAAATTCTCAATATTGAATTGGGCTAACTATGCTAAAGCTAATAGTCTGATTTGAGGCAATGCTACACCAGTCTGAACAGCCTTATCAGTGTTCATGCAGCTTTTACTTCACTTCATCACAATATCCATCCTTCTTCCACAATGATAGTTCATCCATCCATCCATCGTCAACCGCTTATCCTGCGTACAGGGTCACGGGGGGGCTGGAGCCTATCCCAGCTGACATTGGGCGAAAGGCCGGGTACACCCCGGACAGGTCGCCAGTCCATCGCAGGGCCACAATGATAGTCTAGCACACAAAATGTTAGCGGCATTTCTACGGAAAGATGTTGTTGTTGTAATGTTGATTCAAAGTGCTCCAGGCTCATGTTCAACTCCTCACACTGCCATTGTACACATTGGTGTAAAAATCCATTTTTACAGGAAGACGTTTGGACATGAAGCACAGGTGTCACTAATAATATTTATTTAAGGCCTAGTCCACAGATACACAGGTATTTTGTAGTTTTTCCTCTGTTTAAAAAAAAAGTCTTGTCTACATGCAAACCTTTTTTTATCAAGCACTGTCAAGAGCATGCCAAACCACCAGGCGGCGATATGGCCCTAACCGTAAAGCCACGTTGGTCAATCAGAGCTACATAAAATCATAAATCAAAGCAGGCAGTGGCGCACAATCTGACATCGAACACAGCAGATAATGGCGCACGCTCTGATGGCACAAGGCAAAAAAACTTGGCTTTACTGTCTACATGACAACACTGCAACCAGAGTTTCTTAAAATCTTCACCCTGGCAGGAGTTTTCAAAAATGTTCAGTTTCAGTGACTTGTGTTTTCACGTTTGCGAAAGGCCAAACCGCACAGGAAAAAAAACACGGTTTTGAAAAGACCCATGTACGTGTAGACAGGGCTTTCCCCAGTAAGTCATGCTAGTGGGACAGTGAGCCAAAATACCAAGATCCTGAAACTGGAGCAACTAAATGGAATTCAGCCATCATTCATTTTATTATGTACACCTATCTTTTTTTTACTGATGACATGTCAAAATGCCCTCTATGCAAAATACCTATAAAATTACTTTTTTCATAAATGTTCATTACATGTGCTCATCTTTTGGTTAAGGTTTGCATTGTGGGGATGCAAATGTCTACATTCATTGATGAAGCACAATAATGGGACTTCACTTGAATTGAAAGACATTTTGACATGTCACAGCAGGGAAAGCACAGGTGGAGAAAATAACATTAATTATGGCTCCATTTCACTGAGGTGGAACAAGCACAATACCAGGGCTCTGTTATTGGAACACTTAAATTGAATGCAGCCAACGTTAATGGCAATCGCCAAAACATCCATCGTGCTCCATAGGAGTAGTTCTGTCTCCAGAGCAACTCGGTGACATTTAAATGAAACTCAATTTGACACAATTTTATATTTTTTCAAGAATTAAAAAAAAAAGTTTTAAAAAAGTGAAATTAATCAATGTGATTTAGTGCCAGGCTACACAAATGGGCAAAAATCACATTCTTAATTTGGAATACAGGAATAACATACATACTGTACATAGATGTTTTTTAAAGGCCTCGAGACTGACCTTCACAGGTGTTTTCTAATATTCTGGCTCATTTGACCTCTTCTCAGGTGTCAGTTGGACGGAGCAATGCTGGGAATTATGGGAGGTCACCAAATGATAAAGGTGTAAGATGCACCCTAATATGCATCAGTGAGGAAGAACTGTGAGTGAAAGACTTTTGCACAGACAGAGTAAAAGTGATTCACAGGGGGGGAAAAAAACAACCAAACAAAAAAAACAAGACACTAAAAAAGGCCAGAGCAGGAAGGGCAGCTGTGATGCTGGGGAAGTTTGGCAAAACACAACAAAACGCTCATTACTTTATTCCACTCATAAAACTATAATACTCAAACTTGCATTGTAAAAAACTCATTTACACATTAAACACTCTACACTTGTTAAGCATAGACTCTGTTATCATTACAAAGTCCACCACTTAAGCCTCCAACATAAATACAATGCTGCAGCGGGCTGTACAGTAAAAACACTTGAGAGTGCACATGCCTTCCATCAAAAATTAACTTGAGTAGCTTTGATAATTATACGATGGTGTAAAATATTTAACAGCTGGTGGAGAGAGAGCTGTTTAGAGCAGCTTGAATGAACATCAACTTCATCCAGAACAATAACAATTACAAACTGCTAACTGCTTTCTCGGCCACTGTGTATCTCACTGTGTCTCACTTATTCCGCTTTGGCTCTGTGGTTCTCTTTCTTTCCAGACCTTCCAGTTTGCATCTCTCTCTCCCTCTCTGCAGTGGAGGGAGGGAGGGGAAGGGAAGGAGATGATTTAAGGTAATGAGAGGAGTAAAACATCATTAGTGCAAATTAACTTTTGTCAGCTGAGGTGATCTTGGTGGGGGCGCTTCTGCCACCGGCGGCAGCTCAGATAATGGCAATTTATGCATTAACGTGTGTTACAGTGTGTGTGTTTTAGTTTGTGTGTGTAATGATGGCCACCAAGGACGCTTTCAATCTTAAAGGGCAAGTCCAATCTTTTCAAAGGCCTTTCGCAGACACCCTAAATGTTTTCATGCCAGCTATTCTAAATACTGTAGTTGTTATATAAAGGTAGGAAGACATCTTCATAAAGCAACTAACCAACAACCAGAAGAAAAGG
The DNA here is from genome assembly GCA_024633595.2 of Lepomis macrochirus. Taxonomy (NCBI): domain Eukaryota; kingdom Metazoa; phylum Chordata; class Actinopteri; order Centrarchiformes; family Centrarchidae; genus Lepomis; species Lepomis macrochirus. The sequence goes on along the minus strand of JALXJV020000012.1, from coordinate 10,356,036 downwards.
TTCCATTTATGCATTGATGCTTAAATTTCCTTTAATATATAATCATTGCATAATGTTCCCAAATGATGATACAACTTTACTTCCACCGTTGGGAAAACAAGGTCACTTTGCCGTCTATGTATAATTTAACAATAGGCTAGTAAAGATCTTCTGTATGGCCACCAGTTTGAATTATTTCAGCATCATTTCAGAGAGCTGAAATGAGGCGCCTTGTTCACAAAGTATCTTATTTTACCTCTAAGTTCTGAATGGCGCAAAAAGTTCCCCCATCTAATAAATAGAACAAAACATCAAAGGTGACAAAGATTTAAACTGGTCAATGTATTTTCTTGTTACTACAGAACTAAATTTTTAGCCCCTATTGACATTAGCAATGCATGTACAAGAACATGAAGTGCTTTGATTAGATTTGACTGTTTTCCTTCTGGAAGCAGTGGTGCCTAAAACAACTCTACCTCTGTCTCAAAGTAACTGCATATTTCTGATTTTGGAATGAAATTGTTTTTAACTCTAGTGTTACAGGTGCATTTTATTGTCTCTAGTTGTCCTCTGTCTGTCTTGTCTCACCCTACCTCTCTCTCCATATTTCTGTCTCCCCAGCTCTGGCAGCAGTGGAAGACATGGTCATGTTTAATGCATGTGGTTTGTGTTCCACTCAGCGCTGGAGAATGGGCTCCAGTCCATTAATTAGTAACAAACGGTCGTTGGAAACAAGACAGGCCCAGCACAGGTCAACCAGCTCCAAGGTCTGGAGTGATGGGGACACTGATGTCTGCCCTGGACCATGTACAGTCTGCAGCTGGGCTTCACACAACATCTTAACTGTGTCACAATGTGGCCTGAATTCCACTTTTAGGATGCCAATGTCATGGCTCTGACCGTGACTCCAGCTATGTCCAGTATTCTCCTGTGTTTTCTCTCTGTTACCTCCTTACTTGTGTGCCTTTCTGGCGTTATTTCCTTCTGAAAGAATTTCACAGACAGCAGTTTCGCGTCAAGTCCTGCCCCCTACTTGGTCTGTGATTGGCTAACCCTAACAACTGTGGCTCAGTAGATAGAACGGGTTGCCGTTGATCGGAAGGTCGGTGGTTCAATCCCAGGCTCCTCCTGGCTGCATGTCGAAGTGTACTTGGGCAAAATACTGAAATTTGATTTGCCCCTGGCGGCTGCTCCGCCAGTGTATGAATGTGTGTGAAGGTTAAGTTTCTGTTTGAGCACTTAGGCTCAGTGTATGAATGGTGAATGCAGATGTAGTGTAAAAGCGCTAGCTTTAATATGTCCGCTTGTGCAACTGATGTTTTAATTTCTATGTTTTCTTCATTTATTTTCCAAATTAAACTTTAAAAATTTACTCATATCTTTCATGAAATCAAGTCACGTTTTTCAAACTCTTTATGATTTTTTTCTGCAATAGCCATTCAATTACATTCAATAATTATAATAATTTGTTTTATTGGTAGTGGCAGAGTCTGCCATTCTTAGGTTGAGATTAGATGCTTACCTCAGCACATGGGATTCATAGTAAACAATGCATGCATGTAATCTAAAATTTTATCTAATTGATATCAGCCTCACTGTTCGCTCCCTTACAGCTGTATGAGAGCTTTATTAAGTTACTACGAAAGATTTGCCTTACCACCTTCACCATGGGTATCACCAAATCAACTACGACTGATATTTAAGCAATTATGACTTGTGACGGAGTTCCATCACTACGGCCGAGTATGCGCTTTGACTGCCATACCAACGAGAGTGGCTCTTTGGCATTGCGGTCAATGTTGTATGTTTGGTACCTGTATGACGGACCCCCATGGTAGGTGATCCCGCATTTAAGTGAGGGAGGGTGAAGCACTAGAGGGTGGAGGCACCCAGGGATGAGAGAAGTATGGTTGGAGGATGTATGTGAAGCACATGGGTGTGCTTCCTGAAGGGAAGGGCAGTGTGATGGAGCACCGTCACTACGTATGCACTCTGACTGCCATACCAATGAGCCTGGCTCTTTAGTGTTGCGGTCAGGCTGCACATTTGGTACCCTGTAGACCCGGTTTCAAATTCAGGTGGAGTGGCGTGGAGAAATGTTTCCTTTGTTTTCTGTGTCTGTGCAAAGGATTTCAGTTAATTAACCAGTAGGAATACATTATTTGTAATTATCACCACAGGACCAAGGCACAGGGAGAGAGAGATAGAGAAGGAGAGCGATGGAGATAGGGAGATAAAATCTTGTATGTTAATCAAGCCATGATGAATTGTCCATGTTCATACAAACACGGCCTCTTCATGAGTCCCCTGTGCATTTCTTTCATACACACACACACACACACATGCAAATGCAAACAGAGTGGGCGGAGAGGAGAGAATTAATTCTATGAAGTGAGTTGGCAAGGAGACACTGCATGTAGATAAGTGGCGTGGGTGTGGATGGTCTATGTGTGTATGTGTGTCTCTACATGCAAGTGTGTGTGAGTGTGAGGGCATGTGAGAAAGTATGGGACTAACATTAAGTGCGTATATGAGAGTGTGTGTGTGTGTGTGTGTGTGTTTGAACGATATGCCAAGCGTGGTTGTACACAATGAACCCAGAAAGGTGTTACTGTGTGTGCCTGTCTGAAACCATGTTTGAAGTGGATTCTTTGTGTGTGTCTGAGAACATAAGTAGTGTACTATTGTCATCTTAGTCGAGGTGGCAATGACATATCTTAATCTGCTTAGTTAGCGGCCAGGGGTCTTTAGCTAACGGATTATCAGCCATATTTGAGTAATAGACTCCTCATTTAGCTTTAATGCGTTTTGCATAGAGAGCAACCTCCCCTCATCACTCTTTAAGATGAATCGGCTTCCCAGTTACAAGATAAGAGGGGGAAAAAACTTCTGAAGATATTACTCTGCCAGCAACTGCATAAATCATAACATTTTGCTAATGAAGGCAATGTTAAAACACTAACACAGACTAACACAGACTAACACAGACGGTAGTGGAAGAACTCTACAATATGCACACAAACACACTTAACACATTTAGGTAAGCAAACATACACACGCAAATTCCAAATTAATATCCTTTTTCTTAAATTCATCTCTTCATTACATGGCTAGCTTTCACTCTACGTGTGATCTTAATTCTAGCCCTCACCCTAATGTGGTTTCCAACGTTTTGAACCCTTAAAGGAACAGTTTGACATTTTGGGAAATGCAAGAGCTAGCAGACACTTAACTTAGATTACCATAATGACTGCAACACTGGGAAAAATCTGTGTGCATCTAAAGATTACTAATTAGCAGTGCATATTTCATTTCTTTAATCTATCCAAAAAACAAAATGTAAAAATGACAGTTTTTGGTTTTTATGGGGAGCTATATGTTGGAAGAATGTCTTGGCTGAGCCAGGCATGCTCAGCAGGTTTTCCCTGCTTCCAGTCTTCATTCTAAGCTAAGCCTAGTTCACACTAAACGATTTTTAGCCCGATTTGCCGCTCGGCGACCGTCAGGCTGTGATCAGATTCACCCAGATTCTTTGTCTTTATAATTGCTATCTTTATAATAACGAACAACAGCTGTTTTGTCTGTAGGTTTGCGTCATTTCCCGTTTCACATTTCACGTGTGTTTTCTTGACCAACGTGTTTTGGAGACCAGCGTCAGGTGACTCAGCCGCTGTCAGCTCGTGTAGTGTGTGACCCCCTCACGTCGTGTGAAGGCCACAACGACTTCAAGACTCCCGTCACACGTTTTCCAAAGTTGGCTTCAGAATTATTTTACAGCCCAATGCATGTGTTCCTGACCCTAAGGTTGGGTAGCACTGCCCAAGCATGCCTGCCTAAACCTTATCCTAAATCCAATTTAAATGCTAAGGACACATTTTTAAATAACAAATGACCTGCAAATTTTTACCCATTTGAGGATTTTCTCATTTTTTATTATATAATAATTATCATTATTTGGTATATTTAGTCCTTGTATGTGTACAAACAGTTCGCGCAATCATACACACACACACACAGCAGATTATGCTGTAAATGATCTAAAGTCCTGACATAATGGTTGCCTGCATTTACGATGGTTATGATGGTTACCTGCAGGAGAACATGTTTCCTATTTGTTCTAATGATCATTTATCATCTAATATTCATTACATTACTTCGCCCATTTCAGTGTTTTATCTGAAAATGATTCATCATTGTATTTCTTTCATACATGTTTGGCAAAATAGACACAAATGAATGTTACATTGATAAATAGATCATAGGCTCATCATATTGCTGGATATTTGAACTCCTGCATAATCATATAAAATCATCTGAAAGGAGATATAAGTCTTCAGTATACTGAGGATAAGTGTGTGTGTGACACTTGCTATATGTTACTTTTAGACACGCCTCATTAGATTTTGTGTGTGTGTGTGTGTATTGATTTAGTGCAAACAAATGAAAGATGCATGTAAAAAAAAAAGATGCATGCCACAAAATCCAAGTCTCTCTTTCTCTCTTACACACACATACACAAGGACACTCACAAACACACAGATATTCACCCACAAACAAACAGACAAAGCAGCCAAAGGCCTACCGTTGCCATCATACGCGCAACTTGGCCTGTCTGTGTGACACGCACAGTTTGTTTGGTAGTTTTAATTTGACAGGTTCTCTGAATAGAGCCTCTGAAACACACACACACACACATGCACACACACACACTCTCTAAGACCTACACACACACACCTTTAATTTGACAGCGCTCTAACAAGAGCCTGCTGCTTGTCAAATGTTCTCCAGTGGCAGCAGGGATCCGCAGAGCCGAGGGGGTTCTGTTCAAGGACATCTGTGAAGAAACACACACACACTTCCTCCACTAACACACACTCACTTTGAATAGGCTGAGAGAGGCAGCCTGCTGCACCACACGATGGGAGAGAGGCTGCACACACGCTGAGGGGTTTCTACACTGCTGTTCCTCTCACTCTCCATCTTCCTCTCCCTCTATGTCTCTCTGTCTTTTCCCCCCTTTATCTAACATTCCATCGCTTTTTCTGCCTCTTTTGGTCTTAAGTAGAGGGCTGAGGGGCTGAGATAGACCAGGGGAGATTTTGATGACGGCTCCCTGTTTGGTCCAGCAAGCCGATTCCCTTCTCAAACCACACACACACACATCCATAGATGCGCACACATCAGTTGCGCACACATCAGTTTTCTCTTCATTCTTCAACCCAAAACACCAGGAGACCTTTTAAAGTTACTCAAAGGAGGACGGGACTTTGGTCCTGATCCTCTGGATTTCATCCTACTGAAGGTGTGCACTCGTGACGCATTTATTCCTCTTTGTGTGAGCGCGTTTGTGTGTGTGGGGGAGCTCCCATGCTGTCTCGGACTCGGCTTCCACGAGACACTTTGCTCATTAGAGGGAAGAGAGGGTGACTTGAGTGACTTCTCGTCGGCTCAACTTGATCACAAGGCCTGTCCTGCGGAGCGAGCGAGAAAGGCAAGGTTTCGCTGCCACGTGTGTCGCCTGGAAAAGACAGCGTGACACACCTGGGCGTGTGTGTGTGTGCGTGTGTGAGTAAAGATAAGAAATGGAGCACTATAAAGATTACGAAGAGGAATTCAGTAATAAAAAAGCGGAGTTGCTACAATATGTATTCATCAAATTAATATATATCCTAGCATAAACGGTAGATAAAGAATCATAAATTAGTTCCAATTATTGCAAGTACCGTACTTTCGTTGTTGTAGTCCTCCATCCAAAGAGAAATTCTTCCCCAAAATGTTTTGTGATCATTGGCTATAAAAATCACAGTATGTCAGACTTAAAATCAAAATGCCAAACATTACACTGAATCACTTCAAATCACCAGAGAAACGCACAGAGATTTGCCATTAGATCATATCTGTTACTGCGTGTGTGTGTGTGTGTGGCCTGTCAGATAAAATACTGCACTTCTCCATCCAATGATCTAGAAAGGGGGTTCACAGGGTAGCGTCCAAAATGTCAACATGTACATAAATACAAACATTTATTTTCGATTTGAAGTGACATTAAACTAATGAAAAAATGTTGCTGCGAATAAATGGATTTTTGGAAGATAACCAGCAATCCAAAGTGCAGAAGGGGAAAAATTGCCACGTTCTAAGGTTTTGATTGTATTCTCAGATAAAACTGGCACTGATGTGACTCCGTACTGAAGATGCTCGCAGGTCTTGCAATGATGAAAAGCTATCTGGATTATTTGAATCCTGTAAATCACAGCTAAAAGTCAATGTGTAAAGCCAAGGTCTATGAAACTATCAGTGTGGAACAGCGAACATAGACGATATGTTACTGCATTGCCAAGTGCTACCACTTAATACCATTAATCTTGGTGCTCCCACCCTCGGTACCCCCCCCCCCCCAAGCCATCTCTCTCACTCCATCTCTGCTTTGGAGTGCTCGGCGTCCTCTAAAAGTATGGATCTTGACCGTAGCCATTTTCTGCGGAAGAGGGAAAGGCTAAAGAGAAAGCGCTGACCCCTCTTCGCCGCAATTTTCCCCTCATCAACTTGTGAGACTTCATTAACTTCCATGGGGTAATTTCTTCTTTCAGTGCGTTTCTGGGAAGGGGGGTGTTATGACGTTTTTCTTCCCATCCATTCGCAGCTATTCTCTTTCCTTGCCTTTATCTCCCATCATTAACTGAAAAGACTCATTCTCTCTTTACTTGGAAATGATGCCTTGTTCTCATTCTTTGTTGTCTGTAATGTGAGAAAAATTACAAGAAAAGCGAAGGCAGTATTTTAAGAAAGCAATGTTGCTATTCACATGGAGCTGTGTCTTGCTGCACAAATAAACATCAATCTTTCCTTTTTTTTGTCCAATTCAAAGCAGTGCAAACATGCACAGAAATAGCTTCTGAAAGTAACGTTTCACAGCCTTTATGCCTCAGGAACCCAGAATAAAATATCCACTGTTGAACCTTATCATATTGGGCTTGATGCACAGTTGAGGCCTCTAGTGAGATGTTGCATATGGGAATTGTGAGGCAATGCTGCCCTCTTCAGGAATATTAGTGTCACTATGGATGAAATGTCAGTAAGATATTGGTATTTGCACCATGGATCATAGTCGCATTCAATTTACCAATTTCTGTGTTTATTGCTTTTATCAAATCACTGTACATGTAATATAATAGTGGTTATGACTTGGTTGCTAAAAGTTAAAATTATTGATTTGTTTGATTTGATCTGTCTATAATAATTTCTTTTTCTGCGGCGTGGTGGTGCACACGCCTCACAGTGAGAACGTCACGGGTTCAAACCCTGGTTTCCCCGGCCTTTCTGTGTAGAGTTTGCATGTTGTCCATGTGGGTTTATCTCCGGTGCTCCGGCTTCCTCCCACCACCCAAAGACATGCAGGCTAGGTTAATTGGTGTCTTTAAAATTGTGGATGGATTGGCGATCTGTCCAGGGTATACCTCGCCTTTCGCCCAATGTCAGCTGGGATAGGCTCCAGCCCATTCCTATTTCAAATCTTGCAGATGTTTCTGAGGTCATGGTAACACAGTCTGTGACACGTCTTTCGGTAAAGTAAATCATAGATAACATCATTTGTTTAGCATTTTGATTCAAAGTGAACAGGGCAGCCATTGAGGACTTCTTACGTCAATGAAGCGCTGCAGGAGACCACCTGCAGGATCAGGGCAGCCTGTCTCATATGCACTCCAGTAAGCGATGTTCATCTGTCTGTGCCGATATGTAAACTTTCTTCTTTCTCCCTTTCCTCCAAGCAGCTCTACATGATACATGAAGTGCCAGGGCCAGGCCTGGCGCAGAGACAAATGCCAACGACTTGCTCTTCCAAATGTCAAATCTGACATGTCACAGACATTCAGTAACTATCCCTGCTGGACCCATCCTGAGCCACGCTCTTTAAACAGTCCCTGATGTCCCATGATGAGAGTAGAGGGGAAATGGCTGGATTTTTATCTGCCTCTGGGTATGAGATCACATAAGACACCTTGTCCTGATGTGTTCACTTCAGTGAGACCTCTAGAGATGATGATTTATTTTGTACACAAAGTCCTTCTGGTCCTCAGCAAAGGAACAGTCATAACCAATAAAGGAAAGAGTTTCCATAAACTAATAATAACCATTATTAAAATGGTAAAATGCTGTTTTGACTACACCCTGTTCATGGTTCACCAATGTAAATGAACAATAACAGCAAGACTCACTACCTTTCACTTTACATTTTAAACTAAAACGTCAACTTATGTTTGTAGGCCAGTATCACAACATTTTGTATTGGATATCATAGGATATACTTCAGGTGAATGTTTCACTTCTACTATCCAGGCCCACAGTGCGTTATGCACATTAACACATCTATGGCGCATGGCAGGTCTGGACAATATGGCTGATTATTTTGACACTGCAAAATGGCTGTACAAAAGGATATTTATCTATGTCTAATCACAAATGACATGTGAACGGAGACCTGTCAAAAAAGTCTTTTAACATTTAAGCATTTTAAATATGTATTCAAAACAGTTAACAGGACAGGTGGGACAAAAAGTTGCATAGATAGATAGATAGATAGATAGATAGATAGATAGATAGATAGATAGATAGATAGATAGATAGATAGATAGATAGATAGATAGATAGATAGATAGATAGATAGATAGATAGATAGATGCTTATCAGACAGCATGGGGATTGCTCAGGTGTGCCTTAGGCTGGCCACAATAAAAGACCACTCGAAAATGTGCAGTTTCCAGTCAATATCTGGTGTGACCACCATTTGCTTTGCGCAGTACAACACATCTCGTTCGCATAGAGTTGATCAGGTTGTTGATTGTGGCCTGTGAAATGTTGGTCCACTGCTCTTCAATAGCTGTGCGAAGTAGCATTCAGGTCGAGACCCCGATGAGGACAACGAGCATGCAGGTGAGCTTCCCTGATACGGTTCCTGACAGTTTGTGCAGAAATTCTTTGGTTATGCAAACTGATTGTTGCAGCAGCTGTCCGGGTGGCTGGTCTCAGAAGGCTGGTGCAGTCACACGTGGTCTGCGGTTGTGAGGCCAGTTGGATGTAATGCCAAATTCTCTGAAGCACCTTTGGAGGCGACTTATGGTCGAGAAATGAACATTCAACTCACGAGCAACAGCTCTGGTGGACATTCCTGCAGTCACCTTGCCAATTGCATGCTCCCTCAAAACCTGTGACATCTGTGGCATTGTGCTGTGTGATGGAACTGCACATTTTGGAGTGGCCTTTTATTGTGGCCAGCCTAAGGTACACATGTGCAATACCCATGCTGTCTGATCAGCATCTTGATGTGCCACACCTGTGAGGTGGATTGATTATCTCTGCAAAGGAGAAGTGCTCAGTACCACAGATTCTGACAGATTTGTGAACAATATTTGAGAGTAATACACCTTTTGTGTACATAAAGAAAGTCTTAGATCTTTGACTTCAGCTCATAAAGAACAGGGTCGAAAACAGAAATGTTTTGTTATAATTTTGTTCAGTGAATACATATTCCTGACAAGATCCCAGTAATCACAACTAATGTATGGTTCTTCATCTAACGTTTATGCTAGTATATATATTAATTTAATAGATACATACTGTATGAGGTTATTTATTGAGGTGTTTTATTAATAGACAGTGTGAAGTTTTCTTTGCAAATATGTGTGTAATGAACAAATACAAAATAAAGAAATATTAACTGAATTTCACACATTGTTTGGCAGCAATGTTTAGAACAACTAAACAAAAGTCAAACACACTCCTATCAGGAATCGTTTTTCCCCTCAGTATTACTAAAATCACTAACCAAGAAAATGTTAGTTCAACGATTTATAATACACCAAACATGATGATTGGCAGAAATTCCCCTATTTTCTACAGCATATAACACCAGTATTTTTATTACATAACTAGGGGTGCTGAATTACTTTCTTACTGCATCTAACGTGACACTGGATTGCTTGATTTCCCAAGGTACTTTCATTCAAAATAAATAGGCTGACATACTTTTCTATGAGCATTCGGGTTTATTGAAGGCACATCAGTTGGAAAGAACACAATACTTGTGCTGGGAATGTACATTCATAGTCAATCACCTTTTTCCTTCAGCTAAATCAATTGTGTATGACAGATTAGGGCTGGGTATTCTAAACCCCAAAAAAAAAAAAAAAAAAAAAAGACATTTACTGCTTTAAGGCAACAAGTTTGAAAGCTTTTTATTTAAAACAACATATCTGATTAGTTTCCTTCATTGTAAGCACCCTAGTTATCACATTTTAATGTTAAATCTTGAGATTAAAACCATAAATACATTGTAAATTTCATAAATAGAAGACACAGATTATTATTTTCCAATACCCAGCCTCAGTTTTAGAATCACTACAACTAATCTACAATGTCTCACATTTCACAGCAATGTTAAATAGCATTTAAATTATCCTACAGGATTTATTTTCCAGTGTATAGCAATAGTTTGTATTGTTACTTTTTACATGTTATGACTGTTGCAAAAACATTTGAGTAGGCAGGTTTAGGCCTTTGTGCCACACACTTTAGGGGTGTGTGAATTACAGTGTTTAATATGACCGGTTTTCCAGACATGGATTGAGTGCCTGACACTTATACCACATCTGTGGAACTTTCCCATTATTGTACATTGGGGCGGAAAACACTGCCTAAATCTTCTACTAGTTCAGCTCAAACTCCAGCTGCATGGCAAAAATGTTCTGCTTTATTTTCTGACCACTGAGAAGAAATAAGCTGTCTGACTTTCTTCACCTCTCTTCAGCAAATCTGAAAATAGAGGGTTAGCAAAATCTTGCAAGTTCTCTCCAAGTTTCATTGATTCTGAACCCTCTGTCTCTTCTTTGTCTCAGTCCCTTCCAAGTCCTTCATGCAAGCAACCAGGAAATCGCGGCACTTGAGACCATACTGCTCAGGAAAATCCCGGAAATGACCAACATGGGGACTGGAAACAAAATCAAAACTGTCCACCGGGACGCCTTTCTGCTTCAGACTCTCCACGAAGAGCTCAATGTCCCTGTGCCTGATCACCTGGTCAGCTCTGGAGTACAGGTAGAAATGAGGCCAGGCGGGTGGCCTCTCCTGCACTGCGTCATAGTGGTTCTTGTGGATATACTTGGTTAAGGGGTACAGCACAACTCGCAACAGGAAAACAGTCACTGCAAAAATGGTTAAGAGGATGTACCTTAAAACAGGATTTATTTTGGGCCCCAGGGTGGCCGTCAGTGCACGCAGGGCCCCGCGGACATTCCCACTACCTGGGGCACTGTCCACGATGGCCCCAATTACAAAAAGGGAGCTGAACTGTTTATCGCTGTGCAACAACTCAATAATGTAACGGTACAGCATGAAGCCACCGTTACTGAAGATGTGAAAGACAATAGGACTGTTCTCCACCTCATAGTCATAGAGGATCTCCAGCAGCTTGAGGGCCGTACTGCTCAGCTCATTGTAGCCGAATGACTCAGAGATAAAGACCGTCTTCAAGGGAGCAGTGTAGCGGATGGTGACACATCCCTAAAAGTGAAACAAACAGAGACACAAAGCAAGACAAAATGAAAGAAGTAGAACTTACTGACAGGTTTGTACCTCTCCTATAATGCAACAACGCTGCAGTAAACGCAATGTCTCATTTAGTTTGAACCTGCTCATTGTAGATGGAGCTGTATTTGGACAGGTGTTTGTCTTTGCAACCAGCCCAGCCCAGCAGAATCACAACTGGCTCCTTTGTCCCCTGCCAGTGTCTCTCTGAAAACAAACCAGACCGTAAAAACAGCGTGCTACCAAAGCTGTCACAGCAAAGCGAGGCTTGATTAAGATAGCATGCTAAGCTAACAGTCAGCAGAATTACATTTTCACGGCTTCTTTGTAAGATAATGTTAGCATGTATGCTAAGCTAACTGAGGCAGGGACATACAGTACAATGAAATGATGCTCACCCGACGTCCCTGCATCTGGGAACACGATGTTGTAGTCAATTTCATGGTCTGCCATTTCTGTATGCGGGGGTATCAGCTGTTGTTCTGTAACTTTGATGTTTGGTTCATTTGGCTGGTGTGAACAGGATGATGGACAAGCTACACAGCGCTGAATGTAACAGTGTCAGACAGGTTGGTCGGTGGACTATCGACCCCTCCAGTCACTACAGTGTCCCTTCCCTACCGGAGCATTTCTTCTTCTTCGTGTTGTTGAACAGCAGGTAGCATCCAGCTAATACCGCCCCTCTTCTTCTTCTTCTTCTTTGGGATTTTACGGCAGTTGGCATCCTTTGCAAGTTGCATTACTGCCTCCTGGCTTTAACAGTCGCTTTTATTATATATCCTATAAAGAAACATGATAGACTAGACATAAGATAATCTACAGAGTACATTTATTATAGTATAGTATTATAGTACGCTTACAGTAAGTTATTTGTTTGTGAGCTTTTTTAAGATCAGAAGCATTAAAGTCCAGCATTAATTTCTGTCAGTCACCGTAATTTGATTTCCACACATGGGTCCTGGTGATGCTGAATGACAATCACCAAAGCTGCCCAATCCATAAGTTCCCTTAAGTATAATGTCATGGTACTTCTCATTGTTTTTAAAACCGCAATATGAACATGAACCGGACCAGAACTATAATTCAGAAGTGTATTTTTTTTCACTTGGTCCAGACCAATCTATCATTCTTCCAGATAAACCCAAAGATGAAATAAAGACAAAAGAATCAGTGTCAAAGAGCACTGGTTTATTTTCCAGATGAGAAAAAAAGATACCTTAGAAATACATACTAGCCAAATCAAAACAGGTGCCTCTGCATTGCAATTTATTGCTTTACAACTGAAAATCTGAAAGCCCCCCCCCCCAGTTTGGTTAGAAGGTCAACTTCTCAGATTGCTAAAAAATAAAAACAATATGGGGACATTTTATCTCCCTAGACTGACACTGTCAGACTTAACGTTTTTGCCATGAACATTAAATGAACCATTATGACGAATGTGTTAGCATGCTATTTGCTAATAAGCCCTAAAGATAGCCGGCTGAGGTTGATGGGAATGTTTTTTAGTTTTGCCGAGATCTGATCATAAACCACAGTGTTGAATTAATACATAAAAATGTGCACCTAATGTACTCGAGTAAAATTAAAGGGCTCACCAAACTTTTTCAAATTAATCCTGAGGGGGCCATCTCCACCAAATGTTATGGTTTTCTGTCCAAAATTTCACGATGTTTGATTAAGAACCTTTGGTGGTAAAAGAGGAAAAGTCTGGATAACTAAAGTCAGTAGGATTAATCCTCTGGGGACCATGAATGTCTGTACAAAATTTCACAGTAACCATCAAATGGCTGTAGAAATAATTCAGTCTAGATCAAAGTGGTGGACTGACATTGCTGTCTGCAGAGCCACACTGCAGGCATAGCTAAAACAAAAAAACAAATTGTGAACCCGCACATGTATACCTATATACCGAAATTGGGATGCTATATGCAAGTGTTCACGCTACTTTCTCCCTTCCCACACCATCTCCATCTTCTGCACATGCGCCTTGGACGATTTGGAGAAAGTGCTTTTAACCACATTGAGAGGAGCTGCCTTGCCGCTGAGGTAGACCTTATTGAGACACATAGGAAGCCACGACTGCTCCTCCTCCTCCTCCTGGTGCTCCTTCTCCTCTACAGCTCCCACTCTGTCCCTCTTGATGGAGGCATATGAGTAGGCAAAGATGTATCCCGTCATGAAGGCATCAAACCCCGCCCGGTGTGTTCCTGTGTCAGCCTTCTTCTTCTGATCGTCAGCCTTAGATGGGGGGTCACCATATTTTTCTCTCCCTCCGTCTTCTGTTCTGCTTTCTACAACATCGTCTGTTTTGGTTTTTGTGTTTTCATCATCATCAGTTGTGGTAGTTGCTGCAGAGTTTCTGAATTCTGTATTGCCTTCACACACCATGTTCCCCTCTCTGTCCATGTTATCGCCTTCATTCTGTTCGGTGTTTCTGTCACTGTCCATTACAGGTCCACTTTCTAAGCATGACTCAGCCCCTCCCTGTTCATCTGGTGTTTCTTCGGGATCCACCTCCATGTGGGGTATTTTGTTTTCAGGGGCACCATCAAAGATGCAAGAGCTCTCGCTTGCCTCGCCTCCATTTCTCTTCTTGTTTCTCTGTCTCTTCCTCTTTTTTCTCTTGTCCCCCGTGACTTTCTCGTCCTGGAGAATGATCAGGTCGGTGTCATGAGATAATGGACACTGGTTACCATTCGGACACCAGCCAAATGCCTGTCCGACACACATAAAAACAGAAAGACGGTGGTTATTTGGCTCGTCTGTTCTAATAGATACAGAAACACTGAACCTTTAGTTCATGCATTGAAAGATTATTTCAAGTACTTCACTTGTTTAAATTCACTTCAACTTGAGAATTTTAGTAAAACAGAGATTCTTCTAGGTAAAAACAAACAAACAAACATTGAAACTCACAGAGAAGCGCTGGCAGATGTCAGTCTGTCCCTCAGGAGACGCCACAGCTGGACACACTCTGTAGTCCACATAGCTGGACATGTGACCTGCATACTGACAGAACTCTACATGAACATTGTGTCCGGCCCCTCCAGAGGTCACACTGCGACTGTTATCCAGCTTACTGGAAGGAGGAGGGAACGAAGAAGGATATTATGACATTATTTTTATGCAAAGGACACAGTACTGGAAACGCCATTCTGCTCTGCTCTTCACTTCAGCCACATCCATCATTTTTCTTACATTGTGACATATTGTACATTATGATTGACATAGATAGAGCTGAGGTTAATGACACTTTCCAACCAGTCATTGTCCTTTTGACAAAGGGACATAAACAAGCAAATACATGAAAAAGTTAAATCTGTTTTAATAAATAGGATTTCAGCATCAGTATTCCCAGATCTACTCTATGTAGGCTTGGGTGGTCTACTTCATCCCACTCATTTGAACTCTGTACTATCAACCAACACTCACCATTTCTTATAGGCATACTCCAGGTAGGAGGCAGTGAGCCGGAGCTCAAATTCAGTGACATATTTGGTATCATAGATGCCAGCAGGAAACATCTCTGACAGGTCGGCTGTGAAGGTGGCCAAGCGCTCGGGCAGATGAGCATAAAAACTCTGGTAGAGAAAAACAAAATCCACTGCGTTAAAAAACAGTCAGCAGCATTCTGTGAGAAGGGCATTATGCTGAAAAGTCAATGTCAATCATGAATTATGTTCACGATTTTTGAGATGGTGTGCATTCTCTAGTTTTTACCAGAGCTGGAAAACCACAGGTAAATAACTAGATACCATCTAGGGATGCAACTACAATATGTAAACAGTGATTCATCTACAAATACATTTTTAAAAAAAAATTGATTCATCTATAAAATGTAAGAATATATTTTTAAAAAGCCCATAAAATTTCCGAAACCATAAAATATTTTGTTTTTTCTGATCCACAGTCCGAATCCCAAAGATATTCAGTTTCAGATGTATTAAAAACATGTAAGCTGCAAATCCTCAAATTGGAGAAGCTGGAACCAAAACACATCTGTAATTTTTGCTTTAAAAATTAACTGAACAATAAATCAATCATAATCGTTTATTAATTTTAATAGTGACTATTTATTTGTATTTAATTGGAAAAAGTCAATTTGGTAATTTCTTTATGGTAAAAGCAATATGTGAAACAGTCCTAACATCAAAACCTGGTACCTGATAAAGGAAGGCCATGTCGATGAGGCCATTGTGGAGCACCAGGGGTTTCCTGGCACGCAGCAGTTCAATGAATAAGGCACGGATGTGGACGCCACGGTCATCTGATCCTCCCTGACAAAGGAGGAAGAGAGAGAAAAGACAGCTAGAAATCAACATCCGAGAAAGTTCAAGTATCTTTTAAAGTGTCCTGTTACATTGGGTCTGGTAAAATAACATTCCTGTAGTGTTCAGGTCTGTCTACTTGTTTCTGGTCTATATACAGGATGTTTGTCATAATGGGTTCATCTTGGGTTGCATGAAGCAGAGAAATGCCAATCCTAATTAATCTGCATTATACCATGTCACTTAACAAAAAAGAACAATCACATTAAAAAGAGAAACTTAAGCACCATTTTAGAGATAGCTGAGTAGCATATTCCATAAATCCTTTTAGAAGACATCTCCACTGATTTAAAATCTGTTTACAGGTCTTAGGGAGTATCACTGCATATTTGAAAACAGTATTTTGTGGCTCCAGAGGAAGCTCTGTTTAGTCATAAAAGTCATTAACTCTTGAGAATGTAATTACTAAATAATCAAACCAGTAATTTCAACAATTTTAAAATCAGGCTAAAAAAAAAATCAATGATTTCCTGTTTCCAAAATAATAATGATAAACTGTATATAATAATGGAACTAACGCAAGTTAATTGTGTAACGCTGGACACTTCTCACCCTCAATGGCCACCACCCTGGATATGTGGAAGGGGAGGAACCGCCAAACTAAAAATGGCAGTCGAGGAAGCTGTAGCAGTTGCGATTGTGAAAGTAAAAGTAAGTTAATTTTTATTCATTCTTAATAAAATTGATTTGAAGTGAAGTGATCAAGCCTGCAGATGTTTTAGCAGGTGACAATCGCGGTCAAATGTTGGCAATAATGATCCAACTGTCTACAATTCACCATCAAAAAGAAGAAGAAGCTTTCAAATATTGCGATCGTCATTTCAGGTTAGTCCACAGCGGCAGTGTATGATTTGAGGACAAGGTTTAAAAACCACAGCATGTATCATCACCTTATTATTGCCCTTGTAGTAAGGGATTCCATGGGCGTACTGCTTGTTAAAGTCAAATCCATGCTGCACCAGGAACTGGACTGACTGAGGCTCTATGATGTACTCCTCTGAACACAGCAGGGTGAGGTTATACACCTGGACCAGGTATGTGTCTGCAGCCTGAGGGGGGGATAAAAGAAGGAAGAGGCAGAAGATAAACTGCACAGTCATAACACATGACCTGCTAAAGAAGTCTGCAGGTGCACTGTGCAATGTGATGAAGATGTGACAGACAGATCACAGATACTCACAAACCATGTAAGTATGTGTGAGAATTGTCATTCTCCTACCAGTGTATGTCAAGTTTCTCAGAAATATATAATCTACATTAATTTCATTTACAGTATACGGCCAAAAGTATGTGCACATTTGTGTCCACAAGTTATTTTACATCATCTTATTGTACCTTGTCGTCCAGTTTCTTGTAACAGGCAATTCCCAGGGAGAGGATTGAACGAGAGCGAGCCGCATGGCATATGGCTTTATATCTGTCCTCTATAGATCTGAAACGTGACAGTGAAAGTAAAGGACAACTTACAGACACAAACACTGATATGCAGTAAGAGATGGAATGGCACTGACTCAAAACCATATTCTGCATGCATGGATTTTTTCACAATTGTTTCAGGTGTGTGTGTGTGTGTGTGTGTGTGTTAGGAAGAAGTGCACAAAGGTCTAATGTTTTTACTCACTCAGCCAGCAAGGATTTTCTGTTTCCAAGACCACTCAGCTCCTAAAAAATACAGGGACCACTTACTAATTTTTTTTTAACTGTGAAATCATGACATGACGAAACCAATAGGGAAGGTATTTGAAACAGAAAACAAGACAAGCACACAGACACTAAGACAACGCAGTTACAGTGATGCACGTGATGAGATGTTGAAAAGGTGGAGGTTAGACCTACTGTACTTAACTAAGCTATTGGTGAAGGGAGGGCTGAGTTTTGAATGCATCATTGTTATTGTGTGTGAGATTGAACAAGTCAGTGTGCGGATTAATGAATATGGAAGGTTGGGGAAAAGAAATAAGGGAAAATAGTTAAAACAGGGAAAACAGCAACAATGGTAATACCAATATAGTTGTTATTACCACTATCATCAGTGAACAATAAGGGATATGCATGCACAGGTACAGTAACTACAAACTCATACAAACAGCCCTGGTTAGAAAAGAGAACCAAAGACAAACAAGATGGAGTAAAAATTATAGACTGTACAAAAAAACAAAAAGGTGGCCAAACTCGTGTTTTGTCCTAACGTTTAAAACTGGTGGGGAATTTAATCAGCAATTCATCTAAAAATAATTGTTTGATTGTTTACTCTATAAATGTAAAATTAAAAAATTAAAACGTCCATCACATTTTCTCTCCAAAACCATCAAATGTTTGGTTTATTCTGCGTTTCACAGTCCAAATCCCAAAGATATTCATATGCCGTTATATTAAATAATGTTATGCCTCAAATTGGAGAAGCTGAAACCAGAGCAAAATTTGTAATTTTTGCTTTAAAGAATGACATGAACAATAAAACAATCAAACTAGTTGTTGATTAATGATGAAGTTATGGTTTTATCACAGTATTCTTAAAACAGGTAACGTTATAGAGTGGTTTAGGGTTGAACTACAGTTTGGTCACATGTTAGATCCGCTCACCGGATCTCCCAATACTCACACTGCTAACATAATAAAATAAGACGGGGAAACTACGGCTAATTCCACGTATATAAGAGTTAATGTAAAGTTAATGTAACTCTGGTGAAGGGCTGTCTGCCAGACACACACACACACACACACAACTTCACTTACCGTGTCCACTGCAACGAAGGAAGACGTTTTAATGGCCACCACCATGGCAGGCCAAAGCTCTTTAAAATTATCATTCTGGACATCAATTACTGGAACTACCAGTGAAGATGCCATGTTCGTCCCAACTTAATATATGTAGTAACTTAAGCAAACAACTCCTATTCGCGCCTTTTACGCAGTTACCGACGGCTACGTGGAAATATTAGCTCTACCCTGCAAAAGTTGCCATTGTCAGCTGCTGAACGCGGATGCGTAACTTGTTATATTATCTTCATATATTCGGTTTTCAGTTAAGTAACTGTTCTGTTATTAGCACCAAAGTCCTCTGTTAGCACTCATTCGAGCCGTCAGCTAACAGCGCCTCCACCGTAAACATTTCAACGTGCTTCACGGGGTCCTGTGACTTAGTAGTTGGACTATTACCTGAGCGCAAATTAAAAATCTTTGCCCCTAAATGTACGCACACATATTTCAAAGTTGATCAATATGTATTTTTAAATACATATTTAAAAATACTAAATAGGAAATTCCGCACTTTATATAAGGATTGTCCTCTTCTTTTCGACTGTTTTGCTTTTCACTAAAGATTTCAATCAGGCGTTTACGATAGACACATATAAAAGATACGTCACTGTACTTAACTGTCGAGGTGAAGTGCGCCATTTTGGCTCCAACAAAGTCAGAAACATTTTGTCTCTGGTAAAGTATTTTAACTTGTATGCATGAATGACGCTGTAAAAGTCTTTCAAGGCGCCACCCTGGTTTCCACGAGATAACATTTAACGCAAATGTAACTTTTTCTTGTTTTTACACCGCGTTAAGTTAGAATAAAAGTAATGGTTACAACGCTCAGCTGAGCTTCATTGCCAGCCAAGCTATCTTAACGTTTGCTAAATTTAGCTTTGCTGTTTTGTTGTGACTGCTGCAATGGGTGGCTGCTCAGCTCCGAACTGCTCCAATTCAACCAGCATAGGTAAACAGCTGTTCAGATTCCCCAAAGACCCTGATCGTAAGAAGAAGTGGGTTGTGAACTGTCGACGTGACTTCGAGCCAACTCCTCACTCCAGACTCTGCCAGGTAAGTTTACACAGAGACTGGCATGTTTGTTTGTGACCTAACGATGCGTTGAGCCCAAAGTTTAATTGAACAGGACACACGTACGAGTTTTATTTATTGATCATTGTCATTATTTAACGTTACTTTCCTTCCGCCACCTCTAACCTTTGCACTCACTTGTATGCGTGTTCCTCTTTTTTATGTCATTAGAAGAATATAAATGTGTGTTCCTGTCTTGTTTTCCCAAGGACCATTTTGAGCAGAGCCAGTTTGAGGAGATAGCGAGGTCTCCAACCGGGGGGAAGAAGCTGAAGCCCAATGCCATCCCCACTCTGTTCAGTGGAGACCCTACTTACCCTGCAGTCACTTCTCCATACATCTTGCTGTCCATGAAACCTGAACCAGGTAATTCTGAATGTGCAATGGCATTTCTTCTTTAATATTTTGTGTTTTATTAAAAGTGGTAGGGTGGGTGGGTGGGGACACTTCTATTTTTTGGCGACAGGTCCAGCTAGTTTATTGGACATAGTTTCTGTAACCTGAAGAAGTCCCTGTCCCAGAGGTATGTTTTAATTGAATGCTTCTGTGTAAAGTGAAAGGTGTGCTTATAGCGCTGAAATTCCATGAAGATATTAAGCCACTTCTGAAGTCATTATTGTTTTACATTGGTCACTTACTGTTGGGTTGAGCCTCAGCCCCTCTCATCACCTTGTAGGCATCCACTTCTCTTACCCAGTGGCTGATGGACATAGTGGAACATTTAGCAGGAGGAAGGTCATGACATTTCCTCAGGAATTGGTGGAGACCAAAACAGAGCTAAAAGTGGAGTGAATTGTCAGGTGGTCAGACGCCAATCAGTTAAAGCAGATACTGTATATTTGGGAATTGCTTAATTGCTTCGCTGTGTTCCCCCCCAAGGCAAATGGTTTTTAACAGGTTTGGCATATTGATGATTACACTTATGCTTAAAGGGCTTTGTAGACACAACGTGTCAATGTCACCGCTAAACTCTGAAATTCATTATTTGCAATGGCTTGCATGGCGTTTTTTTGCTGGGTTGAACAAAGCGCATGTGCAACACTTGGCAAACTTAGTTGAATTTTGACCGCTGTGACGAATACCCGTCAATAGAAACAGTTAATATTGTGTGTGTGTGTGTCTGAATTCCCAGAATTATATGACATAAGTTTACGATTATACAGAGACATCAGGTGGAAAGCAAGATCATTGAAATATATTTCCAGTAAAGTGGGCATGTCAGGTGTTTTAAATCAGGAAGCTGGTTGTAGGTAGGCGAGATGCGTAAACATAGCTTAGGTTTGTTATGTGAAATGGATATAGGCAGCATCACTCTTGCATGTGTTAAAACATGCTTCCTCCAATATGTCCACATCTCTAGAAAAGAGATCCTCTAGTCCCCAGGCTACCTCATCACCTCTGGCTGCTCAGTCAGCACCACCTGGTACCTCGTCTGAAACCATTACTGTTTACCTGATCGAAGTACCTCCCAGCGGCCTGTCTACCCCTCCAGTTGTGGGCACTGATCAATCTCCTGAGACCCTGCCTGACCCTGAATCTCTGGCTCCTGATGTGTCCCCGGAGTAAACATCTACCTCAGCATCTCAGGTCCCAGCAGCATACTGCACTCCACGGGCTACCCCTGCACCCCCAGCTCCGCAGGGATCAGTCGAGACACAAAAGGACAGATGGATGAGTTTGAGTGTCAGGTTAGGAATGTTCTCAACAAGACTGTAGACGAGGAGGAGCTTTTTCTTTTAAGTCTAGCTCCACGTCTCAGAAACCTGTTGCATGAAAATAGGGAGTGAAGAAAAATTAGAGTTCATGACAGCTTTACACAGGGCTGAGTTTCATGAGGAAAAACATTGATCATTTGTTTGTTGATCTCAGCTTTAATGTTTAAGGAGTTTACAGGAGTTATGTTGTAACAGAACTATGAGTTCATTTTATGTGTTTTGACTCAGATGTAACCATGATGAATCCTTTTTCAGTGTATAAACAATGCGTTTAAAAAAAGTTTTTCCAAATGAATAGAAAACACACATTGCTGTGTACAAATTTTGACATTTTCAAATATTTGTGTCAAGACATGGCAAATAAACTATATTAATTTTAGTAATGACTGTAATGTATATGTTTTTAAGGAGGGTGGATGAGTTGTATGTATTTCCATCAGGAGAGGCAGTGAATGAAGTATAGATAAATGATTTGTAACATGCGATTTATGTTGACATGTTTACATGAAGTGACGAGGCAGTTACTGTGCCTCGTCTTTTAAGGTTTAAAGTCTGAACTTTTGTTGAAGCTCCATATACATATAATATATTTGGCTGTTCTTTCGCTTAATGTTTATAGAAATATATATATATATATATATATATATATATATATATATATATATATATATATATATATATATATATATATATATATATATATATATATATATATATATATATATATATATATATATATATATATATATATATATATATATATATATATATATATATATATATATATATATATAATAAGTGAGTGGCTCTTAAAAGAGGTAGAGCCAGCAGCAGGTGAGGGTTGCAGAGATGAAAGGTGGGCAGGCTATGCTGTATTGCCGGGGTACTTAATGAGTAGCAGAGGACAGGTAGCGGTTGAAGGTCTCCCATACAGATATGGCCCTTTGGTGGAGTTGGTGCCCGCTCTCCTTGCATGTTTGTAGTGCAGGGATGTTCTGTTCTTACAGTTGGAACTTCTGCTGAGTTATGAAGGGCCATTGTTGCTTTCACAATGTCATCCATCTTTGCCGGGCTCAGTCCAGCCACCTGGTGTTAGATCCTCCACTGTGCAGCAAGAATCCCAAAAGCCTTCTCAACTCCTTTTTAGCCCATCAAAGGTGTTAGTTGAACATCTCCTTAGGTTGGGAGAAGTTTCTTCTTGGCCTTAGCACATCGCTTCTTGTAATAAAATAACAGGGCATTTAAATATATATGAATATATGGAATGCAATATAAACCAATAACATAAGAGTTAAACAGAAGTTTCACAATTCTATACAAATATGTGAAAACAAGTAAACAGACAGTGAAAATGGTGGTGTAGGTGTCACCAGCTGCCAGGTACCTGGAATCATGATGCGTAGTAAATAGAACTACACAACTTCCAACCACCTTCAATCAAGCTCTAAAATACTATTTCCATTTAGCCATTTATCATCAGTCAATTGATATTTTACAAATATAAACAAATCTAATATAAGCAAATTTTAATTAATACAAAACAAAGCTGAACTCGAAGTGCATTTGCAGGCTGGAAGCTGTGTGAACAGATGTGTGGGCGGGAGTCTCTAGCGAGACTAGTAGCGCTTGCTTTTTAGCATGAGATGTAAAAACATTTGCTGCTGACTGAAAACTGGGACAGCAAATGAATGACTAGACATATAGTCCTGCTACAAGTTTTGAGAACTCTGCCTGTTGTGCTGTGAAGCCAGCAGCCAGCGTAACGCAAATTGCTTTGTATCTGAAAGGGCCATAAGACTAATGGCAGCCTAATAAAACAGATACGTGTTGCACTTACAGGACAGGTAAGGCATGTTTATGCAAATTGTTCTGTTTTTTCAGTAGTATTATATTTACTGTGCCAAAGCATGTAATGCCTCTTAGTTCAAGTACATGTAAAATGCACCATATTCTAGCCAGGAAATATAACGCTAGTAGGACATTGCTCTGTGTCTGCAGTGGAGAAGGAGCTGAATTTCGGGGACCACGGATATGCCAGACGCACACCTCTGGCCGGCCTGGAGGAGGAGGATGCAGACAGGACATCTGAGGACCGGCAGCCCTGTACACAGTGTCAACTCCTCAAGAAACAGCTGGAGCAGGAGATGCAGCACACTGCAAGGCTACAGAAGGAGGTAGGATGGCTGCTGGTGTCTCTTTCAACAAAGTCCTTTCTTGTGTTTTGTTTTTTTCTTTGAATGGGCAATGTGTAAGTTTTACTGTTCTCACTTCACGTTAGCTTACAGACCCTAGTTATTTGATTATTGGTTGACAATAAATAAGTGGTTGATAAACAATCTGAGAAAGGAATTCTCAGTAAATAGCCCCAACAAACCGTCTTCTTCTCTGTCTCTCTCAGGCAGAGGAGATGAAGAAACGTCTATATCGACTCGACCGGATCGAGAAGGGTCTCCAGAACTTTCTGTATGAGGACCAGATTCGTGCCCTGTCCCTCACCAAACGCTCCCGACGTGCCGTCTGGTCTCCAGAGACCATCATGAAGGCCCGAAAAATACGCTGTGCAGTTGGGACAAAAGGCTACGAGTACTTGAGGGAGCTGGGATACCCTTTGCCCTCCTACAGGACTCTGTGTAACCGCCTGGAGACTAAGATCATGATGACGACGGACATGAGCTGTGAGGAGCTGGCAGAGCTGGGCCTGGGGCTCATGGCCACTTGTGACAGTCCCACAGAGGGTGTTGGCGACAATGATGAGGAGGAACTGATTGGTGTTTTGTCCTGATCGTGGCAGTTTGCGTGAATTACTGACTCTAACCAAGGGAAGAGTGTGCAGAGTTTGCTGTGTTGCACGTCTGCAGATGTTGACTTCAAGTAACGATGGGAAGATGAAGAAGGACTTAAGCATCAATGTAAATGTATGCTTCGCTTGACAGAGATAGTGAGTTGACTCCTTTGCATTGTCACCTGGTTGTGCTTGTGATCTGCACCTCTAAGACATGGCTTTGCTCCACTGTTGTGAGATGCTGGGGCTTGCAGTTCGTCTAGCTTTATGTGTATGGTGTGTTTTACCATGAAGATGCTGAGCTGCAACATGTGAGGAGATGTACGATGTAGTCTGTGACAAAGTGGACTACCGTAGTGTGGCATTGTGTGCAAAGTTTAGAAAGAATTTGCACAAAGCCTGTTGAATTCGCTGCTTGTGTTTAAAGCTGTTTTAAGGAGTTCGTCTGACGGCGTTTGCTCGCACAATAAAACCCTGGTAGTATTTGAGATACTCAAATGTACTGAGAGCGGTTAAGCTCATCTTTGGTTAGGTAGCTTGAGTATTCGGATAGTACGAGGGCTGCTGTGGCATGCAAATGTTACACTGTAAAAAGTTTCCTGTACATTATGCAAGCTTTTATGTTTTGTTCAAATTCACCCAGAATATTTATCATGTGATGGTTTGTGTATGTGTAAAACAGTAGTACACAACTGGGATACTGGGTCAGGGAAGTGGTCTCATGCCACCTCATAACCCATTTTGATCACATTCGGGGAAACATTGCATTTGCTGTTTTTCAGGAAGGTTCCCAAATCTTCTGTCATTGACAACTTATAGAAAGGAGCACAAAGGAATAAAAGTAAACCCTCCATTGGTTAATAACTACCGGTAGTGTAATTCGACACTAGATAGTGTTGTTGGATATGTGACTCTTTGCCCTGCCTTGAAGTGTTCACATTTGCAATGCAGTTGTAGTTAGCACGGAAGGGTATCAAGAAAAGCTTGCTCTATTTACAGCAAGTCACATGATATCCAGTATCTGTGAGATACTGGATGTGCTGTGAGAAAATAAAATTATTCTAAAGAATAACCTGTATTTTTCATGCGTGTGAATGTGAGAGACATTTCACTATATCAAAAGGCACAGTGTATGTAGATCTACACCGCACATCCCGCAGCTCACCGTTATGAATATACAGCATTGTTGCCATCACTACAATGGTTACATAAGAATTGAAATGAAAGCTCACAACTCCACCAGTGAAACAAACCTTTACCTCAAGTCTTCAATACCACTGTACTTGTTAAATACTCACACAGGCCAGATAACGTGTGTAAAGTTATCTTTATTCAGCATTAAAGAATGACATTTTACTTTGGCCCAGGTTGGACTTTGAGCCAATCACATGAGAGATTAGATGTTTGTTCTGCGTGCGACTTGTTACCTGAGCTGAACTGGAATATGAGGACAACATTTAGGTGGAAAGATTAATACAAAGTGTCACATATTGCATACAGATTTGTGAACCAACACATTAAAGTACTGTAGCTTCCCATACGTGTATACAGAACAGTTTACATCTATTGCTTTAAACCGACAACACAACTCTTTGCAGTCCGTCTTTCACTTTGGCCTATATTCCTGCAGAATGTTATTGATTTTGGCCTCTTACAAACGTGGAACTATGGTTTTGTTTGTCAGAGGGTGACATTCACCTCTATACAGTCAAAAGAATGAGTTACGCACAGTTAAGTAAATATTGCTCAGTAATCAGATCAATGTCACATATGTTATTTTGATGGTAAACAAACAACAGTTGCGCTAGCAGCTCTATAGGGAAGGCTTTGAGCTAACTGCTAATGTTAGCATGCCAACACATTGACAATGCTGACATCCTGATGTTTAGCAGCTGTTTACAATCTTAGTTTAGAGTGTTCTCATGCTAACATTTGCTAATAAGCTCTAAGCATAAAGTACAGCTTAGGCGGATGGTAAATCAAATATTTGGCCCAATTAAATATTGGCCCTGATGATGGCGCTAGAGGAAAAGTCAGGGAATCATCAACGTTCTTACAATTTGGACAGCTAAAAGCCTAAATCCATAATTGCAGTATGTACACCCTGGTGAAGACACTGCTGCTCTACAACGACCTTTGTTTAAAAAGTGATATATCAGATTAAGAGAAGTTACACTGATGCATTTATAAAAGTTGATATTAAATTTGTGTTGCACATTAACTAAGTAAAGAACCAGGATTAACAGTAACTCAAATGAAGAATCCAGCTCTGCAGAAGTATGCAGATTTAGTTGTATACCAACTTCAAAAAGCAGGACTATTAGTTTATACTGTTTATAATTACGTGGCACAGCGAGTACTGTTAACACCAACTATAGCTCAGCTACATTTCACTGTCCCAGTAAACCACGACAGTGAGTCAGCATGCACAATGCCAGGGCTTAGAAATTGGTAAAGTTTAAGAGAATGCAGCTATCAGTAATGTTATTAGCTTCACTGCTGCGTTTCAAACTCCTTTGTTATGATTCTTACATAACACGACTCCCTCTGTAGCTCTATTTGCGCTGGTTATTTAGATACGTTCAATACTTTGACAACAAGGGTTTTACCATGTTTTGTCTGCAACTTGTACATATTTAGAGTATATCAGTGCTCCAGTATCTGAATTTGATGTATTTAAGATTAAGAGAGACAGATTCTCTCTCTCTCGCTCTCTCTCGCTCTCTCATTGATTTGGGGGAAGTGCCTAGTCAACCCCCACAGGCTTTAAAAACAACAGGAGTTTACTGTCTGTTTATGTGGATCACAGGACAGAGTGGGGACAGAGGTAAGAGTTATATTGGGGGGCTCAAATCTTAATAACGATAACTTTTATTTTGAAAAGTAAATTAAAAGACTTGTTAACCAATTGTAATTGATTTTTTTTGTTTTTCTTTTCAATAATAAGTTTTTGAGTCAGAGGGGAAGGGGGTTTTTTTCCTAAAATTATTCTTAGTTTCAAAAGAATTAATTTTACGGAGTGTTAATGCACTTTTAGACACTTAATGATAATCTGAATTCAGTAGGTAGCCACTGCCAATAGGACACAAATGCCATTCTTTCATGTTGGTAAAACTGACCTGCGGGGTTGTTTTCCACACATTGATCAACTGATTGTTATCAAATATGATGATGAATAACTAAACTTTTAGGCTTTTTAAAAGCTAATGTATCTGTTTGTACAGACTTTAGTTTTTGGATGCCACTGAGGTTGTAAATATTGCTGTCCCAGTGTCTCTTTGTATTCCTGCCTGCCAGCCTGTCTGTCCATTTGCCCCCGACATTCTTCTCACTGTTGGCTCTTTACCCCATAATGCATTCTTTTAGCAAATTATCTCCACATGTGATGAGAGAGACAATGAGGGTTTACTTTTTTAATTATTTTGGGATCAGACTGACTGGCCATTTGTTTCAGGGCACGGGAATCCTGCCAAAGACTGAATCTCCTTTTACGCTGTACTGTATTCCACAGACTGCATTAATGTCGTCGTGAGTGCTATTATATACAGTGCAGAGGCTATGGCACAAGTTTTGTGAAGAAATTTCATTATTTAATCCCTCTTTTAGATTTTTTTTGTTTAATTATATGCATGTCTTAAAATTTGGCCACAGTTAGTGGATGTTTTTAAAAAAGGCTCCATGTAGCACCTGACAATACACAGAGTACCTTTTGATCAAACATGGTTTACTGCGCGTCTTTCTCGTTAGGTACATTCAGTCCAGCCAGCCAGGGAGGAACAATGCGCTCTCTCTCGTCGCTGTGGCTGTACACGGCCCTGCCAGGGCTGCTGTGGGCCTCCCAGGTCAGTGTGTTTGTGGAGGGGGACAATGACACCTCCAGGATCTGCAAACCCGCCCCCGAATGGAAGATAAAGGGATACGCACCTATGCAAGACCAGCTGGGAAAAGTGGTTGTGGTGGCACTACTGAAGGCCACCTGACAATTCTGTCTCACGCAGGCCTCCAAGTAAGAAACCAGATTTCATGAAACAATTTAATAGTTTAAAAGGCATATATCAGTAGTGTGAAAAATATCAGAGGACACAGATAACATTTCACTACGTTTAACCTGAATAGTGCTTTTCCACAGCAGACATTTTGGATTGTCACAGTAGGAAAATAATAAAATGAATTAATTCCATTTAGCAGCTTCAATTTCAAATATCTGATGTTTTTGGTTGAGATGACTGAAGTTCTTCATAATTATTTACAAATTCACAATACTTGTCTTGCTAACACATGACTCTGGACGTTCTCTGGAGGGGTAAAAAGAAGTTTGTCAAAGATGCTGCTGTTTGGAAGATGTTCCAATGAAAAAAAAATACAAGAATTAAGGCGCTCTTCATTATGAAAAATTTAAAATGGCTATTTCATGATTGAGGTTTTGAAGGATTAACCTTGTGAACCACTGCAGCTCTCATACACACACAAACACACACCTTCATACAGCTCTCTTCTTGGCGAAGATGGCAATACAACCTGCCAAGAGAGGACCAAAGTAAAGATCTCTGTCTTATCTGTCCATTATGTTGTATTCTTTCCAGAGAATTTGACCTCACGAGGGCTCAACAGAAAGATTAATTTACAGATAGATATTTTACATTTTGATCAAATTCATGGATAAACGTGTCTTTACGAACTCCTCCTGCATTGATTTTGATTAACAGTTGCTGTCTGGATTAGCGGTGAGGTGACCTTGTACCCAGCTTTCACTCTTTCTCTGTTGGTCCCTCTTAAGGATTGGAGGCCTGCGTGACAAGCTCAACCGCAGCAACATGACAGAGGTGTCTTTTATGATAGTAAATGAACGTGAGGCTAAGTCCAGAGCCATGTACTGGGAGTTGAAGAGAAGAGCGCCCCCTGATGTTCCTGTGTACCAGCAGGATCCCCTTCAAAATGATGTGTGGGATGCTCTGGATGGTGACAAAGATGACTTCCTAGTCTATGATAGGTAAGGCAAGTCACCTCGTCAAGACGACGTTCCATTAAAAAATGATTTGTGTCAAACCCACATATGTTTCAGCTCTTTAATGATGCTAGAGTGCAAACATAAAATGCATAAAATATTAGTACTAGTCCCAGCAACCTTGGCTTCCCAGTTTTTAGGGTCTCATGTCATGATTTTGACTGTGCTCTGCATTAATAGTTCATACTTCCAATCACCAATTTCCATATTATAAAAAAAAGGTCACTCTTATGAAAGATTGCAAAAGCACAACTATGATTTATCTCATTAAATGAGCAGATTAGTTCAATTGAAAACAAATGGTATTTCAAATTAATCTTAAGCACTGATCAAATTGCGGAGATTCCCATCTACATTTTTATTCTCTCTCTCCTTTTTCTCCAGGTGTGGTCTGCTCACCTACCATATAGTGCTGCCTTACAGTTTCCTGCATTACCCCTACGTAGAGGCTGCAGTCAGAGCCACATATCTAAGAAACATCTGTAATTGCACTGTGAGTAATCACAAAACACACATGTACAAATTCTTACACACACACACACACATACATAGTTGATTGTCAAGGTTTAGTATGAATTACTCACTCACTCCAAGATAAAATGCCAAACCCTTTTTGAGTTAAAACCACATTAATCAATATTAATATTAACAATAGTTTTAAAGACCATGTGAAGTGTGAAAATGGTTGTTCATTGTGACCAACCCACAAAGAATTATCACCCAACTCTGCACTTCACAGCCTCTGACTTTCCTTATCTTCTTTTCGCTCATTGTTTTGTTTTTCCATCCTGCAACCTCTCCCCCACATTAACCTTGTTCACAGCAGCAGGCAGTGCTTTTTAGTTTGAAAACAAAAGCTCTGATAAACCAATTGTACACTACCTGCCCAGCACCAAACAGCACACAGGCATAGTTAGCTAAATGCTTTGCTATGCTGAACTATAGCAAAGCATTTAGATCTAAGAAATGAGCCAGTTAAAGGGGTGGTTTTATGTTCATTTTCAGGTTCAAAGTCATAATTTTGGGTTGTACCAGAAGAGGTTTACATTTTCAAAAAACACCATATTTTTCTCATACTGCACATTGTTGCAGCTCCTCTTTTCAGTCTGTCTGTTGTACCCTCCGCTTTTGAGCTACAGAGTGATGCATCTTCTTTGATGGAAGTTGCACATGCGCAGTTCCTAGGTAAGGACTACTAGCCACTCAGAAGCAGAGAAGAGCAGGTCGTAAGAAAAACGGTATGATCCAAATCAAAGCCGCTTCAGTCGGCGACCGTAACCTAGCAGATGGTGTAAGTTAACGTTGAACTGTTGCCGGTGTTCTGACGATCTATGCCGCCTTGCTGAAAATGCTTCCATAGCGCATATCGATAGACTCGACTCTACTCGGCCCTGCTCCGTTTTCCATTGCAAATAGCAACGCCACACACAATGGCGCGACGTAACGTTCAATGCGACACACACACCAGCGATCCACACAGCTCTTAAAATATATACAGTCTACGGTTAAAACGTTTGAACCTTCCTGAGCATGTAAAGACAGATAAGCGGTATGAAAACCTTCCAGCTGGCGTTGTTGCTGCAGCGGTCTGTGTGACGGCGGGAGCAGAGGGCTCTGAGAGCGGCCGGCCGGCCGGCAGGCTTCCCCCACCGCCACTTGCGGAGCTCCTCAACTCCGAATTCATCACATTATTGTTCCGCCATCTCTTCTCGTAAAACTGTCAATATTCAAAATCTACACAGCTGATTTCTCACCTCAAAACTTCTCAGAAGTGGATTTAGTGATGAAATTCCATATGAAAACTGTAAAATAAACTTTCTGTTGCTGGCCTCGGTCCGGTGCAATGATGATGCAGTAAATATTCTCTGACTAATCAGCAGTCTGTCCTGTCTTCAAGTTACATTTTAGTATCCCTCAGCTTGCTTGGAACCTCGACTGAGGTGAGGTGATGCGAAAAAAGTACCTGGAAGCAGGTACAGGTACAACTTTTCTGGAAACCCAAACAAAGGCGAGTGGAGCCAAAGGGCCTCCGCTCAGACTAGCTTGGTTTGAGGGCGTGCCTGACCCCCCACCAGCCTTGGCAAGCTTTATGACGCGTTTGCATTGTGATGACACAAGTCAAGGAAGTGAATAGTTGGACTACAAACGAGCCTTCTGAGCACAGCTTTCTGTGGGAGATGGGAACTCCCTTTGGGCTGGACTTTGGACTGTGCAAACCTGTTACATGCACAAAAAAGATATACAACTCAATAAAGGAGAGGGAAAACGCCAAAAAGCATAATACCACCCCTTTAAATATCCGAGGAGTTGGTGGAAACCATAACAGAGCTAAGAGAATATTGGTCAGAAACAAAACTCCAAGTGAATGATAATTGTGTCATGTCTGCTAGATGTGTAAATGCAATTAATGTCGCTTTAAACTAGAACATTAGAAAGTAATTATAACATTTTATCTTCCACAGGCTAATTTTAGCTCCATGCAGAACAGGACAACGCAAGTTAATGTCAACCAGACCGCTGCAATACCCACAACTCCTGTGCCAACTCATCACCACCACTATGACCCTCATGATCCCCTTCACCACCACCATGATAAGCATCATCACACTCATCATCAGAAGTAGCATCAGCAGTCCGGCAACCACATAATGGTGGATAATTAGGGTGCCAATTAAATTACTAGTGTTTTTACTTGCTTCTTTCAGTTTAGGTTAGTTAGGATGGGTTTACTTTTGGTGAAATATTTTTATTTTGATAGCAGAACATACAGGTAAACATCAGTTCACTATGTGGTTGAATCTGTTTAAGCGGTAATCAGATTGTGGTTTCTCTGTTAGCTATTTCCACACCTCACTCCCCTGTGCGGATGACGTCGTCAGTCCTACTCTGGCCTCTCGCATTAATGAAGTCTATGGTATAAAACCTGTCTGCAGGAGGCTGTAGATGGATGTGTGTGGAGAGATTGAATGGACTGATGGTTCCTGTCACCCAAACAGAGTCAGAGCGTGTTGTACGCTGCTGCTGAGAAGATATCAGTCAGATTACTGTTCAAACATGTTCGTTTCTGCTTCTGCCTCGTGCAGGATCTGAAAGTGATATGTTGTGCTCCTACATTACTATTTACATATAACAAAGGTTTTAAGAGTTTCAAGTGATGTCCTTTGTTCACTTGAATGTGTACAAGTATTTTGAAAGGGGGGTATAATAAATTAGATTAGTATACTAATCCAATTAAATCGTAAAATGTTATAAATCACAACAGCAAAAGTACATTGCTCTATTTAATACATTTTACACATTTGCTGTAGATTTAAAACTTTACTTGTGATTAATTACCTGAATGTAGAACGAACCTTTAGGTTGTTGTTCTCCATTAAAAGAAAATACATTTGGTGCCTCTTAGCGTTCTGATAGGTACCTTTACAATTAACGTAATTGGAGATGGGAGGATATTTTTTTCTCTTTCACATAAAACACGGTAATCCCTTTTCACAGTAGAGAGACATTAAAGTAATAGTTTTAAGAGATTTGCTTTCTTCCTGAGATGAAAAGGTTGATAGACAAAAAAGACTTCACATGAAATATTTCAGCATATGTCAATTTTTGCCGATCTTAGTTAGCCGTAATTAATGCAACTTAAGTTCCTTTGTTGTCATCCTTCCACATGATTAGGTGCATGTTTCTGTCCTAACACCAGATTGAAGTACAACCTTGTATACTGTGATTCTTGTAAAGTATTGCAGATTGCTTTAAATTTCTATTCAGCAATGCTGTAGGTCTTAAACCTACTTAATAAACCTCAGCAGGTTGTAGATGCCTCGCTGAACTACTTAATCCACTCAGGCTGCTGCTTGTGTCAATACAGTAATTAGTGCTTCCACTTACATCCAGTGATGAATGGTAAACAAAATGCTTGGATACAAACATATTTATTTGTGGTTCCCTTTTAAAAAGACTACGTACATTTGTTATGGCTCATTGGACAGAGGGTATAAAGTAAAGATCTATGCCTCAAATTGGTGTATAAAATGTCCTCAGCTGGATTCTAAAATCAGGAGAGTGAGTGGACATTAAGAAAGCACTGAGACTGGGTCACTGCGTGCTGGGAAGCAGTAAAAGAAAATGTGAGTGCACTGTCCACTCCTAGAAGCTGTGAGACATTGATCCACTGAAATGTTAAGGAGGAGAGGAAGAGGCACAGACAATATACCTTCTGCGGTCCTTTCTCCCAGTGCAACCATCACCCTAGACACAAAAACCGTGTTAAATTGCACGATTATTAATTAATTTAACTCAATTCAATTATATCTTTATTATATCTATACGTTTTATCTCCTCATATGATGTTTCAAAGTGTCTTTCACAATTTAATTTAATTATGTTTAATTTTACTTGTGAAACTACTCATTCGTTCATTAAAACTCTTAGAGACAATACCCAGAAGATGACCTCTGTGACCCCCACTCTTAAGGGGAATGTGTCCCAAAGAGTCAGGAGAAAGGCTGACTCTGTATTTGAGACAGAGCGCCCTACCGATGTTCAGGACTGTACTGAGACTGTTGTCTCTCATCAAAAGACTGTATTGGAGTTTCTACATCTAAAAAACAATACCAAAACCACAACACGGCTGAGTAACTGACTAACACCACAAGGGGGAGCTCAAGTCCTGATAAAGACACCAATACACATGTGTCTTATCTCTGTCTGAAATATACAGCCACGGTCTAACGTTTTGAGAATGACACAAATATTAATTTTCACAAAATCTGCTGCCTCAGTTTATTATGACGGCAATTTGCAGATACTCCAGAATGTTATGAAGAGTGATCAGATGAATAGCAATTAATTGCAATGTTCTTCCTTGAAAAAAAAAAAAAAATCATCAAGAACTTCAAGGAGAGAGGGTTATGTATGGGGTTGCTTCTCAGCTAAGGGAGTGGGCTCACTCACAATTTTGCCTAAGAACACAGCCATGAATAAAGAATGGTAAAAAAAAAAAAAAACATCCTCGGAGACAAACCTCTCCCAACCATCTAAAAACAGTTTCGTGACGAACAGTGCTTTTTCTGGCATGACGGAGCACCTTGCCATAAGGCAAAAGTGGAAAATAAGTGGCTCGGGGGAACAAAACAACAAAATTTTGGGTCTATGGCCAGGAAACTCCCCAGACCTTAATCCCATTAAGAATTTGTGGTCAATCCTCAAGAGGCAGATGAACAAACAAAAAGCCACAAATTCTTCAAGAATTGATTATGCAAGAATGGGCTGCCATCTCAAAACCTTTGACCACGACTGTACTGCGGTGTGAGTAACTGACCTGACCTGCTGTGTGCAGAGCTTTCATCTGCAAACGCTAGATGGCAGCACTGCCATTATGTTAATCATACATGGAAACTCACCCTGTCGTCCACATTAGGCAGTCATTCATCAAGAGGATTATTACTTATTATCCATTATCAGGAGATACGTTTGGATTAGTGAACATAATCCTTGAATTATAATGCAGATTATCTCTAGGTGGCTTAATCAAATTTGCAGTGGAGTGTTCTTCTTTACTTCAGAGCTTTCAAAGGAGGTTGTCATTTACGAACATGTGAAACACAGAAAGCTGCAAAATGTCAGTTGTTTCGTTATAATACTTCACTCTGCTAATACCAAATGCAAAAAAGACTTTTTGCATCCCGTTACAAACAGTTTTAATTTGATGTTTTTCCATTTAAGTATCACCAGAAGACTTTTTTGCACTACTTTCTGACCCTGATTAAGGTTGCGACACCCAAGCTATGTTTCAATATAGTACAATACAACACAATACAACTGTATTGTAGTGGTGATACATCTTCGACACCTTTGCTGAATCCTACATTAAGTCATACATGATTAGAAATAATATAAAACATCTGTCACAGTTTGCTCCTCAGTCACTCTCTTCAGCCACACTGTTTCATCCCCGGCCCTCTGCATTGCTCTCTGTCAGCTTCTCTGGCTCACTAGATCTGCCATCATCAAGCTCTCCACCAGAAGATGCCCTCCCTCCTTTCGCTATCACCAGACTGCCAAACCCGACTACACACCTGTTCTCACGTTCCTCATCAGCCCTGCAGTTACCTGGCCCACTCTGCACCTGCAACTAATTCCTTAATCAGCCACTCACCATATACACCAGTTCATGTCATGTGTTCAGTTTTGGTTTATCCTGTTTGCCATCTGCAAAGTTGCCTTGTGCTCTGTAGCCTTTTGTTTTTGATTTGTAGTTTCTGTTCGTGGACCTGTCTCTGCCAACTCGCTTGTGTTACCTGTTTTTGGCCTACTGCTCTGTCTATCTTCCTACCTTTACCTGCCTGCAACTCACTGGCGGACAATAAATCATTGTACTGCACCAGCTGCCTGTTTTGTCTGCGTTTGGGTCAAATCCCCATTGACTTAAAAATATACATAAATATAAATAAACATTTAAATCAAATTAAAATAAAAACTTACTACAATTTCATGGTTAAAATTGCACTGGGAATTAATTAATTTAGTCATTTATTTGACAGAGACAGTGTGCAGCTTCTTGGTTGCGCCAGGGTTAGCTATAAGCTAATTTACATCTCTAGTTCCTGGCAGGAAACAGAAAATACCATCTGTAATATAAAATACACTGTTATGATAAAACATAATTAAAATGCCATTACATGTTCACTGTACAATAAGAAAATGAGCAACAACATCTGGATTTTACAACATTAAGACACATCAAGTGTTTGTGGTAATTTTTTCATGCTTCCTTTTTGAATTTAAAATCCATAAAGCTGCAGCACTCTCTGTGAAAGAAAGAAAGATCTCTTGCAAATGTTTTCTCTTCAGCGGCTTCTTAAAATACTTGTGTGCATAAATGTCCCATTTTTGGCCTTCAAAGATTGTAGGGCCTTTCCTGTATTGTACTAGCCATTTTTTGAGTCGTACCTCTTCCAAATATGATTTAGAAGATGCTGTTTTGGTTCAGTTTTTCATGTGTTTCCATCTCACTGTTACCAGGGTCTCACTATGTGTCAGAAATTGAAATTATTGTACTTAGGGATTCTGGAAAATGGAGACAAGTCTTCATTTTTACTTTATTAATACTATAACTCACATATTTCTCAATATGACATATTATATTCTTGTCAGATATAAACACAGTCTTTGCTTTTCTCTTGCTTTTTCTCTGTTTAGACAAGAGGACAGACAGCACTGATCTATTCTGTGCCAATCAGCTGTATCGTTCTGTGCTACGTGGCCATTATATGGGAGGACCAAAGCTGGTGGTGGCCAGTCAACTTTAAACAAGTCTTGATAGTTTACAACTTTGCGATGGTCTGCCTGTCTGCATACATGTTCTATGGGGCATTATTATACTATATGTGGGAATGTCTGTAAGGGATGTACGTAACAGGTCAGTGTAGCATAATGTAGAGTAAGTGTGGGGTTTTGCATGTGAGCAACGTCCAAACGGTTGTTGACATGCAGAATGAAAGGCACAATTGGATCATGAAAACCTAAATCATCCAAGCTGGTATGAAGTTTGAGAAGCTGTAAAATATGCAACAAAAACAGGTGCAAAAAGATTCACGTCTCCACAGTTCAAATGTTGACATTATTCTTTAAAGATGCCATAATCAATATTTTTTGTGGTAATGTAGAAAGGGTTGCTCATAGTGACGAACCCACTGAGACTAATCACCGGACAGTTCCCCCTGAGCGCTACAGAGCTTTATAGGGTCTTTTAGCGCATTTTTTTGGTTTGTAACACACAACTTTACTGTTTTGGTTCACTAATATATTAATGTTGTTTTGGGATGCAGCAGGGAAAACACTCCAAACTGGTTAAAGTTAGTGTATACAGTAGCTGGTGACTATTTAACAGTTAAAAAGCTGAATATTGGATATATATTATATTAGCAAGGTGGGCAAAACACAACTCCAAATAAATGTTGATGTTGCTCCACCCCTGGTGGATGTATAAATAGGCAACTGTTTGCCAACAATATCAACTTAAAAGGCAATACTATATCAGTGTTGTGTCGCCTTGTTCCTGCAGGTTCATTTCAGGTTTAAAAAAAAATTGGCTATGAGGTCAGCCAAATGTAAATATCAGGGGATACAGTATTTCTGTGCCCTGTCTATTGTGTGAGCCATCAGTGAAACAGGAAGTGATTTAACTCATTCACTGCCAATTTGTGTCTGACAAAATGGGATGAAAGGTCTGTGCTGATTGAGAGAAAGCAGAGATGAAACACAGCTTTTGTCTTTCCAGCCTCTTCCTGGTTGACCAGATTCAGTCTGCTGAGCCAGCCAGTCGACTACAGTGACAACTACCCACGAGGGTCAGTTGTTCTACTACATCGCACTTTTGTAGATAAGTTCCGCTCTAGAAATTGTCCATTCAGAGGTTTTGTGAACTAAACCTTGATCAAAATATTTTCTGAAATATCTGTGTATCCTAAAATTACATTTTAAAAATAGCCCATTCTTCTTGAAACAAATGATTCAACAGTGAAAATTACACCCTCAAAACCAGATGGCCAGAGTGTGCTGGTGGTTTTACATTACATGTATTCATTTAGCTTTTATCCAAAGTGACTTACAGTTGAAATATACAGGTGAAACTCATAAAATTAGCATATCGTGCAAAAGTTCATTTATTTCACCAATTCAACTTAAAAGGTGAAACTAATATATTATATAGACTCATTACATGCAAAGTGAGATATTTCCAGCCTTTATTTGATATAATTTCGATGATTATTGCTTACAGCTTATAAAAACCCCAAATTCAAAATCTCAGAAAATTAGAATATTACATGAAATCAATAAAAAAAGGATTTTAAATACAGAAATGTCAGCCCTCTGAAAAGTATAATCATGCATATGTACTCAGTACTCGGTTTGGGCCCCTTTTGCATGAATTACTGCCTCAGTGCTGCGTGGCATGGATGCTATCAGCCTGTGGCACTGCTGAGGTGTTATGGAAGACCAGGATGCTTCAACAGCGTCCTTCAGCTCTTCTGCGTTGTTCGGTCTCATGTCTTTCATCTTTCTCTTGGCAATGCCCCATAGATTCTCTATGGGGTTCAGGTCAGGCCAATCAAGC
This sequence comes from Lepomis macrochirus, assembly GCA_024633595.2. NCBI lineage: Eukaryota > Metazoa > Chordata > Actinopteri > Centrarchiformes > Centrarchidae > Lepomis > Lepomis macrochirus. Next base: position 10,317,701 of record JALXJV020000012.1, on the reverse strand, counting down.
ACAGTAATCATATGGTCACTGAACCAGGTTTGGTACCACTGTGGGCAGGTGCCAAGTCCTGCTGGAAAATGAAGTCAGCATCTCCATAAAGCTTGCGCTAAGCTGGTGCTCTAAAATGTCCTGGTAGACGGCTGCGCTGACTCTGGCACAGTGGACAAACACCAGCAGATGACATGGCTCCCCAAACCAACACAGACTGTGGAAACTTCACACCTGGACTTCAAGCATCTTGGATTGTGTGCCTCTCCATTCTTCCTCCAGAATCTGGGACCTTGGTTTCCAAATGAGATGCACAATTTGCTCTCATCAGAAAAGAGGACTTTGGACCAGTGAGAAACAGACCAGTTCTTTTTTTCTTTAGCCCAGGTAAGACGCTTCTGACATTGTTTGTCGTTCAGGAGCGGCTTGACAAGAGGAATATGACATTTGAAGCCCATGTCCAGGACCCGTCTGTGTGTGGTGGCTCTTGATGCAGTAACTCCAGCCTCAGTCCTTGTGAAGCTCCCCCACACATTTGAATGGCCTTTTCCTGACAATCCTCTCCAGGCTACAGTCATCCCTGCTGCTTGTGCACCTTTTTCTTCCACACTTTCCCTTCCACTTAACTTTCTATTAATGTGCCTTGATACAGCACTTTGAGAACCTCCAACTTCTTTTGCAATCACCTTTTGAGGCTTTCCCTCCTTGTGGAGGGTGTCAATGATGGTTTTCTGCACAACTGTCAGGTCAGCAGTCTTCCCTATGACTGTGAATTCCACTGAACCAGACTAAGAGACCAATTAAAGAGTGTGACACTTTGAGCCTACAATACTGAACCTTTTCACAATATTCAAATTTTCTGAGATTTTGAATTTGGGGTTTTCATAAGCTGTAAGCCATAATCATTGAAATTATATCAAATAAAGGCTTGAAATATCTCCCTTTGAGTCTATATAATATATTAGTTTCACCTTTTGCACGATATTCAAATTTTTCAAGTTTCACCTCTATGTCAGAGGTTGCACACCTCTGGAGCAAGTAGGGGTTAAGTGTCTTGCTCAGGGACACATTAGTGGATGTGTCACAGTGGGAACTGAACCCAGGTCTCTCACACCAAAGGCATGTGTTGTATCCACTGTTCCATTACCACCCACTACAACTCTCCAAAGCTATAGAGCTCACTGACATTGTGAATGTGAAAGGAGATGAAAAGAAGTTGTGAAGGGTTATGTAGATTTTCAGTTCAATTTCTTATTTAAAACGCACAAAGTATTTACAGCAACTTCCAAATAAAGTGGTAGAACTTCTGCTTACCTGTGCATGTATTTCTGTAGTTCTGCAGATCCTGCTTGCCTTTATGTTTGTGTGGTTGGTTCAGATATTTTTTTATCCTGAGGGGGAAGGAGAGTCAGCTGACCTTCCTTCACGGCTGTCATCACGCCACCATGATCTTCAGCTGGTGGGCCGGGGTGAAATATGTGGCTGGTGGCCAGTGTGAGTGCACGTCAACCCACCAGCCCAGTCTCACAAAAATGTCATGGAAACAGAACAAATTGTGCAAATTATTTCCATTTACAGGACAACAGACACTGGCACATTATGTGTTTCACTCATCATGTGTGTTGGCCCATTAGCTTTCCTGATTGGTCTGACCAACACCCTGGTCCATGTAGAGATGTTTCTGTACTGCAGCCTGGCAGCTTTGGGACCGAGTATGGCCAAACACCTCTGGTGGCAGCGCTTCCTCATCTGCCTGCAGCTCATCAGCGTGTTTGTGTGCATAACTACTGTATGTGTACCTCGGTGGCATTATTTCCTACATTCAGTTAGCCTCTGCTTCTCTTTTCTTTTCCTTTCTATTTTATCACTTATTATATTCCAATCTCTATAAACGAACCACTTTACTATGTTAATGTGGCAAAATACATCTCGGCTCACCTTTTTCTGTGTTTTTGGTGTACAGTAATTCAGTCTGAGTATTTCATATGCTTGTGAAGCAAAGTAGTTCCACTTGTAGCATTAAAAACAGCCAACTTTCTGGCTCTGATTAGGCATCTTTGAATAAAAAATATAACCTTTAACATATAGTATGTGAAATTGTGGTGTTGCTAGTATTGTCTGCAAGGCTTTCCCGCCACATGTACAGTATATATGTCCAAAAAACATGTCTAAGAATGTTTGAAAAGCCGGAGTATACAACTTTGGTGAGCCTGAAGCCTCCTGCTTGCTGCCATTGTTCTGACCAGCTGTTAGCATAACTAGATTAATTAGCAGGACGGATGCTACTTAACTAACTAGAGGACCATCTGCTTTCTACTTAAAGCAAGAGACAATGCATCCTGTAGGGTTTTTTCTACATTGCTGCAGCATATAGGTCAGTATGGTGACTGAATGCCATTATGTAATATTAATTGTAAAGACCTTAGAGGTGATCCCCAAGCCTTCGTTTACAGTTGGCTGCACAATTTGGTGAATTTAAGCTGAGATAGTTGAGTTGATTGGGGATATTTGAGATGACAGGGTTTCTTTTGTATTTTTGAGAGGTAATTATAACAGAGACTGGAACATTTAATTGGCATTAAAGAAACCACGCTAAGCTGGTTTAAATCACACATTAAAGAATTTGAGGGGAAATTCTGTAATAACAAAAATAAAGAACTATGAAAGAAACTACTGAAGGGATGCTTAGCTGCTTAGCTTATGCTTTTTGGCTTTTCCTCTCCTTTATTGAGTTATATATGTTTTTTGTGCATGTAACAGGTTTGCAAACTGAAAAAGCCCAAAGTCCAGCCTAAAGGGAGTTCCCATCTCCCACAGAAAACTCTTCTCTGAACCGCTGGAAAACAGCTTGTTTGTGGTCCAGCCTTTTCCTTTTGTTCTCTGTGATGTCACAGCAAAACGTGCGTCATCGCCAAGCAGCTAGTCTGACACGCCCTCAAAAACACCGGTAGACAAACCCACTGAGCTTTAGCACACAGTGACAAGACGTCCGCCCGCTGCCTCTGCTCTCCCTTCAAAACACTAGCTGCCCTCCAGGCAGTCAGTGGGCATAAAGTCGTCACTGTGATGTAGAGACAGAGCTTAGTTAAAACTTTATGGATGAAAGATACTTTTGTTACAGATTAATAACTCACCACTCTGAAACTCTTGCTCCAGTCCATGTTACCAAGCTGGTAAGCGGAACATGTACAGCTGAACCGTAGGTTTGTTTACTGGCTTCTCGCAACCTGGCCTACTCTGTTTCTAATTGCCTAGTAGTCCTTAATTAGGAACTGCGCATGTGCAGCTCCCAACAAAGATTGTGTTGAGGAAAGATGCATCAATTGCAAAAAGAGGAGGAAGAAGACAGACGGAAAGAGGCAGACAGAAATCACATGTATATGATGCGCATGGGAAAAGAAACAAAAGAGCTGAGATGAAAGGATTTGGAAACAGGAAGGTAGTACAGAAAGAGAAAAGGAGAGATGACAGAGTGGATATAAAAAGCAATTTCTACTTGTTATGTTAATTACTTCATGTTTATTATGTTATGGTAATTACAGCTTTTTATTCTTACATGTACAAAAAATTTACATCTGTATGAAAACCTTTATAATGACATCTGAAAACTGAGGAGTGCAGCATATTCATGTTTTAATGAAATTAAACAATTTTCATGTGTTATGGATGATATATTTATGCATTATACACACACATACTGTAATTATGAGGATCCTCAATTTACCACATGCATTAATTCCTTCTGGTCATTAATATAGTACAAAACCACAAACACACTCATCACACACTAACCCCTTGCTTCATCACTCCCTTCCCCCAGCTGCTAATAGATCTAATCCTTCCAGTCGCTTTATTCTTATCTTACCACTCATTGGCTGGCAGTCATAGCCAATCAACTGTTGGCTTCCATAAACTCTGTATCCCGTACTCTCCATCTATTCCTCCCCTTTTTTAGATCCCCTCTCCAGTTTCTAGCATTTAATCCCTCTAACCAACAGGGACCCCCCCCCCCCGATCCATCTGTTATGATATAGAAGTATAATTGGCAAAACTGAGCTGCCCCATCCGCTCCCTCTTGTGGACAGACATGAAAGGTGTATTAGAGATGTGAATGAATCAACCACATCTACTTCTCTCACGTTATATGTCCCCTGCCATCATCACTTATTCCCATTATGTTCACTTTTTCTCTACTTTTCTCTCCAGCAGCATATTGGTTTTGACTGTGGTCAGACTCAACAGGGGGCGGACAAAATAAGAGAACACCACATGAAAAAGCACTTTGAAGTGACTGAATCAAAGTTAGAGGCAGCTTCTGGGGCGAGTCATTTTTAATACCCATCAGCACAATATGTCAACTCTAAAAGGTTCAGAGAATTACCCCCTTTTACACATGGGTTTTTCAAAGCAACATTAAACAACTTACAAAGAAAACACAAGCCAAACTTCTGTTTTTCAAAAACAGACACTTTAATATGGCAAGGCTATCACTTGGTAGTCAACTTCTCAGACACTTGAAAACGGTACATTTTTAAATGTCACAGCAGGAAAAGCATACGTGTAATAACATTAGTGAGGACAGCATAGCTGTAATGTGCTTCAGTTGCAAGGCTCTACACACTTACTTATAGGCATCACTTACTGGACACTTAAATTCAATGGGTACATACAAGTTACTAAGGGTCTAATGGTTCTGAAACCGAGACCTAATGTGCGATATAACATCCACAAGTCGTGGTTCTGTCAAAATAGTGTTGTTCGCAGGAGTGGAACAGAAATTCTAGAGTTTTACCAGGAAAGTTGTGGCGATGCACCAGCCGTTGTCTATCAGAGTACTAGTCAGCTCGGCCTGGTCAGCCAGGTCAATCAAGCTCATCTAGTGTCAGTTTCCTGGTTCGTAACAGTGAAAATAGATGTGTCAAACTGTATTCCAACATTGTTCAACAGGGTAACAGGACCCAATCGGGTGCCATGAGGATCCTTCCTTCTCTTTGGGACTCCATGCTGCTGGACTTCGGGGTGACTCTTCAATTGTTTCATCAAAGGTTCAGGAGGTTTAGGGAATACAGGCAGGCCGCTCTGGAGAGGCAGGCTCATGAGGCAGGCAGGCTGCTAGCAGACTGGAGGCTGAGGTGCAGACTAGAGAGAAGGGTGGGCCAGAGTAAAGGCCACAGTCAAAGCTGCCTCTTTATACTTGGGGCCCTCCTCGAGCTATACCTTTGAGGCACAGGAGGATGTAAGACAAATCATACCGTTCATCTTCAAAACATCCATCTGCTGTGTCACAGCTAGCAGCAGGGTAACTGGAGTACGGCGGTTCCAAAATGCAGGCGACAATCAAAAGTCAAAGGGCCGAAACACGCAGGTAAAGAAAACAGAACCACAGACCCATCACATTACCCACACAACAATATAACATTGGACAATCAGCCAAGAAGTGAGTGCAAAAGGGCTGGTTAAGCACTGTAGGGCTAATGAGGGAGAGTGGAAACAGGTGCGCAGGGAAGGTCAGGAAACTGCGGTGCTGATAAGAGACGTATGTAAATGGATGAGGCATTCAGGTGATGTGGAAAGGAGGGAAAGTTTAAGGGCATCTGGTGGACGGATGCAGCACAGTTCCTATAACAGATTAAAACAAAAAAACTGTAGCAAAGTTTAAAGGAGCTACCAACTGCTGCATCTACATACACCGCCGCTGCCATAGCAACAATAATAATGTAAAGAATAAATAAAGAAGCTGTATTAGGAGAAAGCCAAATGAACTCTTCACTGCTGATTTCTCAGTTTTATCATGTTGAAAGAATATAAGACGTTTTTTTTGCTGCCTATGCCCCCACTGAGCAAGTTTGAGATTACAGCAAATCCTTCAATTCACTAATCAGGGAATGGAAACATCATCGAAGCCTTCAAAGGAGGTACACGTATTCAACCCATTCTTCATCCCTCAAAGAACCTGAGGCTTTCTGCCTTGAGGAAGCACACAGTTGTACACTCATTTCAAAATAACAAGACCAGAAGGATCAAGACTACAGGTGGTCTTAGACTGTGTGTGACAGACACAGGTACTAACAGCACTGTGTGAAAAAAACACAGCCCCCTCTGGATGTGTTATGCAGCATTGTTTATTGAATCCCGGCCCACAGAGACCGGCAACAGTAATACAGAGTGCGAACACAGCGTAGTAAATAACCAGACAGGAGAAACTGACTTAAAAAGGCTGTCAGCTCACAAGGCTGTCAGCTTTGACTTCCTTTAGCTCAGCAAATGACCCCAACATGATCTGGGGAAACCTGTGTGATACTACCTGTAATGAAACAATCCTTCACATGGGTCATATTTCATCATCTCCCCAGTTCAACATGCCCCTTGCCCCTGAAATGCCCTTGCATATTTTTTCTTTTTAGACTAAAATAATAACTAATAACAACCCCAGTTTTAATAGCAACTGCAGGGATAGATCAGACACTGCATAATGGTTTATAAAACTCCACAGTGGCAATAATTGTATGCTCTCTGTGCATTCCAATGATCCATCTGAAAAAGGCCCAACTCCTTACACTCTGAGGTAGGAGTTTGTTTTTTTTACCACTAGTAGTGCTATGGAGCAATGTTTGTATGACGGGAGTCTTAAGGTACTTTTGACTTCATCCTTCGCCGCGCAGCGCTGACTTAACGTGATGCATGCTGGACTTCACATAAGGCATGCTGGTTAGAAATTGTGTCCGATTTCTGCTGGCGCTGCAAATCGTCACCATGTCACATGACATGGCGGCTGCAGTTACTTTTCTGTGCCCGCACAGTTGGAACTGCACTCTTGCAATTGCCGCAAAGTCATTCATTGATCTCAAGTCGGCGAAAGTCAGCCGCAGTCAAATCGAACGTACCTTTAGTTTTGTGCATGTGGATGCACATGCGTGAAATTCATCCCAGCACTGACTTATTTTTTCAAGTGTTTAATGAGGAAACATATTTGTTGGGCCTCAAGACAGAACCGCCAACACTCCCATTTTCATTTGAAGGTCATCTTCAGGTGCCCTCCTGTTTTGGTGTTTCTCCTAGGAAACTCCCGTATTTCAAGGTCATTCCTGGTGCCCTCCCGTTCAGCTGTTTCTACTTGCTAATTTGCATGGCTCTCAAACTCCATGTTCATCCATGTTTTGGATGTTTTTTCTGACATGAACCAAGTTAACAGATTGTCTATGAAATGCAATACAATCCACACACTACATGCAATTTCATTGCACATTGCCCTAACCTGGCAACCTGGCAACCCACAACCGAATCCAAGGGGAGTGTGCCCAGCTGCTCTCTGGACTGGCACACATTTTAAGCAGACTGAACAGTTTGAACCCCCCTCTTTTTTTTCAAAGTTAAATGTTAGCAGGCATGCCTTGAGGATAAACACAAGTTTTTACCTTTTGTGTGTGTGTGTGTGTGTGTGTGTGTGTGTGTTGTGTGTGTGTGTGTCACTGATTGTAAAACAGCAATGTTTGGCCAGTACTAAAATAACGCAGAACGCACATACAGGCAAATACTTAACTCACTCCATCTCAACACATACAAGCACACACACACACACACAGACACAAATACACACACACAGCTCACAGCTGATTGAAGCCCATTTAAAGCGTGAAGTCCCTTAGCCTCACTGCAGGCACAGCTCCAAGTTGATTACTGCTGAGTGCCGTACAGCTCAGGCATGACTGACTTTCTGGCACACAGTCGCTTTGACCAACTTGAGATTTTGCAAACAGGTGATGGGTTTTCATCTTGAGTGCTTAGTGAGTTACGGCGCTTTTGAAATGATGCCAAGCTAGTGCACAGGTGTCGCCTAAGCATTTTTTTACTTCCCATGATTGAATAACTTTTACATATTAATTAAAGTACTTGCAACTAAATGCCACACTTGATGCAGACATGAATCTGGTATATTAAAAAAAAACTGAGCAACTGCTGTGTAAGAGAATGTGCTAAAATCTGTTTCCTGAATCTTGTTTGTGAATAACTTGGTGTCGGTATCCTTGGTAACAGTACTCGACAGTATTTGGGCTGCGGTCAGCTAGAGACAGACTATAATTAATAATCAGGTTAGAGGGAAAGGATATTGAAGCGCTCTCGAAGCTGCGGCTGCTAACTTCCTGGCTAGTGAGATCAACAGAGATACACACTCACACACACAAGGACACACACACGCATACACACACAGACGGGCACACACAGACATAATTGTTGATAGTGAGAGAGGTTAGGGAATAAGAGGCTGATAAGTGTGCTTGAAGGTGAGCCACTGGGTTGTTTCATACATCGAGGGTTAACAAGAGGCTGCAGCAATCTCACTATGATGGGTGCACACTCAACCACAGGCAAGCTAGTGTTAATCACCTGACCAACCAGCTAGTAGCTCCCTGTCAAGTATGTGTGTGTGTGTCTGTGTCTATGTGTGTGTGTGTGAGTGCAATTAAGCGTGATGCTCCAAGTAGTCACCAATACAGACTCTTGGACAGGAGAAGGTCTTTTTCCCCTCTCTCTACATTTTGAACCTCAAGTATGAATCACATTTGTTAAAAAAACATCTATCCATCACTTTGTCATCACTTATGTGCATGTGTCCATGTGTTTCTTTGTTTTCAACAAGAGAAGCCCCATCTGTTGGAGACTTCATCCCCATTTATGGACAATGGGATGAACCCAGTGCCACCTGTATCTGTGTTATCGCAGTTGTATGGGGGATGTGCCATTTATCTTGACAGACAAATAGCTTGATTTATGGCTTTTATCATTTGTTTTTGGGTCAGACAATCTCAGGCATAAAGAGGTTTGTTTCAGAGGGGCACACACTCAATGGGTGTTCATTGATTTGCATAAACCTGAATCGGTAAATTTACCCCGTTAGGCCAAATTGATTTCTTGTAAAGCTGTCACTTTTTGCCCATCCTAGCGGCGTGGCTTTAAGAATGGCAATGTCAGCCGGTAGCTCCACCAATTTGGTCCGGACTGAAATAACTGAAATTCAGTTGAATGGGTAGCCGTGTCATTTTTCACACACATTCATTGTCCCCAGAGGACGAACCTAATGACTTTGTTGAACCTCTGACTTTACTGCTAGTGCCACCATGAGGTTGACATTCTTGGTTCAGTGTGAAATATTTCAACGACTATCAGATGGATTGTTATGCAATTTACTATATATATTCGAGGTCCCTTAAGAATAAATTAAAATGATTTTGTCTTCTAGCTGCAGGCAAAAAAACAAAAACATTTTTTTTATTCAGTGAAATATCTCAACATCTACTTGATTGATTGGTGAAAAGAAAAGAAAGTACAGTCATTTATGGTTCCTAAACAATTCATCCAATTGACACTAGTGATCCCTTGACTTTTCCTTTAAGGTCAAAATGATATTGACATTTTGGGGTGAAATTTCTTAACAACTCTTCAGTTGACAGAGTGAAATTTGGTACAGATATTCATGTTCCCAAGAGAATGAATTGTAATGACTGGTGATTTTTGCTTTTCATCTGGCGGCATCATCATCACTTTGGTTTGTGAATAAATACCTGCAAAATTAACATTTCCAGATGCCCCAGCTGTACTTTTTCTTTAGTGCTAATTGAGAACATGTGGATGCTAACATGCTAAATTAGGATGGTGAACATGGTAAACATTGTTGATGCACAAAAGTGGTTCTGTCAGTCAAAGAAGGTTACTGCAAATCTGCTTATTCAAAATGATCCAACTAAATTTTTCAAATCAAGATAACAAAATGTTTTTTAATCACTGGAGATGATACTGTTCACCAGGATGTAATAGGAAAATACTTTAGATATGAAAAAAACAGCAGTACATTTTAATTTCTAACTATGAAAACAATTTAACAATGTAGCAGCACAAAGGAGTCTAACGCTAGCTGCTAGCATGTCAGCCGTCAAGCATGTGCAGACAGGGATCTGGCAGGCAGTATGGATTAGATACCTACAATTATACCAGCCAAACATCAACATGCTGGCATTGTCATGTCAGCATGTTACCTCAATGTTGTTAACACTTATTATAATTGTGGTTAAAGAGTTGAAGAAAGAATTACAACTGCATTGCATTAACGTACAATTTGTCACTTTGGTCAGGCAGTGGGGGCACTTCCACAATTCTATCGTGTAGTTTTGGATATGTTCGATTTTTGCTCAAATTTGTTGAACTTAACATCTCGTGTTAGGTGCTTTGACTGATTACTATTCTGTGCACACAGGACATTAATGAAATCAAAACTGAAAGAAAAACACGAACCAAGTGCTGCTTTTAGTGATAAAATCATTTATGATGGTCAGTCCTCTTAACCACTCAAAAGAGCCACAAAGAGGACATTTGCGCCAGAGTCTTCTGTTACAGTTTTATACAACTGCTTTCACACGTTTTCAGAACTATGTCTCCTTTTTTCAAAACTCTACACACAATTGCCAAAACTGCTCACACAAAATGCAAAATGCCTCATATATCTTTCAAAATGACACACTGCATTCAACATGCCATAAACACATTCCAAAAGGAAGCAGTTGCAACAAATGGCAAATTTTTGGATATACCATGCAAACACTGTTTTTGTAAATTTAAAGCTCTTTTGTCCTTTATAGTCTAATGTGCACATTTCCATACAATGTTTTAGAGTGAAATAAAGCTGCTGAAAGGTGCTAAAAAGTACACTGTAAACACCAATGCAATGTTGAAACAGAAAATATTTATTTGGTAAAACATTGCAGTTGTGACTGTGGAAAAGTGTTACACATAGTAGCATACAAGAAACGAAAAACCATAAATGCGTGTGTGTGTGTGTGTGTGTGTGTGTGTGTGTAGGGGGGTGTATTGCCGTTTCCACTCTGTAGAGAATTCCACTGTGTGAGTGTGTGCAATGTCGTTACTGTAACAAATGTACTAAATATTGTGGTACAGCTTGAGCAGTGCAATAAATAGAACTACAAATGTTTATGCAATACTATGCAGTACCATAGATTTCACAGTTCAATACTGCAATGCTGAAATAGATAGTTGCATACCTGTTGTAATTTCTGAAGATTTGGATTATGGATGCCAATGTAAAGTGACTCAAGTTGGGCTGGACTCTCAGTCTAGCTTCTCTCATGGTCAACCTGGGGTTGATCACATGATCAATAAGTTGGATCTCCTTCTTTTCTTTGCCCTCGTCCTCCTCCAACCTGTCCTCCTCATCCTCCTCTTTCTCTTCTTCCAGCTGTTCCTCCTTGAACTTGTCCTCATTGTCGTCTCCTGCCTCTCCCTCCTATCCCCCTTGCTCTCTGTCCATTGTTGGCATCCAATGTTCAAAGCAGGTAATCTGACCTTTGACCTATTTATAGGCCAATACTAAAGCAGTGACTGGTTAGTGATCAGTTAAGCAGTTGGTGTTTGCACATATGAGGAGTGGCTGTGTGACCTTGTGAAGAAGAGTAGCATTTTGATGGGTTGTGTTTGGAAAAGGAATGCAAGATACTGCCTGTTATATCTTTTGTGTAGATAAAAAGATAAGGTAGATAATTGTGTGTAGAATTTTGAAAATGTGTTTTACGCAATTTAAAACTGAGTGAAAGGCTGAGAAATAGCTTATGGTTTTGAAAAATGAACTGTAAATGAAAATGCTAATACAGTCGCCTTATGTATCAAAATAGATTTCATTGTTTCAAAATAAAACATTTTGCATTGACGTCAGTCGCCAGAATTAAAATAAAACTCATGTCTATGTTTCTTGGGTCATTGCTTTTACTTTCTTTGTCTGTGTATTACTAGCAAGCACAGCAGGCCAAATAACAGACTTCAAAATGAAAATTACTATCTTTGGCACCACAAACCCAACATTACAAGACACTTGAAAACCTTCAACCAATCACTAAACCAATCACTATGCCAAAACTGTGATCCCTTTCTTTAAGCACATCTATTCACAATCACAGCTTAAATGTGCATGATTTTCTCCTATTTCACTCTCTAAATTTTAAGCAGATATTTAAAGCTACAGGAGGTGGTCTGCACACATATAAGCAAAGTTTGCCTTGGACCTTTCACCAACTCATATTCACCAATGTTTTATCTTGCCTCTGTTGCCTCTAAGCTTATATTGAATTTAATTTAAATTGATCCATCAAAATCCTGCTGATGAAACATGAATACAACTGCATCATGATCAGCTACAGAGCAAAACAAGACGGATCAACTTTTGACATACACTTAAGTCTATTTGCATGTAGATTAGATTAGAATACTCTGTCATTGTATAAAATGTGATGGAAAAGACCGAATGCATTTTGCAGATACATTTCCATTAGGAGCCAGTCTATTTACAGTACATCGACCCTGGCCTCTTTTACACCTTAAGCAAGTCATATAATTTTGCCCTGTGAGCTTTAAAAACTTAGTTACTTTAAGGTCAGTATGACGACTACATGACCCCCTTTTTCCCTTGTGCACCTGTGTTGTTTGCCGACCTTCTTGTTTTCAGTCTTCAGCGAGACTTGGTAGGTCACATTGAGAAAGTCAAACACTTTCTCTGGGACAGACTGGAAGAAACACTGGACTAGTCGAGAACATATTAGAATGGACCCCCCTGAAGGGTCATGGTGGGGCTTTTTAGAATTACTTTTAAATAATCTCACAACAAAGGAAACATATTCCAAGTGAACACAGAAGTAATGCAAGGTATAATGCAAAAGTAGTTAAGGAACACAATTCTCACAGTGAACCTTTTGGGGGCTCCATAGGAGAAAGCCTGTGACAAAGACGTCCATGCAGACAGGGATGGCAATATAGAAAAAACAAACTGTTTAGGTGATTTAGCATTTTACAGTAAGTGTAGTACTATTGCATGTTACATTTTAGTTCTTAATTACCACACCCATTTTAATCAGCAACATTTTTACTGGCTTACTGTCTGAGCAGGAGTCAGTTTCACTGCTATGCGTTCAGTGACAATAAATTAGTCCCACCTGCTCTCCTAGCGAGCTTCTGCTTCGTTAGCTTATGGGTTTTCTCAGACGACGTTTGTTTCATTGGTCTTTCTGAAGCTATGATATTGTGATTTTTCTGTGGTGGGACCTCATTTTTATTTGCTTCATTGTCATCAGGTTTCTCAGCTTTTCAATATTTTTCAATGCTGGTAATTCTTGGATCAAACTACTTCCAGTCTTTATGACACATATGCAGTTTATTAAAGTAATATTAAATACGTTGTTACTGTATGTGCTTAGACATCTAGTGCCTACCATGTTTCCAACTTGCAGTAATGCTTCAATGTCTCTTAAAAACATAAACAGCTGATATTAAAAGCTAACTAAAATATTAAAGCTTCTGGTCACTGGCTTTCTCTCAAATGTATAACAAACCTCTGTGTTCAGCCCAGCATACGCCTTCACCTCTTTACATTATTTAAAGCACCAAGGTATTCTGCGACTCCCCCCTTTCTTCTCTTCTCTCTCTGTATTTTTTTCCTTTGGTCTACTTGGCTTTCATCTACTCTGCTGAGCCCCACTCCTCTCCCCTTCTTGCCTCTTCTCTCCTCGCACCCCATATATTCTGGTCTTTCTTCTTCCTTTCCCTCAACTGTAAACTCTTTGCCCGGCTTCACTTGTTATCCTCCTTCTCCTCCCTCTTCTCCTTCCCGCCCATCCTTTCCACTCATCTCCCTCCACCCCTTCCTCTCTCCTCCTCCCCTCCTGCCGTCACCCCTCCTTTCACCACTTTGGTTCACCCTCTGATGATTGCCGAGCACATTTCATTTGACATGAAGACAAAGGGCTGAGTACACATGTGGTTTCTCTGCAAGTCCTGTGTAATATGAAATATTAATGCAGGCATAATTTGGCTCCCTGGATGAGGGGTGGAGGTGGGGGGATGTGGGGGCTTTATAATCACCAGTGACTGCCATTTCCTTCCCCAAAGGATGGTAAGGCTGTCAGGATGGATTGAGAAACAGTAAAGATAACAACAACAGAATGCTTACTGTTGGCGGCCACCATGGCCTATTTCTGTCTCTGTGTTTAATGGTGGTATTGGCTCATTGCCAGAGTTACTGAGGCAGCTCTCCCTGTCAGGCTTTTCAAAGTTAAAGGTGCTATGTGCAGCATTTTTCAACCGTCAAGAGTCATGCTCAAATCAGTTGTGATAGACTGGTATAATTACCATAAACAATTGGAAGCCTCTCGTGCACACCAGTGGTATTTATGTCTCATATTTGCCATCGACCACTTTTCTGCAATGATGTTTCTACTTGTTTCTCTTTCCTCTCCATATGCTTTCATCTGGTTTCTTTTTTTCATTCCATCTGGGACTTGCTTATTCTACCATGTTCTTTTGTGCGACATTTTTAACTGTGCTGGAAGAATGAAGCTCCCTCTCTGTTCCTCCTTAGATAAGTCAATCTCGCGTTGTGGTGTAAAGCAGTCGTAAATTTCACCCAAAATCTGACCTGAATGAAGTGTAGCGGTCAGTAAAGGAAGCTAACATCTCTCTTAGTCATCTTACAAAGTCTGAGAGGTCCGATCAAAACAGTTTCTGGGATCATCACGCAGTTCCGTTATAAGAGAGCTTAACAAACAAAGGATAGTAGTAGTGAAAAATAAGTACATTTAGTATGGTACTATACTCAAGTCTAATTTAAGCATTTCAATTTAATGCTACTTATTTCTACTTATTTCTTTGGCAATATTGTTTCACAGTCATGCCAATAAAGCTAATTGAATTGAATTGAATTGAAGAGAGAGAGAAATATTGCACTGTTGACTACACTTGATCCGTATAATATGTGTGTGTGCGTACAAATTATAAAACACAATCATTCAGTGAAATCTGTTCACCTTAATGCACTGTTGTGGCAGACATGTTAGCAAACTGCAGCCTGTTTACACATCATGGAGGAACTTTAACACTCATTTGAAGTCATATTTCTGAACACTTGACAAATGTAAATCCAATATTCACTCTCTTTTAGCTCTGTTAGTCTTCTCCAACTCATTAGAAAGAACGTTGCGCTTTTTAGCTGCTAAATGTAGTATAAGGAGAAACAAAGTCCATTTAAGGGGGGCGGTGGGGTGGATGGATATGTCAAGAAAACTCAGGCCTTTCCCGCAGGAAACCGAGGTTTGTGTCCCGTGTGGTAAAAAGTCAAAGTTGACAGATTTTAATGTTTTGTAGAATACTTACACCACGTGACTTACGTAATGTACTTAAACCACAATCTTTTCCTAAACCTAACCAAGTGGTTTTATTCCCTAAATCAAACCAAACTAGACCATTTCACAACATTTACCACGTGTTAAAACGTCATGTGACTTAGTCACTTTCGTGACATACTCAAGGTCTGATGCGCCTTTTGCTGTACCTACCAACGTCAAGTACAAATTGGTCTGTCCTCAGTTTGGGACTCAATTGTTGAGGACGTATGGGAAGCACGTGTTAGAATGTGCGCTTGTTAAAGTGTTTTTATGTATTGCAGTCCACTCACCTGAAGTTGGTGGTGTCACCTGAAGTTGATTCAGTTACGCCAGTTGACCTCCATCTTGCTCTTTTCGAAATTATCTTGAGGAAATGTGTCTACTCAAAGCAGATGAGGCTGAATTTTCTGTCAGTGTCTATCTAAGGCTGCATTTTCCATACCATTACCCATGTGTTGACACCTCTATACAACATAGCACAAAACTTTTGCATCAAAGCCAAGCACGCACGCCTGCACACGCACACACCTTCTCTCATGGGATCCAGCTTTTTGTGCCCTCTCACTCCCTCTCTCTCTCTTACATATATACACACACATACAAACTCTCGCTGGGTGACACCATGAGCACGCGCAGACAAGGTCACAATTTGTCTTTCACGTTTAATTCTCTCTATATACTTTTTCCCCCTCTTTCTTTCACACTCCACACACACACATAAACACACACAGTCACATGCACACATAGAATACAGTTGCATCACTAGTGAATTACCATGCCGTTCCGCGTTATTAAACATGACACTCGGCCCAGATAATGGAGCCTTTCTTCATCTCAATTTGGAAGGCTAATCTTATTGCTTTGATTAGCAGCAGCTTCATTTGCATATCAAGGCCTCCCCCTTTAATTCCTCCATTGCAAATCCCCTCTTTATAGTTGTAGATAAAAGGAATCTATCTATATGTATCTTTCTTTAGAATCTTTTCTTCCGCCCCCCTCTTCTCCTCTCTTGTGCATTAACTCCTTGTTCATTTGTTCATACTCTTGTGTTTTCTTTTCTTATTTTCCATAGTCATCATCAGCTCAGCTTAGTCCTCTTTATTTCTCTCCTCTCTCGCATATATAGAAAGATGCCTATCATAAAACAAGAAGAGAGGCAAAAGTAAAGCATGACTTCATCGAGAAGTGATTGGACGTCAGTCAATGGCCAGTAATCCTAGTTACTTATTGTCCAGTGGGATTCACACTCTGGGAACTAAGAGATGAGAAAAAAAGAGAATGTTTCAACTAAAGTTTAAATTACAGCCTACTATTAAAGTGTAACCACAAGGTTACAACATCGACAATAAACTTCAACAACTGCACTTTGCTCACATTCACTGCTGTGAACGGTTAGATTTGGTTTGACCTTGAGATAAATAAACAAAATTAAACAGAGAGAGAGAATGGATGAGCATTTTTAAGTCCAGGAAATTCTGCATAAAGTCAAATACTGGTGGCAGAAGATCTGAACACACTTAACTTTCTACTTACTTGACATAGACCTGGAGAAAACACCATTGAGATTTATGCATGTGATTTATTTGTCTGGTACAGTGTCTTGCTCTACACGTGCCATCAGATCTAAAATGATGATCTAAATGTATATGTGGTAAGCATGTGTGTCGCAGTTGTAAATGAAAAGGTTGTAGCCTTCAGGTGGTGATCATCTCACTGTAACCAGCAATCACTGCAAATAAAAATGTAGTTCTTCTCTCGGAAAAACATTGATGCTACCCCATTTTTTGTACAGTGTATAATATACTTCATTTCATGAAAGCTTATCTCTGCATTGTAAGTTGTTAAAATTGAGTATATAGTATATATATATAGTATCCCAATACCTAAAGATGGGCTGGAAAACTGGGCATTGTCCTCTAAACCAGAGCACTTAGCCACATCTGAACAATAGCATTGTATTTTTGAAGCCATACATATATAATAATATAATAATATAATAATAGTATTTCAGACTGCATAGTTTTGAGAAACAATGGCATAAATAACTAAGAAACAGTAGGTGTAGTCAGCCGTAATCTGGTTTAATACTCAAATTAAAAGTCTAAAACATCTGAGAAAGAGAAAATATGAAGCCAAACAGAGTCCATTAAAAATATGAACTAATATCAGTCTTATCATTTAATATTTTAATATTATAAATGATTTTAATATGCAGTCCGGTTCTGTTTGACAGATGTGTTGGCTTATTAGCACACACCAGTTAACTCAAACTAGGGTTGTGCAATACCACAAAATGTATTTCCAATTCGATACCAAGTAACACCAGCACCAGTGACACCAACCATTTTTTTATTATTAAAAGCTGCTAATGTAGGAGAGAGCCGTGTGTTATTTATGAGGTGAATGCATAATTATTAGGCTACTCCTGAATGTATTTTCATTACCAGTGAAGGATATGCCAAACCTGAAGCATTTCTTTTCATCATGCTTTTCATTATTCATTCATTTTTCTTAATCACATGAATGTTAAAACACAAGACAGTGTTTAGTGGTACTTAACAAATGTTTATGCATTTGGAATTTTAATTAAGTAAAAGTACAGTCCAAAACAGTAAGCATCACTAACGTTGCAGCAGATGAAGAGACTACTTTACATACTTCCATGTAGCTTAATCTATAATATATCAGATTTATTAGTTGATTGGATAAATAACCTGAATTTGCAAATGTAAGTAGCATAAAATGGAAATACGCCAGTAAAATATAAGTTTAGTACAACACATTTACATTCCACCACTGCCTACCTTCTTTGTGAAGGTTGATTTCAACTATTCATTTACAAAAAGTGACAACAGAAGGGAAAGATGTATAAAGCACATTCAAACAGAACAATACCTGTGGAAACCACTTGAAGAAATATGCACAAAAAATGCATTCAGTAGTTTGTGTATTATGCAGAAAATGCCGCATCATCAAGTATATTCTGGAAGGTCAGATGCAAGAGAGTCAAAGGTCAACCAGACGTTTTGGAACACAATTCACCCGAATGATGTGGAAAAGATGCAGCAGTGGGGGATAGCATGTTAAATCTGATGAGAAGTGTTTTTTTTAAAATTGCGTTTGTGCACTTAAGCACACTGACCTCGTGTGTGAGTGTGTGTGTGTGTGTGAGAGAGAGAGAGAGAGAGACAGTAAAAAGAGGGATAGAGATAGTGGGTGTATTTTATAGGATGTTGGCCAATATGATGTTTTATGTATCTATAAAGAGCTCCAAGGCCATTTTGACTTTTCATGGTTTAGAAACACTATCAGTGGTCTGTGAAAATGGCTGTATTGTGTGAGATCGAAGTTAAGTGCAGCATCAAAAGCTTTTACCTATTCACAGTTTGACAGAGTTCAAAGCCTGAGGTGCTTCAGTCATGTAGTCACCTTAATGGACAATTTTCAGCCACCAATGTGTACAAGCAACATTATGCTGTTAACAGTGTGACCATGTCACTGTGTTTTTTCTCAAAGGAAGATTTAAGAAGTGCTTGCTTTTGTCTCCGGTTTGCTGTTTTTCTTTAATTTGCTCGTGCACATTTACTGTCGGAACTCTTTCAGTTCCCTGTAGGGAATTATTTTACTCCATATATTTTGTGGCATCAATTTCAGTTAATCATATAAAAAATATTTTTTAGCTTTGAGACCAGTGTTTTATTAGGTCATCAGATTGTTCAGACGAAAGGAAGCAAAACAATAAAACAAAAACATAAAAAGTAAAATAATAAATTCAAACCTCCCCAGTCATCCACAAACATCTTGATCACTAGCAGAATATTAATCACAAGTTTAATGTCAAAACTGGGATAATAAGAGGCAGTACATGTACAAAAACACAAGTCATGGCTAGGATACCATATTTGGTATTCTGTTGGGCTCCTATTAACCTGCACACACCTACAAACATGGGACAAAACGTTAGTTCCAGTGGAGCATTGAAGTCAACTTGCTTTAATTGATTGGCTTTAGTTGCTACAGTATACTTTGCAGCCTCAGCTGTACAGTATGCATGTTGATGCTGACGTTGAGGAGTCATGCAATATACTCGATTCCAGATCAAGTAATCTCCCAGAGAATAAATATTTGAAGACAATGATCATAAAAATTTCCATTAAAACATAACGTAGTAAACTCCACACTTATTTAGCTTGTCAATCAGTCACAGTCTCTTGTCAGGTTCTCAGAAGCCAATAAATCCCATAAAAAGACCAAAACCAACAATGAATGAATATGAACACATTATGTCTGTTTAGCCAGATTCTGATTTAGCTTGTTCATCTGTGCTACAGAGCTACATTGCTGTTCAAAAATGATTGAAAACACATGTATAGGTGATAGGCTACACCGTGACATGTTCCTTTATTGTGATGAACATGAGCTCCTTACATAAATGTAAAAGTTATAAAGCACTGAAATGACTCATTTCACCTTTCATCATATCCTGGAGTTTTTTTTTTCAATGACAGCATATAAATAAAGACCTTGAGAAGGTACATGATGATCTTTTTTACAGATCAGATCATTTAAGATAACAAATTACTATAAATGGATGATTGTATCTTAAAACAAAGCTCTTTATTTGATTTTAGACTCTGCAGCAGTAAAGGGAGGGGGGGGGGTGATCATAAAGCCATTGCAGGAGAGTTCATTGACCTGGAGGTGAGCTACTAGCTCGCCCTGATGAGCAGTCAGCATTTTACTAACAGCTTGAGAACTCCATAAACACCCGTTTATGCAGGTTATTGCCCTCTCCCCCGTAGCCTATTGTAGTCATCATCTTCAGCTGTAATTGCTCTCTTGTGTCATCACATGCAGATGAGGGAGGTGGCGAAGCTGTACAGTATATAAACAGGGAACAGTCTTGGTCTCGGTACCTTGTATTTCCCTCGGCTTGCCTCAGCATCTCTGCTCTCACGCCTCCACTCACCAACACCACCAAAATGGCCTTCGCTGGAAGATGGGAAACTGAGTCCCAGGAGGGATACGATGAGTTCTGCAAACTGCTTGGTGAGATGGATTGAATCTAGAACCATCCTCATTAAACAACAGATGCATTTTAGTTACCTACTTCTACTAATTTGGGCTATTATAACCTCACACTTTTCCTCTTTCACTCCTCTTTTCCCACTCTAGGTATCCCTGATGACATTATTGAGAAGGGCCGTGACTACAAGCTGATCACAGAGGTCACTCAGAGCGGCAATGACTTCTCCTGGACGCAGATCTACCCCACGAACGCCAAGGTCACCAACAAGTTCACCGTCGGCAAGGAGTGCGACATGGAGACCATCGGAGGAAAGAAATTCAAGGTAGGAAGCAAATCCAGAGCGTAAGGTTTCAGCTGTGCTTTGCAAACATATGAATGCATGAAGGTGGTTATAAACACAGCAGAAAGGGAATAAAGGATGAATGTACCCTGGTTCCCTGACTGATTTTAACCTTTTTTTCAGGCCACAGTGCACATGGAGGGAGGCAAGCTGACCGTGGCCTTCCCCAACTACCACCACACCTCTGAGATCAGCGGAGGCAAGCTCATCGAGGTAAAACACTCACTTAGGCTTTTAGTGCTGAGAACCTAGCGTGATGACAGCAGTTATTATACTCAACACCCTGCAGGGATTATTAGAGTCATTAATGTTGTATTTCTGCAAGCAGGGATAGGCATTTGCTAACGGGGAAACTGTCACACGTTTAACCCTTTAAAACTGAGTCAGTCTGAGATAATTCTCCAAATGTTTCCAAATGTTACCCATTTGCAGTAAGAGAGTGTTTGTTCCAATTTTTGCTTTTGAGAAATTATGTAATAAAACATTGTATTTTAGATTTTAAGGCTCAAAAACGGGATTTTAAAAAAGATTGGTCGTGTAATGGATTTTGTGCGTGAAAGTTGTTAACAGATACATATCTATGTTTTTTTATGGAGGTATCAGCTAAAATGCATACAGTAAAAGTGTTGGGAACTTCTATGGTCACTTTTTACACTTTTACACTGTTGCAATAAAAAGAACAAAAAATGACTGATATGTTCTGAATTGTAACAAGGCACTGGAATGAAATATTCCTTACTTTAATTACGTAGTAATTTTCTCTCTCTCTCTTTAGACCTCCAAAGCCGGTTCTGTAGTGCTGAAGAGAACCAGCAAGAAGATCTAACTGCTGACTTACCTTTGACCGCTTAAAAATGAATTAATAAACTTAGAATATGAACCACAACATGTTTCCATCTACATTTTCTAGTGTGTGTGTTTGTGTGTATCCTATTGTAGTGTCATACTTTTAAGGGTAATGTGAGATTTTGAGCCACTGCTTCTGTTTTTTTGTTGTGTTTTTTAATGTAAAAGGTTATGCAAGAAGAATCAGGGCTTTTGATTGATGCCACAGCTTAAAGGGAGTCAATGGGTCCAGCTTTGCAGGGGACTGGCAGCAGAAGTAGCAGCGCAATTAAAATGTTTTTGACTGTTAACTCAATGAGTTAACCTATGAGCCGTATGAATGGGGTCGCAAAGGTTCAGCTAGACACTGTTTGTGTCTCATTAGCATCAACATGTAAATGTGTCTCAGTTATGTAAGACTAATATTACAAGAAGAGGTGATAGAGGATGACAAAGCATATGGATTTTTGTTAGCAATATTAGAAATCCGGTTGTAGGTTGACGTAAACAAGTCGCCATTAATGCAGAGGCATCTCACAACACTGTAATGTATGTAAATGATTTTTCTTTTAAACGACTTTGGCTAAGCCTTTACAAAAAATTAAAACAATAAAATACAAATTATAACCTTAGACATTTACACTTTTTAACAGAATTTTGCCAGTTTTTCATAGACAGCTGGACAGTGACGGGCTTTGTGGTCAGCTTCAGCTATTTCAACAATAAACTTGAGATATCCTGCTAGCTGGGTTTTCGCTGTTCTTACTAATATTACAATTTAAATATTTCTGCGGTTTCTGATTTGTACTGAAATATGCAGGTCAAATCATGCATTGCAAGTTTAATAATTTAAGAATCAGAATCAAAATGAGGTCTATTGCCAGGTACATTTTCACATACGAGAACCTCGGTGTGTATTGGTGCTTATATGGATACACATGAACATAAATATAGAAAAAGTAAAGAGATATACAACAATATTAATACTTCTCCAAAATATATACAGGGTGATTAACAAGGAATGTGCAAAAATTCACATTATGAGCAAAAAAGACTTGTGTACACATAACAAGTACAGTAATATCGCAGTAACATCACTTTAGTGGAGGTTGTCAAAAGCAGTAGGTTACTGATAAACAAAAAAGAAAATGTTCACTCTATCTATATGCCCCCTCCTTCTCTCTCTCTGTCTTTGGGGAATTAGCCAAACCTACATACTTTAGAAGAACCTCTAGTCACTAGACTTATTTTATAATCGAGAGCTATTAACCAAATCACATACCCTATTGTACAACGGCCTATTTGACTTGGTGATCTGTGCCCAGAGTCGGTTGGACACTTGAAAAACTCTAAAACACCTCGATGTGTTTGTGTGAAAAGCTCTGACCTACTGTGAGTGCCAGTGAGGAGGTATTACAGCTTGTCTACACAGGAGCTGGGCATGTGCAGGACGTGAGCAGAGCGGCACCAGCTTCAGGGCTTCATTTGGTTGTATTGCCCTGATTTTAGGGGGGGCTGCACTCCTGACTCCTCAGCAACGCTACTTCCTTCATCTGTGCTGAACCGCCATCTCAAAGATATAAACTCCTTCTTCTCAGCAACTTGGCAGGTGGGAAACTTTGGTCATGTGTTGGATTTATTCAGACTAAGTCGATACAAACCAACACAAACCATGTCAAATCAAATATGGCATGGATTTTTTCCTCTGTCTGAGTACTGAGCTGCTGCAGTACACTCAGTGCTGCCCCTGGTGGATGGAAGCTATATTGCAACAACACAATTGGAAAAAAATGGTAGTCTCTGAATATTATCTTACAAATATGAGACACATGTTAATTCCTTTGCATATTTTTTTACAATAACTGAGAACATTGAATATTGATAATAACCATATTCTCTTCTTCACTCATCATCTCTTCTGTTTTCCTCCTTATTTATTCTCCTCTATACTTTAGTTCTGCCTGCCCAGTGTTCCTCATCTATGGCCTCTTTTACTTTTTGCTTCTGTTCTCCCATTCTCTTCTGTCCTCTCCCCATATGTCCTCTCTTTTCCCCTCCTTCTTGTCTCTCTCCACATCTACCCCATTTCTCTGTGGCTTCCAGCCAAGCAAATAATCAGTTAATTAACCAGCTCAGTCCCAGGATCATTGTAGCAGCTCTCAGAGGAGCACTGTAAAGGCTCTCGTGTCTCTAAATTTACAGCTTCATTAAGTGGACTGGAGTAAGGTACAAATCTTTTGAATAAAATTGCCAGACTAGTGCCTCAGTGCCTGTGTGTGTGTGTGTGTGTGTGTGTTGGCCTTGACTTGAGAGCTGGTGACTCAATAGCTCCCTAATGACAACAAAATTTAGGTTTTTTTGCCTCTGAGGTGGCGATTGTTTTGGTGTAATAATGAGACGTCCTCTCTTGCCGGCACCGATGCAATCAAGATCTTACACTCCTGGAAAATTAGGGTTGGAAGGCAACAAGCAAGGTGTCATTTGAGAATGTTTGTGTAGCTCAGCGCTGGTGCAATCACTCTGCAATATCACTTCCTTTGTCCTCGCAGACAAACAGGCCAAATTAGCTATTTCCAAGGCTACTATTTCTGATTGGCCAATCTGCCTCTTTCTGATTGGTCTCCTTAAAGGCAACCAGATGTGGAGAGAAAATGGCTTGTTAACATCTCCATGCTGGGTTTCTCTTTATGTTTTGGAGCCAAGCCACGATAAGCACTTGCATTTTCTTAACTTGTTAATAACTTAACTTGTTATTCAGAGAGTACCAACATATATTTTGTCTGTTACTAGTATCACTTCAGTAATACTGCACATTGCCAAACAAACATTTACAACAACAAACAAATTTTTATTTTTTATTTGTACAATGGTTAGCACTTAAACATCACAGCTAACCGCCCTTGCCCTCAAATCCACTGAAGGTGACTGCTGGGTTTCAACAGGATGTTCATTTTCCTCCATCAGTCCAAAGAGATGCAGCTGAGGTTGACTGGAGCGTCTAAATTGCCCACAGGTGTACCACCAACAGAAAATTTTCGTCTGTCTGGATGTGTTAGCCCTGATAGACAGCCTCTTGTGAAATGTGCTGAGTGCAAACCTGCACAGGATAAGCGGGCACAGATGATGGATGGGTTAATGTTTTACTTGGTTAATTGCAAATAAATATCAGTGTGGAAAGCTGCATTCTGAATAATACTAGTCTATGTCAAAACACAACACTGTTAGAGGCAAAGCTCCCAACATAATGTTGATGGAGAGTCCTCTCTTTGTCATTAGTTTGTGTTCCTCTTTAGCTAGTGCACACTGAAATGATTATGCAGAGAATGCACAAAAGTTTACTCAAGAAAGACAGATTTAACCAATTTTCAATATTTTAATTGTAAGAACGCACAAACTTTGAAGTGTTGTTTTTGCCCCTTTTTGGGGTTTCAAAGAAAAAACCCAAACATAAATGAACCATGATCTCAGTACTTTGTGCACTTTCAAGCTGTAGTTGTCTGACTGGACACATCCATTGAGTACAGACATTTATTTTTAATACTAAAGGCTCACTGCCCACATAACATTTAACATTTGTGTTTCGGCTTTGCCGTGTAAAACTGGACAACCATTTGCTGTTAGGAAATGGTTTATGTGATACAGGTCAAAATTCTGCATGTTAACTTGCATTGCTTTAGAGAAAAAAGACATTTTGCCCTCCTCTAAATTTAAAAGTAAATGAATTGTCCTGGCGGCACGGTGGTGCAGTGGTTAGCACTGTCGCCTCACAGCAAGAAGGTCATGGGTTCAAACTCCGGTTGCCCAGGCCTTTCTGTGTGGAGTTTGCATGTTCTCCCAGTCCGTCTGCGATGGACTGGTGACCTATCCAGGGTGTACCCCGCCTTTCGCCCAATGTCAGCTGGGATTGACTCCAGCCCCCCCGCGACCCTGAATGCAGGATAAGCTGTTGGCGATGGATGGATGAATTGTCCTAATAATACTTGAAGATTTGACTTCGTACTTGCTCTTATAGCCGAAAATAACTCTCCAAAAATAGTCGACTGTGATTGAATCTAATACAGGCAAAACCTGACCTGTGTTCAGAGATCTGATAATTTCACCAAATGTTTTGACACCTGTTTGCAAAACACATAATCAAATTCTGTACTGGCTTCTTTCACATGTGAGTGGGACTAGTCAACTTAAAATTTACTTTATGAAATGGACTCAGAAAAGCTTGTTTTTGTTCCCTAATTTCTTAAAAAAAACTAAAAAAAAAATCTGATTTTCTATTTGCTACCACTGAAGTACCTCTATCTTCCCCCAGCTCCAATTTCAATCACAGCGGCTCAAATCATAGTGCTTTGGAGAATGCACTGAATAAAGAGATACAGAGAGACAAAGGAGAAAGTGATTCAGAGGGGATGAGTGAGGGATTGAGGCAATAATAAAAACTAGAAACAGCAAGAGAGAGAAAATACTCTCGGTAGGATAATGAAGGGGTGACACACCACGATGTGATTGGCACATTAGGCATTAATAACCTGGAATTACCTGTGATAACCAAGGTAACACTGGCAATTTGCTGGAAGTTTTCCTGTCTTGGTGAAAGATGGTTGATCAAACTGGATGGAGAACAAAACCAGGGAGTTCAATTTAGTATTAACTGCGTACATATCCAGCTCATAGCTATAGCCTGGAACAAAGAACCCAGCTGCTTTTCTCACACTATGCCTCTATTGTTTCATTGTGGTTGTTCTATCACAATGCACGCCACCAGAAATTGGAATATATAAGTCGGCTTTAAAAGAGATTTTTTCAACTTTCCTATTTGTACACGGTTTACAAAAGGGATTGCACCAGAGCAAAGCAGGGAGTTCATTTCTTCAAGATCTCTTTCTTATTCCATATCCACACAATTGAAGAGACATCTGAAAGCACAGTTTATGGTACATGCCATTTTCTACCTTCACAAGCATTGTAAAAGGTACCACTCAATACCCACCCACATCATTTTGTGACATCAGCATTAAGGGGGCTGTGTGTGATCATTATTTAACTTTCCAAAACCGACAATCCGACATCCACTTCAAACAGATGTGTAGAGGTGGGAAAGTAAGCGGGGTTTTAACTTCTCTTTCAAACTTTTTGTCACTTTACCTTTGTACAAATGATTACAACACCCTGATGCCATGTCTGAAAGTGTGCAGCGTTATCCCAGTTTGAATGATTTTTTATACTGAAATTTTTTGTGACACAGCTCAAAATTGTTGCTTGAACAGACATTTCAACCTTCTCTTAGTTGTAAATTTATATTTATCACTCTACAGCTTCTGCACACACATATAAGCATTTTTAATTTATTTTATATAGAGAATATATATTATTTCTACAGTGTTTTAATTGTTTCTGTGCTATATTTTTAAGCTGTGAACTTTGCACGTACTTTCGAACTACAGTGTACTGTGGAATGACAATAAAGAAATCTTGAATCTTGAATCTTGAAAGAGTAAATTCATTGTCCTAATAATACTGGTTGGTCTGACTTCATGCTTGCTCTTGTGGCTGATCCGGTACAGGTAAAATATGTACAACTTATTATACTCTGTCGTAACATGTGACCCTTGCTCTGAGTTTCTATCATATCACCAAATGTTTTGACACCGTTTTGCAGAAGATGTAATCATATTTCGCACTGGTGGCAGCTTTCTCTGTATCTGAGAGCAACAAATCAAATTAAATTGACTTTATGAAATGCACCCAGAAATGTTTTAATTTTTGTTTCTAATTCTATTATAAAAAAAGAAAAGCTTCTGGAGCCCTACTGTTCACTTCTATGTCCTACCATGTCGTCTATAAGTGTGATGCTTGTTCTTGCACATCTGATATTATAACCTTAAAGTAAAATATTTTGAGTTACTAAATGAGTCATTTAGTAACTGACTAGATAAGATCCAGCCCACTGCAACCGTGAACAGATAAGCATTTTAGTAATGAATGGACAGATGGACCTGGTTAGACCTGGTTAAACAACGTGACGTCATTTCTGGTACTTTTGATTTTTATTTATGATTTTATAATCAAAAATTCAAACGCCCTTTTCAATCATTCATCATCAGCACAGCAGTATGGTAAAGAAGAGTGGGTTGGCAGTAGAGGTGGGGCTGGGGTGGGTCTACAATAAAGGAGTGCACTGTCAAGATGACTAGTTTGCTGGTACAACTGTGCTATTCAGTCTTTCATTTACTGTTCAACTTTACAATGAGTTCTGCATTCACTCCTACATACAGTGTGGCATTACACAAATCTTCTTGCTTTCAGTATGTCACACAGCTTTAACAGAGATGAGTTAAAGACAAGAAGTTAGAGGGAGTAGTCACAGTATTGGAAATTTAACACAGAAAACAATTTCAGTTTATTTGGCTATGCATGAATGCATGTATTAATGTAAACACTATTCTTTCCATAACAATTCATGTTTGGCCATCTGTGCAGACATTTCCGAGAAAACAGCCAACCGTTTTTATTTTGCAGCTAATTTATGAAATTGATTCTGACCTTGCTTTCATGGAGATGTTTGGGGGAGAAGAGGTCGCAGTGACAGAACATATTTGGGGGCCACTGTTGCAAAACCTGGCTCAAAACCTCTATACGATTTGAGCACATCCATCCTTCTGTGCACATTACAGACTCATTTAAAGTATTCGTTCATTCGTTCAAAAAAGGTTCTGCAAAGTTTGAGAAGTGTATGCATGGTATTCACTCAAACTATTGGTCTGCTTTCTTGTCAGCAGGCCAGTCAGTCATCTATTCATCCATCCTTCTAGGGAGGCTGATTCCTCATCCCCTGTAGCCCAGGACAGGGCCTCTCTCCAGGGGACAGTAGCCGGCATTGTTTCCCTATCATGCCTTGCATTCCCCAGACTTGCCCTGGTTCCTTACATGCCTGCTCTGTGGGCAAGCAGGCCAGCCAGCCTGCCAGTTAGGGAACCAGCATCCATCCAGACAGCGGGTCAGCCAGCCATCCATCTATTCATACATTTGAGCGGCTGACTTCTTGTACAGAACAAGGCCTCTCTCTGGGGGACAGTAGTTGGCTTTGTCACCCCCCCCACTCCATGTCTCACATTCCCCAGACCTGCCCTGGGTCCCCCCTCAAGGCACAGGGCACTGGGAGGGGCACGGGCCTCTTTACGTCCCCATTTCTCTTTCTGATATTATCGCTCTTTTAGACCCCACTACCACATCACTTCTGTTCTGAAGGTTGTCTCTCTCCAGCACTGAGCTTTTACTGACGCCCTCTCTTGCTCTGTCCTTTTTTCCCACCAAGACAAGAAACTGACAAACTTGTCTTGTCTCCTCTTTCAGTCTCTTACAGAAGTTCTCCCTCTTCTTTTCACAAAATACTATTTTTTCTAATTCAATTTTGTTGGTTGGATTGATATAATCAAAGAGTATATACCAAAATGAAAATATGTTATAACCTGAATTACACTTTCAACCCCTTATTCTCTTCGACCCCTTTTTCAACCTTTTTTCTTTCTCTATAACTCTCTGCTACTTAACTTTTCAATCTGAGAACAGCTATTCAAACCATTCTGTAATGCAACCTCAGCACCATCCACCAGCTCACCTCCTTTTAGCCAGTCGCTCAACACAAAACACAAAACCCTGATCCAGTGCCAGTGGATGTCTGCACCTACAGCCCACTTCTATTCAGTGAGGAGAAGGGTGGGGGCGTAGGCCATAATTAAAGATGGCGGCCTTGCCGTCGCACAATGGCTCTGCACAGAGACGGCTTTTATTGCATGTATTTTTCTCAACAGGAGAGTGGGCAGTCTACCCTCTGTGAGCATTTAATTGGTTTAACAGCTGGAGAGGAGGAGGAGGAGGAGAGGTGAAGTGGGGAGAATCCAACGGAGAGAGGAAACAAAGACATGCGGAAAAGTGTGAGTCACCGGGATTTTAAATTTGTGGTGTCTGGTGTTGATAAATTTATCAGCGGCAGACTGACTTTAGATATTGTGCAGCAGAGTGGAAATTAATCATTTGCAGCCCTGTCACTTCCCATCTGCACACTGCGTTCATTAGCATGCATCCAAATTACGATTAGGAGTGTGTTGCAGTTGCCCGAACTAAAACGTGGGCTTGCTGGCAGGTAACATTTCCCCCGCAGCATGATTATTATTCAAAAAATACACTGAGATTAAGATGAGAGAGGCAGCGTTTTTTGTGTGTATTTCAGGATGTTTAAAAACATACAGTACATTCCACCCACTTGTGAGGCTGTGTGTGTGTGTGTGTGTGTGTGTGTGTGTTTTGAATGGCTCAGTTTGATTGGGCGAATGTGGATGCTGACAAGTGTCTTTGTCTGTCCTCTGCCAAAAAATGAAAACTAGAGCAGAGCCTTGGGGCAAGGTAAGGTTACAAAGTTCCTCTGGAGGTTTCAACTAATGGAGATCCAGTGTTAGGTTGGAGGACCGGCCCTTAGGGACACAGTTGGGGATTAAAAATGTAATCCATTGCACACATTACCACATATGGGCTGGAAATTGCAATCTGGGGTGTAAGTGGCTACGGTTCTGTACTCTCACTACCATATTCTGATCACCTTCGGTTTGCATTCACCCCAATGTTGTTATTGGAATATTCTTCCAGATTTTATTTTGCTATTCCATTCAGTGGAGAAATGATGGGATCATATTTTTAATCTATTGCTAATTTAAGGGCCTCTCTCTGCTACCTGCCCAGCTTACACTGCCTGCCTGCTCACAAGAGTTCCAGCAAAATCTCACCATTGCACATTCTTTTGAAATTATTCATAAATGGACTGTGATTTTCCTTTTTACCGCTGCCTCCGTGCCCTCGTCTCGGGTCCTCCTGAATACACACCGTAACACTCTCAGTATCACAACAGACAGTTTAGCTTCCTATATATGAATCTGGATTAGTTACAGCAAAAGGCAAAGCAGAGAATTCACTGTCAGCTCAAGTTGGCGGAACTGATTACAGGCAGAGCTGAAGAATTTTGAAAGGCAATATTGACTTAAGCTTAGAATTTCCTCCAAAGTTTTAATTAAATACTTCAATATTGTGGGTTAATCACTTATTTATTCAAATTTAGACTGCACTCAGTGTTAATTATTGTTTATCACGACACACAATAGGTAAGGGTTTGCTCTGCAGGCTCTGGCTTCCTCTCACCGTGCCGGGGCCGGTTGTACAAAAAACCCAAAGACAAGATTTTCCTTAAAGTCTGAGTTAAGGTTTCCTTAATACATTTGGTTGCACAGAACACCATTAAATCTTCTCCTTAATGTTTCCTTAAAATGCTCACTTTAGTTTTTGAGTATTTAGTATTTCTTTTCTCCTTATGTTGGTCTTACTTAAGGAATCCCTTAAGTGTGTTAAACCGTTACATAAAATACCTTAGCAGCCAAACTAAGGGAAAGAATTTATGGTACCTCTGGCTTTATCTTACGTTTATGGCAATAAATAAAGAAAATTTAAACATCATGAGAAGAGTCCCGTGACCGGGAGAATCCAATGGATACTCTAAACGATGAGCAAAACAAGAAGGCTGTCAAATTTATTGCTAGTTAGTAATACAGTCTAGATCTATGGTGTAAATAAAGTTATTCTCACCAGTTTTATTGGGTGCCCTTTTATAATTGTTGATCTCTTTTTTGGCAAGAACAGACAAGTTGTCATACTTATTTTGGATCTCCTGGATGAATATCCTCACAAGACTTCTTGAATTAATTTTTGAGGCGATTTCCTCCCACGTTTGTTTTCTGTTTGCTGTTTGCAGAATTTTACTACTGTAAATTCTCTATCAATGTAGCAAACACCTTAATGCTTTTCCTTAACTTCGGAAACGATTAAAGGGATTCCATGCAACACCCTTAAGTAAATTCCTTAGCTAAGGAGAAATTAAGAAATTAAGTATCACACTTAAGGTTTTTTGTGCAACCGGCCCCTGAGTTTCCCTACCAGTAAGTCAGAACTGAAGAAGTCTCTTGGATGAGGTACGAAACGTGTTCTAGTTTCTTCTACCAAGTCCAGTTGCCCTTGACCTCAACCTTCGTTGGATAGAGTTTGTCTGTATATACAGGTGCCCTATGTATAGCTTGTCATTTATACATAAGGTCCTTAATACCTACTGTTGGTCGTAAGAGCAGATTACCATTAAAAACAAAAGGGTTTATGCAATCTAAAATACCCCCGCATTCTCTCCAGTGTACCTGCAAATCAGCAGTATACCCATCATGATATGGCCACCTTGTTACTATGAAATGTTAGCTTCAGTGGAAGCCTAATGGGCAAGGTGGGAGGGTGCATAGATAGGATAGATGGTAAACATGCGTGATGTGTTGAGGAGGGGACTTCCCACTGCTACACTCCAGAGACAGAAAAGCTTATTTCACACTTCATTTCATTTTAATACCTAGAACAACAGCATGGTAAAACACAGTTAGACCTAACACACTTGGACACACAAACAAATAGCTCTTTAGTGTATTCCAAATGTGGACAAACACACACACAAGCACGTGGACCAATGAACACTTTAAATTACCACATATGAACATGGATCTATACACACATTTGTCTGTCTCCCACACACTTAAAATGTTGTGGGATTAGCAAGAAGGGAATGTTATAGGGAGTTATAAAATATGGTTAAGAAAGCTAAAGCATGTTCTCAACATTTTCAATGAAAATCAATACAACTCAGCTCATAACCTGTAAATGCACGTGTTTGAAATTCTATTAAATGTTTCTCTGAGGTATTGCAATTATGCTAATAGACTGCAAAATTAACTGTTTAAAATATCATTAGCTACGTGGTAGGGAGCAAAAACAAAAGCCTATGTACAATCTCTGGTCTCTGAAGACACAATGTCATTGAAAGTGAGGACATGCAAGCTGGACAAGTTTTAGACACTTAGTACAGATGACTGTCACTAATCCTTAATCCCCAACATGTTTGATTTTTAGGACTTGAATCTGTATGTCCAGAGTTTGAGCAGGCCAAAATGACTTGGAATGCTGTTTAGAATTGAGTCGCCTTGTGTCCGTCTGTCCTTAATGTGTTTTTACCTGTTGAGTGGTGGTTAAACTTCAAACACAATCCACACACTCCTGAAATTCCACAAATTCAATGTGCAAGGTGGCTGACCTGTGAGGCAGCTTTGAAAGTATCAGCTGGGTACTGTGTTCTACTTTTCACAGCAAATGGAAAGATACAAAAAAGTTTGTTTTATAGTGTTTTGTGTTGTTTTGTTCCTTTATTTATCTTTGACAAAGCAATACCGTATTTCACAGATTTGGGTGTCATAAAGTGCACATCCAAAGTTTAATGTAAAAATGTGAGAAATAAAGTCTGGTAGCTACCAGTGTTGGAAGTAACGTGTTACAGAAGTAACGCAATTACAGTAATGTTTTGCTTTTTGCTAACACTGTAATATAACGCATTACTAAAAAGATCAGTAATTATACCCGTTACAATCTCACTACTGTGCGTTACAACGCATTTTAAGCCGAAATTAAGTTGTTTTATCCTGTTGCTGGAATCCGACAGTCGAGATTGTAGGCAGGGTGCAAACGACGGGGGGAGCTCGGCTCCTTTTAAGAAGACGGTAGCTCCCCCTGACCGGTCATGTCTAAATAGATTTCTATAGGCCATGTATTTGTGCTTTAATGAATTACTATCATGATTAGAGAGGCTGCTGTCAGTTCATCCAGACCGACAGGTTTCAAATAATCAATGACGTTATGCTGCTGTACTTCGTACGTAAATGCGCACAGCATCTTTCTTAATGGGAACACGATTCATCCTATTTCACCCATCCAACCCCACCCCACCCTCCCTGCTTCTTATCAGAAGGTTAATTTTAATTATCTGCACATCACTAGAACCCACATAACATTGGAAGTAACTCAAAGTAACGCAAAACAACTAATTTCTTTCAAACGTCAGTAGCTATTAATCTATAATGTATTAAATTTTGGAAGTAACTTGCTCAACACTGGTAGCTACCACAATTCCACAGTGTGACTTTATGTACCTGTCATGATTAAAAGCAACATAACTTCCTTTTACGGTGCTTCAATACGCCAGTTCTAAGCTGGAAGGGGTCAGCTGTGGTCTGCACTAATGTGGATTACTGATAAATGTAGCCAGTGTAACTTAGCTGCTAAAGGTAGCTAGCTAGCAAAGCCTATATGCTCATTGTTTCAAACTATTTTCAGTATTTATTGCAAGCACAAATGCTTGCTCCAGTCCATTTCAAATATGTTTTTGAGCATCCTCACAAAGTGCTCCAGGGATGTGTAGCAGACTGGTGCATGTGGGGGTGGGACAGTGTGCACAATGAAGCACATGAATACTGGTTATTCAGATCATAGTTCAAAAGCAGTCTGAACTGTAAAAATCAAAAAAGTATTTTCTCTGCTTATATTGAGCGTGATCTCTAAATGTGTGTGTCCTTTCAAAATTCACAGATAAAGGTGAAGCTTCTCTGTAACTCTCCTCTCTGACTCTCGTCTTACCAAATGTCCTGACAACAAATAATAACAACTGAAAACTGCACAGGTGCTGAATAAGTCCTGTTGTGTGGGTGATCAAAGAATTACTGCAATTTCCAGAGGCCATCCGCAGCATAGAGGAGCCTTTTATATTATAAAAACCCCATTAACTTTCTTACACACTGCTCATGGGTTGGCAGGTTAGTTTGTGAGGCCCAACGATGACCTACAATGCGACATCATTATCAATAGACAGAAATACAGAGTTGCACACACACACACAGTAACACATGCACACGCTTGCTCCTATCATTAGCAGTATGTGCATATAGAATTGATGCTTGCTTGTGAGTGCATGTGTGTTTAGTGAACCAATCCTATAATTGCATTGAGCGATTGGAGCAGGCACCTTGCACTTTTCATGTTATCAGTCATTAGCGAGAGTGCAGAGCATTATGAGTGTTGTAACCCCCCTAGCTCCACCCACCCCCACATAATATCCATCCGTGCCTGTCACATTTCATTCATTCATCCATACTTGACAAGCTAAAGGGACACATTTAAACACAATTTCACAGCAGGGCCTGATTAAATACAGTTTGTTTATTAGTTTAGTTTTGCATATCACATGGCTCTAAACACAACATGTGCAAATACACAAAGAGAGAAAATTTAGTATGGGAAAAAATGGGAGACCAATATTTTTCCCTACCTTTTGTTGGGAGCAATCCACACTATATCTACAGATATTTCTTACGTAAGTACAACCATTGGCCTGATGGTGGCATGAGGGGGAAAGGTCAGGGGGGGTCACCTAAATCCTGCTTGTAATTATATTAGAGAGAACTGGACTAGTGTCTGTATGTACGTTGTTTGTGCACAGCAAAGCTGAGTGGAAACCCCAGATATTCGAGAAAAAGAGCTAAACATAATTTTTTAAAAAGCTTTTAGTGCTTTACTCAATGAGATGGAAAAGTCGACTTATGACAAAACAGAAGATGCAATACAGGCTTATCCAAACAGATTTTTTTTATAGAAGGCTTGAGGTTGCAATGCCTTCCTCTGCTTTTTGAGATGCACCTATGTAACTGCAACATGGGGCCCTTATTGCATTATAATGTCGCCATAGTGGCTGATTTAAAAAACGGAAAATGTATTCATTTCAAAACATGCTGTCGTAGGTGAGAAGCAGCTACTAAAATGTCATGATGTATCAGATTTACTAGTGTTTTATTATGTTATCTTGTCACACCCTTTTTTAATATTCTCACCTTAATGTACAGCAGTTAATAGAAACGTTTTATTTAGCTGGAATTTTAGAAATGTGCTTACATGTGGTGGAAGGAGACGGATGATATACTCCACATTGGACTGAATTAATGACCTGAACTCCACTGAAAAATATACATACATGAAATAAAAATGAAATTATTGAAAATAAATAAAACTTGTTTGGATGGAACATCAAACTGTTGATCTGCATCAATTAGGACTTCACGGTCACTATCTCATCAGATTCTGAATGCAACCTCAGAACACATTTTCACTCTGTATCTGTGCACACTTCAGATATCTGCAGGTGTTTATATCTTCAAATAATCTTGTTGAAACTTTGACAACATAGTGTCTTCTGCATTTAAACGTTTTAAAGAGTTGATGACTCTGGCTACAGGAAAAGATCAAAGTCCTCTTAAGTGAAGTGCCTCCAGTTACAGCTCAGGGTCATCTTCTTGTGTGTTTTTTGAATCCTGAAAACATATTTGCAATGCTGTGACTTAATAGACATTTTAATTAATTTAGTTAATTTACTTAAATATAACAATTCAAAAATATTCTGTAACTTGAAGTGATGTAAACAAAAATATATATTTACATTTTACATTTACTCATTTGGCATTTGAGAAACAACAAACAAGCATCAAATACAGCATGAGAACTACAACTGGCAACTCTCTTTACCCTCTTACCTGATCCATTGAATAATAATTTAAGATCAGTTATGCTCAAATTCGTAGCCTGGCAACGCTAGACTAAGTCTCTCTCAAAAATGAACCTCTCAGTTAATTTTCGATTTCAATGGGTTGCTATCACATGCAAAACAAAATGCCTCTGGACCAAGGGGCAACGCCCAGGGCTGAAAAAAATGAGGTTGCAGAAAAATGAATGTAGTTCCTCAGACTGCTCCAAAAGCGAGTCAATCCCCATAAACTGCCATGTTAAAATGCCAAACATTAAAGTCGAAATAAACATGTTCAGAGTCTTTGTACAAAAACAGTTACCCATTCATTATAATTCCATTTTTTTAACGGTTTCAGCAGTTTAAATCATATTAATGCTTAATGTTATGTATAAATAAGGGCAGGCCACTTTGAGTGATAAACCTACAACAAATGAGAGATGTGACGTAGCGTAGTTAAATTAAACGTACTATACGTTTTATCGAAAATACAGAATCTTTCTTATCAACAAAGCAAGTGCAGTTGTTTGTTCTTCTTTTAGAGAAAAAGATCACAGTTCAGTTTGATTAACACGTGATAGCGGATTCAACGAAACAGCTCCACATCGGCTGCACCCATCTTGGTTGTTTACATACAGTAATGCCTCAATGGCTAACAAGGACACGTTCCTCTGTGCAATCATCATATCAAACCCGCCCCATTATTTTTACATACGGGTGGAAAATTTGTTGGCATGGGAGGGGGGCCAAACGCATCTGCCAAATTTGCAGACCTTATGTCCATCTTTCATTTCAGGTAGAACTTTGTGAATGTCTTTCTTTCTTTGACATAAGGTCTACTGTATGTGTAACAGTTAGAGAGAGAGAAATGAAATCTGTTAGATTTCTTGCTTCATCTATCTGTTAAAGTAGGCTACTAGTTTTTCCAACTCGGCACCTAGTGTGAGACAGGGGCTGAAGATTAGATTTACTTTTTAATATTCTTATTTCTGTTGCTCTCTTCACCCCTGTTATCTCTTCACACTCAGTAGTGATCAGTAGTGTAGTCGCCTCAGTCACTTGAAAGAAGTGCAGGTTCATTGTAAGATTCTTATGTCTGATCAGTCTGAGTATGTGACCATCATCATGCATATCTAGCCAGTGCTTTATTTTAACTGAACAAAGTCAAAATGAAAAAACAATTGAGTGCATGCAGTCAGGCAAAGTGTTTTCTCTCACATGTAGAGAACAACATCCAGATAAATCTCAAGGTGAAGAGGAAGAGGAAGGACGCAAAGAAGACGAGGTGTAGCGTCAACAACACCAACAACTGATGGTTGTTGCACAGCGCAGTTTCAGTATTTAATTCCTGGTTGAGGTCTGAAAAGAGGAAAGTCCACTGTTATGGCAAGACACCCAAGACAAGTAGAAGGTGTAGCAACAAGCACCACTAAACCCAATGTGATGTCAGTGGAGGAGGCCTGAGTGGAGTTGAGGAAGAGAAAGGCCAGTGATGATGGTGAGGCACCGGGGGGGAAAATGACGCGTAGTAACATCAGCATCACTAGATCCAGTGGAGTGCAGGATGATGTGAGAGCTGATGATAATGTCAATGAATTTGTACCATCAGCATCTTTTGATCAGTGCAGGCAGCTTTGGACTTTTTACCTTTAAGTAAAAATATGCTCACACACGGTAAACTATTCACTGAGCCTCTGAAAATACCAAACAAATGTATTTCTGTCTTGCAGGCGGCCATCAAGCACATTCCAGTATGGGACGTGAGGTGTGAACAAGTGGGGAGTAATTTGATCTGATGTCAAACTGTTGAAATGAAAACAAAAATATGAATGTATTTCTTTCACTAATCTAGTGTGGATGAGCAAAACACATGCTGCTTATATTCAAACCTGAAATCCTAAAATTGGAAGACAAAATTGGGTTGTTACTCGGCTTAGCATTCTGGAAGCTGCTGTAATTTATAGCAGGTAATTTATCACTTGGTATGTATGCATTTATTTTTTTCATTTGTGTCAGTTGGGAAGCTATTCGGCTTGGTTAAAAACAAGTTCAGACAGTTTTTTAAAAGATGCAACTCCATTAAAATAATTGTAAACCATGCTACTTGTAGAGCAGGCTGTATTCTAACATATGAGAGACGGTTAAATGAATCTGGATAATGCAACACACCCAGTAAGATACGCTAGTGTCCACCATTTCAGACTCCAGCCTTCTCTTCCTTCAAAGGTCAGGTTTTCTGTTGGTCTACAGCACCAATTTGTGTGGTGTCAAAATCACCAAAGTTGAAACTGTTGCAAAACACAAGTGCGGATTTCCATTCGTTACAGGAAAATATTATTGGTATATTTCTGACATAATTTACATCTTCACATCATTCATTATTATGCATGCATAGGACATCACACACTCACTCAATCACCACGTTAAGCTACTGCCCTCCAGGTGCAGGTACAGAGCACTGAGGCCCCATCCACACTACTGCGTTTTCGTTTTAAAACGAACGAGACCTTTTGCTATGTTTGCACCTCCCGCCCAGTCCAACGGTTCAGCCGTTTAAATAAATAAAACAGTAAGCATGTGTGTTTAAATAAAGAAAGACTAAAAAAAAAAGTATCAAATGTGAGATTTAAAAACGCAACAATAAAAATAATTATAATTTGAAAATTAGTACAATTATTTATTAGTCTAAGTTTCCACTGGTTGTCCTCAGTTCATGGCATGATGAGATATATTTTGCAGCAATTATTTGATATTTGGTATTTGATATCTGGCTTCTTCCCTCACTGAAATATTGGTTAATGTTTAGAAAGCTTCTCCTCATCCTTTTTTTGTCTTTTACCTCCATGTCTCTGTCTTTCTCCTTTCATTCCTCTGTTGCTGTGTGCATTAGGTAACCCTGCATATGCCCCTCCAGAGTGGTTTGAATATCATACATGCTCGGCCCGTCCCACCGCTGTTTGGCAGCTGGGCGTGCTCTTCTTTTCATTGCTGAGTGGGCCTTTTACCACCTTGGCCTACATGCACATGTACAGATTTTCATACTAGAAAGTATCTTTGATGGGGTTTGTGTCCAGTATGAAGCCAAAAGTCAAAATTGAGTTTTATTTTTAGACACAGCTTATTATTTTCAATGCATTTATTTGCAGTGTGGTTAGGTTGAGGCAACAAAACAACTTGGTTAGGTTTAGTCAAATATCATGGTTTGGATTCTTGGTCCAAACTTATCTTACCTGCTAAGGTGGCTGGTAGATTTACAATTTACCAGTCTACCATGATAAACTGATTTTACTTTTGCAATTTGCTATTATTACTATTTATGTAATCTTGGTCATGTATTTGATTCTCAATCAATATCATAGTACTGTGAAGTAATAATAGGAGTAACACTAACTGTATTAAGAAATATTAATTCAACAGTGAAGTGTAACACATTTGAATGGATAAATTCATTTGTATCCATTGTGCAAGAAGGAGTCTGAGAATATAACAGTTATGGAGGAATCAATGATCAAACAGTAATAAGCAATATGTTTTTTTATTCTGTAGTAGCATGTTCAGTCGTTTTCAGGCAGTTCCCTCTCAAAGTGATTTTTCCCCTCTTTGTCACCCGCTGTGTCTGGCCTTCTGCTGCGTGTGGTGTGTGCCACAGAGGAGGAGGAGTCATACTTCTTAAAGAGTGGAGATCCAACAGGGAGGCAGTATAGCAAGCCGTTTTAACATTCATTGGCCAAGTTTGACAATGACATCATTCTGACAAGTCAAAACAACAGAGATATCTGCAGTTAAGTTTTGAGTTTAATGAACCAGAGTTTCGTTCACTAGAGAGTTGTGGTAGAAACTTACAACCAGAGATGAGAAGAAGGCAGGATAGCTCACTAATTAGCTACTTCATTACATTAATTCATTTAGCAGACACTTTAATCCTAAGCGACTGATAAACTGCAGTATCTTTCAGAGGTCGCACGCCTCTGGAGTCACAGTGGGGGATTGAACCGGGGTCGCTCAAACCAAAGGCATGTGTCTCATCCACTGCTCCATCACCACCACCCCGCCATCATCGCTTCCAGAAAGGACGATGTGGTTTCTGCCTCCCACAACTTGCTGTAGCTTCTGAGCTAACAGAGCTACATAAGAGACATAACAGAGATAACTGCAATGTCATTTTGCCTGGTCAAAACCCTAATTCAAAATATCTGTAATTACATTTTGACTAGGCAGACTGAACGTTGAAGATATATCCAGTTATGAGGTATCAACAAAAAAAATACACTTCAACATATCTATAACAGATAACACATATCTATAATTAAATTCTGACTACAGATAATTCCAGTGTTAAATATCTATAACATCATTTTAACTAGTCATAATTCTAGATATCTATAATGTCATTCTGACCAGTTAAAACTTTATCTCAAAAGGACAATGTAGATATGTTGAATTGAGGGGAATTAAAGATATCTTAAACTGGAATTATGACTAGTCTAAATTAAATTGTAGATACCTGAAACTTGAATTACAACTTGTCATAATGCAGTTGCAGATATCCACAATGTAAACCTGCAACTGAATTGTAGATACAGTATCTGTAATGAGACACCCTATATACATCAATTGCAACAGTAGAATTATTGGTTGGATTGGATTAAATTCTGATCTTATCTGAAAAGTGTGTATTTCACGTGCTTACTGAAAGTTTGCATATACTGCTATAAAAGTCAAATGACATGAGAATGTGTTGGCCGCTCTTGCTGGCTTGTCTGGTATGTCTATGAAGTAGAGTATCTCCACTGATACACCACAATCGTTTGAACCTCACATAAAAATTAAGCAGCCTCTGAAAGCCTCTGTGCTGCCTACTATGGGCAGAAATGGGGTGAAGTCTATTGGTTTATGTAGGCTGTGACGTTCATGCACTCTCCTGCGCCTCTTACCTACTGATTCTGTACGTACAGTGACAACACAACAGCCAATGAAATGGAGTCCGCTAACCAAAGGAAACGACCAGTTCCCGGCACAACACCGACTGATAGACTTTTCATGGCAATCCATTCTGAAATGATTCTGCAACTGACTGTGATATCAGGTGGTATTTTTCTATTGAACATACTCTTGTCCAAGTGTTTCCCTCACTAAAAGCATTTTTCCCCTTTCAATTCCACCTTTCACCCCCAAAAAAACACCCAGCATTTCTTTAACGTTACAAACAA
Source organism: Lepomis macrochirus (assembly GCA_024633595.2). Lineage (NCBI taxonomy): Eukaryota > Metazoa > Chordata > Actinopteri > Centrarchiformes > Centrarchidae > Lepomis > Lepomis macrochirus. Next base: position 10,276,639 of record JALXJV020000012.1, on the reverse strand, counting down.
TCGCAACTAAAACGTTTACAGACACTCCAGTGAACACAGCACCACGCCAAATTCATTCTTTGCTACACACAACTAATTCTTTGGATGGTGACACCGCTGTAGGTCCACACACAAAACCTCCTACTTGGGTGCGTTTAGGGTCGCAGAGATTCTCCTATAAAAGGGGCCATAGAGCACCATAAAACATACAGTGACCCCCCCCCCTTCCCTACATTAAGAGGATGGTGAGAGGAGTGGGGGGGTGAATGGAAGGTTGATGGGTAGAGATGATAAAGTGCAGTGGTGAGGTAGAGCAGGGAAAAGAGGATGACCTAGGGAAAAATGATGGGTCATGGCAATGAAGATGTAAGTGGTGGCTGAGAGAAGAGAGTGCAGCGAGCGATGACACATAGTTTAAAGCTGGATTTTCTCCTGTGCACCTTTATGATATGCTTGATAGCCTCTATTCATTTAAAGTTACAGTGTAAGTTCAGGCTCATAAGGCGCAGGTAGTGTGAAGATGGTTGGTTTTCCCCAATTGACTGATCCTAAATTCCGTCCTCCCTTACTTACTGATCACATAAGCTCAGCATAAAGAAACACGGCTAACACCTGTTTAATTTAGCTGAGTGCCGCACTGTGTGTTAGTAAGTAATATATCTTCACAATCCTGAGAGCAAGGACTACAGTATGTGACGGAAGGTTATATTCACAATGTTCACTTTTATGAACAAGGCAAAATGACGCAAATTAAGACTCATTCCAGTCTCAACAAAAAAGGAGAAGATACAAAGTCACACCTGGAGACGAGGTGGAGGCCTGATAAGACCATCAGTCAAATGTATTCCATTTTCCCCTTCTGGGCAACAGTAAAGTACTCTCTCCATGTAATGTTGTGTATATCCAAGTAATTAACACCAAAAGTTACTTTGGGTCCGCATGTATACAGAGATAATATAAACAAAACACTGTTAGACTTTTATCTTTTCTTGCTAATGATAATTCACGTCATCTTAAAATACAGAAATAAGGAGGTAACAAACATACATTTTTTTAACCATCTTCAAAATGTGTTTTTCATATATATTATATTGGATGCCTTTTGCTGTTTAACTTTTAATTAAGTCGATGGAATTAATATTGGTAACCTAGTGGTAAACTATATACTATTATGTGCTATTCAGGGCAGTATCGCATTACTTTTCCAAGTGATTAGTGTAAAAGATTACCATTTCCAAAATAGTAATAATATTACAGTTACTAGTCCAAGTAACACTGTGTTACTGCATTACTAGAATGCACGATCCATGACGTGAATGTGCGACTGTGCAGCAGGACCTTACATTGTTTACATCAGCTGTATATACTGTATATAAGTATACTATTAAATTGACATTGTACGTTTTTATTTAATGTTATAATAATATCCTAATACTCAAATGTATACTAGTTTCTCATCAAGATTGTGGATAGTGCATCTGTAGGGGACAGATGCAGATTTAGCAAGAGCCAGGATGCCAGTGTGCTCCTTCTATCCACCTCCTCTTGTGAGCAACACGATTGCTCTATTTTACATCTATTTTTACTAAAGTTATTGTTATAAATATTGCGGTTATTGTTTAGTAATCGTGTTTACATAAAGTGTGGCATGGGTGGTGCTGGTGTATCATGTATGGCAGTGGAGTTGTCTGTTGTGTTTTCACCATGACTGTGATGAGGAGGCGGATGGGGTGTTGTGCCCATGTTATAAAAGCTGTTTTCAATGTCATTTGACATTTTAAGGCCTCTGTCAAGTATCCTCATACCAGGGTCTTCATCTCCATAATCCTCCACTGGTTTTAACAACATAATTGCACGCACACACGCAGTATAAATATGAATGTAATAAATTGTTTGTTAATCAACTCTGTGTTACTTCACATATGCTATTGCTTTGTGTGCTGCTATTTTTTTCATTTATTAAAAAGTTAGCATAGAGCTTTGGGTGGACATTAGAAAACTCCCAAACGTAAACACACAAACACTGAGACATTTTGCTAATACATGCATGTGGATGCCCTCTCATGCAACCAGAGGCAACCACCCATTTAACAGTGTGTATACAGTGTCCACAGAAGCACAAATGATTTCACATTTTACTGCTTGTCAGATTTCATTTGCCAGATGACCAAACAGAAAAAATAAATTTCACAGTTCTGATGGTTAATTAATCTTTGTTTATGTGTGTTAATTTGTCTGTCTTTGGGAACCCTGCTTTATCTAGTGGCAGAGTGGTTCATAGTCTGACGTGCAATTAGATGTCACAGTGCCACAGGAAGTCTTCTGCCAGTTTCATAGTTACAGCAAAAAATGAAACAACATGAAATTCACTTTATCTGTCTGGAGCAGTTCTACTACTCTGATATTATAACTCTGATGTCCTTAAAAAGTCAGCCTGCATTACAAACTGGGTATAAAGAGTTTGAAAGATCTGGGCAGATACACATTTATCAAATTGGGACGGACTTGATAAATTTAGCTTGAGGACACACAACGTCCGGTTTTCAAAGTTAGGTGTCTATAGAGTATGGAAATAAGATTAATTGGATTATGTTCACAGAAAGTATAAAACATATTACATGTGTACATTATAAGTTTATGAACATATGTAATTTACTTTACCGGACCCTCTCAGGCCTCGGACCCACCCACCAAATTCTCTCCAAATCCTGTGAGAAACACTGAGTAAAAAGCTCATTTTGATTATTTAATTTATGCAGTGGTAAAAAAAATGGGAAATGTTAATGTACTTGTTCGGTGTTCAGGATTCAGCAAATTTTTTCATTATATTCGGATTCGACCAAGAATTGTCATTTCGGTGCATCCCTAATACTAATAAGAGCAGCAATAAATACTAGTAAGAGTTAAAAACAAGTATGGCATCATAATCAATGGGGTAAATACATCTGGAAAGAAGAAGGAGTTAACGAAATAGTGCAATCAATACAAGACAAATGCGAGGGGATAGAAAAAGAAGAGCACAGGAAGTCCATGTCAGAGGTGTTATAAGAGAAATTGTTTTCGGAAGAGATGAGTTTTCAAGAGCTTCTTGAAGTTAGAGAGGGAAACCACTGCTCTGATGGCATGTGGTAGCTTGTTCCACCATTGTAATGTTACAAGATGAGAAGAGCCAGGAGTGAGATTGCCTTGTATGTAGCGAGGGCAGAGCCATGCGGCGTTCATTGGAGAAGCGCAGTGGCCGGACGGGGACGTAAGCTTGTGTTATGTTTAGGTAGATGGTGCAGACCCAGTAGTCACTCTGTATGCAAGCATTAGTGACTGGAATTTGATTCGGGAGGTCATGGGTAGCCAGTGGAGGTCTCTAAGTAGAGGAGTCATTAACAGACATTTTAAAAACGTGGTCTTTTATTCACAGTTGTGTACATTCTTTCATTTCTCTTAATGACCTAGAGCAGCATTTGGGAAGGTTTGCAGCGAACATGGATAGATGCATCTTCCTCTTCAGCTTTTTCTATGTTGCCTTCACTATTAACAGTCACCATCATCAAGAGACAAGAGAAAGTGTAAAAGCTCAAGCTGACTGATCACAGTTCAAGTTTTCTCCACATGGTACTTCTGTAGTTCATGCAGTCGCAAACTGTAGCTACAGTTTTGTGGAGATTCACGTCAGCACTGTTGACCTTCCCAGCTATGAATGTTCCTCAACACCTTGATACAGAAGTACAGCTCCAGCTTTAGTTTAGTGAGACACACACACACATACACACACACACACACACACACACACACACACACACAACAAAGACATTAACAGGGTGAGAGCTAGCCTCCCTCGTTCACGTTATCTGATCTGCAATGCTAATCTGCCTTATTTGTCTCCTGTCAAAGAACTGTTTATTGCTGATTCTCTCAATACACTTAATCCTATTTGAACATGCAAATGAGGGAGCGAGGAACAACACACTCACACACAGGCATAAACACGTACAAATAATCACAAACACACACAAACAGAAGGATGCATTCAAGCAAGCAAGCAAGCACCACATCGGCTAATGCGATCACCGTAGCACACACTCATGCACACACACACACACACACACACACACACACACACACACACACACACACAACACACACAGACACACACCAGGCAAACAATGTCACTAACTCACACAAGCCATTTGGCCGACGTGGTGGCTCATGAGACCATAAGGCTGCTGGGTGTGAAATCACATCCTAACACACACACACACACACACACTTCAAATCACCCCCTATCACCATTAGAGACATCACACACACACACACACACACACACACACACACACACACACATCCAATAAGAGCCCAATGGGCCCATACAGAGAGAGAAATGGGCAGAATAGAGAGATTTTGGGGTTTGGGAGAAAGAAAGATAGGATAGAAGACAGACTGTTTGATTTCTGCTAGCTTTGAAGTAACGTCTGCAATTTCAAATATAACTGTCTAGAAATTGATGGGAGTCCATTTTGTTGGACTGAAAGGAGTCGAATGCAGGGCTGAAGTCAGTGGTAAAAAAAAATGCATTGTGTTTTATTGTATGTTCTGTTTCATCTTTTACCTTTAGTTTTCACTTTTCATTTTCTCCACAATAGTGTCTTCAACAAGTACCTTACCATGACACTTTCTGTTTCCAATAACTTGAGTAATTACAGGTCCTTCTCTGTTATCTCAGCTTCTCATTTTGGCCACTTATATCTATGATGTCGTTCATTTGGTCACTGCTGGAAAGAGTGAAATTGCTGTTGCAAGCAGACATAATGGGCTTTGTGTGCAGGTTCTCTGGACAGGGTGAGGAGCTAAGATAAATACTTCAGTTCCTTCACTTTGAGATGAGACAGTTGAGGTCCCCTGTGCATCTGATTCAGTTTCAAAAACGGAGTTTTAAAACGAATATGATATACTAACTATACTACGATTTTGCGACAGACGAAGAACTACATCAGATTTTATGTTTTGCATGGACCAGTAAAGAGCTGGGACAGTAACTGAATGAAACATCGCAAAGGAAACACAGAAATGCACAGTACAAGTGTAGGCTGTAAGTGTTATTTGTACAGTACAAATATTTTAACAAAAATACCAACTCAAAAACTCTGTTAGTAGCATCATGGTCCTGCTTTGCATGACTTATAAGACCCAATCAGAGAGCCAAAAGTTAGTCTGCGTCATCGTTTCTAAAGTCCTCCGTTTTTGCCCGTCCACACTAAAACGCTACCCAAAGTTTTAAAACAAAAAACAGGGTTGGCAGCGTTTTCAAACTTCTCTGTTTTAGGTCTTTGTTTTCGCTGTTTTAGTCTGGACAGGAGGTGCAAACGTAGCAATGCTAAGGGACATAGTGGTGTGATTAGTAGCAGCAAAGTCATGAATTATAGTAACCATAAGAGTAATCTGATACTGTAAGTTATAACCTGAATATTATATAACATGATTTTATTTTGAGTTGTCTTTGTTAATGTCATTTTTTTTGCTGATGATACAATTGTATATGCCCCAGGTTCCACCCCAGCCAAGAAGTACATGGAATTCTTCACCTCCACCAGCGACTCTGACTATCCTGTCTTTAAAATGTGGCACCTAGGGTTTACTGTATTACTCTTGCAACTTCCTTGATTTTTACAAATACTTCTCAACTACTCAACTACTCACTAGGCTTCTTATGTATGTATTCTTAAGTATGTCTGTGTTCTTCCAATCGTAAAACTATTGTGCAGTCAACCTTCATGTCTGTCCTTGACTGAGGAGATGTTCTGTATTTTCATGCTGCCCTATCAACACTTCAACACTTCTGCATGCAGCCTGTGTAATATACATTATGTTGACACATTTAATACTTATCATTGTTCTCTGTATCACAAGGTTGGATATACTTTCTTACAGTCAACAAATTGTACAAGAAATTGACATCTTGTGTTATTCATTTACAAAGCTTTAATGCTTAAGATTCCAAACTAATGTGCACTAATGTTGGCAGAACTGGTTTCAGCTTCTATGCACGCTTTTCAATGGAATGAACGGCAAACTGCCCTTAAACTAGACTCTTACATTCCCCTTGGAGATTGTAAAGCTTTATTATTTGAGGTTTTCTATGGTTCTTGTAACAGTTTTTTTCTTTTTGTTTAGTTGTATTGTTTCTGTTTGCTGACTTTGTTTATATGAATGTTTATTGTTCTCAGGTCTGCCTTGGAAACTATATCTCAATGAGTCTAAAGATTAAATAAAATTGAAAAATGAATAATATCGAGATATGATAGGATAGGGCATTACCACCCCAGCACACCAAAGCAATGAACAGTGCACTGGCTACTGCAGACTAGTGGAAGATCACAGGCCTGTACCACGAAGCAGGATTTTAGCTTATCCAGGTAACTTTGGGGTTAATCCTGGGGTTTCAGTACCACGAAGGTGGTTCACTTCTTACCGAGGTAGATCTCCAACTTAAGCTGAACGGCTAACCTGTTCTGGAGCAGATTATGTTCCAGATAAGAGATCAACTCTGTGAAAAAGCCGCCTACTGAATCAGCTCTCTTGGAAAATGACATCACCATCTGTAGGAAATCCCACAGACTGTTTTAGCCAATAGGCTGCTTTATGTTTGCAGCGATGATGTAGAGAAACTGTTGACTAAAGCGATATAATCCTACAGAGACTGATTAAAAGCCTTAGGCTATTGTTTCCTACAGGTATTTACAGTAGGCTACAGCAGGATAAGCCTACTTACTGCTTTGAAATGTGTTTTTTATTTGCTCCCATTTCATTTCACACACCCTGACACAGCCATTAAAATAAATAGGTTTTATTATTCTTATGTGAGGAATATTTTGAGCAGTTGATTTGATTTGATTGATTTTGAACATGTAAAAAAATAAAAAATAATCAATGAAACAAAGAATAGTGGTAAAAACAAATGAACAACAAAGTAAAAATCCATACTTTCCAGTACTTAAAAAAAAATCTATTTACATGTGCAAAAAGGAAGAAGTAAAACTTATGTACTCCTACCCCTTTATACCCTTACTACCATATTTAACTAAATAACTCAAAATAATAAGCATAAATAGATAATAAATCTATAATCAATGAGAATATATATTCAGTTCTATACAGATACGGATATTACCCATACATGACAATATTTATACATACTACAGATTATTCAATATAAGCTCAAGTTATTATCAGCACTGTGATTATACACTGCTGCATAAAGGACACACTTCTGTCTGTTACTGAGTGTTTGCAGCGGAGGTAAATTGTGTGATAAACAATATCAACATAATTCCTGGGGAAACCTGGTTGAACCATGGCCAAACGCCCTTGACAGTGCTGTCTTTTCAGTGCATTTTGTGATTAAAGGGACCAATCTAACGACACCGATGTCTTGTGGTGTTTATTGCTTACTGACTCACTTTATGTAACGTTATCTCTTTGCATATATACTTGAGTGTGTGTGTTTTTTACAGCTTATTGTTTGTATTTTTTTTAAATATATATTGTTTTATTAAATAATCAAACCAAACCAAATGTGTCCACACTTGGCACATTTCCAGCTAACATCTTGGGCCCTATAAGGGGAAATGGCGCCTGGCGGAACGGGCTAAAACTGGATTCCACAATATAGTTCCCACATGGCATTTAGATGTGGGCTTGCTATATGGGCTAGCTAATTGGAAACAAATCAAGTTAATACATGAGGCCAATTATCAAGTAAATAACTGACCAAAATGCAAGGAAGGGGTACTGAAATAGGTTTCAAATTAAATAAAGCCCCAACGTCAATCAAAAAACAATGCTCAACGGAGCTAAAGTAGGGGCCCAGCAATTGCTTTTCTGCTCCCAGACAGCATGTCCACGTGGGTATTTGGTCTATCTCCTTTACATAGGCCTCTTCTACTGTCCTCTCTTCCCACCCTATTTCTCCCCTTTAACATTTTCCTTTCCTTCTCCCTTCCCTCCCCTGTGTCACAGTTTGCTTTTCAGCTCTTTCTCCTGTTGGATGTCCCACTGGGGGCTGAGAGCCTCCACAAAGCCCTGACACCCAGAGTGAAGGAGAAAAGGGCTGCGAAAAGAGAATAGGGGAGAGAAAGGCAATGGGAAAATAAAGGGTGAGAGGTCGCAGAGGAAAGGAGAAGAAGAAGAAGAGAGCAAGCGCAGAAGAGAGCAGAGAATAGAGGACAGAGAAAGAGCGAGGGGAAGCCTTAAGAAGAAGAAGGATACTGAGAAAAGGAGGCAAATAAAAGGGGGAGAGGGTGAGATAGTCCATGGTGAAAGAGATAGAACAAGAAGAGGAGAAAAGTGGAAGGACAGAGGATAATGAAAAGAAGACAAAGATGCAAGGGGGTTCTGAGAGAGCGATAGAGGCCGGGAGGGAAGACGGGATTGGATTTGACACAAACAAGAGTATCCAGCAGAGTAGAAAGGTGGGGATGAGAAAAGGGGAAGAGACAGACTTGATGAAAAGAAATCAAGCTTTGAATAAAAAAGGGAGGGAGAGAGTCGGTTGCCTGGAGCCTGTGTGTGAGTGTGTATTGTAGGGTATGGAGGGTCATAAGTAGCTGCTAAAAGGCTTGTGCCACCTCTGCTGAGGAGGAGTCCTTCACAAAACATCTCATCAGCTGAATGTGTGTGTGTGTGTGTGTGTGTGTGTGTGTGTGTGTGTGTGTGTGTGTGTGTGTGTGTGTGTGTGTGTGTGTGTGTGTGTGTGTGCGTGTGTACGTGTCAGCTTGCAATTTGGGGAGGAAGTGTCTTCAGGCACAAACGGCACACTCATGAGTTTGCCATAGGTTAGGTGATTGCACACTTCCCCTTCCCCTTCACATAGACACACACACACACACACACATAGGCTGTCCACACACTCACTGTCTGGCCAATCTGCAGACTCTGTTGACACCTCAGTCTTAATCATCACCTCTGTGTCAGGCTGACAAAATGTTCTGATCTGATCTGAGCCTGCCACACACTTGCTGTGTTTAAATGCACTTAAGAAATCAGATTATTCTAAGCTTTCGGCAGTAACCTCATTTCTAAAATGTGTAAATGAGATCCCTGGTTAACAAGGTTAAGGGATTAAAAAAACTGATTAACATAGGTTCTGCCTCCTTCTGCTTCAGAAACCTGGTTATTTGCCCATGTACATGCTTACATTTACATGTGCGTGCAAGGCTGTGCAATTTAGTAGGGACAGTAGTGGACATGTCCCTGCCAATATCCAGTGACTACGGAATTGTACCTAGCAATCATTTTGAACAATTAAATATATCCACTGTCCATGTCTAGTCTATGTATTTGGTACACAAATGGTTAGCAGCGTCCAATGTATTTTTAAAGTTTTGAAAGATTATCTCCCTTTCCCTCATACGCCTCACAGTTTTTTGGTCCAATGCCTACCTTTTTCAGACCCTCAGCAACATTATTTCTAACTAACTAACTCTCGCTAGATGTTTTTATTGTCCCTACCAATGGTAACATGAAATATCCACTATCTGCTTTTGTCTGCTAGACATTAGCCATGTTTTCATCTAATTGTCATGCAAATTTTAAGCATACTTTTGAAATGTCGCAAAAAAGGGAAAAAAAAGGTGGGTTCATATGCTCAGCCAAGTATGGACTACTTCCCTGTGTGTCCTATTTGATAAGATATTGACAAACGTGAATCATCTACCATCAGTGCAAATTTACAACCATTAGTATAATGATTATATTTTCATACTGTCAAACGAACTAAAGGACTCAACAGTGCACATGTACCAAAGACGTAATATGAGGAGGTGAAAACTGAATAACGCTGATATTTTTCAAAGCAATATCAGCATTGTAGTTTTTGAAGCCTTTGTCCAGTTCAAGTTAGTGGATAAAGGCAGTGCTGACTTCAAAAGGGATGTGTTGAAAGAAATCAATGCCAATAACACAGAGAGATGTAAGGAACCAAGGTGACATGAAAAATGGAACCTTGATGGGAATTGTTGAATAAATTGGATGTCAGGAAAACCTGTGAATAAGTGTTTTCTCTAAAAAAAAAAAAACACGAATAGCCTGCTACAGATAACACAATGTCTTTCATACATGTGCTCACTTCACTTCACTAAGTGACAGCAAATCTCCACTAAAAGGGAAATAGAGGCTTAAATTTGAGGGAAATGCTCTTTTAATGAATTTAATGAATGTTACAGGTTAATACAAAATACCTGACACTGATCAATCAAGTTACTTGCTGATATTACAGGTAACATCTGTGACAACCAGCCTGTCCTCACCAGAAAAAATGACTGCATGTGTTGATTGTTATATAAAACTTATTACGAAGAAAAATGACTTTCTGTCAGGAATCTGAGGTTTGACTCCAGCGTAAAAGAAAGTCAGTTGACAGTTGACATGTTTTAAGTATTTTGACATAACATTTTGTAGATGAATTATGTCACGTGACTTACATAATGTACTTTTTTGAACGCAAACCATGATCTTTTCCAAAACCTAACCGACATTCGACCATCTCACAGCATTTACCTCGTGTTAAACGTTAACTGAAGGTCCAATAAGTCTGTTGCTGGACTGGTATTTGCTCATACGTGGCGTTTTGGGAAACGGTCATTTACTATATGTTGTTATACTTTCCAATTAACGTAAAACTGTATATTTATTTTGCATTAGAATAAAACTTACTTTTCTAAATGAGTTGAATTCCTGTATTATTCCTTCCTCCTTATACCCATAATTGACAAATTTCAGCTACATCTGTTGTCATTCACTGACTTTACCAATCAAACTGCACATTTTTTTCTGCAGACCTTAACTTTGTTTAATGCTTTCACAGTTGCTCAAAATGTAGCCTGGACATAAACACACGCACTGTTGACAAAACACAATTATTTAGCCTTCGTGATTTTTCTAATGCACATATTTCTAAGCCATTTGAGACTTTGATTCTCTGGTAGCTTTTTTGATACAGGTCTTAAACCAGCCCTCAGCAGAGTGGTCTTCTATTCACTGAGCGCTAATTTTAAATTAGGTCAATTTATGAGACTTTGCATGTGACCAAATACAGTAACATGGAAATACAGATGTATTCTACCTCCTGTCCCCGTGTGTGTGTGTTTGTGTGTGTGTGTGTGTGTGTGTGTGTGTGTGTGTGTGTGTGTGTGTGTGTGTGTGTGTGTGTGTGTGTGTGTTACCACCAGATTCCTGGTAAGCTACATAGCTGCAGGCTCAGAGCCGACGACACCTTCTGGAATTGTGTGTGAAACCAACGAGCATAACATGATTTACTGTATACGAGAACACATCTGCATACTTATGTGTGTGGGTGGTTGGATAGCTGAATGTATATGTGAATGGAATGTGGGTTGGAATTTGTGTGAATGAGAACATGGTGGATATGTAGACGTATGTAAAAAAAAATTGCTGTCAGCTGCATTACTCTTTTATATTTTTATCTTTTCACATACAGTATTGCATGTCGTTGTTTCACACACGTCTTAGAAATTTCACATCACACTACTGAGAGTTCATTGTCTGACTCTGCACTTACTCCCAAATCGTCACATATGGACGCATGGTGGTCCACGTGTGGACGCAAGACCACTTGGTGTCATAGTTCAACACACTGGGGAAGCCCTGTAGTGTGATTTTTTAATCCTATACAAAACAGTAAAGTCTGAGTAAGGAGGTGTTTGGGATGGACAGGTGGGCCAGAAAATAGACTTTCCCCCAGGAGACTGGTGTTCATTTACAACAACAAATGTCTACACTGAGTGTTTTTATTCGTTACAGGTTACCTAACTTCGGTAACTTACGCAAGTACTGTAACTTAACTTAGGTAAACGTAACATTGTTATTAAAAGCCATGATGTTTTCCTACACCTAACGAAGTACTTTTGGTGCCTAAACCAAACCTAACCTAACCAATTTGCAACATTTCACAATGTTTTACAACACTAACAACGTTAAGTAGTAGCTGTATTTTTAAAAGTTTAACTGGACGTTGCATATTTATTATTTCTAACTTGGAACGTATTCAAGTGTCACAGCAAGTCATTTACACATGTGCTTTTCCTACTGTGATATGTCAAAATGTTGTATCAAAAAACATCCTAGGCTGTCTCTGAAATAGCTTGTAAATGTATTCACAAATAAAATCAACAATTTAAACAACAGAATGCATGGCATGTACACTACTCTCTGCTGAAAATAACATAATAATAATAATATAAAGCAACACACAGCATTTTGCAAAATGATGATGCTTACTAAGCGTCCGAAATCCCCATGCGCTATTCACTAATGACTAAACTATTGAGTAATGAATAAGTGACTTTGGACACAGCCCTATTGTATCATTTCATAGCTCTGACAACCAAAAGCTAGAAACAATTTTATGGAAAAATTCCCAGATTTATTTCGGTTCTTGAGTTCTTGTTCAGCTGCTACTGTTTACACATTGTTTAACATTTGGGAAGTTTGGCTTCTCTTATTTTTGTTAAAATATAAATATAAAATATCTTAGAAAAGCATGTTTATATTTCTTAAAGTAAGACATCAGAGAAGATATTTCTGGTCCTGAAACTCAGGTGCTGTATTGGAAGTAGAGTCACAAAATCTCCAACAACTCCAAGCCCTGGTGATACAGACTTGACGAGACATTCAATTAATGATTTACTAATCAAAGACATTGCTAATACCAGCTGAACTGATTACTTTAAAGTAAATTTGGTGAAATGTTGTGAGTGAAAAACTTATTTTCAAGTTTCTGCTGCCTCCAGAGAGAGAGAGAGAGAGAGAGAGAGAGAGAGAGAGGCTGTGTGGCAGTTAGTTTGTGGAAATTTCATTAAATGATTAACATAAACTGAAATGGAAAGAGCCTAATGTTGCTTCTGCATTTTTATCTAATCTTGAGCCAGTGGTATTGTGCTACAAGGTGCATATGTGTCAATAAAATATGTGGGATTTGAGACACTTAACCCACGAGACGAGATGAGATTGGGTTTACGAGATTCGAGACAAGAGGAAATTTTAACACTATTTTTAAGAAATTCTAACATATATGAAAAAAAAGATTATTAAGCACTTTATTTCCTGCATTCTGATCATTTTTTCTGCACCAGTTTATGGTATTTTTTTTTATGTAAAGAGAAACATATAATTCCGGTGGTGGGTGACAATTCAAAATAGTGCCTAACTATATCAGAAAATAATGCAGTGCGGTTCTCCAGTCATTCTGTGCTGCTTTTCTCATGTATAATCATCCCAGCTGAGTCATGATTTTGTTTTCCCTCTTCTTTGTCTCTTTGGTTGGGGAAGTAACCTCTTTAAATGTGCATCTGGCACCTTTTCACCTCAATCATAAACTGATTAATTTTAATTCAGTTAGAAACTCCTTTAATAACTCCTGTGTTTCAGAAGGTTTTCTTCTCATGTTCAAACCTTTCTGTACATTCAGAATCTCTGACCAGTCCAGAAAAAAGTCTGAATATTTTGAGACTAACGTCATCATTTAATGAGAATTTTACCTGCCCTATACGTTACGTTATTGATCTGCTGGGGGTACTCTACCCCCTTCAGACCATTTGACCAGCGCAGTTTGGGACTGCATGTTGTACGTGAAACCAAAACTAACTGACAACGTTTGTGATCAAGCAGAAATCTCATCACAAATTCAAAGTGCAGCTCACAGTCCCAAACAGAGCAAGGTTGCCTTTTTTTCAGTTTTTAGGTGTTTATGTTGCAAAACTCTACCTGTTACGTTACCACTTGTAATGGGTGTCTGGACTTATAGCCCGGGGGGGGCGGGGGGGGGGGCTGTTAGTTGGGGAACATGGAGGGCTTACAGTTCAACTGCTGACATTAATGGAAACCACTTGTTCATTCCAAAAGCAACTTGAAAGATAGACAACTGAAAATAACGTTTGCATTACATCCACCTCACTTGATAGTGTCATGTTAGCTTATCTTAAATAAAAGGTTTGCTGCATGCATGTTTTTGTAGTTTGTTTCAGCTGTTTTGTTGCTGATTCTTGTGTAATTCTTAGTGGATTGTAGATCAGTTTAGTCCATAAATCTGTTTCTTCCAAGAACTCGTAATGTCAGATAAAATAACTGACAAACAGAATGTTACTGAATACAAGATGATCAATAGTGGTGCAATAGGTAAAGAAGCTAAATCAACCTTTGAGCAAGACATATTTTGGGTGGCGGAAGAAACTGCTTTACTAATAAGGAGCTACAGTGTGCGATTCCTCAGATGCATGCAGGTCATTGAATCAGACTCTGCATTAAATCATTTTTGTGCAAATTGGCACCGCTACTCTGTCAGAGTGGAAATTACCGCTGTCGTTGACAACTTTGCTAACACAGGCTAACATCAAGCAAGCGCAGCAACACAAGACACAGCAAGCCAGCTAATAAGTTATTACTTACTAGTGCAACAGAAAGAAGGCCAGCTGGGCATCTGTCTTTCATCCTTTCAGCTCTTTTAACTCACGCCAATGAGTAAAAGACAGTCCGATATTTTATCTCCTCCTCACATCCTCCGACGTCTTCTTTGATCTCTTTGTAGTCTCTGCCATGACATACTGAGAATACCAAGCTAGCTTCTTCCAAAGAACTTACATTATATTACATTACATTTAAATGTACTCATTTGGCATTATTGGGGTAAATAACTAGGGAAAGAAGTAAGAGTTATTGAATAGTGCAATCAATGCAAGAGAATTGTAATGGGATAGGAGAAGAAGAGCACAGGAAGTGCATGTTAGAGGTTAGGAGATAGCTGTTATGAGAGAGAATGTTCTCGGAAAAGATGAGTTTTCAAGGGGCGTCTTCAAGTAAGAAAGGGACACCCCTGCTCTGATGGCATGTTGTAGCTCGTTCCACCTCTGTGGTGTCAAACATGAGAACAGAGACTGAGATCGCTTTGTGTGCAGGAGTGGCAGAGGCAGGCGGCGTTCGTTGGAGGAGCACAGTGGTCTAGAAGGAACGTAAGCTTGTATCATTGAGTTTAGGTAGATGGTGCAGACCCTCTGTCACTGTAGTCACTCTGTATGCAAGCACTAGTGACTTAAATTTGGGTCAGGAGGCCATGGGGAACCAGTGGAGTGTGCTGATACCTTGGTGTGATGTGGCGTTGTAAAGCATTGCGCTGTTCTTGCTATAGATTTCCTTCCCGGTTTTTTTAAATGTTACATAGTGCTACATCAGGTGCCCCTACCCCGGAGTGGCAATGACAGAGATGCCATTCTGCCTATTGCAAGTCAGTCTACCATTGACCATGATTTTGAATAATGTTGCTTTAAAACAGCAACAGGTTCAATTGTATATTTGTCTGACTTTTACATTATTGTTTCATTTTTATCAGAAAAATCGTGAGAAAAAAACTTTACATGCAGGAATATTGGTTTAGTGTACGTGTGAGCTCATGTTAAAGATTCCTCCTTGTTTCCTCTGTGAGCTTCCCAACACAAACACAGAGTACCTTAGTGTATTGTGCCCACAGAGCTGACTCACTGCTGCACCAGGGAGTTCATTGCCTTGCTCAAGGGCAGGTTGAAAGTGCTGGTTGATGAAGAGAATCACATTTTCATCTGGTCTGGCCAGATGACCTTCCAATCACCACTTTTTTTAGAGGCAGAAGAGAGAAATAGTGGGAAGGGGAGACACAGAGAAAACTGGATAAGGGGGGGAAGAGAGAAGAGTAACTGCATGAGCCAGAAAGAATGATTGCCTATTGACTTGATGAGAGAGCGGATGCATCATTATATAATTGTAAATCCCAGAAAGATGGTGTAATAGGGCTGTCTCTCCTCCCACCTCCCACTGCTGCTTTGGTAATGTATCCCTCTCTCTTTCCATCCCTTTCTATCTTTCTCTTTCACCTTGTCACCCATCAATCTTTTTCCAATTACCTGCTCTGTCTATCCACAAATCCATCATAATCATTTCCATGGTAACGGGTTGCATCCTCCATTGGCTTTGGCCTATTGTTCAATATAATTGCACGCCAAAAAGCAGTCTTTAGAAGAGGGAAGGGGATACACAGAGAGATACAGAACTGGATATTGTCTCGGTGCTCAGCGACTAATGTCTCTCCCACGTCTCTAAAGAGTTCACTTTAGAGGAGATAGTCTGCTTAATTTCAACCAAGGCATCCATTCATCAGACATTTTATTAGCCATTATGTGTGGATTGGCTTTATCCCAGGCTGATGAAACATCGTTCATTGCCCGTGCAATTATTGTGAAAATGAGAAAGTATAACTGCCCATACAGGGTCAGTCAAGAACAAAAAATGATATATATTTGTTAGGATCGAATGGGAGCCAACACTCACTGGTTTTATTTTAATTGGTTAGCCATAATTGTAAGCTAATGTCGCACATTTTAAGAGTGCCTTTGGTATCTCTTTATTTCCACATAATTAACAAAGAACCCTTTTTCACTCAAACTCCACCCGACCGTTAAGGTAATATGAGTGGTGTGCAGACATAATTACCAAAATGTTCCATGTGTCCAAGTAGATTGTGGGCTCAAAGCAAACACTTGATCATATGCCAACAAATAAAAAGTGCATTGTCCAGAGTAAGAAAACTGATCTTGTATAAAAATAAAGGATAGGTTTACAATTTCACACAAGTCTCTCTAAAGAAAATAGTGCCTTTATAGATGTGGAAACAGTTGTTGGGTGAGGTGTATTGTATTGATGTATTTAAAAGTTTATATGAAGCACTATCCAATATTTCAGCAATATTCCAAAGTCTTTTTGGTATATAATTCCCTCTCAGTATTTCCTGAGAGCTGCAGGATAATAACAAAATTAAGGATTTTTTTAAAAACTAAGAACTGGTGTTGAAGCCTCATATCGACTTCTGATCAACTTTGGAATATACTTTTGCTTAGGAGGACTGCTGATAGTTGCTGAAACATCTTTTGTTTATTACTCAGTGAGGCTTCAATGTACTCCAAACTCCAAAGGGAGTTACTATCTCAAACAGGAAATACTGCACCTGAACTGCCTAAAACAGCTCGATTGTGGTCTTACTTCCATGACCTATCTGTGTCACTAATGCTTGCATATTCGCTAGTGTGGCATGCCCTCAAAAACACTGGTGGAGAAACACACTGAGGTGCAGCACACATAGTGACTAGACGTCCATCTGCTGCCTCCCCTCACCCTCCCTATCGAATAGATCAGATACCTTCCAGGCAGTCAATGGACATAAAGTTGTTGTTGTTGATGTAGAGACAGTGCACAGTTAAAACTTTATGTATGAAAAATAAATTTGTTTCAGATAACTAACTTACTACACTGAATCTCTTGCTCCAGTCTAGGTTGTGAAGCTGGTTTGGGAACATGTACAGCTGAACCATAGCCCTGGTTACCGGCTTGAGTCGTCCTTATCTAGGTATTGCGCATGTGCAACTCCCAACAAAGATCAAATAGAAGTGAGATGCTTCACCCAGTGGCTAAAAGGGAGAGCTCAACACAAAGGGTTAAAAGAAATGCTGCAGCAAATGTACAGTATGACAAAAATGTGATGTTTTTTTAAAATTAAAACATGTAAATCTGTTTTGGTACAACCCCAAAATAAAATTGTGAACCTGAAAATGAGCATAATATGACCACTTTAAGACAGACTTGAAACCTTTTATAATATAAGATAATTTGAAAATGAATTAATCCTGGCAACTGGATTAATTTATTTTCCCATTTCTATGTTGATTGGAGTCAGGAACAGTCCTTTTCTGTTTATTTTAGTTGTGTAATAATTTTCACACACCTTACAGAGAAAATACAAACGTGCTAAAACTATAAGTGCTTGTCCATGACTAGCTCATATGTCCACTCCACCCACTGGCCTTAATGATTCAGTACTTGAAACAAAACAGGTTATCTGACCATATGTTAAGTGTTCATTGCAGTTCTAAATAGCCACACTCAAAGGCAGGGTGAAGTGTTTTGCTGGTCTTGCCTGACACAATGTCTCATGCAGATCGCACATATATTTGCAGCCTGAGGCACAGGCATTCATGATTTTTTATACTAAAAAGTAATAGCAATTAATTGTGTGAAAACTGAATAAAGAGAGGGTTGATGTCCTCCAGCTGCTGTTTCTCATACACCACAATGCGGCTTCTTTACTTTGAACGTCTTTAATATTCAGGTAGCCTCAGATAAATGAGCAGTAGGCTCAATTATTCAGTTGGTGGCTGGCTACAAACTCTTTGTGTACTACTGTGTGAAACAGAACTGCGTATTGGACCCACTCAAATCAATGTGTATTCGTTGACCTGAGGTAATTGATATGTATAGGACACATAATCGTGTGAATTCAATTTGCAAAGCAGTAACTTTGGTATTCAAGAAGAGAATTAGGGATTGTTATCTACTTCACTGTAAAATGCGCATGTCACATCAGAGGAAGAGTTACAGGAGTGACAGAAGTGTTTTCATTGGTTTTGAAGTTAATGATCTTCAATGATAAAATACATTTTACAGCAATAAAAAAATCAGGAAAATGCAAGAGGAGTAAACAATTCTCTTGGATTTTTCCTGTATTTTCATTGTGTATGTGTTGTTTCATTGTGTATGTGAATGTTATGTCATAAAAAAACCCCCAAAGAGATCATAAGGGAGCAGACCTGGGAGCTGTAGCTGGCATGCCATGCTGATCAGAGACTGGAGTGTGTTGTTATTGTGCTGGTTAGTGATGTGTAACATCCTCCACCTCCCATCAATCTACAGACCCCCTCCCCTTCTAGCTAGCTCTCTCTCTCTCTCATTCTGGCTTTTGCTCTCTCTGCCTGCTCAGCTGCATCAAGTCACAGACATAGCACAAGAGACAGGAAATTAAGAGATCTGGTTTTTAAAATAAAATACTTACTTATACTACTTTCATACTTATTACAAGAAGACTTTAATTCAACAAACTTTTTGCAAGCAGCACAAAAAAAGTTGATGCACATTTTAGACACTATGTCTTATTGAATGTAGGATGATATCTGGGCTTGCTTCCCATTTCCCCACCTAAACAGACACTGATGCAGCTACATTGTTTCTGCAGCTGGAAACCAAGGCTGTGGGGATGCATGAAGATGAAGCCAGAAAGACATGAGCCAGAGCAGGTCCACACTGTAGGATGATGAAACAGCAGCCCTAATGGATAGCTTACATGCCTTGGATGGACAAATAGCAGCCTAAAGGACCAAAGTAGCCACAAAGACTAAGAAAGGATCAAGACACACTTGAGTCACACGTTGTTATTGACTTTTCACACTGCATGTCATCTCCAAAACATGATTTTGGAATCATGTAGCATCCTGAACACTTGTCCACATCTCTGCATCAGAAGGAAAGAGAAAACCCTGGGGGAAAAGGCAACCAACGACTGAAATTTAGAGAATAGGTCAAATATTAAGGAAAAGTTTCATAGCCCTATAGTTTTTCATCCTATGGGGAGAATTTCCTAAAAAGAAGCAGGGAAGTGTCCCATGAATAGGGTTAGGTATATAAATGATCATTTATATGATCATCTTGTTTTACTAATATTTCTGTTCTATTCATTCAGGCTTGAATGAATTCCCAGCAGTATCACCTAGAGTTATATTTATGAAGAATAAGAAGTAATGTAACAACATCTGTGTGCAGCTGGACAACTCCCTTCCACTCGAGCCTTGTCTGATTATGATCCTGTACTATAAAAACAGCCAACAAAGTAAAAGCTGCTAAGCATCTCTTCTAAATTGAGCTAGACTAAGTAAGTTAGAGACAAAGTAATTAAATTCACTTTCTTTATCTTGGAATAATAATCTGCTCCATGGGTCAGCCTGTATTCTGAAATTTAACATGCATGTATGGCAAATTATGTTGCAAATAGCTTGATAAGAGTGAATGAGCTGAATAAAGCTGAAATAAGGAAAAAAAATCTTTAAGTTAAAATCCTTTAACTAGTAAACCTTTCAGCAAGTCAAAACGTTGACATGTAAAATATTGTTTGTATTGTTAAATTGTGAAACCCACAAGTTTTATTTTGAAAGTTGTGATCGGAAATGTCTGATATTCTGTGTGGTTTCACGCTGGCTGCTCGGAGTGTGTGTGTGTGAGAGAGAGAGAGAGAGAGAGAGAGAGAGTGTGTGTGTACTCGGCTTCCTGCTGCTGCTCGGTGTCCGCACACCGTCCGTCTCGTCAGTGTTGATCGGCTCGCCATGGCGGAAGGACGCAGAGAACAGCCCCATCCTCTCCTCTCCTTACCACCGGCCAGCAAGCGACCCTGCCTGCGCCCTGCTCCCCGAGGTCCCGGCCCGGGGCCCGGCCACGGCAGCGGGTTGCCCAGCTCCCGGTACCGTTCCCCGGAGTCGCTTCTGGACTGTGCCGCGAAGGCAGTAGCGGAAAAGTGGGCCTTTGAGAGAGTGGAGGAGCGCTTCGAGCGGATCCCGGAGCCCGTCCAGCGCCGCATCGTCTACTGGTCTTTTCCCCGCAACGAAAAGGAGATATGCATGTACTCTTCGTTTCAGTGCCGAGTCGCCGGCGAGGAGGGTCCCTCGGCGGCTACCGGTGGCGCTGGAGGTGCGGGGTCCGGAGCTACAACCGCCGGCGGTGGCGGAGGATCTACAGCCGGTACGGCGGCTACCGTGGGGGCAGCCGGAGCAGTGGGAACCGGAGACGGACTACCTTTCCGCCGGGGTATCAGGCTGCTAGAGACCGGCTGTGTGGAAAACGTTTTACAAGTCGGTAAGTGGGACATTTCACTCTAACAGAAGCGAAGATTTTTTTTTGGCACAAACACTGTGGACCGTGTAAAAGTGTCTGCTGCTGGATCTTTACAGGGGATGATTGATGGAAGTTTTCCCTGCTATCGTGGAAAGTATGCAAAGCGTCTGTTCCCCTCGCACACACAACCACACACGGGTCTACGTGTGTTTTTAGTTTTGCGGGCCCTACATGGACACATTTATGTTCAATTTTCGACCTTTTTCGGCCTCTCCGTGAAAAGGGAAGCGATGATAAGGTTGCGTGCTAGCGTTAGCCGACCAGCTGCTGTTTAAAAAAAAATTAAAGGGCTTCCTATTGTGGGTTTTCATTAAACAGTTTCTCTACCGCTGACTACTGCGTCTTTGCCGTGTTCAGCTTTTACGCCGAAGCCTCACTGAGTAATAAACAAGAGATGTTTCAGCAACTATCAGCACTTTTCTTCTTCTCCGGGGCTCCCCGTCGACGGTGGGAGCTGGCTGGAGCCCCGGCAGAGAGGCAGGGGGAGGCGCAGAGGAGGAGGGTTGACAGACGCGGATACAAAAGGACCCAGCGTTTAATAGCGCCGGGGCTTTATTTTTGTTTGTGCAAAATATCCCGTCGCAAAAGTCGTTTTTTTCTTCTCTCAGCTCACCATCGGTTGAGAGTGGCTTAGGCAAGGAACAAAGGAGGTTATTGGTTCTCTCATTATGATTAATCCAATGTTAATCCCAACTCCCCCCACAGTTTTCTGTTTATTTGGTGCTCGGACCGGACAAAGAGCGCAGTCGCCAACCAACGTGGAAAATACACGCATTTTGGAGTGTTTGTGTTTTTTATATTATTAAAGTCAAACCTTGTGTCGCGGTGTTTATCGCGTAAAAACTGCCTTTTAGTGGTGCGTTTGCCCGCAGCCTCTCAGTCGCATGCAACACAAAAGGCTTCCAGTTGAAATGATCGATAAGCGTCTCGCATTTCCAGCGCTGCAGAGAGAGGCTGTTTCCAAACAAAGGGCCATTCCGCAAAGCTCCATCTCCGCGCACGCTCTCATTAGCTTCATACCTCCGGCTCTACACAGCCGCAGAATGAGCTCAGACTTCAGGGAAATTGATGAGATGAAACCGATGGATAGTCAAATAGCCATTTATGGGTACCAGGAGCATTTTTCTTAGGCCATATGGCGTGAGAGCCACTGGAGCTTGTCTGGGGTTTCATGTTGCTCCAAGGTATCTGGGGGGTGGTGGTGGGTGCAAACTACTGCTGCTGCTGCTGCTGCGTTGTGACTGACTGATGTATCTAATTGCATCTTATAAATGCTCATTGATCCACCCCATAATTAAATGAAATTTGAGACTTACAAATATGAAAAGGAGATTTGTAGAGGTCTGGCTTGACAACTTTTGCAAGTTTGAGACTGTCTGAGAGAGTTGATATATAAGGCAAGTTTCCTACAATCAGAGATGTTGATGTCAGAGTTTGGTTTTTGTTGATTTCCTCAAGGCCTTACATTTGTGCCATATGCAAGGATTGTTTTGCAAACCATCATTTGAGTGAATGGTGAAAGTTAGAAGCTGATGCTCTATTTTTCAGCACTTCCTGTCATTATAAACACACCAACTCCCACATAGGTGAAGTCATGTGTGTTAGTAGAACTAAGGGGGTGATCTGTTATTGCTGGTGTGTGCATCTACAGGGCTCCATACAATGATTGTAGTGTTTGTAGCACATAATACCAAATGTACATTTGGTGGTTGAATTCCCATTGGGTTTAAACTTCAGTTGAACTTTAAATGGTTAAAACAAAGCTTACACCCGAAAGCAAACACTTCCAGTCTTACCTGCCTCACCGGAGAAATCGTTTCCATTCTCCCCCAAGGTCAGTCATGGCAGGCAGGCACATGGTTTTGTCTTACTGTCAACAAAACACAAGAGAGGCTAAATCGCTGTGTGACATCAAGATAAGGTTTGACTTGTTCTTCACTTTGTGGACGATGGGAACCAGTTACTGTGGAGGGTTCACTCACTGACTGACTTAACGGGAGAACAATTTTTTTTCCTTTTCACAGGTTTTGGATATAGGCCGGGCAACCAAGCACGCTCATACACAATGCCCTCATTAAGGATCGTGTTACACACCTGTAAATGACAGTCTTAACATCGCTTTCACCTGACATGGCATAATATGATCGACGCTTAAAATAGTGGCAGTACTTGTTTTTAGAAAAGCAAGATGGACAGGCCCCATGTACTTTGTAAGAGGAACTTACTGGGGAGAGGTAGGGAATGAGACAAGGCTGCATGCTGACACATGCATGTTGATGGTGCATGGTTTAAAAAAAATGGCATCTTCGGGGACTGCATTTTGGTTATACACCAAAAGCAAATACTTTTTTTGCTCTATTTACAATTTTAATTTAGTTAAAGGAGTTTGATTTGCTTGTAGTCAATACGGGGTCGTAGACTGCCTGGATTAGTCTCAAGTTGAGGTAGGTGATGCAACGTTGCCACATAGCTCTCGTCAATATTTGTGATTAAGTGTTGCGGAAACTCTCTTTTTTTTTTTCTTTTCACTGGAATCTTAAAAGTTTAAATACACCCATCAATTTTGGGCAAATCAGGCACTCTTATGGTAAGTCAGTTAAAATCTATGACGCAGCAAACAACCAGGAACACTGAAAACACTGAAGCAATGAGCTCACAAGCTAGGCTATCATGAGATATATTTTTTATTCTTTTTTGTTATTCCTCACAGCTATCACAAGCTCAGCAGGAGCTCCTGTTCCTAGAAACTCATGCTCGTCTTTCGACTTGTTTTTGACACGGTTTCTCAGAATCGGTGTGCCTAAAGCCATATCTGTTTTGTCAGGTAATTACTAGCTTAATGGGGAATCCTGTGCCGGGGAGGTGGCAAATGTGTGATCCGCTTTTCTACGGCGCAGGACTCGACAAATTGAGCGCCCGGGTCACGGAGAGTTTAAGACCAGACAATGAGTGTGTGAGAACTGCGAGGACAACTGTTGCCACAATGAAAAACAAATGTTTAAACAACAAAGGATCTCATTTCTGTAATGGGACAGGGAGCCACACGACAGATATAATTTTTTCCTCACCACTTTTAAAATGTTACCATATCTCATTTAGAGGGGAAATTAAAATATCTGCTGAACATGGTGTCTCACTTCTTGTTTGCCTCTGGCTGCTGATCTGTATTGCCTTAAAAGTTTGCATATGTCACAGCACCTTCCAGCAAACTGAGTCATTTCTGTAGGAATGGATAATGTTTATCATTGAGGACCTCTGTGTAAACTGACTGGTATGTCTCTTAGATGCCCTCCATCCCCGTACATTACTAGCAAAGGCCTTTGTCTGTCTGCCTCTTTTAACGGTAATACAGATGGATTGAAGAGATATGAGCTCATCAACAACGCATCAGCCCATGTGTTCATAATAATCTACTCCTCGCTCCAAGTCATAATTAGAATAATCAAAGCTAAGCGTGCTTGTATTTGAAAAACCCCCCCTATACATGCCACATAGACGCACATGTGCGGCCAGAAGCCCCCTTGCCAGAGCCTTATAAAGTCCTCAGAGAGCGGGAGGAAGGGATATAAGAGGAGGGAGGGAAGGGGGGTTTCTTAAGCTTTGAGTCAAGCTTTGGGATTATTGGGTCATGCTTTGTTACCCAGCTGTAGAAAAACCCCTTGTTCACAGAAAAGGGGGGTGGGAGGGATCTGTGTGTGTATGTGTGTGCACATCCCTGTCTTCGCCACGTTACATAAAGCTGTAATGGGTCCCTGACGCCTTTTGAAGCACCGGTGACTCTGACAAAGCGAGGCAGCGAAGTTGAACAGGATTAAACAGTATGGGACAGTCAGTCACCGGGCTAAAAACACTGTGGGGCTACTTAACTCCTTCCTGAAATGTTTAAAAGCTCCTAAAACAGGTCCTTTTAATTAGGTATCGAACAGCAGCACTTTTCTGGTAGTTAAATGTGTTCAAGTATCTGAAAACTGTCAAGTACCAAGAGTTTGCATATGAAATGTCTGGAAAGTTTCATACTTTTTCATAACTTATTCTGTGATCTGACATGGATGAATGCACGTCATGTGAGAATTTGGGCTAAATGCAATGAAGGGTTTGGCAGAAAAACATAGTATAAGGTATCAAAAAAGTGTCACTTTTGCATTAGCGTCAAGCAAAACCAGCATTGCAAGTGTCAGTTAGCAATAACATAAAACAAAGAAAAGATGCAAATCTTGAAATTTAAGAGTCTGACAACAGCAAAGGTTATGCAATGTGTTTGATATATGAATTCAACAAAGCAGTTGATGTAGATTCATTTTCTGTAAGATAATTTTAGCGCTACATCTACATCTGAAGGATGCATAAGTGGTTGTTAATGTAGGCAATCGAGGTCATCTGCGGGGGAAAAAAATTTCCGATAAACTCCCCATTAGAGAGCAGATATTTGCATCACATTTCTTTTTATTTCCCATAACTTACAACAGTTGTTAGTGTGGAGTTTCTGTGGGGTTCCTACTTCACCATATTTACTCAGTGTCACTTCATGTATGATTTTCAGTTTGCTTAATGCGGAGGGAGGTGTGGGTGGATGGTCTTGTCAGTATTTTCTCAGATGTAATTTCCTGGCAGTATGGCTGTGGGGTTCCTTGTGGAAAGGCTCGCGAGCCTCTGGTGTAAATGCACTCTTTGGTAGCTCAAGAGCGATAAAAGACAGAAGGAGGCGGTGAGCTCATCCTCGCTGGCCTCATCTCCCATTTTTCTTCCTGACTCGACTCTCAGGACCGAATCCACTGACACAGCTCACTTTCCATCCTTCTGTCCATATCTCTGTCTCTGTGCTTTTCTCATTTCCCTTTCTGCTTTCGTTTCTGATTTCTTTATCAACTTTCCACTCAATGGACCTTCATGTAACTCCACATCTGCTTTCTATCTTTCATGCTCTTTTATGTTCTTCACACACTCTGTTACTGTAACTTACATCAGTAAAAGATGACTCGCACTTTAATCATATTCCGTCTGTTGACACGCGCTGAGCAAAAAGCTGTTAGTCGACCAAGGCCTGTTTTTACTCCTACCCCTCCATCTCTTCAACTGTTCATGCGTGAGGCTACTGCTGGTTGAGGAAGTGTTAGTGGTTTGACAAGGGGGACTGGGGGAAGCTGGAAAAAGTCAGTCATGACAAAGTGAGAAAGAGGTCAGACAGTTGACAATAACACTCTGGGCGTGCGCTTCTGCACCATTTCCACACTGTCGGGATGTTGGCTCATGTGCTTATGGGTAATCATGAGTAACTTCAGAGACGTCAGACCCCCATATGACTTAGCTGATACGTGTGTGTATAGCGGGTTTCATTGTTCCTGGACACTATTTGCTCTTTGGTCCAGTCTGGCTGGATGCACTCATTATGCTGTGATGTGTATATATACTGGGTCTATTTGGAGCCTTTTATTTATCATGTAGCATTATAGAGTATACTGTATATTTATTTAATTGGTCATAAAACTATGTATTAAGTGTTAAAGTTAACAGATGATAAAGGATCATGAAATGACAACTGTTTATTTTCTCGCCAGGAAACATGGGCAACAAATTCTGCTCAATCTGTGTTAAAGACTTAAACCATAGCAGCCTTTGCCTGGTTACTGTGAACATCTTATAGCTTAACAAATGTAGCTTTACTAAACTACAAAAAACAGAACAAACAGTCATCTTTATAAATTTACTACAACCATAAAAACTACAAAAAAAGGCTGTAGCCAAAATATTTAGGAGATAAAGAAGCACAGGCATCATGAGTCGATAATAAACTCTGAAGTAGCTGCTTTTTGTTCTGGGAAGCTCAGGCAGGTTCTGTGGGCTTTAGGGGGAAGAGAGAGGGAGAAGGGCTATAAAGGAGTCAAAACTGCCTTCAGTGAGATTTTAAAATAAGGAAAATTTAAATAAATAAAAATGCTACAATGTAAATTCCATATTATACAGTCAATTGTTAATATTACATAGGCTACTGTATTCATTATAAGTTCATATGGTCTGCCATTAGTAGGCTATGGGCCTTATATCATTTCAGTGGATTGTTTTCATTTTTTATCCTTGTGCACGAAGCACAGTCTACATATTTTACATGCTGCCACCGACTTTACGAGAAGGAAGAGTAGCAAACACTTTAAATACGGCCAGAAGGTTTTTATTTAATTTCATAAAGGTTAAAAATACGGGACATTTACGGGGAAACATTTAACGGGAGGATTCCGGGTGAGACCGGAAAAATACGGGAGAATCTCGGGGCAAACGGGAGGGTTGACATGAGAGGAGTAGAGAGAGGAGGGTGGTAATGTGAGACTACATCCACACTGCTACGGTTTTAAAACAGTTTTATAACGAAAACGATCTTCTCCGTCAACAGCAGTGTTTCAGCGGGGTATCAGAGTTGATCTCTGTCTATATTCGAAGGACTGAAAACACACGTGTAGCGGCCGTTCAGGTCGCCTACACTGGGCATGCGCGGGCTAGTGTAAACATGAAGCAGATGGTGTACTCCGCAGTAGCAGACGATTTAGCGAAAGAAGAAAGGAATACAGACCAAGAAACTACCAGGTTTTATTTTTTTGCATTGACCGACAACGAAGAGGAACTGTTACTGAAAGTAACACGGGAGTACGTGAGACGACGGAGGAAAACAGACTGGGAGTTGTCGCAAATACAGCAACATCGTGTTTTTACTTTGCATGACTGATAAGACCGACTCACAAAGCCAAATGCGAGTGTGTGTCAACGTTTTATAAAGTCGTCTGTTTTGTCCATCGGGTCAGCAGCTTTTTCAAACAAACATCTTCGGATTCACCGTTTTAATCTGGACGGGAGGCGGAAACGTAGCAAAAGCTCTCCGGTTTTGTAACGAAAACAGAGGGAGTCAGCTGATTGCGTGGCTTCGGTCTTTGCATCAGGAAACTCACTGAAGGGTCAGTCTCTCTCTGCCTGATGCGCTGCGTCTGTTAAACTCCGGTTGCGGGTGGCGTGCGTGTGAGATGAGCACAGCTGCGACAGTTTAACATGATCGCTCCTGCGTGTTGCTCCACTTGTCTGATTGCTGCTCAACTCTAATTGTAAATGATTATGTGGGCACTTACTCCCTTCTTGTCTGAGAAGGACTATGGTGCTAGCTAGCTTTGAAAACCGCTCAGACAGCTAGTGAAACATTTTAGCTGCCGTTAAAAATTTGTCTGGCGAGTATTACGTCATCTGATCAAACTAGTTAAAGCAAATATCTGCCGATTATGATCGGCGATCGATCGGAGAAAGCTTGATTACAAGATCTGGCCAAAAGGCTGAAAGGACAAGTCCGATTTATTCTCTTTCCAAAACCTAAAACAAATCCAGAAAAATTTAGGTTGTGGATTGTTTCTAATGTAATGTTAGTTAGCTAACGCTAGCTAACATACTACTGAAGCTAATGTTATATAGCCCTGCTGTTCTGCTGTTTAATGATTGTAATAGTGAATAGAGACCTACCCACCTGTCCTGGAACAGTGTTGATCCTTAATATTGTTGTCCTCTTTCTCAGTAATTAGGTAATATGTTGTCACACTATGTGATCAGTAAGCTTTAGCTTCTTTCCTCCCTTATTTTCATGTCACTTTGAGTCTGTTTGACAGCCCGAATAAAACCTTCAAAAGCACAATGCAACTGCAAACAGTCTGCTTCTTTCTGAGATCACTTTTTCCAAAAATTCGATAATATTTCTCCAGATAGTGCAGTTATAGACTGTAGCAGAGCCGTGATAAAAGTCTGACAGGTCTGAGGATTTGTTGGACTTAGCAACAGTAACTAAGGGGGGCATGGCTTAGAGAAGGATCAATTATCAAGCAAAACTGCTGTAAATTTGCATTTTTTTTCATTGGACTGTGGAGGTTTAGGGACCTTGGAAATTGTGGTGGGCATTTTTCTCGCTTTTTATGGCTTTTCTTTTTAAACCAAGCAATGAATTGATGAATCAGAATAATAATAGAGGTCTTAGTCATAATGACATTGTTAGTTGCAGTCCTTTTATTAATATGTTATATTAGAATTCAAAGCTGCACTTATCAATATTTTTACAGATCAAATGATCTTGTGTAATGTAAAGGTTCCACTTACAATGATGAACCCATACATGCTCACTTTTACTGCTTCTTTCCAGCTAGCAGCCTTTTTAGTTAAAAAAATCTCTGATAAACCCACTGTGCGTTATCTGCTCAGCACCAAATGGCAGACAGACAAAGTCACCAAACAGCTGGTGGACGTAGTGGAGTATTTAGCAGCCTAAGGGCCAGATTATTTCCCCCAGGACTTGGTGTAAAGCAAGAACTGACTCAGATGGCCAGAAACATGGTTCCAAATGATTGCTAAAGTTGCCGGATGTGTACTGTTTGCTAACACGCTAACCATCAACTTGATTAAGTGATATGTCGACAGCTTGTCGCGTTGCACCAAAGTGGTCCAAAAAATATAATGCAGCTTTTATTTTTTGCTCCTCTCTCTCACTTGCCACCTTATTTACTAATTCAACTCTTTGCATGTTTAGATATTTACATGATCTCTAAGTGTAGGTTTATGTATGTAGGTGTAATTTAATGATGTTTTTTTTTTTAGATAGGTGCTCTATGAAAATGCTATCATTTAAATGCTCATCACTTTGATAAAAAGAAATTGTGCATTTTTAACTTGCAAGTGCTTTAACCTTCACTGCAGTGGTAATTGTAGCTGGATGCTTGAACATTAATTTGCAGAAGTATATATTTTTCCCCCTCAAGTGCATTTGCTCTTGTATATTTATTTACGCATGTATATTCACAGCAGACCCATTCTGAACCACAACTTTAGCCACTTAGCACACACACAGACATACACACACTCACATAGTCTGCCTTCAACCCTTCCCCAGCGCACAACACAGACAGACAATATTTAATCAGTGTAATTAATTCCCTGCCCGCCACACTCGAAAAAAGAAAATCGGTAAAACAAATCGTCCCCGCACTCTTATTAGCTCTCGGAGAGGCTTGTGAAAGATGAGGCCATTAGGAAGATGCTCTGTTGTTGTATTCATCAAAGGGAGAGGCACCTGTATGCACACGTGTGTGAGAGTGCATAAGGGCTGATTATATAAAATCATTAATCAGAGGTTGTTGTTTGAGGGCTTCGTCAACCAGATAAGGAGGCGGCCATCTGTATGTTACATCTGAGACACAAAGTGCATGATGGAAGAGGAACAGGAAAGTGCTAAACCACAGATTTTTCTTTTGTCTCAGTGTCGTTGCTTAGTCCTCTACACTTGTCAATTAAACAGTGCGTCCAGTTTTACTTGATTAACACCAAGTTCTAACATGTTTTGAATGTCCAGCCGCTCATGATTTTCTCAACCGATCTGTCATCTAAGCAGTGCATCAAAACCACCAAGTAACTGTGAAAAATCAGTGGAAGTATGAAGCGGTTTGTTAGAGGTGAGGTTTGAACTACACTATTTTTAAACTGCACTTAAGACAGCTGCAAAAAGCAACAACATAACCTTGAATCATCATGACTTTTCCTAAAAACGTTATTGCATTAAAATTACTTTCAAGGGAATATTTCTCTCTCTGCCAAAGGGTCCAGCATGGTCTCCTCTATGGCTGTGTGTTCACTGTCAGCAATCATTAATGTGTATATACTCACTCTCACGTCCTTGTGGAAGTTGCCATTGCATCATCAACAAAGAGTGGAATGCAGTCAGCACGGTCACAGGCCGCCATGTTTCGAATTACGAACAAGCACGTGCCAGCTGCAGTTACGAAAATGCAGAGGTTTGTGGGTACTTTTGCAATAATGGGAAAACATGCAGCAAGCCTTACATATCTGATCATCAAACACCCTCTATGTCGCACTGTTCTGACATCGGCGTCAGAGGGGAGGGGCTGCGTCTGACAATTTCTTTACCTTTCCAAAACCTACAATCTGACATTCACACACCTGCTTAATGTATAATGTTTGGCTGGGTTGACAAAGATTGCAGATTTTGAACCTCTCTCATACATAAACTGTGTTTTGTTTTCCATTCTTCACACTACGTCCCTTAGTTTTTGTGTGTCTACAGCCGAATGCAACACCATGAAGGCCTATGG
This sequence comes from Lepomis macrochirus, assembly GCA_024633595.2. Taxonomy (NCBI): domain Eukaryota; kingdom Metazoa; phylum Chordata; class Actinopteri; order Centrarchiformes; family Centrarchidae; genus Lepomis; species Lepomis macrochirus. Next base: position 10,245,743 of record JALXJV020000012.1, on the reverse strand, counting down.
AAACTTTTGAGGTAAATAGCATCACTTCCTTGCAAAAGAAAATGTCTCCTGGGAAAGCAAACATTTTTAACCATTTGTACATCTTTCATTAATTGGGTATGTATATTATCAGCATTGTGTAATTGAAACCAATTCATTCAGACTAAAATCAACATTGAATTAATGATGAAAAACTACCTGGTTTATTACTTTAAAGCCAAAGAACCTCTAAATGGAAGTATAACCCTCACAACACTCACAATACTCCTTTAAAAATGAATCATACCTCCTTTTTTGCTGTATCCTTCAGTATTTCCAGCATTGTTCCCGTTTTTTTCCCCGGTGTGTTTTCTGTTTAAACCTGGCCTCAGGTGTTTCAGCCACATTTTTGCTGCCATTTCCAGCTATGCCATTTCCACCCCAGACTTGTTTGCAGTAGCAAGCAAAAAATGGCATTCTTTGCCGTTGGTAGTGTTTGCTCAGCTCCGTCCCCCAACAACAGCTCCTTTCTTACAGTTGTGTAAGAGTGCAACATGTGTGTGTGTGTGTGTGGCGGTTGTGTGTATCTGCACATGTGATGAGATAAAAACACTGAGCAAACATGTTTTCTCTTCCCCTGAGCTGTTTTTATACCTCCCCATCCTGTGTGTTGCTCTGTGTGTTTTCCTCCACCTTTCAGTGCTTTTACCTTGGGTGGTGGGTGTACAATTATCAGCTGAGATCAATGCTGGCCTTGTCCTTTTAGCTTTTCAAGCTGACAGTCTGCTGTATTCTGTGATTGCACGGTTCCACACCTGTCTTTTATTGGCTTTCTGTGTATGTACAAGTGTGTGTTTACCAGGTTGTGAAACACATTTGGCCCCTGCCCATGTCTCAGAGAGAGGGTGGACTTGAAAGAGAAGGCTCAGGCTTGCAGGCTGGACCATTAGGTCCTCGTTTGGTTGTAATTGCCTAACAAATGTTGGGGAGCAAGGGGAAAATGGACAGACACGGAAGAGGATAGAGGGTATTTGAAATGCAAAACAGAACCAAATCAAACTCTGTCTTATGATCAGGTTGTTAGCCTCATAAACTATGTGTGTGTAAGTGTGTGTGTGTGTGTGTGTGGGGGGGGGTATGCTATATTCTACTGCACTACTTGAGTAATATAATCTCATACCTCATCCCACATGAGATTAAGTGAGGCATTTCCTTTAAAAAAAAAAAAAGCAATGCCGGTGGCAGAACACGCAGCAGGAGAGGAAATCCAGGGTGATTTAAGTGGGGGGGGGGGGGAGCAGTGACGGGTAGCATTGTTAAAAAATCTCTTGGGGTAGAGGACTGTTTGTAGAGGACGTACATCTTTGTGTGGATTTTTTAATTTTTTGGACCCTTCACTAGTCGTATGAAAGATGAAGAAATTGTCTTGAACTTTCAGTTCAGACCTTCCCAATAGAGTCATTTTACCCCAGTTTAAAGTTTTATTGACCTCAAACCTATTTTCCTCCTTGGTTTTTTTACTTAGTGAGGGGGAGGGAAAGGCAGCATGACTCTGTTCATCTCTCCAGAACTCAAGGTGTGTGGCTTCTGTTGTCTTTTTTTATTAGCTGCAGGCAATTGTGGAGTAGTCCTGAAAGCATAAAGAGATAGTTATGTTTTCTGATATTTCTGATATCTAGTCAATAATATCGGATGGACAGATCCTAATGTAATTAAATCAAATATGTCAATATAAAAGGCTTGTATATTTATCCCCAAAATCCAACATATCATATCTCTTTCTTTTTAAGCTAAATGTTAAGTCTTAGCCTAGCATAAAGACCGGAAACATGGCTCTGCACTCCTACCAGTAACTTTTCTCCGTTGCTCGCACACTTTATTTTAAGCTAACTAGTTGCTGGCTGTAGCTTCACAGATGCCTACAGATGTGAGAGAGGTATCAGTCTTCTCATCTAACTTTTGTCAAGAGCTAAAATGATCATATATGCGTGTGTCGAGCTATTCCCCTAAGAGGATGTGTGATCATTTTCTATGTCTTTCTGCCCTGCGCCCTTTTCTGTTTTCTTTCTTTGTATATGCTAAAAGAGCAGTCAAAGAGCATATACACAGACTAAACCATAGCATTGAAAAGATCAGTGATTCTCTGAGCCAATTAAATTAGATTTGACCTTTTTACACTGCACAGAGCCATCTGTGGGTTTCTGGGTTTCATCTGTGTGGTAGAGCAAAATACCAGTGAAACCAGTTTTGGGGATACCGCACTCTGAACACAGTGGCTGTGTACAGATTACACACGTACACAGCATGAATACAAAACACCATATTATCTATGGCAACAAATGGAAAGGAACCACTTTAAAGAATCTTGAGATAATGCAATTATCTTTTGCGAGTTCCACGTCACTCCAGCACTGTTCCCATAATGCCCCGCTTTGTGTTAGCCAGTCCTGATCGTTTCTTGATCTCTGCGCTGATGCTTTCCATTATTCCTTTGCATGCAGTGAATTTGGTGCTTTATTGCATTGCCCATCTCCGCCTGCTACGGGCAGTTGTAGATCACAGATATCCTTTCTTTTCACTCTTCTTTTGAATACACACACAGTTGTGTAATGCAGCGAGTGCCTGTATCCTATGTGCTTGTCTGATCTCAGCAGCACTCAAAAGCCCCTCACAACAACAGTGCTATTACTGCCAGCAAGACAGATGAGAGCCCATAGGAGTCCACTGTGTGTGAGACATCCATTATAGCTGGATTAGAAACTATTTCCATATATTTAGTTGACTTTGATCTCAGGAAATGGGAGTCAACAACCATGTTGCATGTATGTTTTTTCCCTTTCTTTTTCATGTGTGCAGCTGAGTATTGTCATGGCTTACAGATGTGCTCTTTCTCTTTGCAGCGCTGTCACGTTCCTTTCAGATTTCTGTCTGCTGTATTTAACAGTTAATATGTGATTCATATCTGACCTCTTCAAGTGATTTCATCTTTCGATTGCTAAGGTTTGCCTCACCCTGGTCATCTTTCATCGCTCCCTTTCTCTCCCCAAACGTGTGGATATGGTTTTAAAGGAGGCACTTAGTGCTAAAACTACGAATAATGATATCACTCAGACCAAGTCCCCTATAATGGTGATTCAGTCTGTCAGTGTGCATTAGCAAATAGGCCAGGGCCTCCTGTGTGGCTGACTTATTCTGAGTCATTTGCTGTGTCAATCTGAAATGTGACCAGCACACCACTTTTTAACCCCTAAATGTCCTAAAATGTCTTAACCCCTCCCATTTCCCATTTTTTGTGCAAGTAGTCAGTCCCACTTTCTATGGCTAATACGATTTTGTTTAAAAACAGAATTTTAAAATGAAAACGAATGTAACATGGTGACTGTGGTGGCAGAAAACAGACAGGGAGTTGTCGCAAAATAAATATGACAACATGCACAGTACAAGTGTCGCCTGTAAGTGTTATTTGCACAGTACAAAATATTTTAATAAAAATACCAAAACAAAAACACTGTTAGTAGCATTCTGTTTTTGCTTTGCATAACTTATAAGACCCAAACAGGAAGCCGAAAATGTGAGTGTGTGCGTCATCATTTCTGAAGTCGTCCGGTTTCAAACTTATCTGGTTTAGATTTGTCGTTTTAGTGTGGACGGGAGGTGCAAAGTAGCAAAAGGTTTGCTTTTTTAAAACGAAAATGTACAAGTGTGCATGTAGCCCGAGCATACCACTATAGCTGTGTTTACATACAGCTGCAGCTGTTCAACAAACCTTTGAGAAATGGTCTTCACAGTATTAAATTGAGAGCCAGTGCAGGTTGAAAAATGCAGAGTCATTGTCCAACCAACAAAATTCAAACTGTACGTACAGGATTTTAATATGCAAACTGTATCAAAGGATACATTTGACCACTAACAGCAAGTTACAGCTGCATTCATTGACTTGTCTGGCCACCTGGGGCAGCAGAAGACGCTGTAATCACATAGATAACATACGCCTTAAAATGCTGTTACGGCTAACATGTTAGCAAACGCTTATTTACAGCACGCATTATAGCGTGGTCAAATCTGCTTCTTGCTAATGACATTTAAAAAAAAGACATCGGACTGGGCAGGAAAGTCAGATAATTATACAGTTTTTAAAAACGAAACCCCAAGTTAGTATTTGGAAGAGGAAACAAAGGTGAATGACAAAATAATTATCAACATAGTTTTTTGCAAACCTTCACTACAGTTTACACATCTACCATACACGGCGTACTAATGTAAACAGGGTTTTCTGTGAAATGGTGGGTTGTTTTTGATAATAGATAATTTCTCTTAAGTGTTAGCTCGCTTACAACCGTCTGACCATTTAGTGCTCAGATTCCTTTTTCGCAGTATGTATTCACTCATATAACATTACCTCACATTTTGTGGTTGACTGGGGCTTTAAATGAAAACATCAGCCAAATGTTTCCAAACTCCAACAAGCATCAACCCCTTTGTCACAGTTCTGAGGAAAAATGTGTTTTTATACATGTTGTATCCGTTCAGCCTCTCCCTCAGTGTGACTCACCTATCTGATCTGTAAGAGGTCATGCTGCTCTATTGATGGCCTCTTCCTCGATGAACAAGCCAGGCTGCTCACTGGTAGGACAGATACATAATCATATCTGGCTAGAGTGTGGAAGATGCTTCCGCTAATATGAATCAGACATATATACGGGAACATACTTCGCATTTTATTGTTGATTGGGGCTTTAATGAAAAACATTAGAGAAATGTTTTCAAACATAAACCACTTTTTATATCAATTCTGAGAGGGGGAAAAAAGATGTTTTTATATATTGTTGTACCTCTTCATCCTTTTCCTCAATGTGACTCACCTATCTGTCCTGTAAGAGGGCATGCTGCTCTATTGATGGCCTCTTCCTGTATGAACAAGCCAGGCTGGGACAGATACATAATCGTATCAGGTGAGGGTATAGAAGATGTCTGTGTTAACGTGAATCACCCCAGTTTACCCTTTACACACTTTTTCTATCTTGTCTTTTCCATAGATTATTTTGCTGTATTTCCCCCCTCCTTCCTCTGCCAGTCCGCCCGCCTCTTTATCTCCCTGCCTGCTAATAACAGCACTCTGTGTGGGCTTCTTTAGTGGAAGGCCGGCTATGGCCCATTAGGCCGAAGCCTCACTGACAAATGAATGGTAAGACTGACTGCAGAGAGAGGAGGAGGAGAAGGAGGAGGACAGGAGGTGAGGATGAAAAAGGGGGGATGCAGGGATGGGATGGGTGAGACAAGAGATTGGGGGGGGCAGAAGAGAGGGAGAAAAGAGTGTGAAGGAAGGCAAAAAGGAGGGAACGGGGAGAGAGTGAGAGCAGGTGTGAAGCAAGCAAGGAAGGAGGGAAAGGAGGGAGGAAGGGGAGAGCTGAAAGGCAAATGTAGAAGTACATAACCAACCTGTCACCTCTGGCTCTCCCTTCCCCCCTTCACACACACACACACACACACACACACTCACCGCAGTCACCAAAAAGCCAAAGGGGAGGGAGGGACCTCATTAGGCTCTCAGCAGTCCATCACACACAGGGGGAGAGAGAGACGACTGAGGTTTATGGTGGGGGAAGGGGATGCCCTGAGAAAAGAAGGGAGCAGAGGGAGGAATGAAATTGAATTGATAGGAGCAGTCAAGTGGAGCAACACACGCACGGGACAGAAGAGGACAAGCTCCCACCATACACACCCACACACACACACACCGCTCCTTTCTGTGCAACATGATTAATGTGGTCAACAGCCATGAGGATCAGTCTGGTCGAGACCTCTCACCCCTTTACACGCATGCACTCACACACACATGCACAAATGTTGCCCTCCTCCTCCATCTCCCCTTTAAGTGTCTCCATGCCCTTGCCTGGCCCGTCTGTTCACACCCCCGCCTCACCCCAACCACCCGCCTCTTCCCCCCCCTCGCACCCAAACAAAGATGGAGGCGACAGACACAGTTTTTTGTTGTTGGTTTTGGGCCAACGTTATTTTAGACTGGTAGAAGATTTGCACCCTGTTCATTTAATTCTAAAGGCCTGTGATGTATGAAATTAGAAAAGCTAAGTGGGCATCGCTGGTGTTGATTGCTCAATTTATAAAATAAGTTCTGGTGATCACCTCAGGAGGGAAATATGTTTTGTTAACGGTTATTGTGAAATTAATTACAATAAAAATATACTGTATACCGGGGAAGAAAAGTGTGTTCCTTCCACATTAAGAATAGCCACAATTAAAAAAACAACAACATAAAAGATTCAGTCAGTTAAAACCAAAAGTAAATCAAAATTCGGCTTACCCTAATATATAAAACTAATACCATTGTTGCTAACTAACAGCTAGAGCTGATTGTTTTTGCTGGAGAGATTACCTTAACGTTTGTTGCTGCTGATTAATTTTCCGTTGATTGACTTATTGATGAAGCAACACAAATGTTTTAGCTCTAACCACTTCCATGGTTGATGCAGTTCCACATTCAGGAGGCTTTGTTTAATAAGCTTCAGTGCAGCAGATGGAAATGCGGCTAGTTCTCCTTTATTTTTCCAACATTTTTGAGTATTGAACTACTTTGTCACTTTACCAAAGTAGATCACATAACCTTCAACATGTCATGTTGTATGCAGTACTAGTAACAATGTGGACGTGGCTAATTGCTGATTGGGATAAATATCCCGTGATCACAGAAGTTTCCAGAGCAGAGGATATATTACAGCCTTTGACCTGCTTGCCAACAGCTTTAAATAATGACTTAACCAACTTCTGCCTTTGATTAAAGCCTGTATCTGGATTTTAGTTACTGTGTAATACAGAAAGGGAAGAATCTGTTTTCCTCCACAGCTTGAGAACATAATTCTGGGTCTGAAAATGTTCTGTGTTTGTACATCCACTGATGTATGACCTATTTTGACATGTGTAGGGGAGAATAATATTAACTTGTCATGTTATCCCGCCCCAGGTCAGAGTCGCTGCTTAACTTTCTTAAACCCAAAATGAGTCTTTAGTAAAAAGTACTAGAATATTAAAATCTAAAATGACCAACCTTCATTGTTTAGGGCACAAAATTGACCTCATAGAGCTTCATATAATTGAGAATACTGTTGCCAAAAACCCATTTCTGGACTATACACCGTGCAGACCAGCAGACAGATATAGCACAGCTGTGCACAGCTTTAACTACATTTGTACGGATAACGTAATGAACAAATGGATCCTGGATAAAAAACCTTCTTGCTAATGCAGCTGTTAGAAACATTACCTTTTGTAAGATGGTCAAGAATTTGAACCCAAACCACTTAAAACTGTCAGTTCAGAGGAGGCCAGTAAACTGTCTATCAGTGGAAACACATAATAGGTCACTAAATGTCTGCTTTAAAGCTGTGAATTATTTCCTGTTCCTTTACTGTGTGCTTCAGTGTGTGTGTGTGTGTGTGCTTGTCCAAGTGTCGGCATATATCTGTGAATACAGGGTTTCTAGTAGTTGTCATGCTGTAACAGGATTAGGTGCCTTCTCCACTGCCTTTCACCACAGGACCTTTGTTGAGTTTATGTGTGTGTGTAAGTGTGTGTGTGTGTGTGTGTGGGGGGGTGTAGGGGTCTTGCTCTGTCCTGTAAACCAGGGGAGGGGGTGGTTTTTGTGAGTGTGTGTGTGTGTGTTTTATCTCTGCTTATGTATCTGTTTAGAAATGTTTTACAACTCATGAAAACTTCTCTGAAATGACAATTTTATTGCAGAAATCAATTGTTAAGCATGGGGTGTTTTAGAATGGTGTTTACTTGTGGTATGTTTAGTTTGGTGTTTCGGTGCGATATGTCACAGTTGTCTTGTTTTCTTTTTCCTTTTACTTACTTTTTATGATTTGTTTGTTTTGGTTTTACTTCCTGTCTTGACCTTGATGGAGATGGTGTTGAATGCAGAAAAAGATCCAGCATCCTATCTTAAATTCTCTTCGCCACCTCCCTCCTTAACTTTCTGTTCTGCTCTCGAACTCACTCTACACACACACACACACACACACACACACACACCAAGCGTGATCTGTATATTCCCATCTACTTTTATTTTAAAGTCTAATTTCCACCTAGTTAAATTTTTGCCTAAAAAGGGGAGCATGTAGCACGCTAAGCACTTTTTCTGCCATGGCAGCAGAAAGGAAATCTTTGTGTGTGTGTGTGTGTGTGTATGTATATGTATGTATATACTGTGTGTGTGTGTAAATCAGTGTTCAAAGTGTTGTGAGTTATCAGTGGGATGAAACACCACAGCTGTAACAATGGGATTAAAGCTGCGCTTATGAAAGAAGCAATTAAATGGTATCTTATCTCATCTGCTTCGAACACCAAAAAGCACTTTCATGTTTTCAAGTTTTTCCTCTTCCTCTTCTCTGGAAGCATCTGCAGTTCCCAGCAGACACTGCTGATTGGTGGACAGTGGAACTGTCCTTTCATCTGATTGGTTAGTTGAGTTTGTTAAAGACAATATCCTTTTATTCCTTTTTTTCTGTGCTGCTGGTAAAGATAAGTATGTTGCTCTTATAAATAAATGTTTTTTTTCAGAACTTTGCCGTAATTTATCAACAGTTTTGCTCTTCTTTGCTCTTCTTGGTGCTATGTTGTCCAATGTGAAAAACAACACTCTAAGTACAGAGAGGCTGTAACACGTAGTGCCTTATGTCATTATAAACTTTAGAAATCAATGCTAGAAGAATATGAAACCCATGACGAGAATCCAAAAAATACTAATTTCCCATAGACCAAACCAGCATCTTCAAATTGCTGTTTATTTTCTGATGAACAGTTCAAAATCCAATAATATTCACTCTAAAATGACATAAACCAAAGACAAAGCAGCGCGTCCTCAAATTTGAGATTCTGGAACCAGAGAAAGTGTGGAATTACTGTTAAAGTAACTTAAAGATGAACTGAAAGACCACAGAAAATATAAGAACTAAATTATCACTTTACATTATTTTGTCTTAATTTAGGCTGTATATTTGATTTCTTGATTAAAAAGATCTAGGAAGTTAAAAATAGTTTTGCTCAGCTGTTTTTGTGCACCTGCTGGTATTACAGTATTCATAATCAAGACAGGACACGTTTCGATGGTGAGGTAACAAATGAGCTGATGTTTCAAGCAGCATCATGCATCATTGTCATCAATGATAACAGGACACTACCCCTCACCCTGTTCTTCCTCATCTCTCCTCCCCTCTGATGTTTCAAGTCCATGTGCTCAGAGATATTACCTTTAATCATATTTCAACTCTTCAGTCAGCGTGGTCGAATGGAGAAGAGTGATAATAATATAATCATTTCTATAATTAGTCATTAAGCTGACGCATTTATCCAAAGTAACTTACAATTGCTATGTATATTAGAGGTTGCATGACTCTGGAGCAACTAGGAGTTAAGTGTCTTGCTCAGAGACACATTGGTGGATGTGTCGCAGCGTGAATTGAAGCCTGGTATACCAAAAGCATGTGTCTTATCCAATCGCCCACCAGATGTGAGAGGAGACCTGTGTGATTGAAGAGGGTTTCAGGATAATTCTCTCTGATTGGGGTCTCTGTCTCCTCTCCCTGTCGTGGTGAGCGCCAGAGCTGCTATACTTACCCTTGACATGGCCTCTTTGTCGTCTGTGTTTTCCATCTCTTGTTTCCTGCTTCTGTCCGTCGAGCCCACACACAAGAGCCACCGGGAGTGCGGCCTTGCCAGGGTGGCAGTGATGACGTTGACGACGGTGTGTGTGACTGAGCGAGAAAGGTGTTATCATCCCAGCTGTGGACATTTTGAGCTCTTTTTGCTTCTTATGACTTGGGTTTAAGGTTAAGATCACATCTAGGAATAAGTTCAGCGAAGGTAATGAATCGGTGAAGCTCCTCATAGATTTATTAAAGTGTGTTTTGGAGTGAGTTTTCCATCAAATTGAATGGGATGATGGAGTTAACTCGTGGCACAGAGGCTGCCTGCATCCAGCAGCTGATAGCAGTCTGTTTTCAGCACAAGCCTTTTTGCAGTTGGACCATCTCCCAGGGCCGCGCAGATTGTGTTTCACTGACCTGACCTGGCTGCTCTACAGCTGATGGGCTTTTGGTGAAAGAAGTTATTAAATCAAATTTGAGTCCAGCTGTTGTGCTGTTTGAATCTTTTGAGAGGGGAGGCTGTTTTGAATGTCTATGGCAGTATTTGAGTTCTTTTTCTTGGCATACTAATGTGGCCGCCTTTTATGTGATTATTTATTTATTCATTTATCACTTTCTAGGTGTCTCCATTGTTGAGCAGCATTTATAAGACATCATGATCTGTTTAGTGAATGCCAAAAAGAACAGCTGCCATTCATGTTGTGATTTATAAAGCAAGTAAATGTTTGCACCTGCTTTGCGAAAAAAGTGTGAGCGCACGTTGAGAACTAAATATTTAGAAGCAAAAAATTACAGATGGGTGCTTAAACCCAATGTTAAGTGTCAGGTTAGGGCTAACACAGGAATCAAGAACAGCAGTGGAATAAGCTGAACACACTGACATATTACTGTATAAAGTTAATATATTGGGCATTATAATTCCCTATTTACACCTCCAGCAGACACAGCAACAGCAACATTAGCAATATCTGTTTTTTCCCAACTATTTTCACTAGCTAGTTGCAAACTTTATAGCGGGATTTCAAACAACAATACCCCGCTGCTGCTGGAAATTAGGTTTATGAGGGAACTGAGGCTGAACAAAAACAATAAAGTGGTGGGCCAGAAAACCAAAACAATGAGTTACAAAAAGCAAGAAAACAAGCACTCGAGCAGCACGCCGGCATAGTGGGGTAATAATTCTCTCTCTATTCATCACTACCAGCAGCCCCTTTCACATTATACTTAGGCATTTGACCCACTGTAGATATTTTTAAGTGCAGCATTAATGCAACGTGGGGATCGAATAAAAAATCTGTAAAACTCAAACTGTTAACTATAATGTGAAAAAAAATATTTTCAATCATTTTAGACAGATTTAAGTTTGATTCATCATTCATAAACAGGATCTTTGTGCAGTGGCTGTTCTGGGTCCAGTGAGCAGGCGTTCCCTTGGTTTGGGGACAGAGACAGAAAACAGCAGAGGCCCCACAGTAACAGATGCCTGTTCACATTCAGGACTATTAGCTGCTTCCCCTGTGGCTGCCACGCAATGCAGATATCAGCTCATACACGGAGCACACAGCACACACTCTGTGGGTTTAATACAGTCTCAATACTGTTCCCATACACACTAAACTAACAGTATTTAACTACACACACACACTACATACCCAAACTGACCCGGGCCTACACCCCTAGGGGGGTTGCCATGCTATTTAACTACTGCTTTTGTTGCAGGGGTCTTTAGCCTATCCGGGCACACCTTTTAACTTACAAAGACCATTTCTGTTGGAAGCCAGTGGTTACTGAGGCCTGGGGGCCACTGTGTGTGTGTGTGTGTATGTGTGTCATGGTGGGAAAATCCTACAGACTATGATCAGACCCTCCTCAATTGTTCAGTTTCTGCCCCCCCCCCTCCACCTTTCTATTTGAACTAAACTAATTTCAGTCAAAGCGCCCTTTAGCTTTGCCTATTGCAGTGTCCAGCTGGTCTCCCTCAAAGCTGAGGTTTTACTGTTGCCTGAAGAATTACGTGAATCATCAAATAAAAATAAAAGCAACCCACTGTGACGTTTTTGAAATGGGGTTGCTATGCATGCTAGTTAAGAGAACCTTTGGTGGTCTGACTCGGTGTATTGAATCTGTGAGCTGAAACCAGGCACTAGTTTTAGCATGTTGCCAGGTGACTGATTCAGTCAGCTCAATAGACGGCAGCGCAACCGAAGCTGACTGGTGAGGAGAAGGCTGAAGAATGCTTTTGATATCAAATACCACAAAGCCAGGAAAGAGTCACTTTTCCAAACACCAAGAAAGGCCACAGAGGGCTTGCCAGGACCAGCTCGAAATGCTGCTGGCACTCTGAAAACCTGTTACTTTATTATTATGGGAAGCTACATTTCTCATGGCAAGAATCGTTTTGAATCGTCAATCTGTCAATCCGGTGGTGCGCCCCTCCTAAAGACCATAAGCTGACAACATCTCGTGTGAGGACCTGAGTTGATTAGAGCTATATTTGATTGTTAAAAGTTTTTGTAAACTCCTCTGTAAAAAGAGTGCTACAAATGCTCATGATCTGCATTAACAACCTGATTAACACCTAGAGTTTTGTTCACTAAGTGCCAATAACAATCAGATTTTATCAGAGAAAATTAAACGGCAACAATTTTGATGATTGATTAAACCATTTTTCAGTTCTCAAATTGCCAAACCTTTGATTTTTCCAGTTCACTAAATCTTGGTTGACCATTGGTTGGATAAAACCGCTAAATTTCAGACAACTGATGCTTCAGAAAATTGTGATTGTTTTCTTTATATTTTAAAACAAATACAGAGAAACCGAAAATGATTGTTAATTGCATCCTTAATGTTATATTGTCTGACTTAAAATATTTTTTAGAATTTAAAGCTGCACTTGGATCAAATTACTACGTGTAATGTGAAAGGTGTCGCTTGTATTGATAAAACTATTGATGCAGTGGTGTTTATGTAGCATCATAGCTAGCGGTGGCTCTTACATTGAATTAATATTATTGGACAGACTCCCTTTTTTCCATGCGTCCAAAAATCTGCTGTACTGTGAAGACTGTCAAACCTAAAATCAAACTATGACTTAAAGGCTATCCAGAATGATAAACAGTTTGTATATAGACATTTATAGTTTCTTACTTCCTTTTGGCCTCTTTCTGTCTCTGTAGTCATGTCTTTCTCTCTGCTCCCTGCAGGATTGTGTCATGGCTGTCTGCTAACTTAAGCGGGAGTTCCCCCATTCGTCTGTCTCTTCTAACTCAGGTCCCCACACTGAAAGGACCTTCTTTTGTCAAAAATTGTGTGTGTGTGTGTGTGTGTGCGCAAGGACAGGCTGCTGTGACATTTCTATTGAGTTCAAAGCAGAGAGAGGGAGTGTTTATGACACTAAGAAACTATAAGATGTCTGTGTCTGAATCTTTCACTCTTTCATACACATTCAGTGTTGAACCTTCCTCGCCCTGAAGCTTGAAAACTTAGAGCTTCTCTTTGTGATCCATGTTGCTAGTCCATCATTGTATGGTATTTCATTCCTAGCTAATGATTACTGCATTGACTTCCTATCATAGAAACTCAGTCAATGGGCTTTTTTCTATAAAAAAATACAACAGAAGACATTGGAATTTGAGCTGCAAACAGGGCTAGGTTTGAGTGCCCACACACCAACACACACACAGACACACACTCGAATGACACGGAGTATGTATTCTCTGCATTGATGAGACGCTTGTGCCCTGTGGGTTTAAAGTGAGACCAGGCTGTTCATGTGTCAAACGAAAGGTATTTTCATTCATAGAGGGCCAGTTGTGTAGTTTTGTGGTCTTTTTACTCTCGTCCGATTCTTCTTAGTCAACAGTTGAAAGTCCTGATGGGTTTTTGTTGGCTCGGGTCGGTCCATCACTAGCATATTTTGTTGTGTGTGTCTGTGTGTGGATTTACAAGCCTCCATCTGTGTGTGTGTGTGTGTGGAGGTCTTCTCCAACATATTGTTGTGTGTACACACTTTGTGTGTAAAATATTGTTTTGATGAAACCCTTACCCAGTCATGCCTCTCTCAATTTAAAGGGACAAAGCTCTCAAATAAGTCCTTGAGGTACCAACAAAAGGCCTGTGGAGTTGGGGTATGTTTCTAGTAAGTACTAGTGAGAAAATGAAATATGCACCAGGAATACAAGTTTGATGCCTTGTTAGACACAAAAGCACCACTCAGTGGTTGCTCAAAAATGCTCAGAGACAGGATTTTACAACAATACAAACCATAGAGGCAGTAGTTGTATAGTTAGCGTAATACTACAAGGCAAGTATTGCAAGGTATTCTACCTTAGGAATGTGCTTGTATGTATTTTGTTAGGCAGCACAGTGCATTGCATGATGATGTTCCACTGTAATACTGCAAGAGTTGAGTCTGCATCCGTTTTTTTGCGGATGACACTTCCTTTTCTTACCGTCACTGTTACAGCACCCCAGCTATCTCACTGAATCAGTAGAGGACTTTTGACACAGTGCTAGTGTTGGGCTCAGCACGACCTAAGCAGACAGGCCATGTCTGCCGTGTTTGCTTGATCTGATTAATTTAATATAAAGTGGCCAAGTGAACCACTAGGTTTATTTTCAATAAAATATTAAAAGCATGAAACTAACGAGATTTTGAACTGCACCAAATACATATGAAATATTAGTTATCTGTGGACTTTCTACATTCTCTCCATAATTTCCAGTGGGAGGCTGAAAAGATGAAACTTTAACGGCTCCTATGGGGAAAGTGGATCTGATCACAGATTTACCCTACGCATCATCGTACATTACGTTACATTTAGCATTTAGTTGAGGGTCTTATCCAGGGAGACCTTTTAATGGTGTTTGTAGTTTGTCACTGTCAAATAAAGTGTTTTATTTTTTCAGTTTCAGAAAGCACAACATTAAGGCAACAGGCTCTTATTTCCTTTTGAAATGAGAAGTGAAAACTACATACTGTGTATGGAGAATGTTTTCTGCCAATTTAAGCAAGAGCAGGCAGAGCCTGTGAGCTTCCATGCAGGGCTGTCGCTGAGCACTCTGCGCTGTCTTTCCAAGCTCTATTCATTAATTCATTTCTTATTGGGAGGGAGATAACAGGATTAGTGCTCCAAGCATCCAGGAGTCAGCAGGGAGGGAGGGGGACCCTTTAACCCTCTTCCCTCCTGCAGACAATGGCTGTGTGTGCGTGTGTATGTGTGTGTGAGATTGTGTGACTTTGTGATTGTGTGGGTGTGTGGTTGTGTCCTTGCCAGATGGGACCAGTGCTTCTTCTAACTAAGAAAATCAGCAACACATATATACATAGAAACACACACATACTCCAGCTCTCCTCCTCCTTTTGGTTTGTGTCTTCTAGGGGTGGGGAAAAAAATTGATTCTTAAATGCATTGCAATGCGGACGTGGAAGACCCTGACTGTCGATTTAACAAATGTCAAAAAATGATCATTATTTAAATGTTAATTAATAACGTAATGTTGACAGAACGCAAAAGGCGCCTGGACTGTGGCGCGCACATAACACAGAAAGACCTGTGTTCGCATGATCATTAATATCAATGCACAAGTTAGAATTTTAACTCGCATGCTGTGCGAGCATGGTGACACCCAACGCTTGGCGAGCTCTCTGTGTATCCTGAGATTGTGGCTGAGCGAAAAAGAGAGAACGAGTGGCAGAACCTTACGCTGAAAGTTAGCGGAGAAAAATATTGGAAGTAAATTTCTGTCTGGTAGTAAACGTGCAGTGTAGATGACAATATGTCCATTAATGAAAGTCTGTACTTTCCTCAACTGCTAGAAAAGTGAAGGCGGTTAGCGTTAGCTAACATCTCCTCTGTACAGCATATTTTTGGCTGCTATGTAACGTTAGCTAAATTTGTAACCAAGTAATATTAATTAGCTGAGCAAGCTGATTCTAAACTGGTGTACAGCTCTGTCCTGCACTGTACATACTGCACATCCTGCTATTTATAAATCCAGTTTTCAGAGAAGTCTGACAGCTGGTTGTTAAAGAAATGAGGGACCATGGAGCTGAGGTTAATGAAGTAAATTAGGTATGCAAGCTAGTCATTTTAAGCTAATTAGAGATGTTTCTTTTGAATTTTAATGCGTAAATCTAATGCTTAGTACCATCCAGATATCCTGTATAGAAAAAAATATAAATAATCATTTTCTATAATCATTTTCGCATCGCAGCCCTCTAAATTGTAATCGAATTGTGAGGTGCCCAGAGATTCCCACTCCTATTGTCTTCTTTCTATTATCTACTGGCTTCCACCAGGGCAGTGTTGACGAAGCCAAATATCACAATGTTTTGAGCAAATCCTACTTAAATATTGATTATTGTTGATACACTGATGACATTTTGTGGATACAAGATTGAGAAAAATGTTTAGCATCTTGTGGATATGATTACCAAACAAAGACCATACCTTAATAGTCAATATCTTGATATCAATATTATAGTTGTGTAAGCAAGTTTTGCTTCCAGTAATAAACCTCAAACAACTACGTTTAATATCCACATTTCAATACATAGTACTCGCATTAAATAGAGCACTGCCAAAGTTTGATGGAGACTCTCCTGGTTGAATCATAAGTATAAAGATGAGCAGCTACGTAAGAAAATATCTGGTCCTTTGAAAATAAAAAGCCAAACGTTTGTGCATGAAAACGTGAGGAAAGTAACTGTGCCTCCCAGGGTGTATTTTGATAAGAAACATCCTACAACCAATCACTATTCTAAATTTACAGGGGTGATGTTTGTTAATCCAGCAGCTCCTTCCACTAACTTTACTCAGATGCATTGCAAGTAATTTAAAGGCACCATTGTTATTTCCTTCAGTTTTACGGTGTGTAATGTGCATAGGTTTGTCCTGATATAACAATTTAATGTCTTTATCCTCTGATCTTTCATAGGGTAAGAAAATGAATGGATGGGTTTTACTTACTTTGCCTACAGAACGTAAACAAAATACAGTATACTGTCACTTTGCCTCGCGTTCACCCATTCACTCTCACACATCAGTGGCAGTGAGTTAGTAACTGGCATAACCATCGTGAGCAATTTGAGGTTACGTGTCCAACACTTCGATTCACACTGGTGATCGAACCTCTACCTGTTGATTCACATCTCCGACTCTTTGAACCCTGTCCTCTTCCTGTTATGTGCTGTAAACAATATGTGGGTGGCGATGGCGCAATGGTTATGGCTAAGAATGTGAAAGACCCGGGTTCAATCCCCCACTGTGACCCATCCACCATTGTGCCCCTGAGCAAGACACTTAACCCGTAGTTGCTCCAGAGGCGTGCGACCTCTGACATGAATAGCAATTGTAAGTCGCTTTGGATAAAAGCGTCAGCTAAATGAATAAATGTAATGTAAACCTAAAGCTACTTTCACTCACAGTACGGTACAGTTCTTTAATATTGCGGTACTACATGTAGGACCTTATAAAAGAAATTGCTGTATAAGAGCAGGCCATCGCAATAAAGCACTGCTCTGTCTCTCTTTTTGATCTTAGGTTTGCTTTCCATCGTTCCTCTTTTATAGCAACGCCCCCTCCCCTTCTTGCTCGTCCTCCGTTCCCTCCCACCCTCCGTCTGTTGAGACAGAGTCTTATTGCCTCCTCTCGCTGTTACTGTGGAGAAACCGGCAGCATGCGTCCCAGGAATGCAAGCATACACACATTCCTACGCACACACTCTCTCACAACCACCCAGTGCCCTGCCAGCTTTGCGGGTCATTGTATTTGGCACGTGGCCACTATCTCCCCTACGTTGCATACACACACACACACATACACAAAACACCCTCACCCCTTGCCTGACTCCTGCCTTGGCAGACAGCTCCTGCTGAGTAAGGAGGCCCTTTCTCGCTTTCTTTGTCACTTGCTCTCTCTTTTTGTACCTCTAGTTTCTTTTCAGACCAGCCTCCTCTCCTTCTGTGTTCCCTTTATGTCCACACAGTAGTCTCATTTCACCTCTTCCCACATATTTAACACGTCCTCAACCTGCAGAGAATAAGTAAACCCAAGGCACTCCCATTTTCACCCATTTTCCTGACGCCAGCTGCCGTCTTATGAAGTCCTTAAAAAGGTTTTACTGTCAGCCCTATTGCAGCATCGCTAAGCCGCACAGCATGCTTTTGAATTGACACGTTGTAACTGGATGGGAAGATTTAACTTTGGCTATTAGTCATGTCTTTATTCTCCTGCTGGCAGTAATGTCTCAACAGCTAAAAATTAGGGTGGGGCATCTGGGATTCAGGCAGCTACATTTACCCTTAAGATATAGCCAATGTTTCACAATGGCGGGTAGTATATGGCCAGGCCTGCCCAAACCCCCCTCACGGTGACTCATACGAGTGTAGGCTTCTGTAGAAACAAAAGAGTATAGCTTTAAATGAACATGGGTGAATCCGGAATATATAGGGACTGCTTAAGCGTAGATTTAGCAACTGTTGTGTTAACATCTCAACTTCAACTGTTGTTGAAATGCGCACACACCAAGGATGCTGGCTGTTGATTATGGGGATATGTACATTAAATTACATCTGAGTCACTGCAAGAAGTGTTAACGTGTTTGCTTATTGAAACCATGCTATGACCAATGTTCTGTAAGCCATATACGTAGATAATAACAGCATTTTGGGTCTAGTGAAAAAACAGTGGCAGGCAGTATCTTCTTTACTTACCAAGCTGTCCTGTCTGAGATGACTATTCTCTGAGAGGTAGGTCCTGGTATGAGAAATATGGTCAGACTCCCTCCAGCTCATTCTTTGACACAGATTCTGGAATGAAGGAGGAGAAAGTATTTCATATTTAGTTGGCCTTCATAGTTTTGCTTATTTGCTTAGTGCTCTAGGCCAACTTACAACATATTATGAATATAGGCTAGGTGTTGCTTTAGTAAGGGTGCTTTAGGACCAGTCTTCTTGTATTGTTTAACATCTAAGTCAGTTTTGCAACCTCTGGGGAAATCTATTTTCCAATAATCACATCCATATATCTTTGATCATGTTTCCTGTGATGGATGATCACAAACACAGCAGGGAAAGCCTCTTAATCAAACAGCGACATGCAGCCAGACCCTACTGCATAATGCTTAACCCCTGATTTTGACATGCGGTTAGGGGTTAACCCTTATTTCTAACATCATTCCTATACAGTTTCTAGTGAAGGGTAGAGGAATGCAAGATTAAATGATTTAGACTACACATCTGTGGTCTCTGTCTGCTTTTTGCATTAGTCTTTGTGCTCCTGGCCCATATCCACAAACATCTGCATTTGCACAATTGCAGCTGGTGCCATCACTGAAACCTTGCAGTCTGCTGCCACGCAGAATGTCAGTAACTCCTTGCTGATAATTGGCTTCTGATCTGTGTGGTGAACAGTTTTAATCTACTGCTGATCACACGGAACAATATTCTTTTGTTCAGGAACAATTTCCTTGATAATGGTTAATCTGCTTCTCAGTGGGTGGCAGTTTATAGTTCCACTATAGGCAATAAGTAAAGAAAACCCCCTGTCAAGATGCTGGTTGCTGCATAATGCTGGTTAAGTTAGGCAGCTGTGTGTAATTGATCCATTTCCAGGAATGCCACGCGTTCAAGATATATTTGGCTTACATTTCAAAATAAAGACATTTTTGTTGACTCATGTTTGTATATTTAAACACTACCAACTGATGAGAATTGTACCTGGTTTCATGTCAACCATCTGAGTGGCTTTCTGATGTGCTTGCTGATTTGTCCACTGTGCACATGGCCACAGCGGCATTGAGGAGCCCATGCTGAACCTTGACATTGATACAAAACCTGGAGTCTGAAAGATTGGAGATAACAGCAAATGAAACCGACATGTGTTTGTCTAGTTACACAAACCGGGATACTCAGTAAACCCTTTTGCATAGGAAACCACGTGAGACAGATAATGAATTGCTATATTAGAAAATGTTTGCATTATTGAGTGGTGTTTATCCATCATGAAGCTAGAACTTGTCAGGCCTTGAGCTTTAAGTTCATGTCAGTTTTCTGAGCCCACAAACACTTAATACCCGGCACTACACTTGAGGTAAAAGTCTGTTCCAAATATCGGTCCAGCTCCCCCCACAGCCGCCAGCTGAGTCTCGTTCAACTTCCTCTGTGTTTCTTTTCCGACTCTTGTTTCCAACATGAAAAGAGGATCCTGTTGTGTTCCAGTGTTTTTTGTTGTTTTTTTTACTGGGATCTGATGAACTGAACTGCATAAGTATTGAGCCTCTCTGTAGGTCCACATTTCTTTATACCTGAGAAGAGAGGGAGACATTGCGTGCGTGTGTACATCTGTGTGTGTCTCTACGTGTGCTTGCGTATGTGTGTGTTTCATTGTCATGCCAAGGACAAGCAGGCTTGTCCCGTGCCAAGTGGTGCCAAGCCAGCTGGCTGTCGCTCATGCTTTTGTTTTGTGCTATGCTCTGTATTCAGACCACGACACACATTGTTGTGAAGAGCCTTTCACTCGCTCCCCTCGCTTGTCCCCTTGTGTGTGTTTGTGTGTGTGTGTGTGTCTTTTATGGCAGTGACCTTGATGTGGGGAGAAAACTAGAAACATGAGTGGGCCAAGAGAAAGAGAATAAGAATTAGAAATTAAATGCTGCATGTAATTACCTACTTAATATTCACTGGTGTTTGACTTTGGACATACAGTCACTCTGTTTATTGTCTGGTGTTACACCAAAGAGGTGAAGGGGTGCTACTTGGCTTTATGGTGAGATCCTGTTCGTGACTACTGTTGCCTGGCATCTGAGATATGACCCCACGCTGTGTGCTGTGTAGGAATACAGGAAGGAGCTGGACACATCCTCAGAATGATCGGTTAACAAGTTTATATTCTTTTCTTTTTTTTAAACTAAACTTAACTAAGTGCATCAGGATGCTTCAGAAGAAGTGCTTCTTGGATTGTCAAACAGTGTCTGAAAGGGACCATTCAAACAAGCAATTTTTGGACAGGTGTATAGCATCAAGAAAGTATGCAGGATTTGAACTACTGAACTCTGAAGCTCTCTCGTGTTGATCCTTTGCTCTACTGCTTCCCGAACACTTTATAAGTACAATTGAGTGCAACACCATAAATGCCTCCATGGAGAGACTTTCCAAAAGCTCTTGGCATTATCCCCAGTACAGTTTATCACTTCTCACTCCTCTCAGACAGCAGTCTTTTTGCCCTCCCTTCGAAGTAGGCCTTGCAGGACTTGTAAGTAACAGTCTCGCCTTCAGATGTGTTTGGACAACTAACCCTAACCCTACAAACTAGTTTGTTTGAAGCACGCCGAACCCTTAAGGCCCGGCCACACCAGAAAGTCTTTGCATCTGCTTGGTGACGGAAACGCTACTCACAGGGATAATTGGTAAACTGCTGTCGCTGGTGAATTAACACCAAACTCAGTGGGACATGCTAGTGCCTGTCCATCACAATAGCTGTCTAAGCTTCGTTGTTATTCATCTGTACTGCGCCGTTTGCATTTAGTTGTCAGCGTTGTACATCATTTCCTTCAAAAAAGAGTTACGGGGAGAAGTTCACACAGGTTACTTAAAAAGGGTCCTTGTAACATTTACTTCTGTCTCTTTACTGTCTACAAACCATTCCTCTTTTGTGAAGCAGTTCATAGTTCACGGAGGAGGTTATAAAAAAGTGGACGGTGGTGCACAGCTAATAAGCATGTTTGAGTTTCTGGCTCTATTCCCTCTAAGGTCAGCACAGTCAAGATGGCTTTCTGTCGTTTAACAGCGGACATTTGCATGTGAATGTTTTGCTCATAAGTTGCGTATAAAGTTTTGTTTCATATGACAGAGGTATTTTATGAAAAGACACTAGGCCAGTCCTTTGTTGACTTTTGTGTGTGATAGACAGGGAGATATTTTCTGTTATGTAATAGTCCATATTTTGGAATCCTTTTCATTCAACTGTATTTCTTAATGCTTTGACAGCGCTGTTTCAGCATTAGTGCCAATAAAATAGACCGACTTGACTGACTTGAAGTGCAGTAGCAGAAAGAGAACATCTCAAAAGAAGTTGATTGGCTGGTTCTCCCCCTGTGGTGACCCATGAGAAGGATATGTTTAAAGTGTCTATTCATGAATATTCATCAATAGAGTTCAATCCCTCACCCCCCCCCTCGCCATCCCAACCCCTGCTGCCTTATGTGTCCAAAGCTGTTTTTAAATCTACATAATTTGGGTTGAAGTGCCTTTCAAATGGCCTTCCCTGCTCTGACACTTTCCGGAAACAAGAGACACACTTATTAATCAGGCTCTCATTGTGTGTGGGATAGTGTCTGAGTGTGTGTGAGTGTGTGTGAGTGTGTGTGTGTGTGTCAGACGGAGACAGACAAACAGAGATAGATGGTTGCACAGGAAACCCCGCTGCAGGGGAAAAAAAGACAGGAGTGGAAATAAGAGAGAATTAGTGAGGGAGAGAAATAAAGTCATGCTGAGGGAGTGTGTGTGTGTGTGTGAGAGAGAGTGAAACAGACAAAATGCGATGAGGAGGAGTCATGCTGAATTCACATTGTAGCCTATAAAAGAAAAACCAGTCGGCTTGGTGAGATGTTGGTCAACAGCAAACTGCCACAGTGGTTTTGAAAAACAAGATGTACAACCCATTCATTTAAAAGCGATCAAAAGCATTCAGCATATTTTGTGCTGTAGAATTTCTCTTGTCCTTTTACCGCTCAACACTGCCAGAGTTCAGCCTCATTCTCTAGTTGAAAACCATTACCGTTGCCATTAACATTGCCACATACTCAACACTGGCACAATGTGAATGCACCATCTGGCATTAAATGAGTCTCCACTAGACACACACTCGGGTAGCCTCTCTCTTTCCTTGCCAGAGTGAAGAATCTTGAGCATATGACTCCTTGTCATTATGCTTCCTTTGTTGTCCCATTCTCCTGGTCCCCTCTGGGCTTGGCCATTAAATGTGTGCTATGGCTCATCAGGTCTTGGGGCTTAACAGCAGCAAAGTTACATTCACACCTGGATATGATGTGTTTTTTTTGCAGCCCAATCAATAGAAAAATGTTAATGCCAGAATCAAAAAGGTCTGCATGGTCACCCAGCAGCTCCACTGGAAGCCCCCAGAGGATCTGAATACACCCTCATCAGACTCCATTCGCCAACAGTAGTGAATTAAATAAGGTGCATGGATACATTCATACAATGATGGCAGTGGCTACCATGCAAGGTGCAAATCATCTCCAATCAAATCAAACTTTGTCATCATAGTGCATGTAATCAAGCATGTATTAAGAACATGGACACACATTTACATTTATATCAGCATCAAAAAACAAATCAAGGTTACTAGCATTGGGCTTCACATTTGGTTTGAGACACTTTTCTGGAGTTTTCCTCCAGTAATGAGAATCTCTGTTTAATCTTTGTAGCTGTTGTGGTCTGTAAACTCTGTTAACTCATTTCTGTATCACCCCTCTGTTAAGGGGCAAAAGCCCAGGGTATGCTTGAAACTGTATGTATTGTGTACTGTACTGTGTTCAATTAATTACATCTGAAAAGTTTTTATAGCTGCTTCAAATCGACAAATAAGACAAATAAGGTGGGTTGAAAATCCTGCTGCCATAGAGTGGGACGAGAGATCATAATCCTTCAAGCGAGATAACAGTCCCTCCTCAAAGGAATTTATAAAGTTGCATTTGTTTGGACATACAAAAGTGACTGAAGTACTTGTATAAAGAATTAGAGAAGAGAGCTTGAGAAAGAAGTTCACATCTTCCATACTTTCTCACTTTTGCACACCAGGCCAACCACTGCATGAAATTGGAGGGAGGTCTGATGTCGAAGATGCGTGAGGGGAGGCAATTCAACAAGCACTGACCATTTAAACAGCTAAAGACTCAGAATGGAGCCCTGAGGGACCCCATATTATACCAGCGTTAGCAAAGGAATAGTCACCAAAGGAAGAAAGTTAAAATGATGGCAGAGAGAATCCAGCTGCAGTAGGCACATGGATTAGGCTATGCGTAAAACAGGAGCATCGGACTTCATCCAGCCAGACGGTACGACCACTGACCGTCCAGTGCGTCGGTTCCACTGGCAACACAACCCATAGTAGGTCTACGGAGAGGGAGCAGGGCGCAGGACCGTACAGGGCGAGGATGCGGTATCATTCCCTCTGGTTGGATGAAGCCCAACGCTGACCACAGCTGTTGCAAACAACATGCCACGTGCACAGCAGCCAGGTAGTTTGAAAACCAGTAGGGATATAACACCAGTCATTGATGGAACAAAATGCAGCTGCTTTGTTTTTCCGTTTTGGTTTTAAAACAGAAAAACAAAAAAACAGATGTTTTGTTTTTTTTGTTTTCTGTTTATCTGGGTTTTTTGTTTTGGTTTTAAAACAAAAAAACGCTTGTTGTTTTTTTTTTAAACGAAATAATGAAAGAATGAACCGTACCTGGCTTAGAGAGGCACATCATCCTTCATGTTTATGTCTTTTTAGTCTTTAAGAGGTGTCTCGCAGTAATCTGTGGCAGCACTTTTTAGGCACTAAAAGGTTTTCTTTTCTCAAGGTTGTTTACCGTACGGCTTCAACCAGGGCTGTCCTGTTGCTGTGGTGAACATGAAAGTAATTTGTATATCGAGCTAAGGCTTAGTCGTTACAGATTAGTTTTTCAGCGATTTTACTGAAAGGAGTCGCTGCAGTGTGAAAGAATGCAGGTCTAGGTTGCTTTTCTTTAAGTGCGGTTTCACAATAGCAGTTTTCAGTGCCAGGGGGGAAATACCAGGAAGTAGGAAAATACCGGTGCTTCATCCTCTTGACAACTGAACACTCCTAAAAACATTTTGGGGTCAAATGAGCAAGTTATGGATTTATGGATCTGAGTTGTATTTAAAATTAGCTTAAAAAAGAAACCTGTGTGGACATTTTTTTTTAGTTTGGCTGGTTCTATAATATAAGTGGTTAGTTTATGTCTTTTGGTCACATTTTCAGAGGTGAGTGAATTATTCTTAAATTAAGCATTAATTGATTTTTGCCAAGCCCAAAACAATAAGCTGAAAGACATTAAAACTCTCCTTGAGTGATAATTCTCTGTTGGTTTGTCACCATGAGCGACCACTTTCATTTTACACATAGTCATTTCTTCCATTGTTGATTTAAGAATAGTGATTTGTGCAGCTTTAATTATCCTATGTAACAAAGGTATAAATCAAGGGAAACACGAGTAGTGCTTTGCTTTTGAATGACGTACCCAGCACGCCAGCAGCACACAGGCTCACACATGTATATACATTACACCCACACACACACATCCAGACAACTGTAGCCCCAGGGTTGTTGTTACTAGTCCTTCATTGTCCATACAGAAGGGATTGGAAGGCTTGCATCACTGTTGGTTCAATCTCAAGCCGTCCCTGCACTGTGTGAATCCAGGCTATTGTGATGGGATGGGATGTGTGTGTGAGTTTGCGCGCGTGTGTGTAGTGCTGTACCGAGCCAGGCCAACGAGTGCAGCCTGATCCCTCCTATCTGTCCTATATAACCAACTCAGTGATAAATGACTGAGATCCTCATATTTGGGAAAGCAGAGGACAGAAAGAGAAATACAGGGAAAAAATGGTTTATTTTAAAGTGTATTAAAGATTAACGGAGAGAGGAAGAAGGGGGGGAAAAGAGCAATTGAATGACTGAATAGAGTAAGTGAGAGAATGGTTTGCATTGTGTGTCCCCTAGTGTCGTAAAGGTCTCTCTCCCTCTCTCTCACCCCAGCCGTGTGTGTGTGAGAGAGACTGAATGAATGTCTAGAGATTGAAAACCTTTTCTTTTGTAAACTCAAGTCACTGCCAGAGAGCATGGTGGAGCATTGTTTACCAGCCTCCCCCGCCTTTGTTCTGTTTGTGTGTGTGTGCATGCGTGCGCATGTGCACGCATTATGTATGTCCCTGTGTGACAGTTGACATTATCAGATGATTGCTCCCACGACTTGTGTGTGTGTGTGTGTGTTTGTGTGCACGCACACGCCTGCCTGTGTGTGGTTTTGTACATGACAACTGACATTATTGGATCGCCGCTATTGTGCGTGTGTGTGTCCATGTACGGCTATGTGGTTGTGTGTGTGACAGTTGACATTATTGGCTGATTGCTTGTGTGTGTGTGTGTGTGTATGTGTGTGCACTTGATTGTTTTCCATTCAAACGAGGCCTGTGGTTTGACAACAAGATGGCCTAAATGGCAGGTTTAAATCTGAATTACAGTGTTGCTTATAAAAAGGTGTCTGTGCTGAAAACATCATATTCCTACATAACTAACAACTAGAGTGAATCTCTGAACAAATTAGAAGTGAGAAATAGGCCATGCAGTTGCAGAATCACGGCCCCCTTCAACAACCACTTATTTTAACCTCAGTCCCGTGTCCCACCTGCTGGAAAGTCTTTACAAACTCATGCTGTGCAGCCAGACTTTGTTTAAACGTACCTCAAACTTTATTTAAAATTGCAGCAGAGGTCCCCATTTTTCCAAATATAGGAAATCTGGCAAGCTGGATGTTAAGGGGTGAATAGATGGGAGGTGCAGGAGTTTGGAACAGCAGCAAAATAAAAGTTTGCTAATTGCTTGGTATGTATCTGTTGATTTCTCTAGTCAAGTTCAAGATTGAGGGTTTATTAGAATCTAAATCATTGTTCAGGGCTTTAAGACTATTGAAGCAACAGTTTTATTCTCCATCTTGGCAATTTTAACATAAACAATAGAACACACCGTTCATGGTACAGAGTAATCTATCAGGGCTTGAACGCATTTGACTGGCCAACCCAGTGTGCTGACCGGATTATGTCTCACTGAGTTGTGCAACACTGAAATGCTGGTTTGAACATGGCCTTACAGTAAGTCAAGCTTGCGGTGCAGTCTGGCTGCAGTGACAGATGCCCTCATTTGAAATAAATAAATGAACCTCCATTGGAGAATAAAGCTCACTTTGTTAAGCTTGATCCCAGCTTTAGATGGCAGATACAATGGAGTAGACAGCCTGCATCCAGTATAATGCAATAGTGGCTTTGTGAGTGAAGCTTGGATCCCTCACAGCCTGGTTTGAGATTGCTAAGCTTTCCCCCGTTCTTCTTTACTTATATTGTATTTTCCTGATATGGTGAGATCAGTTCATGATGCTAAACATTCACTCTCTACCTTCTTTTCATCTCATGTTCATTTCAACACATCGGTTTATCAAGGAACCCAGAATGCCTCCATCCGTCTTCCGCCTTCAGTAGCTGCTCTCCTCCCTCTCCCTTGGCTTCCTCCACAAGGCCTCCTGGCTGCTGCCTGCCTGCCAGCCGCCTCTCACCCATTGTGGGCTAACAATGGCAGGCGAGGCCCCAGCCTTGAGGCCTACAGCCGGGGTCTTAGAGAGGGTGTTGTGGGTGGGCGGTGCTTGGAGTGGGGTGGGCTTGCCTGTGAAAGGCTGAATCTATGGAGGCAACCAGTAGGGGAGGAAAGCTGGGTAAGGGGAAGAAAAGCAGGTCACGCCCAGATTAAAATTCAATGTATGCCCCAAGTATGACTGTCTGCCTACCTCAGCAAGCTGGCCTTGGTACATGGTATATGTGTGTGTGTGTGTGTGTGTGCGTGTGCAAGGACACTGGCAGGGGGTGCCGGGTCTGGGGATTCTTAGGATTTTCAGGGTGCCTTGCTGGCTCGCCAGTCAGCATGTTGAGAGGAGTAAGTGGATGAAGACAGCTAGAAATTAGAGGGACAGGAATAAAGACACAATGAATAGAAAAAAAAAATGAGGAGGTAATAATCAGAGTGTCTCACCCTCTTCATTGCTTTGCTTCAGCTGAGCTCAACACACCTTAAGGGGGTGTGTGTGTGTGTGGGTGTGTGTTGGGAGGCGCGGCCTTCTTAATAGGACTGCAGTAGAGTCATAATGCATGCAAGACAAAGCTGATTTGGTGATGCATGCTTCCTTTGTGTTGGTGTTGCATTTGGGGGGTTTTCTGTAATACACACACACACACACACACACACACACACACACACAACCACAATCCAATCCCCCTCTGTTTTGGGCCCCATCCCCATATGGTGGCTTGGCTTGATGAGAGCTTGATGAAGTCAACCAGAAGTCCCCCGCCCCTCTGTGAGTGTGTGTGTGTGTGTGTGTGTGTGTGTTCGTGCAAATCTGTGATTGCTTTTCAGTTAATGGATAAATGAGAGTTTCACCCTTGCAGAGCTATTGTGCGTATGTGTATGTGAGAGAGAAGGGGCATGTGTGGATCGTCAGCT
This sequence comes from Lepomis macrochirus, assembly GCA_024633595.2. Classification (NCBI taxonomy): domain Eukaryota; kingdom Metazoa; phylum Chordata; class Actinopteri; order Centrarchiformes; family Centrarchidae; genus Lepomis; species Lepomis macrochirus. Next base: position 10,217,821 of record JALXJV020000012.1, on the reverse strand, counting down.
TGTATATTGGCTTGCAAGCTGTTTTCATTATATTTCATTATTCATGTTTCATGCATGATTGTGCAAGGCGAGCAGTGATCAGCTCTGCAGGGGTGGAGGCTAATCAGGGGGTAGAAAGGTTTCTAAACTCAGACATGCAGACGGTCCAACAAAACCACAAATGTCATGACCTTTGCGGTAGACGAAATATTTCCCAGAAAGAAAATATCTTGTGGAAGTGGAACCAAAACATGAAACATACAGTCAGTATTTATTTTCAGATTTGCAGAGAACTATAGCGCCAGCAGGGATTGAACTCAGTCCATGCCTGAAATTTCTTTTGTGTGATACAAACACTAGTGAGATTAGCTGTTACTATGGTAAAGTGGCAACCTGATTAACCAGTAAACCAACAGCATTTATTTTAATTTCCCAGGGCATGCTGAAAATCCAAACAGTGGTTCACCTTCAGCAACATCTAAAATTAACTGAGGTCATTGTCTGTAAATGTGTTGCAAGTCAGAAAGTATTTTTGCAGCTTTTTTTGTCAGAATGAAGCAGAAGCGTTCCAGCTTATGGCTTGAAATATTGTTTCACCGTACTTTCATACATTGCAAAACATCCAAAAGTTGCTTAACTATTCATATGGTGTATTTTTTAAATTTTTTTGTTTGTTCAGCACATCTGCCTTCAGAGGCTCTATGTGAGTGTTTCATCTGCTTGACATGCCTAGGTCAATATTCACTTATTCTGAAATCCCTGAAGTTACTTTTGTTCAGTCTTTAGACATTGATTTGGCTGCTTTCATCAGATATTGGCTTTGAGCTGTTCAGTAAACAAAACCACTGATTAATAAAGCTGGATTTGTATTTCAAATGTTCAGCTTTGTGCTCAATTGTGTTTGTGCACAAACTACAAATGCTCAGCTTTGGGCCTCCTTCCTCTGTGTGTGTTTGTGTGTGTGTGTGTACACAAACGGCGTCGGAGCGAGCCTTTTCTTTCCTTTATGTTTTTGTTGCTACCTTGCCATTCCTTGTGTTGTGTCCGCCAACTCAGAATGGAGCCATTTTGTCTCCTTCAGTTCCTGAAATGAAATATAAGCCTCTTAAATGCATACTTATCTTGCCCTGCAGATTGCGCTTCAAGAACAAACACACATGCCTGCACGCACACACACACACACACACCAACTAAAGAGGCATTGTGATGCCCGCCCTTGTTGTTCTTAAGACGGCGTCTGAATGCATGTGGCAGATGGTTGTTCCTTTGCTTTGCATGCCGCCATATTAAACAAAAACCATGGCTGAGGCCATGGTTGGTTTAGGAAAAGGGCAAAGTGTGAGAGAGACAGAGAAAGAAGAGACAAAAGAGCAGCAGAGGGAGAGAAAGAGACAACAGACTTGGCATACGTAATACACGCAGGAAATCCATGTGTGTAAATGTACATATATGTGCATAAACACGTTAACATTGCTTACACAGTTGCATGCGGAAACACACACACACATTTTCCTAAATAAAAACACAAAGATATCCAGAATACACACATTCATTCCAGAAGAATGGTTTGCTGCAAGGAAAGATCTATACATGTAGCTATCATGTGTGGCAGTTGTGTGTTTTCACATGCATGGGTGGTTACACTAACTGACAAAAATGCAGATGCATGTGTAAATGTGTGTGCATGTCTTTGGTAAACTGATGTATTGGTAATTGGAGGGTAAATCCAGTTAGGTGACCTTTTTTACAGCTGTCAGCTCCTCTCATATGCTTACATGTTGGTGTGTGCCTTGTTAGTGTGTTAGCGTCCCTATTATATTATGGTTTTGTCTTCCGCAGCTAGGAGGAAAAGAAGTGATACACTGACATTTGGGGGACATTTTCAGTTTGTTCCACTTTTAGTCCCAGTTATGTAGTGAAATGAATCTCCATTAAAGTTTTATAAAGTATATATAACTCAAAAAAGGTTCCGTGGTAAGGGAGAAATGACATATAGTATATATGCCAACAATTGTTTGAGTTAATGATCATACAAAGTCTTGCAGTGTTGAGCTTAATGGTAAGGTTTTTTTTAAATATGGCTTTGCTATGGTCATCAAACCTCAAACATCAAACGTATGCTGACTTCTATGGAAACCAATTCCCGTGACGTATCTCAGTCAGAGAGGAGAGAAACCAAAGAGAAAGAAAGATCAATCCAAACTAAGAGCCATCTACGCCTGCTAGCTTAATCCCTATAATTAGCTAATTAGCTGCTCATACAGTGAGATTGGGAAAATCTTACTTAGGTGGTCACATGAGCTTGTTGGACACAGTTTTGTCTTTGATGTAACTCCCGGATGTGTTAGCATATTGTGTGACCTGAGTCGATCACGTATCTGTATGGTCAAGTTAACAGGTAGGTCATATTAAGAACATTGAAAGGACATGAAAGCTAGTATGAAACAAGGGCTGTTGCTTCAAATGTGGTGTCAGCTAACGAACCGTAGGACATTGGAAGTTAAACCTCGCCATTTTCTTGTTGCTTATTACTGCTTTGCTTCTCTGCACCTGTGCCTCCATGTGTGGCTGGTAACAGGTCACGCAATTTCTTAACCGCAGTTTAAAAAAAAAAAATTGAAAACTGGAAGTCCAAGTTTCTAGCATACAGTAAATATAGGCATTATCACCTGCAGGGGATTGACAGGAGTCTCTCTCTGAGTGTTTGCAGCTTGATAAATTGCTTCTGCTCGTGTCTTCGTAAGTGTGGCCAGACAAGGCCGCAGCACAATAATGCCTCTACACTGCAAACAACAGCCCCGGACAAAACACACAACCTTCTTATCTCTAATTTAGCCTTGTTTGACACAGAGTGGAGAAAGGACAGCTTCTGTGTATGACACGCATACCAAGGCCCTTCAACTCTGCTTCCCCTCAGCCCAGCTTCACCTTTGTGTTACATATAATGTATTTGTCGTGTTTGTGCGCGAGCGTTTCTGCTCGCAGGTTTTTGGTCCTCTGCGAAGCTGAAAAGCAGCATTTATAGATTTTCTCTTTACCAAATAACCTTCATTCTAGTGTTGCACATGCTCACAAGGGCATGAATTGACCAAGCGGCTCTGCACTAACAGCACAATGTATGCGAGTCTTGAATTGGACCACTTTGATTTTCAAGTTGTATAGCTGTATTGTGTCTGTCTCACTAAGTTGTATAGCCCGCTTTCAGATTAGACAGATGAATTTCTTGATTGAATTTCAGACCAACATCAAGCAAAGGATGACCTCGCTACTATTACGGTGGTTACAGCTCAAGCAAGTGAGAGTGTGTGCGACAAAAACAGGACTTACAAGTCATTGTGATCTTCCTCATTCTGATGGTTTTGATTGGTATTTGTCTCTTCTTTTTTTATCTCTCTTTGACCATCATTTATCACTTCCTTTTAGAAGTGATCTGATCTGGTTTACGTCAAATGCCACCTCACCTTCCTCTGAATGTCTTCTCGCCACTTCCTCCATTTTCCTTTCTTTCTTTCTTTCTTTCTTTTTTATTTTTGGTGCCCTTCGCTCAATCAGGTCGGGATCTTAGAGGCCAGCACGTCAGCCGTTTGCTGATTTCTGCCCATGTCAGCTGTATCAGACCTCCAGTTTCCTCCTTTCACGTTGTTTTTACAGTGACACATCAGCTGAAAGGGACTTGATTAAGCCTTTTTCTGTCATCTTTTTCTCTTTCTACCCTTTCTCATCCGTCTATCCTGTCTCCCCGTACTCTCCTCCCCCCCAGCGCAACCAGAATGGTGCAAATCAGGGAATCAATTCAATGTAATCATGACAAATGAGTCCCGGCGGTTAGCAAGGATTTTTTTGTGCGCGCGTGTGTTTGGGACAGGGCTGCTGGGAAATCACAAATGAATCAATCAGCTGTTATCGCATCAGCAAACACTGCAGGAGTGATGGATGGATGGATGGATGGATGGATGGATGGATGGATTCAGTGATTTGGTGTACTCAATGCGTATGTGCGCATATTCATGTCCGTTGTGTAGAGATAGATGGCTGATTGAATACAGGGCCATGTGAGTGTCTGTGTGAATGAGAGCGAGGGGGAGGAGGGGGATGCTGTGTAAACCTTGGAGCTGTCAGAACAGATGGAAGATGGGAAGGGCCGCAGGCTGCGAGGGATGTGTTGGCTGCTGGAGGACGATGAATGCTGCACTAGGCTACTTTTGGAAAGGGGCAGTGAGATTAGAGCAGAGAAAAAGTGGAAGGGGGATTTCTTTCCTGCTGGATGGATTTCTGCTGAAGAGGCAGTTTCTTGATCCAAGTAAATAGTAACGTGTCATCAACGCAGACAGTGAGCATAAAGAGCGAGACCAGCGTTCAGAGACAGCTTGTGGGTGGCTGAGGAGGCTGATATTCATTTTGCAACATGCACATAACAAACACACACTTCAAGTATCCCTAAACATGTTTTTTCCTTTGCCTCCCAGATCGGCGCTCAATATCTGACCATATCTGATCAGTTTAGTTTGTAGATGACAGCCACATTCATTAAATGCTTTTTGCTGTATGATAAAAGCATCTGGGCTCTTTTTCCCTGAAGGTAAATGTATTATTTAATAAAGGTGTTAATTTTACATGAAGTTAGTGAAGGGGGTTCTTTGTTTCAGGCAAAGTGGCCCACCTCTGCTATAAAAATGGTGTTTAAGAATAGGTTAAATGAAGGAATTGTGACCCTGGTTTTACAGGAGAAATATAACTTTGCAAACTATGCAGTGACTTCAAACATAAAGTACTTGATACTTACTGTCCAAAATATGCACCAATATATCTGAAAACACTGTCCAATAACATTCGATAATAGTCGCTATCACTGCGTTTTACTTAGCAACAACGATGAAAATTACAAACGAAAACGGTCACCCTCCCTCTTTACTGTTCTGATGAAAAATTATTTTTTTTGTCTTTTTGCCAGTTCTGGTCAGCACAGACTAATTACTGCCACTGCGTCTGACATACCTGGCTGCCTTGGTAAATATGCTTCATTTATGAGGTTTCATTTCAGAAAATGCAGCTCATTTCTCTGCTGCATCACCACGTGACAATTTAGACTTGAAGCCAGTATGGCGTTGTAAGGTTGTGTCGATACCACCCCTCTGTAGTGCTTGTGTTGTACAGGTCAAGGAGGCGACGGAACGGTAGTTGGAAAATGAACCTGTAGGGAGACAGAGACAATTGAAATGATAACTTGAATAAATTACTGGCGAAACATAATTAATGCATATGATTCTTTACTGGGCAGGAAAGAGTATAAAAATGAATAGTCCATAGTTACCAGGTCTTGAAAAACACCAGTGGGAGATTTTGGAGAAACTTGTTCTTTACCATCATCATCAAAACACCAAATGAAGGTATGTCCTTTGGGAAAAACTGTTCTAGAGGCTTGTGGTCGACCTGCACTTTACTAAGACACTTAATCTTGGTTTTCCTTTAAGTTGCCACACATCTATGTTTGTTTACCAAACAGGGGATGCAGTGATCCTGTGTGGGTGGCAAAATGAAGGAGGGCTTTTGGCAATGTGTGTGTGGTGTGGGCGCAGCTCTGTGGGGCAAGTAGATGAATGGAATATTGTCGTCTCTTCCTCAACTTTAAAATTGACTCTAAGCGGCTGCGTTTGTCTCTCTGTCTGTCTGCGAGGCCCATGGTGAGGCTTTGGTTGAATAAGTCTATGGCTACGGTTGTGCATTGTATGTGTGCACATGCACACTTTGGCTCACCGCCCGGTTCCATCTCCCCAGCTGATTAGGGGTTAATGGCCTATGAGAGTGGGGAGCTCTCAGTCTCCTGATTGGTTAACTGGCTTGAGTGGGCGGGGTTGCCATCGAGTGACAGATGGTGTACAACAGGGAGGGAGGGAGGCCAAGTGTGTATGTGTGCATATATGCATCGGAGTGAGGGGGGGTCTCTAATTACAATAGAAAGATGTACAATGGTGGTCTCTCCAGTCGTCTTTTCTCCACTTTTTATTGCTGCTTCACACTTTTTGTGGTTTTCTCACACACTGACACAGCTGTGCAACATGATTTCACCTGTTTACACATGTATCCATAAAAAGACATTACACATTGTCAAGTCCTACCCACATGCCTTATTGTATATTTTATTAAAATGAAAATAATCCAGATTAAAAACAAATCCACATGCAAAATCTGTATTCTCTTACTTGACAGGAGAGGTTCCCTCTTTCACTAAACAGAATCAGAATGAGGATTATAGCTTGGGTTTGAATGCCCACAGCTCTGTTTGTAGCTCTAAATTATGTGCAGCACACAATGAAAGTGTTGTTGTTAGTAACCACAATTGACACACATACATACACACTTTTTTTCTGCATGAAAGATGTCAGTGACATATATTGATATATTGCAAACCTGCATCAGAATAGACAAAAAGACATGACGCACACACACATATACATATATATATATATATATATATATAATATACACACCCAGGGCTGTGTGATTTTCCCCAAGGATTAGGCCATACCATTGTACTTGGCAACACTCCCAGTTTACACACATCACACTCCTAAATCACCTTTGTTATAAATTCATCGGTTTTGCCGAACCAGTTGAGTAGCCTGGTGTAGAACGGCACGAAGAGTGTGTGCGTGTGCGTGTGTGTGTGTGTGCGTGTGTGTGTGTGTGTGTGTGTGTGTGTGTGTGTGTGTGTGTCACACAGAGATTAGTGATATCTACTGTGAATATCACTAACTAGTTTGTGTTGCTTTGTTGCTGTGGCATTAAGAACAAAAGCAGATCTCTGGCTCTGAAAAGGTTGTTTTGTTCACTGGTTTACGTGTGTGTGTGCGTGTGCAGACTGTCTGATGCACAGTCTTTTTATCAAGTGTCATTGCATCCCCATCTGCTAAAGACACTGTCTCCGTCAGTCTTTAGACACACACAAACAGAAGCACTTTGTATGTGCGAGCTGTAGAAAAGAAAGAAATGGTACAGTTTTACACAGAGCCTTTGAATATTGAATCATCAAGCTTTGGGACTAGGTACAAGTTTGACAAAAGTAAGCAAGAATTATACTCCGCTGTGGAGTACCTCATGGTTCTATCCTGGGTCCCTATCTATTGGCACCTGTTCTTGTGTAACACACCCCGGCAATTTACGGGAAATCAGTTTTCAAAAGCATCATTTAGGGATTATGCACGCCAAATAGTTACTACAAGCAGTTACACATGCTTAAGTAAATGATTAGTTTGGTATTTTAAGAAATACACATATTGACTTTGTAAGTCAGATGAGAAGATTGATGGCCCTCCCTTACTGTACAGGAGATGTCAGTGGCCAGCTAGCTTAGCTTAGCAGGAAAACTGGAAAGTGGAGCCTGAAAAAGTTAGCCTGACCTCTGTCCAAACATAAAATCCATTTACCAGCACCTCTAAAAGTCAATAATTAAAATGTTTGTTAAATCCATACAAAAACCATAGTCTTATTGGGTGTTATGAGCCATACTATTTATTGGCCAAAACCAGTGACTTCCTGAAGCTTCTCTAGCCGTATATGCTAAGCTATTCAGCTAAACCGCTTTCTGTATCCTTGTATTTACCAGACGGTCATAAGTAGTAGAAAGAAATTCCATCTTCTCAGCCAGGATGCAAAAAGGTTTCCCAAAATGTCAAATCATTCCTTTAACGTTGACGGAATGAGCCAATCACAAGAGACTCCATAGGTGTTGTTATACGTAGCATCCTGCAGTATTCTCATGAGCTAGACATCAAGTCTCACATGAGTGTTGCCTAATCGGAACAATAGCAATGGCTGTATTGTGCAGGAAAAGACTTGACGTAGGTATGAATGCCAAAAACTACTAACTTCCGGATAATTAAACATAGCTAAGTTGCGGGTTTTATGTGTGAAACTGGAAAGAGATAAGGGGGTGGGGTGCCAGACAGACGGACTGTGAACTGTGTCTGAGCCATTTTAGACTTGATTGAAAGTGAAAAGAGCAGCGGTGTCACCATCACATTCATCCTTGTGGCCTGAGCAACAATAGGCTTTAACCTAACAGACACAGACAGAGAGAGAAGGGGGGGCTAGGTTCGAATGCCAAGACGGAGAGAGACTGCAGCACTCCCAGTTGTGGGAAAATCTTTATACCAAATATCATCTGCCATCAAAACGTCTACGCTCATCTGAAATACTAAACTGGATTTGTGGAGACAAGTGTAGAGATGACTGATGACTTTCAAGACATTATTTAGACAACTTAGAGGGAAGATGGCTCTCAAATGCTCCCCTGATGCTTTTAAGAAATGCACTCCTGTTTTTTTGCCTGATCTTTTGCTCTCCACTGTGATGATTTTGGGACTGGAAGATCAAATTTGGACTTCCTTACACAAAGCTGCGGTTAGTGCAAATTGGCTCTACAGGTATACCCATTATAGGGGGCGGAGGGAAGGAATGGAAAGGCTTTTTTTTGGACATTTATGATATTACCATGAGCTGTGGGACACAAAGATTGGGTTGACAGGCGGACTCAGTGGGAGGGATGGATTTCAACAATTCGGAATACTCTTTATGTCTATCATTGACAGATGCATCAGCCTCTCTCTCTCCCCCTCTCAGTCTGTTCTCTCTGTGTCTCTGTCATCCTTCCTGTCATAGTCAGATGGCCTGTTAGGCTCAGTGGACAGTTTGTGCTGGTCAGTCATGTCCTTTTGGAAATGCATTGGTCGGTTAGTTGTCAATAATTGTCTGCGAGGTGTTCAGTCTGTATTGTTGATGTGTAGTTGTGTCGTAAGTTCTTTGGACTGCTCAGTATGTTGGAGAGTTGATGGCATGGAGCCAGCTTGTTAGTATGTCACTTGGTGGTGTACATGTGACTTTAATGTTTGCTGGGTCAGTTTGTCTGCGGGTATGTTAGTCAGTTGGTGGGTTATTCAGATGGTTTGGCCACATGCAAACTGAAAATAGCATTGAATTACAAAAACTGTGCGGGGGGCCTACTTTGGCATGCATGTGTTACTGCAGGTACTAGTAAGAAAATAAGGTACAATCCAGTAAGTCTGTGACAACAAGACATTGTTCAGCACGTACGGGACAGATTGTATTCCTGGAAATTTGTCAGAGGTTGAATGCACAGTGTCTACCAGAACAGTGAGGTGTAATGTTGTTACAGAAGCAATCGTTTACTGTCTGTCTTGACAATTTCAAGGTACACAATAGAATTAGCACAAAGGTACACTGCTCATACTGCAGGGTAATTCAACTTGGAATGTCTGTTTGCACATATTTGATGATGTTGTATTGTCTTCTAGCAAAAGCTCACTTCACTCTGACTATATCATCTGAGCACTATTGTGACATGGTATCGGCAGATATTCTAATCAGTATCCAGAAAGAAATCGCTCCAAACTGGAAGTCGTAGATCATATTGTCTCTTCTTATATAAAACTGCAGAAAATGATGGGCCCTTGCATTTTTCATGTTTTTGGTCCAAACTCAGGCTTAGCTAGTTGTTGTGTCTATAGGCTTGGTGTTTTGGTAGTTGTATGTTGGCAGTCTGGGAGGTAGGTCGAGATGTCGATCTGAACAGCGGGCGCTGGGCAGCTATTATGCTGGTGGGAAGTGGTGAGATGGGTTTAATCTTGAATCAAAACATACTTTGGCAGTAATCAGGTCGCTCAACAACAGCGTGCACCAGTCCTCTTTCAACCCATCATGTGGTCGTCAGTTTCCTCCTTTTTTCTCCCGTAGCTCTTCATCTTCCTTCCTCGTAGTGAAAGCAGTTCGCTGCTGTTCAGGTCTCAGCGGGTGTGTGCTTATATGTGTGTCTGCTTCCTTCCTTGCTCACAACATTTGGTTTGGAAAAGCCTATTGTGGGATTTTGCCAGGGATATGGCTTACCACGCGCTTATTAGGCTGCTTTACCATGCTGGCCCATACCCCAGAATCTTAGTGTTCATGCCAGTGTGTGTGTGTGTGTGCGTGCTTGTGTTTATACTGGTGTTTGTTAGTTTGTCAGAGCTTTAGACATTTTTACTTTTTTTCAGCCTATGCCCAAAATAGCCATATCATTGCTTTCCAGTTAGCTTGCTCGTCCTCCCTTTATGTCTCTCTCTCCTGTCTTTCTAGCTGTGAAAGCAGCAGTGGGGTTGCTATGGTTTGGTGAGATACAGTAATCCAATGTGTACACACACACATACACACACACACACCTCACCTCATAAATAATTGACCTGTCACAGTGAGACGACAGGACAGACCAAGATACACTCTCCCCTCCCCTATTCTCTGTTCTCCTCTCACATTTCTCCTTCTGTCTCATCCCCATGTATCCCGTCTCCTAACTTGCCATTCATTTGCTCAGCCTATTTCTTTTTTCCACATCTACCGTCTTTTCAGTTCTTCTTTTCTTGTCACATTATTTATTTTATTACCTGCTACTCAAGATCCCTACATTTGATGGCACTGTAAGAAAAGGGCGTCATTTGCTTGTAATGTTTTAATTAATTCAATTAAAAGTTTGAGTGAATAAAATTTAGGTTCCAGCAGACCAATAACCCTGTATTCAAAATCGACTGTGTTCTTTAGAGGTACATTTATTTATCTTTTTTTAAGTAAAGTTCAGTAGATTTTGATAATTATAATCATTTCTGGAAAACTGGAAAGCATAAATAAAAGCCTAAACAGAAATGGATTTATTCAGAAACTAATGTGTTCACATGATAATCACACTTAAACTGGATTATTGCAATTTTTCTTTTTATTGAGCTTTAGGAAATCATAACACATCCCAACATTTGATGCCAGTCAGACAATTCTCAAAGGACATAAGACTGCTGCAGGTTCCAGATGGTTTACAGATACATAAAGTTGTGTCATCGGCATAGCTCTGCAGTAAGAAAAGGTGTCCTAAAGTTTTATGTCACCTGGTGTTTGACATAATTAAAATCTTCAAAGTTTGTAATGCCACTTTTCTGAAGCTATATTTAAGAGCTGTGTTTTCACCTAGCATTGATCGTTGCATACCAGATCTGATAAAGATCTCTCTTTATCAGCTCTCCAAGAGTTTGCCTGTGAGGGCCGTAAAGATTAACTATGTAGTGTAAAAATCCATCTCTACTGGCAACTACCCTTATTATCCTGGAGGCTGAGTGTGTGTGTGTGTGTGCAGGAAATGATCACACCCTAGCAACCCCCTTTGCACACACGCAAATGCATAGAAACATAAGGACAGAGAGGTAGAGGGAGTGTCAGATGGCGCAGGGCCCTGCTGGAGACACTTCATTAAGATGTGTGTGTTTTGTACTGAAGCTTCACTCTGTAAGTTTGTAGAGGCTCACATTACCACGGATGCACCTTCTCTTGAGCTTTTTTTCTCCTTGCCAGTGCACACAATAGGTCCAGGTAGAAGCTAAAACAGAGGAAACATGAAACATTGTGTGTGATGTTAAATGACCTCAGAACATAGCTTTAGTGTGATCTTCTTATTTTTGTAACCAGTATTGAAAGTACCTTTGTAGATCACGGTAGCTGTATGTTTCCATTAACTTAATTACCTGTCACAGGCATTAAAAGGTCAGTCATTATAGTTAAATGTGCATTTACACTTTATATAAATGTTTTATGTGTTTTTTTTCATCTCAGTGAATTATTAAGCCCACTCATCTATCCTTTTTCCTTGTGTCTTTGCAGGGTTTCACCTCAGTGGCACAGTAACTGAACCCGCCACATCATCAGAACCAGAGGTCACCCACAAGGTGGCCATCAGCTTTGACCGATGCAAGATCACCTCTGTCACCTGTGGTTGCGGGAACAGAGACATTTTCTATTGAGCCCACGTGGTGGCTCTCTCTCTTTACCGGATTCGCAAGCCTGAACAGGTAATAACTATAGTTCAAAAGGGCTTAACTCTAGAACAGACCGTAAAATGCTAAAATGATTAGATTAAAAGAAGAACTTCACAGAATGAAGCAGTAAAATAACACGGAGCATAACAAATAAAACTAAAGTAGGATAAAAACATTGTTAAATTTTAACAAATGGCTTTCTGATAAAAGCTCCAGCTCCATGGCAACATTGCTTTTCCTTTTTTATATTACTGAAGTATGATAGGAACTGTAGTGCCAAACTGCAAAACATGCGCATCATAAATGTAATTAAGAAAAATGAAAAATAGGAGAAAACAAGTTTTACTACCAATACATACAACTAAAGATTAAAATGTCCATTAACATGGTTGTAATATTACTGGAACATTCTCCTCTGTTTACTTATTTATTTATATATATATGGGTTGTTGAAAACATTTGGACACGGACAGGCAAAAGGTCTAGATCATTTTAATTTGTGTATAATTAATTTTTCTTTGCTAAAAAGTGTTGTCGAATATGTGTCAGATCACTCACATATCTAACAAAGGCGAGTCCTGAAAATAACAATGATTAGCTTAGACATGTGGTGACTGCTGAAAGTCTGTAAATATAAAGCCTGTAAAGGGAATAAAATCCCAGCAAAAACAACATATGATTCAATGGGTTAATTGTAACAGCTATTAACATTAGTTTCTAAAGCAGGAGGTACATAATATAATTCTTTTCAATTGTGTGAAGTTGCCTCTAGGCAACCGAAAAAGTCATAGACCAGCTTACAATAATAAGTTTGTAGTTGACATGTCATACATTAGCATTTATATATATATATATATATATGTATATGTGTATGTGTGTGTGTGTGTGTGTGTGTGTGTGGTACAGGTGAAGCTGCGGTTGCCCATCTCAGAGACATTATTCCAGATGAACAGAGATCAGCTGCAGAAGCTGGTCCAGTATCTGATCACAGCCCACCACACTGAGGTGCTGCCCACTGCTCAGAAACTGGCTGACGAGATCCTCTCCTCCAACTCTGAGATCAACCAGGTCCATGGTGAGAACATTTCTGGCAAACATTGTCCATATTTGACTGATTTCAAGTAAAAAGCCACATGATTGTGTGATTTTTAGAGCAACTTTCATGCCTCACTTATCCACCAAATCCATCTAGGACCGATTTATAATGTGCTAAATGCGTGGCAGTCGAAAAGTAAAGCTGTTGTTGAAAAGTCTGCTCCAATGAGGTGCTGTCCAACCCTCTGCAGTGATATCTTCACAGCAACAGGCCAGACTTTAAAGCTTCCAGACTTAAAACAAGCTGCATGCTGGCCTACAGGCTGTCATACGTCAGAGCCCTGATTACTCCTGCGAAGCAGCAACGCAGGCTTCAAATGGTTCGTTTGATTTTTAGTTCCCACTCTCCAGTGACTACCTCCTTCCAGTGGCGGGAGTATGTTGAAGAAAGCAGGGGGGAAAAAAAGAGTTGAATGATGAAATGGACGCAGGAGAAGGCGGAGAGTGATGTGTGGAAAGGAATGGGACCGTGAGAGGAAGAGACAGGAGAACTGGCACTTGGGGAAATGGAGGAGAGGAGACGGAAAGGAGAGGAAACATGAAAGTACCGGAGAATGCACAGAGATGAAAAAGAAGAGGAGAACCATAGCAGACCTGCATTTGGGAAACGACAAACTAGACACATCCTTTCACCAAACAAAACTCTTTATCTGTTTCACTATTTCATCCTCCTCACTAAATGTTGACATTTTCCAGCTCTCCTGTCCAGGAAGCCCCGCGCTGTGTTTCCTGTCTGTGTTTGACAAGGGAGATCGTGGGGGTTGAAGTTCAGTCGATCCAGGAGCGAGGCTTTCTTTGATGGAGGAATGTTGCTGTTTGCCGCTGCGTACTCCCAGCCAGTTGGAAACACATCTCTGGGCTTTCCTCGGCTCGCTTCCTGCTAGATCAAAGAAGCTTCCCCCTTCAGAGCATATCTACATTTCCCCGTAGTATTTCATAGACACACACGCCCAGTGCTGAACAGAAGAAAAATAAAGTTGGCCTTATATGCCCTCAGTGCACGATTAGCTTACATCGAGCAGATTTTCTTGTCACATAGGTGCACTATAAGTAAAATGTAGTATCAGTTAAAAAAGTCAGCAGGGATTTAAAATGAGTCGGAATAACTGTTTGTTTTTAGGATCGGATTGCTCACTATACAAAAGGTCTGAGGAAATCTTGAATGACATGTTAGGATCAAGCTAAGGAAATAGTTGTGCAAGTGAGGCTGTCTAAAAGTAAACTCCATTTCCCATGGTTGCCGTTTGTTTATTGCAAATCGAGAACAGGAAGGAATAAAGTGACTGAGCCAATACACAGACTTTGCTCTCTTTGCACCAGCTTTGATGTGGAGAGAAGGATGTTAATGTTAGATTGAAATTGTGCTTCTAGGTTCTGTTTTGTTCTGTTTTTCATGTGTTTGTGTGCTTTCCGTCTGCTATGTGGGTTCATGTATATTTCACTGTGGCATTTAATGTGTACACTCGCAGGCGCTCCGGACCCGACTGCAGGCGCCAGCATTGACGACGACAACTGCTGGCATCTGGACGAGGATCAAGTCAGGGAGCAGGTCAAACAGTTTTTGTCACAGGGAGGATACTACGGCTCTGGGAAGCAACTCAACTCCATGTTCGCTAAGGTATGCATCACCCCCTTCTAATTCTGCTCTATTTTATTTATTGATTCATTTTATCCTAATCAGCATCAAAACACTGATTAGTAAAAAAAGTTTTTATTTGTAATCCCTCCATAAATGTTACCACTTGGAAACAACACTAAAATATCTTGCTTTTTTTCTACTCCACTAGTTTCTCCACTAGTAAAAACAAAGGAAGCAAGGTTAAATACTTCTTTAATTCAATAGGATATTGTTTTGAGGAGATTATGTGTTAAATTTCTTGTTACAAACTTAAGTTGTTAGAAGAAAGATGTGCCACATTCGTGCAAATTAAAGCTACCAGATTTGAACGTACTGGTAGACATATTCCCAAAAGTTATGGGACTCACAATAGACATGAAAAAAGATTAGTCAAAATCAATGTAACAGAGGGTGAGTCATCCTCAGTTTAAGTCCCTAGTACGGGTAAAGATCCAAAAATGCTCAATCCTACATTTTCCATAATGCAAAACACTGTGATGTCTTTCATTAGACCCTGACCAGCCTGGTAAATTTGAACCTCAGACCTCCAGTTCATAACACAGGCTTTCCATTTAAAAAAAGGAAGTGTTCATCCAGTCCAGATGGCCCTCAGGTCCTGAGAACATCTTAAGATTTCAATGTCAATGTAGAGGATTTGTAAATGCACTTTTCTCAGTGCTCTTTGTCTGAGTAAAACACTTAACACAGACCTAAATTCTGATGGGGTCTGAGCTGTCGATTTCACTGCCAAACTGTTTAATTTAAGTGGTGTTCAGTAGGTTTTATAACATCTTACATGTTGCTTGTCAGCCTAGACCCTTGATGATTTGTGTGAAATCACGCTATATCTTTCGCACATATGACACACAAGATTTTCACACATGTCATATCAGGATTTTAGACACATGCTTCTTTTGGTATTAAAAGAATTATAGGAAATATACTCTTTCACTTACAAATATCAGCTTACTAATTAGCTCATTATATCTAATGTGTTTTTAGCCGCACACAAACCAAAAAGTAAAAACGTCACATTGTGGTTATATGGAGGTAGTTATGCATTGAAATATTTCTTCACTTGTCACGTACTGTATTAATTAGGTAGCCTTAGAGGTGTTGATAAGCTAAAATAAGCTAACCGCCCCCCTGGCTCTAGCTCCATACTAAACAGACGAACACATGAGTCGTATCAGTCTTCTCATATTTTCCAAAATGGCACACTATTGCTTCAACAACAAGGAATCTCAGTCTATGATTGGCAAGTATGTTAAGCAGAGCTGCCAGCTATTTAAAGTGTTTATTTCTCTCCTGAAATACATTCTGATGAGCAAGGATGCTCATCGATAGTAGTGACTTTAGCCTGTACTTGCTGGGTCTTTCCAGGTGAGGGAGATGCTACGAATGCGAGACTCCAACGGCGCCCGAATGCTGACGCTCATAACGGAGCAGTTTATGGCAGACCCCCGGCTGTCCCTATGGAGACAACAGGGCACGGGCATGACGGACAAGTGTCGGCAGCTCTGGGATGAGCTAGGTAAGCACAGTCAGATAAATGTCAGGGAAAAACAGAGAAAACACTATTAAAATGACTCATTTGTTTAGGAATGTTTCAACTTGGCCTATCAGCTCGCTAGTTTGTCCATAAGTCACTTCAGGTCAGACAGCCAGGCCGACAGAAGTGTCCAGTCTGTCAGTTGCTGAGACAAATTGGCAGTCACCTTGTCGGGTAAACATTTACCCAGTCAGTAAGCTATTTGGTCATCCAGTCCTCCTGCTCGGGCCTCTCCTCTCTCCTCCTCCTACTCCTTCCACAGAGTGAATTATAAAGGCTGCCGATCAATACGGCTGCTCGGCTTCTCTGCAATCAATCTCCGCATTTAGGAGGTCAATGAGAGCACTTCCTGGGTGAGCGAGGGAGATCATGACACAGACACAGACAGAAATAACAGCCAGACAGTCAGGGTTTGCTGCCTGATCATTTTTCTCAGAGATGCAGGCATCCGACAGTTGACTCAGCTCGAGGTGTGTGTAGCGTAGAGCAGGTGTGTTTAGTGTAGTGAAGTTAGTGTAAAAGGCCACCAAAGCTGCCTGTTATTACCAATATTATTTTGATTTACTCACTATAACGACTCTGGCTTTTATGAATGACTGAGGCAAACTCATTTATGGAATTCAGAATAGCTGTTAGCTGACTTTTTCTTCGTCTTTGTAGAGTCAGTGTTGCAGTTTACAAGTGTTTTATAGTCGTGACTGCTGACCTATGATTTTGTAAAACATTCAGAGGTATTACCTAGATGTTATGGCACGGCTTTGATCATTTATAGTGCAGTTTCAGAAACAAAAAGTAGCATTCTTCAACCAGGCAGAAAAGGACAATGACTAAATGCTGTATTTAACAGATTTAGCTGTATTATCTTTTTGGTATTATGTTTGTGGGTTTTTGTAGAGTAATAGATGCATTGTTTAGTTGATGAAATGGAAAACAAAAGGAAAGGTGAAGGTGCAAATGTTACCAAAGCGCATCTTAAATTTGCTCAATCAAGTCGCAAGGATATTCCATTTACTACAATGTGTTACAGAGAAAAGCATCAAATCATCACTTCTGAGAAGCAGGAACAAGGCATGTTAATGATTAACCTGTTATCAAAATGCAAAATGTTCTGTCAGTTAACAAATTAATTAATCTACAAGTCACTTTTGCTCTTGGAGGGGTTAAAAGCTTTTGTTGTATGTAATATTAGTTTTATTAATTGTGCGTATAGGGATTCAGCCTAAAGGTGTTCTCCTTGCAAACATTTTGAGAGATTTATGTGACAGCATAAATAGTGAATAAACCCAGACCTGACCTACCTTTTGTTTTAAGATTGCAATCAGTTTTTGTGGAATGGCAGCATTGTGAGGTTTCTCTTGTTGGCACAAGGAAGTGTGAAGTGGCGATACTTACTTTCCTTTTACAAATAATGATTTATAAAGGCCCTGAGTTTCTGAGGCTAGAGGAAAAGAAAAGAAAGCACTAAAGAGTCTTTTTGTAGCACTTAGAGAATTCAAACAGCTTTCATTATGGCAGACACTGTCCAGGTCATTTCTTTTAGTTAGAACCACGCTCTTAAACAGCACTCCAGAGCCTCTGCTGCCTTTGTAGCCTGACCTCTGACCGCCATCCTTTCCCTAGGTGCGTTGTGGGTGTGCGTGGTGCTAAATCCCCACTGTAAGAGTGAGGAGAAGAGCAGCTGGCTGAAGCAGCTGAAGAAATGGGGCGACATGGATGTCTGCCCGCTGGAGGACGGCAACTACGGCAGCGAGCTTCCAAACATCACCAACGCTCTGCCGCAGAGCAACCTGGCACAGGGTCAGCGCGAGCACACACACACACACACACACAAGATATACATACTGTGTAATCCAAACAGGAATACACACCAGATTTAATCTGAACTTGAATGTTGTGACTCCTGGACAGATAAGATCATGGGGCAACATGACACTGTCACTGACCCTGTGGGTGTGTGTTGTTTTCTCAGACTCTCTGTCCAGGCCGAGGAGGACGGTGTTCAGCCGGGCAGTCGAGGCCTGCGACCTCCACTGGCAGGACAGCCACCTCCAGAGGATCATCAGCAGCGACCACTACATGTCTCCATCCTACCAGAGAGAGGGCGAGAGCCTGCTGTTCAACCCGCAGGGCCTGCCCCTCTGGCTAGGTGAGCGCACGCACACACACACACACACTAGCTTTATGAAGTCATAGTGGGATTATTTTACTCCTCAGAAAGTCAACTGTTTTATTTGGACTAGTTCTGTGTGAGAACTCCTCAATGTCGCTGAAATTGGAACATTTATTAATTGCACATTTCTAGGAACAGTAGTTGTATTTACCTACTGCATCATTTGCACTCTGCAATGTACAAGTGCTCACATCTATTATAATTTATTTCAAATAATTAGTTTATTTAAGCTCCAAGTGTGCACTGAGCAACATGCACACACTTTCTGCATTATGACAGTATACAAAAAAAGTTTCAGGAGGAACGACAGTGTTTCTGTGGCACGTCTATTTACTCTCAATCTCTTAATTCCACCGAAAGCCGACCCAACACACACTCACACCCACACACACACACACACACACACGCACAGTAATTCTGCTGATATTGAGGCCAGTATCTGCAGTAAGCAGCTTCCAGCTAAGATCTGTCAGATTCTGCAACTTAAGCCAGCTATCAGACGAACACTTGCGTTCTGCTGAGACTGCACTGTGTGTGTGTGTGTGTGTGTGTGTGTGCCATTACTGACTACATCAAATGTCCCACAGTGTATGTGTTTGTGAGTCTGTTTGCAAGAGAGTGAGTGGAAAAGTTGTGTGCCTTTAAGTGTGTACAGCAAAACGATTCTGTGTGTGTGGGCATGTTTATTTCATTTAATTCAGTTCGTGTGTGTGTGAAGCTGTCCTGAACCCACCTTCTCTCTCTGACAACCACACAGACCACGTTCCGACGGCATGCGCTCGTGTCGACGCTCTGCGTTCCCACGGTTACTCCAGGGAAGCCCTGCGATTGGCCGTCGCCATCATCAACACCCTCCGCCTCCAACAGCAGAGACAGATGGACATCTACAAACACCAAAAGAAAGGTAAAACACACGCACGTATAGAGCCGTTTGTTTTCTGGAGCGAGTGTGGTATCTGGATGGATCATTTGAACATTTTATATCCTGCTTTCTTCCTCTCGCAGAGCTTCTCCAGAGGGGTGTGACTTCCACCACCAACCTGGAAGGCTGGGTGGGTCATCCCTTAGACCCAATTGGCTGTCTGTTCACCACGCTCACCGAAACCTGCCGTGTGGACGACGACAACACCATGGACACCGGGGGTATGAAAACAAAGATGTGGTTCTGTTTCTCCTTTTTTTTTAAAAGTGTTCTCTTTATGGAAATTCAAATAACAAATCATGACTACTCTCACTCCAAATTCAAACAAACGTTCGAGATTTGTAAAAAAAAAAATTATTTTTTACATTACATTAAATGGTAGACAGTTTGATGCTGCTCTTTACCATGGTGACATGGCGAGCAAAGCTGAGCTAAGCTTAACATCCCATGTCACCTCCATTATGAGCAGCCATTAGTCAAGAGTGCTTGTTAGAGCTGCAGCAGCATGACAGTGTTTATTTATTGTAGAGACAGGAAGTAAGAGGGAGAGAGAGAAAGGAAAGGATTTAATCATGTTAAATAAATGTTCACAGAAAAATATTATCCAGACATGTACAATTACATATTATGTTACAAGCATGGCTATTGGTAAACTAAAACAGAGTCATGTCATAAAATAAATGGCCAACAATTCTAATAATCAGTTATTTGTTTAAGTCATTTGTCAGTCAACAAGACTAAGAGCCTTTAGCTGTGCTAACAGCTCTGTGAGGCTGCACTTAACCACAGCAATAAAATGCAAACATGCATATATTAATGCGGGTATAATGTTTACTTTATACTCTATCTTAGTTTAGCTTGTTAGCATGCTAATTTTTGCTAATTGGCACTAAACACAGTGTACAGCTGAGGCTGATGAGAATGGCATTAGCTTTGCAGGTATTTGTTCATAAACCCAAAGTGCCAAGGATTAATTAATTATAGCATCTCAAATGTGAGGATTTTGAACTGTTGGTCAGGCTATTTGAATATGTTACCTTTGATTTTGAGAAATGGGGCGTTTTTAACATTTTCAGACAATTTCTTCTATAAATTTGAACCAATTTATTGAAAACGTTGTTGAAAGTAAATAAAAATGGTAGCTTCAGCCACAATAATGCATATATTAAGACCATAATCGCACTCACTCTGCATGTCCTCTGTTTAGTCTGCTACACTATCATTGCTGTGATTGGAAGCTAACCTTCTGTCCACTAAATCTAAGTAAGATAAAGACTTAATATGTACTCCAGCAAAATGTCCACCCAACCTTAAATCTCCTCCCAGTCTTCTCACACAATACATTAGTCAAAGAGCTTATTTGCCAAGCACAAAGTATAATTCCTGGCACACTTCACCATCTGATGCGGTGTAATCCTGCAGCAGAGGTGATGGGGCGCTCCAGCAGTGAGTCAACAGACAACAGATCCCATGTTCTTATATCAGGACTGGGCGCTATTGTCCTGCAGACAGCCATAAACTAGCAGTGCATGAATGGATCGGGCTGGAACACCCTGCTCATTTAGACCACACTCCTTTTGTGTGTGTGTGTGTGTGTGTGTGTGTTGTGTGGTATGTATAGAATCCATCGCCATTTGCATTTCTCACCCTGCCCAGAGCTGCTTTTTTTTTTTTTTGCACCAGTGGGCATTGCAACAGAGCAGAAAAGGGGTTGGGTTTTACCATTGTTACCAGGCTACAGGGAACTATTGTTAATTCAAACAATGCTTACCACTGGCACACTCATTGGTGTATGTGCGTGTGTGGTAGAGATGGAGAGAATGTTTGTTTTTGTATGTTGTTGTGGGAATTTGATTAGACTGGTGTGAGTATTTTGCATGCATGTGTATGTATAGCCTGGTCGCCATGCTTTATTCTCCCTCTAGAAGACAGCTGGGAACATCTGTTAAAACAGGGGCGGATCTAGACAACACGTCAACCAATCAAAGTTCAGATTTTTCTCTGGTCTTTTCAAATCAACCAATCAACCAACCGTCCATGGATTAAAAAAAACTAAAATGAGTTAGTACTGGGGTTAAGTCTGTAAAATCAGTTTCCACTTTTCCCTAGATTTCCACCCCCCCTCACGCACACACACACACACACACACATACACTCTTACATCAGTGGAATAAACAGGATTGAGGGGATCTATTGCTGAGAGGGGGGGTTAAGCAGAATGATGGGGTGGAGGAGCAAGATAGAACAAATGGGCACCAATCAACAGCTGAGGCTCTCATGGCATCTGTTCTCAGTTATAGCTGTCGAACATTTGGTGTAGCTTAGCGGCCATCTTGGATTAGTGATCACAATGTACCATCAATCCATAAAATGTTAAGTATGTGAAATTTTCTCTGAAAAATTAAAGTTATCTGACATGCTAGCTTCAGTTTTCACTAAGAGATAAAGGGATAGCCTTGGTTGTTTCCAAGTATGTCTTAATATACGCGTTTCTCTGCCCATTCTGGCCCTGAAGCAATCTCCCAAAGTGAACTACACTCTAATGAATGGAAAAAACCCACAGTCCTTGATTATTGCCAGAATGCAGATATGCTAATATAAGGCTTCAGCAGTGCGAGTTAGGCAAATGAAATGGCTACCACACAATGACTGTCAGTTCCTCAAAACTAGATTTTTTTTCCTATTTAGATTACAATTTAGTTTGAATTTAACTTAAAACAGAAGACCTGAAGCCGCTGAGTCTGAACATTTTACTTTTGTTCTTGCACTCAAATTCAGCTGCATAACATCACAGGGAGTATCAGAGTCTCCTTCCCAGCAAACTCCTAAATAAAAACACCAATTGAGCTACTTTTATAATGGGTAGGACGCTTCATTGGGCGATGTTGTCTCTCACAATGGTGCAGTAAAGCTGCTAAGGGGTCAATTCATGGCCAGGACAGACCTGAAGACTTATTATAGTGACCTAAAGACTCTCAGTGCACATATGGGCATGTGAGTATTGTATTAAAATAGACTTGGGAAAAAACTTGAATAAATGAATGTGTCTGGTAAATCCCCTGCTTTTTTGTAGTCTCAACCACATCCTTGATTCTTTGTTTCATCTGTTTGGCTCACTTCCTATACAGCCAGTGGAGACGACATTAATGAATTAAATGGCTAAAACCAAAATAATCCCCCACACAGAGACCAAAACGCTAAAGAGTTGAATTTCTTTCTTTTCAGAAGGTGACGCCAGGCCTCCGGTCTATCACCACGTACCAGTGTGGGGCAGTCCTGATGGAGGGGAGTCCTACCTGACTTTGGCCTTAGAGGTGGCTCTGATGGGTATGGGCCAGCAGAGGATAATGCCCGAAGGCCTGTATGCTCAGGACAAGGTATGGTAGTCCCAAAATATGCACTGATTCATTTGTAGTGATAATATATACATTTTAACAGCAAGAATAGCCTCAGAGCAAGAAGGTTCACCCCGATTGGCCCGGCCTTTCTATGTGGAGTTTGCATGTTCTCCCTGTGTCTGCGTGGGTTTGGTCCAGCTTCCTCCCACTGTCCAAAGACATGAGGACTAGGTTGATTGGTGACCCTAAATTGTTCTTAGGTGTAAGTGTGACTGGTTATTTGTCAATGTGTGGCCCTGCGATGGATTGGCGACCTTTCCAGGGTGGTACCCCGCCTTTCGCCCGATGTCAGCTGGGATTGGCTCCAGCGCCCCACAACCCTGTACACAGGATAAGCGGTTTACAGTGGATGGATGGAAGAACTTAGATGATAAACTGATTTAAGCCCCTGATAGTGAATTCAATAATGCTAGGCTGCTTGCAGTGGGCAACTAAACTGCATTTTGGTTTGAATTTGCCTGGTGTAGACAATGTCGCCATGATAGAAAAGCACAATAATTAAACGTCTATGTGAAGTAATTGCCATGCAAAAAAGAGAGAAAAGGTCACAGCATTTTGTTTCCTGAAAAACAGGCAGAAAGTCAGTGTACTTAAGTTCACATTGAATTAGAATAAATCCAAGGGACATTTCTTTGTGTGAACGATAATCTGCTTTAAAGTGCTTAAAATGGCCGTCATAGACCTTTCTTAATGTCAACAATATTAATGTTTGAATCAGTAACAATATTAATGTTTTAGGCAAGGCAAGATTATTTATATAGTGGCAATAACAAGAAAGCAATTCAAAGTGCTTTACATAAGACGTAAAAGTGTTAAGATATAAAGGAAACAGGCAATATAAAAAGACAATACAAAAGGACACATGATTGGATTTATAAATTTAAAGTTTATAAAATTCCCTGAAGGTCGTGTTAATGGTGAAATAAGATCAGTCTCTGTCATGTGTACTGTACATGTAGATACACACAGATGCAAGAGTGTGAGGTATTAAAGCACCCTGCTGGTCCTGTAAATACCTCAAGCTCACAATCTTCTTAAAAAGGCATTTAAACTCCAAAGTGCTAAGTTATTTTCTCTTATCTTACAGTTATAAATCATGAATTTCAACCTGCTGCATATATTTTCTTGAACCAATTCTAATATTTTTTTTTTATCTTCACATCATTTTATCCCATTTTTAGCTCAGAACTAAACTGAACATTTACCCACAGTGAATAAAATGTGCATTGTGAATATTTTCCAGGTGTGTCGTAACGAGGAGCAGATTGTTGCAAAACTTCAAGAACTGGAGCTGGACGATCTCCTGGTTCAGACTCTGCGGAAACAGGCCATACAGCTACTAGAAGGTACAACAACAACATCTGTTGGAGTTTGTCAGATATTTTTATTGCAGATGTTTTTTATATTAATTACATTCAGATTAGACTATTTCAGACTTTACACCTTAAAATAAATCAGTACCTTATTATTACTACTGATTTGGTAGTAGATTTTGGTAAAACAGGTGGTCCCGAAGGCCAAACCGGTCATGAGTCATTCTGACCACGCTCTTAGTCAGGAATTCAGTTTAATGCCCTCAGGATGAAGCTACCTCGCCCTAATAAGAAAAACTTATAGATAAAGAGAACAGAACAGACAAATAATTTTATTCCTTCTGCCATCAGGCTTTTAAATACTGCCGACAGTGGCAGCTAGACATGTGCCAGGCATTGTAAACCTCTGTAATTATTGATTGATTATTTATTATCTATTTATTTATTTTCTCGAATTAAGGTCCCTGCGTGGTCCCTGCATTGTGGCCTGTGTATTCGCTGTCTTGCTCTGGTGCCCAAACGCTTATATGTTGTCATTAACAGGGTTTCTGAATGTTTGATTGATTGTAGTTTTTGTGTTTGTCATGTACAACTGGCAGACTAAAATGAAATTGCCCTACGGGGATAAATAAAATAGTTTGAATTAAATTAAATTGTTATTATTGTTGTTGTTGTTGTTGTTATCATCTTAGTTTGACCTGTGGTGTTAATTTACCTGTTTTACCTGAGTCTGTTTTACATCCAAGATGTGCCTCATGCATGATGGTCCTACTGGCTTTTACATTGTTTAAAAGAAAAATGAACCTAACTTTATTTTGTCTTGGTCCAGCTGGTCCGTTCAGCGGTCTAGGTGAGGTCATCCACAGGGAGAGTGTTCCCATGCACACCTTCGCCAAGTACCTCTTCTCTGCCCTGCTGCCACATGACGCAGACCTGGCATATAAGGTGGCTCTCCGTGCCATGAGGTCAGTTTCTCAATTCAGTGCCGTGTTAAAAAGCTATAGATTGAAACTGATATGTGATGCATATTCAAACATTAATACATACTGGGTGTCATTTTAAATGATTTGTGAGTTAATTGATCTTTATGGTCATTTTGGAGCCTGTAGCATGAAGTAATGTGTGTGCGGTAAGTTGTCTGTCATGTACAGTGCTGTGAAAATGAAAAAGTCTAGTATTGATATTGGTGCTACTGAATTTTAGTGCATTGCACTCAGAGATGTTTATAAAATTTTGTCCAGTCTCACTAATATGCTTCAAAACCATTTTTATAAACCGGTTTTTAAACAAAAACTGAACATTATAACCCTCATGAAGAAACTGTAAACTGTGAGTGTAGACCGGTAGTAGAAGCTGCCAAGCATTCGTTGTGATGGGCTAATTTTTTAAGGTATTTATACTAATATATCTTAATCAGTAGCAAAAGAAATGTTATTTGAAGTTAGAACAATTCTGTAGTATCTACAAAGCAGCTGACCTTTAGCTGTATATGTTAGCGTAGATGGGGTTTTTTTGTTGTGCGAATTTAATTTATAAAATGTATCCTAGATTTAATTTTAATTGGCCTTAATCTTTGATGAAAACTAAACACATGGTGCAAAACAAATGTTGTGTGTTCCTTTCAGGCTGCCGGTTCTGGAGTCCTCAGCAGGCTCCGGGGACGTTGGCCACCCTCACCATGGCATCTCCATAGTTCCAAGTAGATACCCGCGCTGGTTCACACTGGGGCACCTGGAGTCACAGCAGTGTGAGCTGGCCTCCACTATGCTCACTGCTGCTAAAGGTAGCAGTAATCAGTAGAGTGTGGAAAATGTCCCTTCAGATGTTTCTATGCGTGCTTGTTAATAAAGTTTTTTGTGTTTTTTTTTTTTTTGCCTGCAGGTGACATGCTGAGGTTGCGGACGGTGCTGGAGGCCATCCAGAAAAACATCCACTCCTCCTCCTTAATCTTCAAGCTGGCTCAGGATGCATTTAAGATAGCCACACCCGCAGACAACCCACCTGACATAACTCTGCTCAACGTAGCACTGGAACTAGGCCTACAGGTACTGAGTGTGTGTGAGAGAGAGACAGCAGGCGTATGTATGAGGGCGAGTCAGTAAATTTTCACAAATCAGTTCACCACAAAAAAATCAGAGCACTGGTCACCAGTCAAAACATGCAGCATTTTCTTTGAACTGGTGATTCCTGCAGGCCTCCTCAGCCTCACTACAAATTAACAGAGAAAACATCACACAGCTTCTTACCAATGTTGATGAGAAGAAAACCACATAATTAGGCCTTTTGGGTTCCACAGTAAACGCAAAAAAACTCTTCAGATGATCAAGGCTACACTGTTATTGCTGGCTTCACCTGCCTCTTTCTGCTGAATCCCCGTCAGCAAACCTGCTAAATAAGTGCTCAAACTGGAAGGGTCATAATTAGTCATCTGTGTAATTATGAACACATTTTGGATACATCTGTCATCACTGGAGACATGTGGTGTTGTACTAACTGTTAAGCTATGAAAATCACACATTTCCTGTTCACATATGTTAGAATTTTAGACAAACTGATGTAATGTGATACGTTCAATGCGTTCTTATTCCCCTTTGTGCAAAGCAGCAGGATCAGGAAAAATCCTCTTCTGCATGTGTGTTTTTGCAGGTGATGAGGATGACTCTGTCCACACTGAACTGGAGAAGGAGAGAGATGGTTCGCTGGCTGGTAACCTGTGCCACTGAAGTCGGTATGTGTAACCCTAACCCAAAGTATGCGGATGGTTCAGAGATGACATGGTGTATAAGGGGCTATAGTAATGGAAACCAGGTGAACCAAATGCATGCATAATATTAAGTAGAGACACACAAGGCCTTAGTGCCTGAGAGATAACAGGAACAAGTCAATAACTTATCATAGCCTGGTCAAAAATGACACAGGAAAGAGGAACCGATACGTTAAATTATGAAAATAACTATAAAAGAGACGTTTTTTTCTGCAATAAGCTGCTGAATATTGTCAGAGTTCCTTCTAAAGGATTTATCGAAGTCTGTCAAGGTAAACATTTCAAAATGAAACGCAATATGATCATAACTCTTACATAAATATTCCCTTTTTTCCTCATCTACCGTGTTAATTCTTTCTTTTAAGAGTATTGCATGATTTACACTCTGACCACAATAAATGTTAAATCCTATCTTGTCCTCATCAGGTCTGCGGGCGTTGGTGAGCATCCTACAGAGCTGGTACACTCTCTTCACGCCGACCGAGGCCACCAGCATCGTGGCGGCCACCGTCATGTCCCACAACACCATCCTGCGCCTCAGCCTCGACTACCCCCAGCGTGAGGAGCTGGCCAGCTGTGCCAGGACCCTGGCCCTGCAGTGCGCCATGAAGGACCCCCAGAACTGCGCTCTCTCGGCTCTGACGCTCTGCGAGAAGGACCACATCGCCTTCGAGACGGCGTACCAGATTGTGATCGACGCAGCATCCACCGGTATGACTTACTCCCAGCTGTTTACCATCGCAAGGTACATGGAACACAGAGGATACCCGCTGAGGTCTTTCAAGTTGGCCTCCCTCGCCATGACCCACCTTAACCTGGCTTACAACCAGGACACTCACCCAGCTATAAACGACGTGCTCTGGGCCTGCGCGCTCAGCCACTCTCTGGGCAAAAATGAGCTCGCAGCCATCATCCCCCTGGTGGTGAAGAGCGTGCACTGTGCCACGGTACTGTCTGACATCCTGCGACGGTGCACCATGACGGCGCCCGGGCTCGCCGGCATTCCCGGGAGAAGGAACTCTGGGAAGCTAATGTCAACAGACAAGGCGCCGTTGCGGCAGCTCCTGGACGCCACAATCTCTGCATACATCAACACCACGCACTCTCGACTGACGCACATCAGTCCGCGGCACTATGGAGAGTTCATAGAGTTCCTGAGCAAAGCACGGGAGACTTTCCTGCTGGCACAGGACGGCCACATTCAGTTCGCCCAGTTCATAGACAACCTGAAACAGATCTACAAGGGCAAGAAGAAACTCATGATGTTGGTCAGGGAGCGCTTCGGCTGACCTTGCCCCTCCCTCACAGGGACCCTCTTCTTGGGAAGTAGTTAAACTTATTTGTTTCTATTTAAGGTTTTTTGGATTCTTTGTATTTTTACTTCTTTTTTGTTGAGCCATTTGTTGACTAAGTCTTAAGTTTTTGTCCTGTTTTGTTGTTTTGTTTCTTGAATGTGAACCAGGAAGTGTTCGCAGTGCATCGCTCTACTTCACTGAGACTGCAAAAAGGGGGAAATGGCTTGAAATGTCAAAGAAACAACAGCAAAAACAAAGCATTCTTTCTCCTCCAGCTAATGGTAAATCTAATATGAAAAAGTTAAAAGATTGTGATGGAAAAAGACAAAAGGAACTTTTATTTTTCAGCAGCACATGACGATTTAAAAACCAAAAGCTTTTGTTGGATGGGGTACTTACTTTGAGCCAGGAGACACTTTCAGCTCGGGTTAAGAAGGAAAAGAAGAAGAGGAAGTGGTTTTCAAAATGGAAGGAACATGTCATTCCAAAAGGAAAAAAACAACCTGCTGAGGTCAAAGCCACACGTAGTGTTACTCTCATACCTCGACTGTATTATTTGTCAGCTTTAACTCTCTCTATCAGAAATGGCCTCTTCTTTCATTCAGGGCATCTTAGAGTAGAGAAGGCAGAATACAGAAGGACACGTGTGGTCTCTCTTTAGAAGACGACAGTAACAAAAAGGGTTTTTAAATTTCACTTAAGCCACTCTAGACTAGCTCCTCCCCTCTAAACCTGCTGGTCAGAGCTTATCCTTAAGAATAACGTCCGAAGAACAACCATGTTGCTTCGCAGAGTGCATGTTTTGAAATCCAGAAGCCTGACAGTGACATGTTTCATCCTGTAGATGCAGAGTAGTTAAGGCTCCACGTGCACATATGTATAAAGTATATCTCGTATGTCCTCCTATAAGCTTATTAACAGTGACAACAACTGTGATGAACAGAGGAGGTCACATTATTCTCATCTCCAGCGATACCACTGCACTGCTGTACAGCTGTTTGTGGCCAAAATTAAATTGTTAAGACTCCAGCTGTCACCTTTTAAATGCTAGATCAAGATTTAGTCAGTAAGCAATATAAGTCTGCGCTTCATTTTTATCACATATCGGCATTTATTTCATCTTCTTGTATTCTGTTGGGAAGCTTTGGAACATATTGGGACATTGGTGATTTCAGTTAGTTGTTAACTCTGCCTGGAGCTAAAGTCCCTTTTCCATCTCAAGACCGTTTGCCTGAACTCAGGAACTTTTGTTTCAAGTTTGTTTCCCAGAACTTTTTCATGAACCCAGAGTGTTACCGAGTTTTAAAAGATTTTTAAAAGTTTAAAAAAATCTGTGTCTAATTTTGGTTCTTTTGGTCATAGCTCCTACCCTTCTAGCCCTGGAAGTCCATATCGTACTTTTTACCATTTGCTATGAGTTCTTAGGGTGACCTGTGCAGTACGCTACCATTGCTGATTGGTCAAACAAGCACAAACCCACAAGGAAACATCCCCCAACTCTGATGTTCCCCGCAACTCTACATTTAGCTAAATGTTTCGTTTTTTCTGGCCTGCAAAATAACCGTTGGGTCAAGTCTTACTGTGCTCTTTCTTAACTTGTTGCACTGCCCCCAAATGGCCAAAAAATCAGTTCATGGTTGTTTAAATTGTGTTTATTGACCAACTAAAAAAGAAAAATGCTCATGTTTAAAACATTAAAAAGCCACAGTAATTGCAGAAATCACACTTGTCACCATCATGTTTAACTTCAGTGTTCCTGAATTTTTACGTTCCTCCAATTCTTCGGTCTTGTGATGGAAAAGGGTCGATAGTTACTAAAGCTCTTACCTGTGAATGTTACTGGTTGTGGTCATTGGGGACTGTGAGGATGAGTGGCCTTGTCTTAAAAGGGTTGCAGATACACAGTGCAAAACACAGAAAATACTGTATGTTTTATGACTTGTCGACTTAATCGTGCATATTTGAGATCACATGCCTTGGCACAGGAAGTCCTTTTTTTTTTCTTTTATGCGGGATGTTCATGCTCCCTTTTCTTACCCAGTGGTAAAGTGTTGTTGTTAATGGCAGTAGATGGCAGTACAGAAAGAGTTGGACTAAACGTCATCGTACAAGCACTTCACACAAATACCTCTTCAGTACGTTCCTGCCTGCTTCAGCATTTATTTATTGATTGTTTGGTAACTTTGTATGACTGAGTAGAAATCGCAGACACACAAAAAGAACACAAGCGAATGAGTCAGCCTGTCGATGGCAGGACATTAAAATAAAAGGGTATTTGAATGGAGGGACATTTTCTTTGTCTGCTTTTACATTCCACGAGAGCTACCTTCACCCACTACCCGGGTAGCCAGTCACTACTCTGGGCCTTTTTTTGATCTGAAGGAGCGCAGATGGAAGAATGGAAAAAGGAAAACTGAGCAAAAGAAAGAAAAGAGAGGCTAAACTCAGTTCTCAGGGACATCACTTAAAGAAACAAAACAAAAAGTAGTAGCATTAAGCATTTAAGATATTGTAAATATTAAAGTGTCAATTCAGAAAATTGTAAAGTTATAATTATTTATAATACGTATGTTATGTGTTTGGGTTTTTTTGCTCCTTTATTTTTATGTTTTCTGGCGGGGTGTACTCATACAGTTTTGGATGGAGGGGCTTGACAGCGTTTTTTTCTAAGGGCAAAGACTTCAAGGCATTTCTCAGGTGCTCCTGTGTACATTTCTTTCAATTTTGTTTTTGCTATAATAACTATTATTTGTACTTTTTTATTTTTTTATTTCTTTGATTTGCAAAGGATAAAAAAAACTGTTCCAAAAGGAAGCGCGTCATTCAGAGTTGAGGAGAATAAAGAAGGCATTCATTTGTAAACAGATACCTACTAAACCTGACTATGCAGAACCACTTCGATGGTCTTGTCACCTCTTAAAGATGCCCCCTAAAAACTTAAAAGTGTGGAAGAAGAGGCACAGTGGGCTGAACCACTATTGGGGGGTGAGGGAAGGGGGGGGGCAGACAAAGACAAGACCCAGCATGCTTGTATTTGGACAATGCGCAGTAGCCAGCTTGCATACGCTGCAATATGTAGAGGAGGTAAAAAAAAAAACTGTAGATGGTGGAAAATGCCTTTCTGACCGATCAATGTACAAAGTTTATTTTTGCTTTACTACTTTGTTGGTTTTTATTTAATCAGGACTCAAGCCTTTAGTGTCTTCTCAGAGGTGACATGTCGTGTGGCGGCACCACAGCGAGACAGAACAATACACAAATGTTAGAGAGCCTGAAACAGCAACTGTATGAACAAAAGAGACGACCTGTGGATGACCTTGTGCTCATTCCTCATTATAACTTTTTTTTTTTTATTGCTTTCTCAATTTCCTTCAGCCTACAAAGCTGGTTCACCTCTTCTGTCTCACTACCGTCATTTCTTTATCTAATGTTCAGTTGTTCCTCACCTCGTTCCCTCTCACGTAGGAAGGTGGGCGGGGGGGGGGGTTGGTTTGAAAGCAATGCATCCATGTGTAAGTGACCAGCGTCTGTGCAGCCACTTAATTTGAGGATAAAAAGTGGTGGAATTCATTTCTTGGCTGCTACGTTAGCATGACAAGGCTGTTTTCCTGAATCGCAGATGACAGAGGGATATTATTTTACCACTTGCTTAACAGCTGCCTTTATGTGATGCATCAACTGACAGCATTACAGCAACTTTCCTCCCTCTAACTTGAGCTCTATTTTTCAGTCTGTGTTATCTGGATCAGCAAGTTCCTGATGTTTTCTTTCTTTCTGTCTTTCTTTCGTAGGAGAGTACTATTTGCTGGTAGGAATCTAGTTCACCTACTGTTTCCCAGTTTGTTTTGTTTTTGATTCTCTCTAACTTAAGGGAAAATTGAAAGTGTTTGTTGCCTCTTTGTGCTACTGATTATGAAAAGGTATTTCCAGTATTTGTTGCCACAGAAGTATGATAGCTTATCATCAACATTTGTTCTTTTTTTTTTTTTATTTGTAATTTTTTTGGTGCAACTTCTTGAGCTACTGTCTATAAAGCGAGAATTTATTACTATTTATGTAACGCTACTACCATTTTATATTGATTTGTGTTGGAATCTCAGTGCTTTTCTATGAATAAAGTGTGAAACACGTTACAAGGACTTCTTTTTTATATTTGTTGTTGCATTATTTTGGAAATTATATTCACTGTGTCTGGTTTCGGACCTCCAAGCAGTGATTGAAAGTTACTAAGGACATTTACTCAAATACTGTTTCACTTAAATTTTGTGCTGCTTTACTAAAGTATTTAAATTGTATGTGTTAGACTGATGCGTAACTATATTTTAGAGCAAATAGTTTTACTTTTTCTCCACTTCCAAAATATCAAAAAACATCAATTATACTAACAAGTTATTAACAATACATACTAATACATAGCCTATAGATTTGGTGTTGTCCAATTCATTGATGGTGCCTCTGCTGCCTCATTTGAGTGACACGTTTTTTGTGTCAGCAAACAGTCTCCCCTTCATCAATGATTTTTGCATCTGTGATTTGAAAACCAAGATGCTTCATCACATTCTTCTCTTGTTTTTTTACGATTTTACAGCTCACTAGTTTTGCTTTGGCATCGGCACCAACAATAGCCTTATTTACTGGGCTAGACAAGACAGTACATTTTAAGACTGCCCTCCGCTAAAGTACGAGGCACAGCCTGTCATAGCAGATATTTCATTTCAATTATCTCCAACCTGACCAGCTACAGCATAACAATACTTCACAGCAACTGCCCTAAAAACAAGTCGGAGCGGGGAAGAAACATGGAAACAGTGGTTAAACTTTGACCCACCTTTGCTGTGCATGAGTCATTTTTTCTATGCAGTCAGGGATTATTAATGATGTTTTATGCGCACTCGAGTGCCGTTTACCTCCAAATAATGTGGTTAGATAAACTGGCTACTCTGATTGTCTTAGATTTCATCAGATACTTTTTAACAAGTACAATGTTATCATGCTTCTTAAAAATTATGAAAATATGACCTAAGTTGTAATTATGTGAAATGATCCTATAAGGCATGAAAAATAACAGAATTTTTATATCTAACAGTCTGAAAGGGGCCAATCTGCACTTGCACATATGTACTTTTACTGTTAATGCTTTTGTACTTATGTAAAATATTGTATGTAGGATTTTTAAATGTAATGTAGTGTATGTACAGCATATGTGAATATTTAATTGAATGATCTATGTAAATAATTAGTTTTTCCTGGTAAAATAAAAAACTGTACTATAAAGCTTATATGAGACATGATAATGTTTAGCGCAAAAAAACATCCATCAATTCATTTGGTAACAGGACACAAAGGAATACACTAAACCTTCGGCAAATAAGCTCTCCCACTATCTGTATATCCATTTCAAGTTTAAGTCTTGTAGAAGGCATATTAATATGTGTATCAGTGTGCACTGTACCTGTTCAACACCTGTATATGTTGTAGATCTGTAATATCTCAGCAGGGGCTTTCTCACAATAATATATGGATAAAAGATTTTGCAAACAAACTGCCTGTATCCCAGCTGGTGTGGCACAATCCTGCATCAGTGATAAATGAAGCACATGGGGGCTGATGCAGGTCCATCAATCTTTCACTCATTTGTCTCTTATCAGAATATTTTTATTCTATCCCTCCTCTCCTCCTTCCTTGCTTCATCCTCATTCATTAGGGATTTCTGCAAAGACACATGAGCAGACAATCAGGCCATCAAGAAGTGCTGTGTGCTCGTGGCTGTGTGTGTGTGTGTGTCTAGATTGATTGGCTCATGGTAAATGGGCTGATTTATATTAATTATCCAGGCAGATAGATGGAGAAGCTCTCTCTCTCTCTCTCTCCATCAATCCAGCTGTCTACATTGACCACGTAACGGCTTGTGTTTTACTTGCGCAAAATGCATGTAACTGCAGTGACTGTGTGGGTCCCTGAACTTGGGGGACCCACACTCCAGACTGTACCTGAACCGAACACAAAGGATACTGCTTTGCTGATGTGCTGCTCAGATACAACCTTCCACCATTAATGTCTTCCAGAAGATACTGTCCTCATATTTAAAGGATATTGTGTCTCCCCCCTGTTTACCTCTTGGGCACTGCAGAGGTGCCCTTGAGCAAGGCACCGAACCCCTAACTGCTATGCGACAGCCCCATCGCTCTGACATCGCTCATGTGAATACAGTTAATGCATGTCTGTAAGTCCAGTGTGTGTATATATGAATATTTCAGGCCTGTGTGTGTAAAAGCAAATGACAATGGAGTAAGTAGATTCATTAATTAGATCAGATTAATAAAGTCCAGGGTGGAGGTTCAGAACCTGTGGTCAGGCAACACATCATACGAACTAGTTCTTATGTAGCATAACTCGGCCCTCAGGGATAAGATGAGGAACTCAGACTACAACGGCTCCAGTTGAGTTGGTTCAGGCGTCTGATTATGATTCTACTTGGATACCTGTCCAACTGGGAGAAGAACCCTCATGCAGATCCAGAACACACTAGAGAGAACACATAAACTATTTGGCTTGGGAACAACCCAGGATCCCCCAACAACTTGGACCCTGCCAAGTATCAGAAAACAGAGGGATTCTCCAAAAGTCTCCTATTAACAAGGAAATCCAGTAGATGTACACTCACCGGCCACAGGTAGACCTGTTCAATTGCTTGTTAACACAGCCAATCACATGGCAGCAACTCAGTGCATTTAGGCATGTAGACATGGTCAGGACAACTTGCTGAAGTTCAAACTGCCAAGTCTGCAAAGTCTTTGAGGAATGTTTCCCAACAACTGGTTGAAAGTAAGCCACAAAGAATTAAGGCAGTTCTGGTGGCAGAAGGGGGTCCAACCTGGTACTAGCAAGGTGTGCCTAATAAAGTGGCCGGTGAGTGTTGCACTTGGACATTATTACCTTCTTAACATGCACTAGGGGGCAGTCAGACTAACAGTGAATTAATCAATTAATATTAGAGCGGGGAACCTTCCAGATCTTTTCATTTACAAATCCCTTAAAAGGAACCTCCAGCGACTGTATGTATATTTTCATTTAACAGTATGTGGTGATGCAAATAAGCGAGACGTGTAGTGTAGGATGTTACCTTTTGGCAGATACGTGGGGTACAAATCACCATGCTGAACGCGGTGGAATACGAAGTTATCATCAGCAAAGAGGGACAGTTCACAGCTGTCAGCATCTGCATTAGTGTGACGCATCTCAAGGTCTCCAGACTAAAGCCAGAGTTTCTGCTTCTCCCTCCGCCTCCCTCCATAATCACTGTGGTAATAATGCCTATCAATCTCTGTCACAAGGGCTGTGTGTGGATGTGTGTGTTCATTCATGCATGTGGTCATTGAAACACAGTGTGCGTGCGTGTGTGCGTGGGTGTGTATTTGGGGGCGGCCACTGATAAAGCGCTGATAGTGTCCATCCATGGCAGATGATGTACAGCCTGCTGTCTTTCCAGGCAGATTGGATTTTCAGGCCTGGTGATTTGCTGAGAGATGGAGCCTGGACCTCCTTCAAACACAACACACACACACTGAAACCCACAACCCACATCCACCTGTTCAATCTCTGTGCACAAAATAAGCACATAAAAGCCCAGGCACAAATACACACAAGTACACGCAATGAAATGAAATGTACACACACACGCACACGTACAAATACACATACTTGTATATTATTCTCCTGCCAAAGCCTTTAAAGGCGACCATGTGGACATTGATCTCCATTTCTAAAGAGCATAGATTCATTGTTACAGCCTTCCCTCTTGCTCACTCTCTCTGTCGACTCTCTCTCTCAAACACACACACACACACACACACACACACACACACACACCCCTCCTGTCACTTTGTTCCCAGATGGCCCACTGACACACAGTCGCAGCCTCTTCAGTCTTACCTGTCGACAATCAGCGGTGATTTTTGTTCATTTGTGTCCGCTATTTACCCAATGGAGGGTGTGCGTGTGTGTGTGCGGGGGGGGGTTACAACAAAAGCCTTGTGTGTGGGTGGGTGGTGTGTGCGAGTCTGTGTTTATGGTACTACAGCAACACAAAGGAGATGAATGAAAGCCCGCTTTCATTCGAGGGGGAATTGCTTTTTCGTATCCTCAACATTAATTCGGCTGCTTTGAGCTTTGTGTATTTTTGTATTTATTAATAACACTGAGGTCCACTTGCTTCAGCTCTGTCTTAATTATTTGGAGGCTTGAATTCAACATTTCATCTCTTCCTTCCACTTGAAACTGAAGTGGC
This sequence comes from Lepomis macrochirus, assembly GCA_024633595.2. Lineage (NCBI taxonomy): Eukaryota > Metazoa > Chordata > Actinopteri > Centrarchiformes > Centrarchidae > Lepomis > Lepomis macrochirus. The sequence continues at coordinate 10,181,582 of JALXJV020000012.1, read as the reverse complement.
GAATCAAAAAATGAAATCAATGGACCGCACTGTTGCACTGGGTAACATGTTGCTTCATCACCGTGAACACACACTCTGGAGCTTAGCTTGACTCAGTCCCACACACATACCATCCTGCTGCCCCGAACACAAGCACACAAAATGTGTATAAAAGTTCTGCTCAACTGTTAAAACACGAACCCTGGTACTCGAGACACAGTAACCACAACCTGTAATTCATCAACCAACCCCCCTGAACCAATTTCCTGCTTTACACTCAGATTGAAACCACACAACACTAGACACCTCTCTATATTTGGCACAGCCTTCATGAACAAACTCTCTTGTGTTCACATGCCATTCAAAATGCGAAACTTAAACTTCATGCTTCCCACTCTGACTCCTCACATGGGTAAACACATGTTGCACATTTGTTAAATAGGCTATCAGAAAAGGGCCACATGTGAGAAATAAATGCCAACAGAGTCGATGGAGGATGACGAGGAAACGCAAGAGCAAGACCAAGTAAAGCCATAACCTCCGATGAGATGGTTGGTCTGAGTATGAGGTATGTGAATCTCATTAAAGTATTGTGGTACTGCATACAAATAAAGTAATAAATGATTACTGTAGTACAGTATTGCAAGAGGACAATAGTATGTTTGCACTCATGCATGAGACTGGGAACTGCATTCCTACCTTCACAGTATGTACAGTGATGGTAGGAACTGCCATAGTTCTGCAAACTATGGAAGCTGCATGTGCAGATACATCTGTAGAAGTTTCTCAGGACTGTATTTGCCGAACTAGGCGATGCTTCTGCTGCTGCTTGGCCAGACCGAAACTTTGTCTTTACAGTTTGTGCAGAAGGCTTATTTTCATTTTTATATTGTTTATTCTGTATGAAGAAGACTTTAAAAATCCAATTGTGTTTGCTGAGATATGTTCACAGTATTTCAGAATAACAGGCTACTGTACGTAGTGTAACACTGAAAATGCTAGTGCCAAACTGCTACTGATAAGATTATCATAGTAGTGTTTTCCGCTCATCATAGTAATTTCCAATGAGCACATCAATGTGCGGTTGGTTCTTAGAAATGTCTATTCATTTGATGGTGTGCATGTGTGTGTGTGTAATCTTAGAAGACAAAGCTTCACTTTCAGAAGTCAAAACATAAGAAAGATTAGAAACTAACCCTTTGGAAACAGTTTAATCTCAAAAGTGCTTACTAAATTAGTTCTGTACATTTTAAGAGCTACTTGACTGTTCCTTTAATTTACCATAATCAATCTAAGGTGATATTAAGGTTGTCTGCTATTTCATATTTTTATAAAATATTTTAAGGGATATTGATACACTATTCAGGTACTCTCCAATTTGTGGTAAATTAATGGACATATTATTAGAACGTAATATATTAGAAGGTTTTAAAACCCCTTTAAATATACTCAAATGTTGAAAAATGAAGTTCCTTTTAAGGTATGAATTAAAGGATGGCTTTCATGGTATTTGGTCAATTTGAAGTGATTTATACCCTTTAAAATTGACAATCAGTCAAAATAAATCGTCACCCCATTAATTTATTAAGCTTTCCCCTGTAGATCATTATTAATGGTGAACTGAATGTAATTCTTATGTTAAAAAAATAAAGGGGATTCAGTCTCACTGTGTCTACACAAAATAAGATACTTGCTTTTTTTTATTTATTTAAAAATCCAAACAGGTGTCACCTCCATAATAACATTTTTCCAAAATGGGTTAATGCCTTTTCACAAAAAAATAATAAAATGAAAATTTTGCTGCCAAGAAAAACTTTTGGTAAAACCCAGAGACTAATATAAAACGTCAGCAGAAATTAATGAATTTGGTCTAAAATACTGGTATTAACTGTTGACACTGAATTGATTAAAATCACAGTGACACAACATGGCCTACATACTATCACCCATTGACTTGTGAGGAGGAGTGCCCTGAAATCGTAAACCTCTCCCTCACTGCCGCCCCAATCTGGTCACATGATGTTATGATTTTTTTTGCTGGAGTACTTCACAACAACATCAGGAACAACAACAACCGGATTTACTAGAATCTGCTTATGTGACGTTTTTCTCTCAGAGAAAAACACAATTCTGGATTAACTGATCCCTTTTTCTCATTTCCTCATGTAAAGAGCTTTTGTAATGATTACAGTAATAATGCACTAAATTTCATTTTAAGCCAAATTCTCTGTCTCTGTAATAAAGCTTTGTATTTACCCCAAATTTACAAAATTGTTAAATTCACATGGAGACAAAAGACTTGTGAGTTGCACTTAGATGCTACTGCCTGTTTAGCTTTTATGCAGCATGTCATCGGTGGTTGTGAGGGAAGAAGATATAATCAGAAAGTCAGAAGTAGCAGCTTTATGTTGATTTTTCAATGTAAAAAGTATCCAAGCAAGAGTGGACATGAACTCGACACACCATGGCTCGTTGGAACAGCTTAGAGTGATTGTGTAAGCTTTGTAAACTGCTAGCAAATTACATTTTATTTGACAAGAAATAATATTACAATTGGAAAAAGAGATTTTTATTTATTTAATTTTTATTACTTTTTAATTATTTTTATTTAAACTGATGCAGCAGAAACAGAGCCTCAATGAATTCTTATTCCTTGTCAAAACGTGGTATTAACAAACCCTACATTACCCACAGTGCATCTGAGCCGACGACAGTTCACCCATAGCCAAGTGAGATCCTCTGAGAGACCAGCCAGTCAAGGCAAACCTGCCTCAAAAAAGGCTTCTATTTAACCCACATCTTTAAAATAAAAATTTCTCATGTGCACCATCCAGACACGTAACCTGGGGACTTGGAAGATGAATCTGAGGGGGTCGTGAGATGATTGATGACACAGAAAAGAGGAAGAAACATTGCTGCTCCAAAAACCTTTATTTGTGTAAAGTCTTGGAGATTTCACTTTAATCTGGACTCTTCAAACTATTATAAGAGAGAGAACAGTCTCACTCTCTGGTTAAACTGCCTTCAGCTCACATGTGCAAGCTGTGACGAGGGGTTTCAAGTGGGCATTGCTTGGCTAGAAGTAAAAATGTTGGGGATTGTTCTTTCTGGTGGGGCCATACTTCCTATTGGAGCCTGCTTCCAACAGCACAGTCACTTAGATTGGACTTCACAGTTTGGTGATCCCAAGTGGCAGCAGCACATACATTTACATGTTGTCAGAACGGGTAGGGGAGACGGTGACTACCGCTCACTGGTACAGATCGTGTTTGTTACCTAAAGCAGTATTTTTTAGCATTAAATTTCTCTTTTCCTTTTAAAGTGAATTCTTCTGTTAAATTAAATCTTATAGAAATGACACATTACTATTAGCCACATTGTACTGTACTGTTTGAGCTGATTTATAAAGACCAAGGCACGTCTTGTCAAACTGAATGATAAAATCATGTTCACACACCTTCAGGCAGGACTGCATCGCACTTCCGTCCCAGTTAAAGCGCCCCGTCACTGTCCCATTTTCTGGACCAGGCCTCAGCCTTGGATCAGTCCCCACGCTGTGGATTTACAACCATGATCCATAAAAAACATCAAAACAAGAAGGAAGCATCAAAGTGGTGGGTTTGTACGGATACGCTTTATCATTTATTTAGGCACTTTTATCCAATGGGACTTGCAAGTGCATCAGTAGAATATAAGCTTCCATTCCTAAATGATTTGTTTGTACAAATCATTTACTATTTGTCAAATTACAAAACTTAATGTGAGGCAGGTGCTAGAAAAGGAGACAGAGGATGCAAATGTAGTTTCCAGCTTAAGTAATTTATAGACTACGAAACTACAGCCTAGCTGGTAGTTCTGTGAGGCTGTACTTTAGCTTAGCGGTGCTAAATGTTGACGTTGAGCTGCATTGTGGGGATGTAGGGGGCAGGTTTGGACAAAGAAGAACAATGCATGGAAGAGAGCAACGCTAAATTGGTGGGGTACTCTTTTATGGGATCACCAAGGTTATCGCAGTTCAGACTGAGGGGAACATGAATGTCTTTACGTTGAGATATTTCATGGACCGAAGTGGTGGACCAACATTACCATCCTTAGAGCCACGACGCTAAGAAAGGGCCGGTAATGTTTACTCAGGGCTGTCAGAGAACGTGGCCCCTTTAAACGTCATGTAAACTGGAAGAATTATCATCCTGCTCAGAGCCTATTAGCTGAGTGGGAGGCGGAAAGAAAATCTACCTTCATAGAGAATACAAAGCAACATAAATGTCACTAAAAATTAAATCAAAAAAAAAAAAAACAGCCAGATCCACACATTTATGGGTTTTAATATTCTGGGAAACTGCAATCACATGCAACCTCTCAGGCTGCTTACAATGCCGTTCCCTTTCATAAGCCATTTTTTTTCTAGAAGGCTGAATTGATAAAATAAAAAATAAAACCAGATTTAGGGTAAAGGACAAAGACAAAACCAGCATAAGGCATCTTCTTGTGCAGCATGCTTTTCTCAGATTTTCTGTCTGTGGGAGTAAAAATAAAACTCTCGTGCTGTGATCCAGCAGGGGATTTTGTTCACTGTTAAGATGTTAGACGGTGGAATGATCCGCTGCTGCGTGCTGACATTCTTCCTTAAAAATTGATTGTAGAACTGCAGTAGTGTGTCTCTTTCTGAAACTCTTGCTAGACCGACAGCTTTTGTTTTCACAGCAGTTTGGATCCTTTTTGTTTCTCCACTTCAAGAAGCTTCTTGTACTGATGAAGAGCTCACTTCTGTTTACAGCTGTTAAGAGGTTGTAAAAGGTTTGTCTCTATTAGTATTTGTAAGTGCCGGAGTAACGTTACGGTGAGTTTAACTGGACGACAAATATCTCAAAAAAATATATTTTTCAAGCTGCATTTTTGAATAGATCCAATATTAATACAAATCCCATACAACTGAAAATGCGTTTGTAATGTACATGTGCTTGTCATCCCTTTCCATTAAAAACACATAATCCACTCCTGGTCCGATCAACATATTATAGATAAACAGAAAATCTTGTGTTGGAAAACCAACATGTTTTTTATCCGGAACATCTACACTTGATGAGAATGTCGTGAATTGATTTTGTTTTAATAAAACAATGCATTATTGTACATTTTTCCCGTCTCCATTATCAGCATTTCTTGGCTTACACAAACGCATTAGCACAGACACATCCGTCTTTACATTTGTTTGGTCATCTGTTTAGAGTGCTGGTGCACGGCTTCGACAAAGGCGTCCACGTTCTCGGGGTCCATGTCGGGGTAAAGGCCGTGGCCCAGGTTGGCGATGTAGCCCTTCGTGCCGAAACCTTCCAACATCTTCTTCACGATGTCTGAGATGCGCTCCTTGAGGGAGAGGAGGAGGAAGAGAGAGGGAAGAGGAGAGAGTTAAAGTTAAAGATTAAAAACTGGGTCAGAGGAGGAACAGTTTTAGGAACTTCTGGTGATGAGTTATAAATTGCCACGCTGTGTGTAAACAAACGTATGTCAGAATGAATTACAGCCCTTCGCTGTTTTAAGTAGACATACATGAATGGAAATACTGCAGAATAAAAATAGGATTCGCAGCATGTACGTGGGCTGTTGAAAATAGCAGCAGCTCAGATAGAAAACTTGAGAAAAGCGTCGGTAGGCTTATCTGTTATTTTCCTCCCTTTCTTTTTTTATTTTATAAAAAACAAAGCAGAATCATGACGAACGATTCACATGACAGAGGTCAGCTGTGCATCTGTTCTGACATTATCAGCAGCGGGTTATAAAGAAAACATTATCTATCTGCATGGTGGAATGATCTTCACTTAGGTAGGTGTCTCTGTAGAGCGATAGGAAGGGGCTTCAAGCCCAAACCCAGCTGTTACAGTGTTACAGTATGGCTGCTCAGGACTTAACATAGAATCACTTTAATTAATATGACTTCCAAATTAACTAAAAGTCTTTTACTGTTTATGACACACAGTAAGCAAACAAACTATTTTATTTCTGTCTGTTATATAGTAAGTAACAAGTTAAAGTAGTAAGAACCACTAATAATAAGAGATGTGTTCTTGGGCGGCATGTACAAGCAATAAAAAAATTCACGAGTGGTCCAGACCTGTCGTACAAGTCATGTACAGATAGTCTGTCTCTTCCTCCACAGAAATTAAAAGAAAAATAGTTTGACTATTTGAAATCTAAAGGAATTTGCAGTTTAAATATGATCCAGCAATTTACTCAAATAACTTTACTGCAAAATCTATAATCATTTTACCATATTGTCATTAATGACTTGCCAATTTACTGAGTGTTTTATTTTTATTTTATCGGCATATTTCTGCACAACTCTTTCAGTAGCTGCTAGAAAGATTCTCTCAGTGTCTTCACGCAAGTCTGTCTCCTGTTTCATTCTCTCTTGTACTCGACAGGGTAACACCACTTACTGAAGGCTATAATATTAACCCGTCTAATATCTCTGCGACTGTCGCATGACTGCCTCTTCAATCATGGATCACTTTTCTTAAAGACATTTTTTAGCATCTAACTTCACGTTAAATGATTCCCGCTTTATTTCTGTCGCAGCGCAGTGCTGTTCTGACAGATATTTTCTGATTTCTGACAGCAGGCTTGATGTGAAAATCTTCTTTTTACTCTTTGGTAACCTTTTTTATAAATTATAAACGTACCCACAAACGAAGTGGGACAAGCAGCCTTGTATGACAGTTTTAGCCATGTTAGCCAGTTTTGGAGCGCCTCATAAACAGGTTGTATTCATCTGGCTGAACCGAGTTGTGAGTTTACAGGCTGTAAATAAAGAGGGAGAAGAGGATCGTGACCTACATTTTTATTACTTTTACTCATTTATCTACGTGCATACATGCTATATATTTTGTAATATCTATATGTTAAATATATTTATTTTGCTTACGCTGGTTCAGTTACTGTTGTGTTAACGGGGATGGGTAGAGGGTTTGCAAATGTTTGAAGGAGTTTTGTTTTTTCAATCTCAAAATGTCAATAAAGATAAAAACAGAGGGGTGACCGGGTTCTGTCCATGTGAGAGCTTAAACCAAACTGTGAGTGGAAGTTACCTTTGGAGCGTAGAGAGCACAAGGGTCCATGTTTCCCTGCAGGCTGACCTTCCCACCTGTACGCTCCCTGGAAACACACACACACACAGTAATCCTTTAACCAACAGGTCAGTATTTGATGAGCAGAGCAGGAAACATAGACGTTTGTTGACTTAAATCCTGCACCAAGTGACAAACCAGGGACGAGGATGAGGTCACCGATTGTTAACCTGCTTCTCAGGAAACAGTAATGCTTCGTGATTAGTGCAACAGCTGGCTACATCCCTGAGATGTATTCAGCTTCAATTTAGCTTAATTTCCTGCAGGCCGACCATGGCGGTGGATTTTGAGGCCGTGGGCTGTATCTGCCTTAGACCGAGGAGATTCATGTATTGAATGTTTTCTATATTATGCTCATATTCCAGATATCTCTCAACGCTTCTTATAAATGGAGGAGCCAGCTCTGGTTTAAATTCAAACAGATCTGACAAATTGTGGCATATTTAACGGAGCTCTGTGCAGAGAAGAGAAAACAGTGGAGATAGACATGGCAGTTTTGTATTTATATTTTTAAGCGATTTTTATATTGTGTTTGTTCTGTCAGATCAGCCTTTCACACAATTATTGGCAGAATATCAGAAGTAAAGTGACTAGGTACGTAACAATAGACCTATGTGAGTGTGTTACCTTGCTAATCGTGGGTCAATGGTCCAGTCCAGTCCAACCACCTCATAATTAGACTGAGACAGATCCTCTAGTGCGTAGTGAGCATCCTTTGCAAACACAATCTGAAAGACACACAGGCAAAGAAAAGTAAAAAGTCTGCACAAATCAACATGAACCATTTTTGGTGAAGTGCTGCCATCTTCTGGCAACCAAGCAGAACACTTATTTAGATCAGACAGGGTGAATCCTTAATGATCCCTCCTGGGAAACAGTGTTGTTGAAGCAACAGAGTGACGATAAGAATAGAACTGAATATTTGAAACTAATACAGAAAGTAATTATAACAAGAGTACAAACAGAAAAATACAGCAAAAAATAAAATAAGTAGAGCTGTCACAGCTGACTTGATTGCAGTTCAGATGATGTGCGGGTGTGCATCATTAGCCACTGACATTGTCACGAAGACAACATGCAGAAATATATGCGATAAAAAAAAACATGTATCACAGTGACTCACTATGCGTTTGAGCATATTTTTATATTTGGACAAAAGCAGACTGACTCACCATGGGAACGTCATTTCCTGCCTCCTTGAGTTTGTCTTTGACGCAGCGAGCGATGTCTCGAAGGTAAGGCAGAGAGAACTCTTTAAACTCGGCTGGCCCCAGAATGCCGGCGTGGGACTCGAACACCTGCAGAGCCTGGACGTCACAAACACAGCAGAGGACAGAGTATCTCTTTTTAAAACCTGCAAGGATGGATTTCTCGGTCCCTTGGGGGCTGCTAACATTAACCTACGCCTTGTTAAGTTCACAGAAATTAAACATCCAGCAGAATGGGGGCGACATTAGCACTAGTTTACAGTTGTGTTTGCATCCCACAATGAATTTAAGTCCAATTTTCACTCTCTGTCTCGCTCTGTTTTAGTTTCTCCTAACTACCTGGCTCCTGCTAAACGCACCACTATGGTTCACCTTACATCACCAGTTATTATAATCACCGTGTTGTCACCACAGGCTTACAAAGCATCTCAAAAATGCCGAAGGTGCTAAATAGTATTCCCTCTATCCTCACACTGCTTTGCCGGAATGTCAGAGGTCAGCAATGTGGATGTTAGACGCCTCCAGAGGAGCTCAGAGCAGGTTGTTCTGGTAGAAGGACATACTCTAAAGCCACGCTGCTGCCCCAAATACTGAACTGCAGTGAAACTGATGCCCTGCTGGTGTGTCAGTGTCTATACTTTGTGTTATAATCCAGGTTTGTTCTCTCAGCCTCTCCTCAACTTTTTTTAAGGGGAAAATTGCTGCCCTAACCAGATTTTGTGCTGATACTGGGAAGCAGGTTTGTTTCCAAAAAGGAGTGTGCGCAGGAGCTGCCACGATCAGCATATTTTTTTTATTTATGTCCTGCTCTGAAAGACCCGACCCCATACGCTCCGTCTTTATGGTTTGAGTGATGGGCCCTGTCATCTGTTCGACAGTATTTTCAACCTTCCTAAAACCTATTGTTATAAATCAGCTATCTGCAGCCGCTTTTCTGGTGAAGCTACAAAACAAAAGCTGTTTTTGATTTGTTGTCATCTTAAAGTTGAATTTGCATGCGTTAAGGTGGTGGTGAGATATATTAAAAACTGTTAACATGACGTGTCCAGAGATTTGAAGGTGGCGGGGGTCTCACCTGAGCTCCAGCTGCCACCTGTCCCAGCAGATACTCCACTATCACATCTGTCAGCATCCTGAGCAGCATGTGGCTGGCCTCAGGGTGTCGGTACAGCCAACGCTTCGCCTTAGAGTGGGTGTTGGAGCCCCCGCCTTCTATCATGTAGGACATCAGTGTCCACTGTGGAGGCACACAGCGAAGAGTGAGAATCACAATAATTTGATAAACATTTTTTAACTACATAACCAAACCAAATTTAAATTCCAGTTTTTTTCCATCACAGCACCTTGAACACCTACGCTTGTCTTTTTATACATCTTTAAATGCGTCTGTTTCATGTCTAACCGGAGCTCCGGTGAATCCTATGAGCGGCACTTTGCCCTCTATCTTGTGTCTCGTCAGTGTGATGGCTTTGAAGACGTAGCCCAGCTCTTTGCCCACGTCCACTTTGGCCTGCAGACGCTGCAGGTCTTCTGGCTCCTTCAGGGGCTCTGTGAATGTAGGGCCTTTACCTGCCGTCATCTGGACATCCATACCCAAGGCCTGGAGGGAGGAAGATGAATAAAGACACCAAAAATTTAGCTGCAATTGTTTACAGATGGAGAGACATATTGCACCATCTTCTATTTAAGGTGCATTAATCATTTTAAGGCCACTAAGAGGACAGAGAAACTTCAAAACAACCTTGACGACACGTTAACGAATGAGCCTGCTCCCTCTAGCCTTACCTGTGGGATAACCAGGATGTCAGAGAAGATGATGGCTAGCGTCGAAGGGGAAACGTCTCAAAGGCTGAAAGTGGAAAAAGACAAAGACATTTTAAAAAGTAAAAAAAAAAGTGATACCTTGCACAGAAATGTGATTGTGGTTTATTTTCTTGATCATCTCAAAATAATATATTGTAACACTATTTATTACTGTGCTACTACCTCTGAAAGCCCACTGGGTTGGGCGCTTGAGCTAGTACAAAGCAAGTCAGAATATGTGTCCACTCCTCGATTATTATATACCTTTAGTTCATAAGGGTCCACCAATCAAAAGAACATTTTTTCATCAAAATTAATCCCAAATTGAAATAAATACTGCAACCTTCGTGCTACTGTAACCTGCTTTTATCCTTCCTACAATAGTCTCTCTAAAAAGAATAATTATACTGGTTCAATAAACAATTTGCAAGAGTTCTGTGCGAAAGGAATTAAAGGCCTTTCCCATATGTATGCCACCAATATCATCACCAGTATAGGCAGGGTGAGTTCAGGGATTGAAGCTAATAAAAGCCCAAATTTTATAGTAAGTATCTTAAAAGTGAATCAACATTTTTAATAAATTTTCAGCTGTCATTGGTATGTTAGCTTTTTTTTTTTCAAGGTGATATGAAGTCAAAACAATTATGACAAATAGCATCAAAATGAGTTAACTGTGATGAAAATGTGGCCTTTTATACAAACTCAAAAAAAAGGTAAAAACACACATTAGGATCTTTTTCGGTTTTATTCAACTGGTGGTTTGCTGTCTTTTAAGATTTTTATTATCACCTCAAAAGGCTAGGGAACTTAGTGGTGGTGAGTATAATAAAACCTGCTAACATGATGTGTCCACAGATTTAAAGGTGGCGGGGGTCTCACCTCAGCTCCAGCTCCCACCTGTCCCAGCAGTACTTCACTATCACATCTGTCATCTGTGATTTTTATTATCACCCGAACAGGCTAGGGAACTTGTAAGTGTCTCAAAATATATTAATTGCTACTGCTAATTCTTACATTTTCTCAGTAATTAGATGAGTATTAGCAAGTAGGAATCTTTCCTGCCAACACTGCTGTGTTGGAGCTTAATATGTTTTTATTGTTCAAATTAGATCTTTCATAGTGGCTTTAAGAAGCACTGCTATACCTGCAGAGTGAGCTCACAGCAGGCTTCCGGTGACCGACATGTCTCAAAGAAGTCCTTCCCTGCTCTGGACTCACGAAACTCTGCAAATTAGATTCAACAAAACACTATTGTTCATGTTCATGTTGTTTGTCCTAAAATTTTACTGATTGAAGAAATGTATTTGAAATGGACAGAAAAACAAAACAATGATGCAAGTCTTTGAATTTAGTAGTCAAGGGTAACAGTACCTGGTAGGTATCTCCCAGCCTGTCTCATACACCAGACAGGGACATGTTCAGTTTCTTCTCCTCGTGCTGCTCGCAGGAATGTGTCGTTCTGGAGCTGTGGGAAGTCCTTAGGCCTGGATAGAAGTAAAAGAAAACATCCTAGCACCGTTGTTTTCTCTGTGCTCATTAAACAATGCTGCGTGAAACAGAGAGAAGGCTACCCCTCCACTGCAGGGAAAGAGAACAATATCAAAACAATGGCACAGAGGTTTGCTAACCAATACATCTCTGTTGCCGTGCAGCTGTAAGTCCAAGTAATGGAAAAGGAATCAAAACCAGAGCAAAAGACATTTGGTGGACAATAAGTCACTTTCACTTCCTTTATTGACTCCAGTTTTTATATTATTCACGCTAGTAGTCAATCAATATGGGCTTCTCAATGGATATTTAGAAATTAGATTTAGATATTATTATTATTACATTTATTCCATGCAGAGTGCAATCAAATATTTAAGCATAGCTCAGGAGAGGCCGTGGTATATGCTTATTATATCACAGTTAAGGGGCGTTGTTGTTATCTCACTACTGAACCAATCGGATTGCTCGATTTGACCTACCTGTTTTATAAATATTGTTAAACTGTAAAGAATAATGCTGTTAAATGACGTCACTTCTGAGAAACCAAACACCAGTCACATAAAATCTACAGCATAATAACCCAATGTATTTTTCTATTTCATTCGTTAATAACGATTCCATTTAAACAAAACTCGTTCCTACCTCAGATAACCATGCTTATAAAACGGGTAGCTCAAATCAAGCAATCTGATTGGTTCATAGTAGTGATATAACAACGCCCCTTAACTGTGATATAATAAGGATATTCCAAGGCCTGTGTGAGCTTAAATATTTAACGCTAGACAGTAATGTCTTACAAAAAGTAATAGCACTTTTAGAGAATGGGGTTTAGCTTGCAGTACCCTAATCACTATACAATATGGTAGCAAGCTTCTGTTATCTAACATACAGACAGACCCCTCCCTTTCTCCAGCAATTACATCAGGCATCCAGCTGATGAAGAGCGATGAGTGATTATGAGAGATAACACTCCTCTGCTCTCTTATCATTTCTCAGCAGTTGAAGAACGGTTGAATGAAAGGCTGATTTGGATGTATCAGGGGATGCATCACAACCTGACTCCAAATTCAAACGTTGGTGTGACTCTAACTGTGAGATGGATCATAAAAGCTGCTTTCCAATGTCTTGAAATGCAGACCACTGAAGGCTCCAAACAAAAACTTTACTGTAACTTTAATTCAGTTTACTTCTGGCACAACTGCTATTAACCTCTGCCCTCAAATGGAAAAAAGGACCACTGATGTTTAACTGAGATAACCAGTACTAATCATCCAGCAATACTAACTACAAAATATAACGTGACGACTTTTCCCCCACAATATGTTTTTTTCACTAAAACGCACCATGGAGGTTGAGTCAATTCTAACTAAACACATATAAAATAACATTTTAAATGAATTAACTGCTATTTGATTAATTATCTATATGCCGAATTTATCACAACATTTAATTGACTCGTTACAGTTAATAATTCACGTTGCAAAGGGAATTATCTTTACATGTAAGCAAGAGAATATTAAACTTCTGATTTTCTGAATGAAAGTTCTCCACAAAAGGAAAGAGCTATGCTTGTCAGGATAAATACGAAGCATTAATGACCGGGAAATGTTACTATTTGATCGTAAAGACAGCAAACAAGATGCTGCATTCAGTTCCCGTTTATGTGAAGAAATGTTTTCGTAAGAATGACACAGGAAAGTTTCATAACACCACTGTTGTGTCGGCTAGAAGTCAAAATACCAGCGTTAACCATAATAGTGTTTGTTTAGGCCAACAACTGAAGTACTTACAGGATTAAAGCGTCCTTGCTCATGTCGGCGGGGCTGAGGGGATGACAGGTTTCTCAGACGCTCCTCTGTCTCTCTCTTTAGAGATGTAAGTTGCGACCTGCAGCTCCTCAACTGTCATTAAAACCTGTTTGCGTGCTCCTACACTCCGTAGCTCCAGGGCGCGGCCATCTTGGGAGACCATGTGACCAGACCAGGAAACGAGCAGTGGATTCAAAATAAAATACGTTATATACAACTACATTACTTTGCTTTCTTCTCTTAGGTATATTATATTATTATTATATATATTAATTTGAAAGAAAAACGTTCACAGTTTTGTCAATCGTACATTGTTAAATATAATATATGGTTTCTTTATCATTTATTTAAGACGATAATGACCATTCATATGCCACATGCTGCTTTCATGCCCCTTCTTCTCATCTCTCTTCCAGTATTGGGTGGTCTTTGAATTATTCTAAAATAGGCTATATATTAAATAAAGGACAGGATAGAGCCACTTCCCTTTGACCATTATCTGGCTGCTAGTGATACATGTCTAAATGTCATACAGCGACTATACAATAGATTTCATACAATGAATTCTGAATAGCCTACAGTGATAAAATATTAAATTGATAAAATGTAAATGTAATTCTGGTGTACTTTTTAATGCTACCTGTGTTTTCAGTTAATGCAATGGGGTAGTTTAAATTGTTAAAATTGTTGTTGAAGTTATTTTTGCTCAAGTATACCAAGATCCAAGAACCCAATTTTAGTTTTTTAATTTATTAGCACAAAGTAAGCAATACAAACAAACAGTGTATATAAAAAAATAAAGCAGGAATTTTAGCCCCCCACCCCCACCCCCACCCTTGTCAGAGAGGTGACTGCTGTTCCGAAGTGATAGTCTAAGCTATGAATGGACATCAGAGATCCTTAAAAAGAAGTTGTGAACTTTAAAAAGAAGTTGTGAATTTGGTACGCTGTCCTATTGAAACGTAGGGATGAGGGATATGTACTGCTCAAATGGTGTTACAGTATGATATATATCATGGACACATTAAACTATAATACACTCAGTGTTAGAAGACAGGATTGATTTACTAATGAAAAACAGAAAGATGACATTTTTCCAAGATAGTTTATCATCTACTAATTTTGCAGAAGTGACTTGGTTGATTCCAGTATTATTAACATACAGTTTAGCATGTTCCTTTGGATAACTTTTACTTTGATTACTGAAAATTATAAACTTGGATTTTTGGAATTGGAAGAACAGATCCTCGAACACCAAGTATAGATACATATTGATCTCTATTCTTAAGGTTGGACTACTTTAAGAATAGAGATCAATGTGTGTGTGTGTGTGTGTGTGTGTGTGTGTGTGTGTGTGTGTGTGTGTGTGTGTGTGTGTGTGTGTGTGTGTGTGCATGCGCATGAGCTGCAGCACTTCAATATGAAGTGGACATAAAGGCGATCAACCCTTCACTGGTCAATGAAACATGAAAACAGAAACAACTAAATTATAATCCCATTCAATATTCAGTTTTTGAACCATATTTTTGTTTTAAATTGTTATGAAATATTTAGACATGAAATGTAGAGGTCATAAACTTACACTTATAGATTTTTGCAGAGCATGAAACCTTCTTTTAACTATCAACCTATGTGGAAATGTTAAAATGGAACATCACAACAAACAATGCTGATTTTAGACATATCAAATATATGAAAAAACACAGGTCATTGCTTTACCTGCAAGTCATTTTACAGCTTTTTGTTTAAACAGTGTCTATTCTGAAACCTGCATGTAATAATAAAGAAATACAGTATATACATGTATATAGAATGTTTTATATATACAAAAAATTACAAACATAAAAACACATATACGAAGTAGCTCCGAGCATGATCTGGAGTGAATGTGAAATGTCTTTTTTTATCTCTCAAAGTCTTATTGAAAGTGTCCCTCTCTATGGTTGCTGCTGGTATTGGCCCTCCGTGGCAGTGTAGAAGTCCTCCAGGACACTCTGCATGTAGTCAAAGGTGGGCCTGTCGTCAGGTTTGTTTTTCCAGCAGGACATCATGATCTCGTAGAGCTCGGCAGGACAGTTCTCGGGCTGAGGCATCCGGTAGCCACGCTGCACCGAGGATATCACCTCTCCTTTAGTCATACCTTAGGATAATTCAGGCAGACGTGGAGGTGTGAATATAGGAGTGTTTAGTGAGAGGCAACATACATATTGTATACACTCACATACTCAAAGCTATGAATGAGAGCATGAAAATCGTAGGAGTAGTAAGAGTAATAATAGTAGCAGTGATTGTCTCAGACCTAGCAGTTGTGCTTTACAGTTTTTCTCCATTGCTTTACCATTCTTTTCAACTCAAATTTCAAAACCCTAACTCCATTTTTCCAAAAGCACACCAATTTTCCAAAATTCTACACACATATCCCTTCATTTCTCATTGCCTTCACCAAGTGGTCACTGAGAAAGCAGTGAAATTCTAAATTGTTGACTCAGTCAGCATAAGTTGAGCTCAGTTAGCAAAGTGGTTCACAAACCTTTTCCCATCAAGGAACCCCTAAACTGTCAAATTAGACCACAGACCCCATTTGATTTTGTCTCAGGATCACCCATCTGATAGGATTTTGGCTTTTAAATGTTTTATTCCAGAAAGTGCAGGAAGTCCCTTACCAAAATAGTCATGCATTCAGTCACTATGCTACTTATGATTCCCCTTTTTGCTGGGTACCCCCTGGAACCCACTCAAGGACCCCTGGAGTCCACGGACCGCACTTTGAGAACCACTGAATTAGCATACAACTACCCAGGTGGAAACACAAACAGTTATAACTGATAACCAACCATTCAGAAGCTTCAATAGATAGATAAAAGGGTCAGAGTCAGTTCATTCATCTATTGGAACAATGGATCCCAAGAAATATGAAGGAAGTAGGACACTAGAGAGGAGAAGGAGGAAGAAGAGGAGGAGGAGGAGGGAACACAGTATGGAAAGGAGTAAGAGGTGAAGGAAGAGAAACAGTAGGAGATGGAGGAGGAGATGGGATGGGAGTAGGGGGAGTAGGAGGAGGAGGTGAAAAAGAAGGTAGAGGAGGTAGAGGGAGGAGGAGTAGGTGGAGGTGAAGAACAAGAATCTCAGGTCTGTCCCAGACCAAAAACAGGACACTGGGGCAGAATAATTTGTTGTTTGGCGTGTTGTACTGTACAGTACACTCAGAAATGAAAAATGTGTGCAAATGTGCAAATGTATGTAAAAAGGTTTTTGAGGGGGAGAGCCACAAGGGAAATAACTAATAACCAGTTTTTGTACTATTGTTTTGAAATTTTCTCACCAGTGTGTAAGGCTGTGTTGTAGTCTGTGTGTAATTGAGGGCTCGTGTGTTATGTCTGAGGGCAAAGTTTGTTTTTTCAACAAGATTGAATGGTTTTGAGTGGAAAGCTTCATTTTGACCTGAAAATAGGATGTTGGAATTGGGTGAGAAGCTGTGTATTTGTGCTTAGAGTTTAGAGAAAAAGAGGCTTCATTTCAAAATGTGTTTAAGCAATTGAGAAAAAAACAGTAAATAAATGAAATAAATAATTATGTATGACTAAATAAGTAAATCCAGCAGGTAGCTGTAGCAGTGGTGGTAATTAAAAACAGATTGGCATTACACACTGAATTATTGCATGAAATCAACTTTTTTTCCATGCAGTTATCACCAGCCACCAGTAGAGGACAGTAATATACAACAGGAGAAGATCAGTACTATCTACTCGATAGTTACAAAGGTAACAATTATGGCAAATCACATATTTCAGTGAATATTTACCTGGGTAAGGGATTTTCCCAAAGGTTATAATCTCGTAGAGCAGAACTCCGAAGGACCACATGTCTGACTTGATGGTGAATGAGCCGTAGTTAATGGCCTCTGGAGCGGTCCACTTAATAGGGAACTTGGCTCCTGTGGAATATACACACACACACACACACACACACACACTAAGACAGTTACACACACAGACTTCATGCCACCATTAACCCAAGGTTATACTTAGTTTGTACAAGAATGGCTTGTTTCAGTAACTCCCACACATCTCACCCATACTGTCTATGTAAAATGTAATAGAAGGTTCAGATTCTATCTTTGTGTTTCATTATCTCCTGGTTCCAGATCAGTGATCAATCAGGTTTTGTTTTATGACCTACCTTTATCTCTCTGTTTAACATGCATGAAAGGAAATAGTCCCCTGTGTATGGTTCAAGGCCATCAAAGCTATTTGTCATTGTGGTATAGGTGGCGATGATTTGAGCGTGAAAAAGTCGAGCAACCGGTAACTGAAACCTAAACTCTGGTTTGACCCACAAGCCAATGGTCTTTCAAAATAAGGTGTCAATTCTGCTTCTTGGTCTCAAAAGGGGATTTTTCTTTGAGTGTGTCACAACTACCCGGTCAGGGAGTCAGCTCATATGTGATTGGAAAAAACCTCTTTCACAAGACAGAAACGCTGATACACACAGTTTCTTGAACATACAAAGACACGCACACACATACACACACAAAGTTTACCCTCTCTGGCAGAGTATTCGTTGTCCTCTATGACTCTTGCCAGTCCAAAATCAGCTATTTTACAGAGCAGACTCTCGGATACCAGGACATTAGCTGCTCTCAGGTCTCTGTGAATATAATTCTTCTTCTCTATGTACGCCATGCCCTCTGCTATCTGCAACAGTACAAGGAAAATTTAGTGTACAAGAAGGGCACTGTATCATCATTATCCCTAATTTCAGGCAGGTCTGAAAAAGCGAGCAATAAAACTGAATGTCTCAAACATTACAAACATCAGCACACTACAGAGTCTAACTTATGAAAAATCATTCACATATGTATTCAAATATACTCAAGAATGTAACATGTATCACATGTGCACTGTTGGAGTAACCGATGCAATTTACAGGTCTGCAATTTCCTAATAATTTTCTAGGAGGTTTCCAACAAAGAATTATGTACCCATTTATAGCAAAAATTCCATTTAAATATGAATGATTTATTCATTACTGGGAACTTTATTCTTTAAACTGTATGCTGAAATGTATGCTTGACAAGCTACACATTTTCACATGTTCAGCTTACCAGCCGAGGTTATCCTAGAAAGTAATTGGAGATAAATAACTGAACGTGTTCTAGTTAATAAGAATAATTTTTTCTCTATTTTCCGGTAAATAATTTCCAAATTACTCAGTTCTTTCCAGGAAACTGGCCCATAAAATAACCCTAGAGATTTGCTTTTTATTAGTTTTTTGTAATTTATCTGCATTTAAATCATCATCAGAAAATAGCCGATGGCTTCCAAGAGAGCAATTTGGACTGTAAACAAAGGCTGGCACAATGAAGAGGAAGTCTTGGCCCGGATATCCGTTAACCATTATCCGTTATCCAGATATCTACTGGCTACACTGGAAGCTCTGAAAAATTGTCCGTTGCTCCCAGAGGCTAAATTATCATCAGACAATTGCCAAAGCGTTCTGAGATTGTCCGTCAAAAGGATCATCACTCTAGACAGGCTAATCAGGTCCCTAATTAATTTTTCATCAAGGAGAGAAGTTGATGTGATTTTGAGTTAGGTCTACCTATCTGCCTATAAAATTAATAAATAATGGCTCTGCCTACTGGGGTTTTACAAGAAACATTTATTCATTTATCAGTCCTGCTTGGCTCTGACAGACTCTGATTGACCCAAGCAGCAACCTCCCAATTTGCTGTTGTGCTACACACCAACACAGGAGTTCTCCTCCTTTCAGTTCAACAATGGAAACAGTGACATAATGTCTGTTGCACAACCGTGAAGGAGAGCTGTGAGAAAAAGCAGCACATTGTAGTCAGTGTAAAAATCACCTGCGCTGAGAAATCGATGAGCTTGGGTAGTTGCAGTTTGCACGCTTCGTCACTCTTTAAGAAGTCTAGTAGGCTCCCTAAAGTTAAGACAGATGAGGAAATAATGTCAGTGTCTTGTATGTTTGTGTCTATGTGTGCACTCAAATTTTTAATAGCTGATTTACCGTTTGCCATAAATTCAGTGATGATATAGATGGGTTCTGTCTTGGTGACAACAGCGTAAAGCCGCACCAGCCTGTCATGCTGCAGCGTTTTCATGACATTGGCTTCATCCAGAAAGGCTTCAACTGTCATGGTGCCTGGCTTCAGCGTCTTCACTGCTACTTTGGTTGAGTTGTTGTAGTAAGCTGATTGGACAGAAAGTGAAGGAAGAGGGTGATGAAGAGATTTGGGGAAATGGAAAATACATTTCCCTGAAAGTCTGACATCATCTGCTTGACATGCTGCAGAGATACAGTGTCTTGAGTGCTACCATGAATACTGGACAATTTGAAACAGGCGATAACTCTGAAAAAGGAATTTCTTATTACATACAGAACAAACTGTTGAGACTGTTTAAATGACTAAAACAGGTACATAGGGAGTTGCAACAGTAAGCATGAAAGAATTCCCTTAGATCCATGGATGAAATAAAAGACTTAACAGTGGCTAAAATCATAACTGGATAACTGTCTAAAGAGTTCAAAAACAAGCCTTGGTCAAAAACTACCCCAAGATTTCTAGACAGCTGAGTGCCTGGCCTAAGTTGCTAGTTCACCTAGGTTTGCCATGGTTGCCAGGTAAGTTGGGGGTCCAAGTACAATACCATCATATTTTGTAAGATTTAATTGTAGAAGGTTGTGTGACATCTCATTTTTTATTTCAACAAGGCATTTGTGAAGAGCTGCAATGTTAGACTGGTCACCGGGTCTGATTGTGATATAGAGCTGTGTGTTATCTGCATAAAAGTGGAATTGTGTATTGTATTTGCTGATGATATTACTTAGGATGAGAATAAAGTTGGACCTAGAATTGAACCCTGAGGAATACCATAGATCACGTTTGCAACAAACAGGTTATAAAAAATAATTTCTCAAAATTGAAGAGGCAGAGGTTGAGATATCCTGATTGTTAGCCCTAAGGGTCAAGGTTCAAAAACTATGAACCTTCCTTTTTGGTAAATGCCCACATGTATAAAACCCCACAACCGAGCCTGAGCTGAATAACCCAGATGACATCAAGGTTATTGTTACTAGTCCTATCATTTTTATAGTTATTATGACCATTTACCTCACGATTATTATCAAAAACAGTACAATAAATATCTGTACCATTATTCATTCAGTCTATAGAGGATATGCGTTGATGTCACTTCCCATTCCGGAACACACTGGACTGAGTGGCAAAACATATGTTACCATGGCTGCGTTTGGCAAACTGGGAGTAAAACAAATGATTATTTGCTCAAATTAAAAGCAGTCGGACTTGACAGTGATCCTAACTGCTACCAAAGAACCAGTGGTCCAGCTCTTTCCCATTTTAGATGTGTTGTTTGTATTTTAGCTGATTCAAGCTAACACTGCTGCTTGTCTTTCTGCCACTCAGTTAGCATAACTGCGTTCTGTAACATCATGCACATATCCTCTATAACAACATTTCCTTTACTGTCTGTACCTTTATGTGTATATTGTGTAGGCGGTCTCTCTCTCCTCCCTCTCTCTCTTGCCCTCTCTCTCTCTCACACCCCAACTAGTCTAGGCAGATGGCCACCCACCCTGAGCCATGGTTCTGCTCGAGGTTTCTGCCTCTTAAAAGGAAGTTTTTTCTTGCCTCTGTCTCTTGGTGCTCTTGGTGGGAATTATTGGGTTCTGTAAATCTGTAAATATGTTCACAGAGCACGGTGTAGACCTGCCGTGAATACAAATACAAACTATTTACCATTTACCACGTCACTTTAGTCTGTACATGCCCACAGAGAACTAAGATAACATCTCATCAGGCAACCAAAGTGAAAGCACCGGTACACTCAAACCATGGGTGTGTAGGGTCTTAAATAAAGTTGTGACAGGGTGACACAGGTGATACAATGGCTTTAGCAAAGGTTCAGGAAACTAAAATACACAGCCTATTAATAAACTCCTGGATGTATACACATAGCCTTTTCACTTTCCATTTTTGCATTTGAAATTGATGGCAGTATAAAATACACAGTCAGTGTTATCTTGTACACTAGACCTGGCATTACAGAGGTTTTAAGTTTTAGTTTGTAATTTTAGTTATTTATGGAATTATTTTCTTGTGTTCTAATTTTCTTTACTTTTAAGATTCATGAGCGATAATATAATAATAGTTAAATAATAAAAATAAAAAATATAATAATACATTTTAATTTTGACATAACCTGCACAGTACTCTCTCAGAAGTAGCCAAGGGAGGGGTTACAGAGAGAGCAACAGGATAAAGGATTACAGGAAAGGGCTGTTGGTCATACCAGTGTTATAATCATTAAAAATACTATTTCCTTAAATGAACCAGAAGAAGGAACTAACTGTGCATTCCCAGACAGGATCAGGTGACTTATTTTGGCATGACAGCAAACTTCATATGTAAGGTTCTTAAAAGTCCTTTAATCACAGTGCTTTCTTGTCAATGTTTGAGTTACTCATAATATACTATCAGGGAACACACAGGTCACATATAACACTGTTGATAATATTTTCAATTACCATTATGCCATTATTATTATACCATTCCTCAATTTTATTTGATCTAATTGTAATTGTTTCATCGCATCTTTCTGCAAGGTAAAGTGGGGGAGGTTTTTCTGGATTTAAACATCTTGGAGAGTCTCAGTTCTGATGGGTATAGTCTGTGTAATCTTTTGAATGGCAACAATACATGTCTGGTGCATACAGAAGAGGAATGGATGTGCTCTCGGGTCTTTCTCCGCCCATCTTCCATGATTTCTACTGCCAGATACTTTTGCCAGGCCTCTCTCTGACAGCTCAATGCGGCTGTACAGTCTATTTGTGCCATGCGTCATGAATTTTTGATGTAACTCCTTGAGTTAAAGGGGGTGGAGAGAGGGTGGAAATGTTGTTTTTACAAAACTATGAATTTGCAAATATTTAATAATTCAGTCTTGTATAGACTGCTTGTCTTTGAGATCACATGTGAAATGAGGAGTGATAGAGTGAACGTATGATAATTTGTTCTTTCATTTTGGCCATGAACGCAAAGCATCCAAACACATCTCTTCACCACAATGAAAACACATCTATGATATTCTCACATACAGCTTTTTAAAGGTTGAAACCATTGATAACTGCATTTTTTGTACTTATCCAGTGTATTGTGTGTGATATCATTACCACAAATAAATTAATTCTTTCAGGATAAACCTCATAACTGGAACCAGAACCCAGACTTCCCCATTATTACTCACCCACATTTTTTGTTGTCATATACTTCCCTTTTCTTTCAAAGAATTGCAACGGAAAGTATGTCAGTGTGTAATAAAGAAATTAATACTTCAATTAATACTCAGTTGTTTTTTAAACAACTAAGAAACCTAACAAAGTATAAGAAAGTTTCAGACCACATCAAGAATTGCAAATGAAACTGTGCAATAAACATATTTTCTCTTATAACCCTCTCTGCACACCACTGTCTAGTGTATGTATGTATGTGTGTGTGTGTGTGTGTGTGTGTGTGTGTGTGTGTGTGTGTGTGTGTGTGTGTGTATTTGTCATCACCACTCCCAAACATCTGATGCAAATTTCAATTTAGATCCTAACATTTCCTACATAGATGGTAAAACTGACAACATTGATGCACACATGGATGTGATCTTCCCGGGCCAGTCTTTACTACAATGGCAGGCGTGGTGGACACATTACAGCACATTTCCAGAGATAGTAGTCGGCTCTGGCGAAAACAGTATAAAAGACCAAAAGGGTAAAATGAGAAGGTAATCATTTCTTTGTTTTAAATAGTGGGAAATACAACTTCCCTGTACTGTCCACTTCTGCAGCTCTGAATTTATATTACATGAGAGAAAGAAATTAGAAATCCTCTGACCTGCAAAACTGAATTAGACACACTCTCCTTCACTCAGGCACCAAAGTCAAGGTCCCATTTGCAGGATATTTAAAGATTTTGTAAATGAATTGGGGTGGGATTGGTGTAATTGTGTGGAAGTCTCTATCTAACATCAAAGATATTACTGATGTTTGTGCTTCTTAATTTAGTTTCTAAATAAAGACACTGGAAGAAACTGGAAGCTTAGATTTAGTAGCATTGAATCATGATTATTACACAAATTTCCAGAGAACATGTCATAACATCAAACACATTTGTACAGTCCTACCTTGAAACAAAGGGGAATGACAGTTTTACTTAATAGTTTTGCCTCATTGCTATTTTTAAATGTGTTTCTCCATTGTTACCTGTTACCTGGCCGGTCCGGGGATTGAACTCCCGCCACCTGGTCACAAGCTCAATTTTCTAACCTTTGGGCCACCACTGACCTTATTACGTTGTTACCTACATTTCAGTCTAATATTACCCAGATATACCCAGTATAACACCAAGCTATTATGTGCTATAACCTTTATAATTAAAGGTCATTATCTAATTATTACCGATCAATTCTGTGTCCTCTTCCTATTTTTTGTTGTCGGACATTTCTGTGAGTATGTGAGTTTACATTATGTCAAATGCATCTTACAAGCAGGTTGTTCTTAGTAATCATACTAATGTCTTCGAAAAAATGGAGGTAATGATTTTACTCATGGGAAAATGCTACGCAGCAGCCAATACCTGAAGACAAAAGCCTGAAAGCACATATGCATTGAATGAGAATGACCTTTTTTCCCCTAACCTGAGGAGCCAGTATGCTGTCTTCTGTTGCGAACCCTAACTGAGGCTTTATTGAACCTGCTAGGAGCTATAACTCCCACCAGCCACACGCCTTTCCATCATAACAAGTTACAGTGCAAGGAGCACCACAGGGACCTCATTGTGGCCTGGTCCCAAAGGGGGTTATTATTCCCACTATCTCCTCTTGGGCATTAGGTTACTGGTAAAGTCCAGGCTAAACTTTTGTCTTCACTCACCCATCCAGACTTCTCCAAACTGTCCAGCTCCGAGTTTCTTCACCATCTTGATTGACTCTTTAGAAATCTCCCAGGCATCTTTATCCCACGGCTTCTGAACATTGGGTTTCACACACGGACGGTCCAATTTACGACACAGGCCATCCGCTTTGTCTAGAAGGTACAGACACACAGCCACTAAGAACTAATGCATTCTTGCTTCAGTGTTCAATTTTCCTTGGTAATGAATAACATGGCATACTTACTCAAGTAATGCGGAAACTGAATCACATTTATATATAAATAAATGTTTCTCAAGAGTAAAGGTCTTTACACAAATAATAACAAAATCAACAATTAATCACATTAGAGTGGCAGGGAGAAATTTTCTTCAACAATATTAAGCGCCTCCATTCACGAGTCACACTCACTGTGATAATGTTTGATCATGCTGCCGATGTCCTTGAAGGAGATTTTAGGAGAAATGTAGTAGCCGCCATTATCCATCATCCTGATTTTATAGTGTTTGACTGAATCTGTCCCCTGGGCGTCCACATCCCTGATGGACAATGAGTAACTTCCTGCGGGAAAATAATCAAGTAAAAGCGAGTGAGTGGCAATTCGAAACGGTTGAATTGAAGTTCCATGTACTGAATGTGGGAAATGTTTGTGCATGTATATCTGTCTCTTGGGGCTGTTGTGATTTCCATAGCCTACCTTTTGATGTTTCACTTTCCCTGATAAGATAAGAGCCTGGTTTGTTTGCAGGCGCCAACAGCTGTCTTTCTGCATCCTTTCTTGTGATGTCTTTGAAAAACCACCTGCAATTAACAGGAAATGCACTAAATACACAAAATGAACATATTACTCATGGACAACTTTTTATTGGTCGACCGGTTTATTTGGTTGACTTAAAGATTGGAAATCCTTCATTGTGATTGGTAGATTATGGAAAGTTTCTAAAGAACAGTGGCTTTTAATAGGACTCACCCTGTGATTTATGTAGATTAATGTATGTTGCAATGTAAATTGTCAGCATAAAACAAAATGTCAAAAACAAACTAAAATCGGTTTATGGAGAACAACTATGGGTGCAGCTACTCACTCTTCTGTTTCTATGGTGTCAACTTGGGCAACATAATTGGACGGGATGAATCCTTCTTTGTTGGTTGTCAGAGACCTTGCTTTCCACCACTCCCCGTGTCTGCAAGAAATATAAATCTATTTTAGCACAGTCATTTGATTGTCAGTGTTGACAGAGTACCTTCTGCAAAACCTGGGTGTACTAGACTAGACCCTGATTTTCCATAGGTTCCATCTTAAGTGGCTTTAAAGGAGAATAAAAAATTATGTACACAAGAATACCAGATTTCCATTCATCAGCTTCTTCTAACAATTTATTGCAATTTTAGAGCACACAGTGACAAATGTTTTTTATTGCATGCATCACTACATCAAACTGAAGTCTGTCTAATGCCTTAAGCACCATTTAATGAGTACTTCTTTCAAATTCAGCCTGAAATATTTTGGTATATTTTGAAATTGTAGTTTGAAAACTTGTGATGCAAGAGTTGGGTGGATCAGTGGGTCTTTCACAGTTGAGGAGGTAAACTGGACCCGACAGTTTCTTCGTGTTGTGCAGTTGAAAGAGCTAAAAAATCTTGTGTAAGTGTTCATCTTTGGTTCTTTCCTTACATTATACATGATGAATAACATTTATGGAGATTTATAGATCACTATCGGACACTTACTCCGCTAAGATTTTCATCTTCTCTCCTTTCTTGAATCCTAAGTCATCAGGATGCATAGCTTCATATGGGTAAAGGCTGACCATTATTTTACCAACCCCTCTTTGCTCTAAAGGAGGAAATAGAAAAACATATTGAGAAGGCCCACAGCTTATTTTAATCATGCAATCTGTCACACACAGTGCAAACAATCATACAGAAATGTCAGACAAAGGTTAATTTCACTATATTGCTATTTGTCTCCAGCTAGCAAGGCGAGTGACCTAGCTAATCCAGACATAACACAAACCAGGACTAGATGTTGACTAATGCTGGACTCTGTATTAAATTATAAACATATTATGTGGAACCTGAAAAATTTGTCAAATTTAATTTATACATGTGAAACAAAAACTACAGGAATGTCAGGTGCAACTGACATTAAATTGAAAGAATACTTATCACAACTGGTGGTGAAGTATTGTGTTTCCGTACTGAATGGGATTAGTGTTATTCCAGATATACTTTACTCAGTAGAGGAAGATGATGATGATATTGATTACCAGTGACACACTCACTGTGTAATATGTTGAGGCTGCTATATATAGATGTGTTGGTTTGTACATCATCTCTTTAAAGGAAAGCTTCATATGTTTCAGTGTAATTCTCACATGCACTATTTTTATTGAATAAGTTATTGGTGGCTACATTCTCAAATTCAGCCCAAAGCCCAAATACAAGGCTTTAGTAATCTGAGTGTAGCTAAATCAAATAGGTCTTTTACAGTAGTTAAGTTAAATTACAGTCTTTTAAGTACAAATGGTTTTGTTGAGCTACAACTGTAGAAAAGTGACACAAAGAGACAATTTTCGAAAATGACTAACTTTGGAAGATAGCCACTTAATTTGGCTAAGTCAGACTACTGAAGCCATTAGGTTAAGCCAATAACTTTAAAGTTAGCTTTTTTACTTTTTATTTGAGAGATTACTTCACCAAATAAAGAGCATACATGGTTACAGTGGCCTATTCTTCAGTATGTCTGTAGTATTCTGACAGAACCCTTTAATGTTACAACATTGAATTTAGGTAGTAAATTTACCAGCTAGCAAGGCTAACAGTAGTCACCTAGCTAGCTACCTCATGCAGGTTTTCATGCTTTATTTTCCAGCTGTCATGATAAGTAGTAATAAATGTTAAACAAAGTCTGTTGAAAGAAAGAAGGAGGCGGGGGATAGTTGTAACATTTTTGACATTTCCGTTTTTGAGCTCTTTCAAGCCAGTGCGTACAAAATGTGACACAAGCTAGTTACATGTGTATGCATGTAACATGTGTTACATGTGTAGTGACCCGTTTCACAACCATCCCCGGTCTCCCCTACTTCTTCTTCCAAAATGGAAAGGTATGCAACAATTTGTTTTTACACCAGCACAAGAGAAAATGAAACAAACATAAAGATAAAATGTGGCGTACCTTCCATCTTTTGAAACACTTGACCAGGTAACAGAGAATTATTCTGTAAAGACAGACCAAGAGTTTGCAGGATCAGAGTTTTGTGTTATAACAAAGACATCCATAACTGCTTCTAACACAAAAGTATTGTCATTTTAACTGACTAGTTACCCTTGTTGAACTATGGACTTTCCCAATGTGTTTATTTCCTGATTGATGTCATCGTGTGAAACAGGGAAGTTCTGTTCATTGGAAAATATCTGACTTGCTATTTTTTTGCAAATGAGTAGGAAAGGGCGTATCTGAACTGTAAAATACTCTCTTGAGAACTGAGTCCTTTCACATCATTCTCTATTTACTGTAATGAAGGTCAAGGCTAAACATCCATTGGTTGAATTTTGGCTTTAACCAGGACGCATTACAATTTTTCTCAGTCGCTTTGGTGCATTTCTTACATCACTATTAACATTTGCACAACAGTTCCACAACATTTAGTAATTTGTGCACATCATAGTAGCAGTTCCACAGTCCTTCCAACAAATTGCAAATGCTTTTGGACATGCATCATTTGCTTTCATTCAACTCTCTGCTGTTTTATAACATTATCATTTGCTTATGTCATGTCAGTCAAAATTAACTATACTTGTGAATGCTAAATAGTCATTCCATATAAAACTAATAGTCCTTATTTCATTGCTTGTGTCATTACATACAAAAATGCATGTTTTTTTAAATCTTTTTTTTCCTGGAAATGTCTCCTAAATTGAACAATTTCTCTCAGGTGAACCTCAGCTTTCACTGATGAGAAGGGATGTGTGAAGCATTAGTTGCAACCAATGATAAGCTACTTCTCTACAATCAATCAGAGCCGAATCCCATAAATCCCCAATTTACAAGCATATATGAACCAAGCAGGACATAGTGTGTACTGTTTCTACAATACTGTGACACAGAAATGGAAGGTCAGCCTCGTGGAAGCGGGTTGACCGTGCGGGGAGGAAGGGGAAGGGGACAAAACAGGGGAAGAGGAAGAAGAGGCCAAGTACATAGGCGGATTCCTGATGAAATAAGGGCTACAATTGTGGATCATGTTGTCAGTCACGGCCACACAATGGCTGAGGCTGATCGAAGGGTGCAGCCAAATGTTTGGAGAACCACTGTAAATTAAATTATTAAAACATTTCATCAGGAGAACAGGTGTGTATAAATGGACAGTAATTCAGCACTAAACAATCTGCACTGCACTATTTTCATTGTGTCACACATGAAGCTTGAAGTGGGACAAGAACTTGTCACTGGTTACATTTTACATTTAGACATACAGCTTTACTGCATCACACATTTAGTGTATTGTAGTGTACAGTAGTGTTACAGTAAAGATTTGCCATATTTACTGTAATTTTACTCTGCACCACACAGGATTACAAGACAACCTTGCAGAGGTGGAAGAGCTAGGGCTCCATTTTACTCCACAACAAGAAGAAGCCATTTGTGCAATGGTGATTGCAAACAATGCCATAAGGCTGAGAGAGATACAAAGTGCTGTTATAGAGGATGACAACATCTTTGGGAATATTGAATCTGTTTCAGTCACTACAATTGACAGAGTGTTCAGGAGGACTGAAATGTGCATGAAACGATTGTACAATGTGCCATCTGAACAGAACAACGACAGAGTACTCTGACGACAGAGTATCCGTTAATAAAAACCTGTAGTTTCCCCAACGGCTGGAAAAGTGAAGGCTGTTAGCACAAGCTATATCTCCCCTGGACAAGGGCCTGCTTCTCTGTCCTCCACACCAGACTTTGAGGAGCCTTCAGCGTCACAGCCCCCACCCTCTGGAACCATAGAGTCTGGAACTCATCCCCACAGAAATGCTCCCTGTCTGGACACTTTCACAAAACAACTAAAAACCCAGCTCTTTACCAAGGCATTCAATCCTGAATGACATATGTAACATTAGCTAAATTAGTAACTAAGTAATATTAATTATCAGCTGTATGTCAACTAACCTACTAGTCAAGGGTTGAGAACATCAGGTACAAGCTTAGACTAAACTGGTGTACAGCTCTGTCCTGTACACATACTGGAGGCTTTATCCTAATAATTAACTTTATATGTCTGCTTTCAGAGGATTCTGGATGTTAAAGAAATGGACCAAAGAGCTGAGAGGTTAATAAAGTAAATTAGGGTTGCAAACAAGTCATTTTAAGCTAATTAGGAGATGATTCTTTTGGATTTTAATGTGCAAATTAAATGCTTAGTAATTAGGCTATCCAGGGATCCTGAAGTGATCAAGATGCATCGATAAGCGTTTTATAATCGAATCGCAACATCTGAATCGCAATCGATTCGAATCGTGAGGTGCCCAGAGATTCCCACCCCTAGATAGGATGAGTTTTTCTCTTCCTGGAGGTGGAAGGCATATGGCCGGCATCCACATGCCTAAATGGCCCTGCTAGTGGCCATGGATGCAGCATGTGATGACATCACAGCAGAGTCCTGCAGAGGGTGGATTCGCCACTTGAGGAGATACTTTCCCCGCTGAATTGCAAGGGATGATATTCGCTGTGATGTGGATGAAACTATGTGGTCAGACAGAGAGGAACGTCTGGATGTGCATGAATGATTTACAGTATGTTCAGTTCCAGTATGTACTGCAATATTGTTTACAGTTGTGCACAGCTCTACCCAAAGGGAGTTTATGTTTGTTGTGAATAAGGGTGTATTTTTTCTTTTGCACAATGCTGTGAACAAATTAGAATTGCAAAGAGCATATGCAAAATGTATGTAAAAATGTGAAACATACATATTCAGTGTCGTGTCCTCAGTTACCTCCCTAAATACAGTAATGTGTATCTTCACTGTAGTTTTCAAATTGTTGTGCAAATAGTACATAGTGCTGTCTTTAGCATTTTCAGGTAGTGTCAGCAAGATCTTTTTGCATTGGAAAACATAATGAAAACATGACAAAGCCACTTGACTATGTTGTTCATAAACAATGGTTTGTGAATGGTAATGACTTTTCATCTTGATGACACTGACACTTTCATAGACAGGAATACTTGCTTTTGAGGAATGAGCTATCCATGACACGCTTTTGCAGGTTATCAACTAGGTTTTTCAGTTTGTACTAATTGTTTTGAGAACTGCATTAACTGTAAAGTAGTGAGAAATGCACCAAAGCGAGTGAGAAAAACCAAAAGTAAATGAATAATTAATTTCTTGCTGTGACTTTTCTTCGGTTTTCAGTTTGGGCTAAAATCAACACCACTGCACATTTCTTATGTTATCTCAAAGAGCAGAAAACAGTGTCTTATTGTCTATGACTGAGATTTGTGTTTTGCTCAGCCCAGCTGTCTGACTACTTACTATGTTGTTTTTTGTACTGGAGGTAGGATCTCTGACATAGTGCGTTTGCTCGGTACGTACAGTCTGCTGGCCGATCTTTTTCTCCACTCCTCCGCTCAGACTTTCGCTCAGCGTGGACTTCATACAGCCCATCCTGCCTGCATGAGGAAGTGAAAAAAAGGAAGAGAGAACTGGACTGTTACACATTTGCCATATACAGCTGTTGAAGCCAACACCACCTAAAATGCTTTCTACCCAACACCTGTGACTATTTGTATCTGGAATGTAAAAAATAGTACAGAATTAAACCAGTGATGTGATTCATTTTATCCTTTTTTATCACTTGGTGTCAAAGAGAAAATGTAAACATATGCAAACAAACGTACATTTGCAAGCAGAGGTGCTGCGTTCAAAATTCCACTGAAGTATAAAGGACATAATATGGCAACCAAAAGTACATTTAAGTACATTTACATTTACTCATTTTGCAGACACTTTTATCCAAAGTGACTTGCATTTGAGGAACAACATACAAGCATCATTAAAGTGAGTGATCTACAAGCAACAATAGATATTAGTAAGATGATGATATCTCTCGAGCTCTGTGCTGCAGGTTCAATTAAGGTTACTTTGCCGGTGGCATTAGCTAGACAGAGAGTGACTTTGAATTTGTTATGTACCAAACCTAGCTTGCCCATGGGTACATTAGAATCTCAGATTTTTAGGCAAGTAGGGGTAGACAAATGTAAAAACACCTCTCTGGTGACAAACGTTGCACAGATACAAGGCAGTAAAGTCAAGGTGTGACAGTTTAGGATGCAAACATAAGAAAGACATATTCATGAGTGAAGGAGATTGTTAAAAATCATTTTGAATGGATTTCTGAGACTCTGAGCGAAGCAGGCTACCCCTACTTCCAGTTTTTATGCTAAGCTAGGCTAAACACCCCCTTGCTCCAGCTTGTTACATAATGCACAGACACAAGAGTGGTATCTTCTCAACTAATTCTTAAAAAGCAAGCAAATTAGGAAATTTTCCAAAATGTCAAGCTATTCTTTTGACTAAGGCGTTACAGTATCTAACAATTCATGAAAGGTTGGACACAAACTTTCCAGCATCTCTGGTAAAAAAAATTCTGTGCTTCCAACCTGACCTCCTCCCTACAACGTTTGTGCTTTATGAGCGTGTCACATTTGCTGGATGGCAAAATAAACATTGCCAGTGATCATAATCCAGGCAGCAATGAGATATGATGGCAAATTAAAAGTTACTGTTACTGTTTCAGAACATTGAGCTTGGAGGAAATTCTTAAAGGAGCTGGAATTAAAATAAGTTATATTGGTCTGGCTTCCAAAGAACAGTTCTATGTATTGTGCTGTTTATGTATAAGTATAATGCTATATATTTCTGTTGTAAAAAGATTTAGTTTGCAGTAGGGCTGACCCGAATTGAAGATTCATTGCAGCTACTTGAAATAGACCCACCAGGAACCATTACATGCATGCAGTTGTTGGCAAAACTCTGCAGAAGACCTGTGAACGGCAGGCGAGAGAGAGAGAAAACCTCTCTCTAACCTCTCTCAAAACCTCAGTTTAGCTGGAAATTTAGGTTGCGGCTCTGCAATCGCCATCCACACAAACACATATGATTAATCTGTTGACTTTAGGCAGGACTTCACGATTCTGATTCGACATAAATCCTTAAACAGGTTACCTTTCCGTTCCAGTTTGCTTTTGTGGCTTGGGGCTGGGCTGTTTTCTGCTGACCAGCAGGAAGCCCACAAACACTGACATCATGACACTTGCATGTACAAAATGTGACACATGTACAACCAAATAACCACAAGATCTTTTTAAACTTGAACAAGATATGTGTGATAAAAGGTGTTGTTTCAGAGAAGGTGTAACGACCACAAGAGGAAAGATCAAATAGACCACAGTGTTTAATATTTTGGGCAATATGGTGTGATGGGGCTGGTGATGCCGCAGTGGATAATATGCCATCCACCATTGTATCCCTGTGCACGACACTTAACCCCTCGATGCTCCAGAGACATGCGACCTCTGACACAAATGGCAATTGTAAGTCGCTTTGGATAAAAGCGTCAGCTAAATGAATAAATGTAATGTAAATGGTGAGCAGCTCTGTGAAGATCTGAAGTAGCCTTTTTGTAAAGTTTTGTCAGATCTGTATCTTCTGCTTTTTAGCCATGCTGACAGTTTGGCCCTATGATTGAAATGTCAGAGTTTGCAATATGGGCAATAAATACATAGCGTCAGTCGAGGCCTTTTTATTCAAACTTTGGACCCATTAGATTATATTTAACCACTGTGTCAGCTTGGCAGAGTCCACTTTATATATACAGTATACTGTTGGTTAAATGTTTAGTGTTTACTTCCTCATTTATTCCATATTTTATAAAGTTCCTACTTTTGGTCTATTCGCCTTGCTAAACTCAGTTTTGGTGTTTGTTAAAGTATAACAACAAATGCTTCTGAAATAAATTTCCTACCTCAGCTTTAAAAGAACTGCTTTTATCAATACTACTGGCATATCTAACCATTGTGTGTGTGTGTGTGTGTGTGTGTGTTAATCATCTCCTTAGTTGCAGATGTTTTGCTTACGATCCAAGAGTCCAGTTTGCTGTGATATTTCACCTCTGACATTATTCAAATGTATCCAGCCACAACATGCTGTATTCGAACAGAGCAGGAATGTGCTCTTGCACAGATTTGTTGTACATTTCTGACAAGATATGAAAAAAGACCTTAGAGTAATAGAGAGATAGTACTCACACATGCACACTAATAAAACAGGAATACTGATAGAGATAGAGCTTCCAGTATATAATTTAATAATAATAAACTACACAAACACATCCTTTTACAAAGAGATTATGGCCAAAGGAGCATGACTAAACAACAAGGTGAAGATAAAATAAACTGTATTGGTAAGGATGCAGGGAAAGTGAGGCATCACAGCAGCAGAAGTGCATGCTGGTCATAAATGAACACCTGTTTTCTAAAACAGGAAACAAAGTTGCTATACTGAAAAAAAACAGACAAGAGGAACACACTTAGTCTTACACTAGTCTTGTGAGCCAATAATCGCTCTTTAAAACTGCAGCAAACCTAGAACCATTGTAAGGAGACAACGGATTTCACATGAGATCACACATCAAAGGTCATGAAGAATCAACAATAAGGAAAACCAATCCATAGTAAAATCATAAAGATAAACCTTTAGTGTTTTGGCTTCCAAGAGGAACTGAAAAGACACTTCAATAACACACCTTTGTCCTGACCTTTGTCTACCACACAACTGTACCTCTGTTCCCAAAGGAGTTAGGTTTATGATACATTTGAGCATGCAAAACAATAGTGTTTGAGTTCTGTAAAAGAGAAACCACAACACACACATAGTTCCTGATGTACAGATGGGTCTTACAGATGGTGTGATGTTTGAGGGGATTTGTACCAAAGAAAGTTGTTTTTCTAAGTCTTTAGAATATGATATGCAGGGAGCATGACAATATTTAATTTAAAATGGTATTTTACGCACATTTCACCTTTAAAAAATATTGTACCTCCAGCCATTTGTAAACTGCAGTATGCCACATTGCAATTTTGATTAAATTTTGATTAATTGTTCAGCCCTAATTTAAACCTCCAATAGTAGCTTAACACCTTTACACTCACCCTTGTCTACAACTTAATGGTACTTTTATTTAAGGAAATTAGAGTAATAGTGAGCAAAAGTGGTTAATTGTCCTCAAAGATATGCAGGCGTTAGATTCAGGTAACGGGTTCAAAGTTCAAGCACGGTCAGCCAATGGTAAACAAAAAAGGGGTGCTCGGTGTGTTCAAACTATGTCTATGTAGATGTTTATGAATCAAAAAGACAGTAAGTATTCCCCCCACACCCCTTCCCCCACCCACCCCACCCCATGAGCCATGATGTTTTTGTTGAGAAAGGGTTTGTGAATAAAAAAGCGCTGCAACCAACAGTTTGGCAGTTTGTTACTGGTTATGTGTTTTTTTGGTTCAGTGCCTCTGTTATATTTTTAACTTGACAGTCTGCAAACAGCCGGAAACTAAGGGTCAGAACAGATTAGGAGCACACACACACACACACACACATACTGTGAGGCTTCCTCCTCTAACAATGGTCAGAGCCGAAGACTGTAGTGGTGGAAAAATGAAAGGAGATGAACTACTGCAGATGAACCAATTGGATTTTTTTTTTTTAAAAAGAAAGACAAATCTGATGGCATAGACTGCATAGTTACTTAAAACATATATGCAATTAGGTGAAAACTGTAAATTACAAATGTTCTTTTAACCAAAGGTGTTTTTCAAAATCATGCCAAACTATTTTAAATTCAATAAAACCATGTATGAAACAGTCCCTGACTTTC
The DNA here is from genome assembly GCA_024633595.2 of Lepomis macrochirus. NCBI lineage: Eukaryota > Metazoa > Chordata > Actinopteri > Centrarchiformes > Centrarchidae > Lepomis > Lepomis macrochirus. Next base: position 10,146,285 of record JALXJV020000012.1, on the reverse strand, counting down.
AAGAAAAATCCAACAATAACACGTCATTTTAAAATAACTATAAAATCAAGAACATTTCTGAAATGGACCGATACATTAAAATAACAGAAGGCTATAATTTCAAGTCTAGTCACTCAGTTAAACTCAGTCACTCTTCTTCTATTGTGTGTCTGTGTGTGAGTAGGTATGAGCGCACAGTGACCTGACCCACATCTCTGACTGGTGTCACCCACACTTGACATGCATCGGTGCTTACCGCTCTTAGTGTGTATATCCCTGGTCAAGGAATCAGTTCATCCACTGTGAAGAAGTTCTTTAATCCTCTGCGTTTTTCATCTGACTGACTGACAGACTAATATTTGGCTTGTCCAGTGGTTCAGCCCATCGATATGGACTGTTACACACACCAGAAGGAGGAACTCAGAGAAACTAGTTGGGGGATTTTTTCTTTCTTACTGAAACTTCCTGGTACAATTGTCTAATGATTATTTGCATAATCAGGGAAACACACACACACACACACACACACACACACAACACACACACTGGGGCACCGCAGACAGATGGTCTTTTAGGTCTTTATGCGGAAACACTACGTTTGTTAATGTTGAAGTAGAGAAGACTTTGAATATGTCGTAAAAACACATGAGAAACAGAACTCATTTGAGGAACTGCAACCCTTTTAATGGCCTTTCACATTTCACTTATTTATTTTCATCAAATATTTGATTTTAAAATAGTCTCTGCTATGACACGTGTGTTAAACATAATCTATATGATATAGTATTTACCACAGTTTCAATGTCATGCATGTTTTAGTGTCAAGTTTTATAAATTCTCCCACAGTGCTACCTGTTGGCCAAATGACAGCAGTACAACATGACTACAAACGTTTTCATCATCTTCACCAGTTGTTTATTTTGTTTGGACGGCACAAAGAGTAGAAAATATGTTTAGTCAGACAAACACCTACACATTTAGCAGAATCATGCACCTGTCACATTTCTACATGCTGGATTATGAACAGCCGGGTTTTACACAGCGTTGATGAAGCGGGTGTGAGTCACTATACAGTCACATGGCAGTTTACAACTAGAAAACCTGATTGAATGAGTATAAGAAAGACTTTTATTTGTCCTATTTTCATCAGCAGGAATAAGAAGTTGCAGTTTTACAGTAAGATTATACTGGGGAGAAAGTAACAAAATACACAGTTTTAAAAGTTCATGCATGTTTGTGTTTGTGGATGATGATCATGGGATGTGTCCATTATCACACAATGAAGCAGGAATGTAGTTCACACATACATGTTACACTGGAAGCTCCACTGAGTATTGCATATCTACATATAAGGAATAGTTTTGGGAAATACACTTATTCACATTACTGCTGGGAGTTAGATGGGAAGATCAATACCGCCTTCTCATCTGTACTCCAAACATGTAGCTGGAGCTACAATCAGCTTAGCTTAGTTTAGCGTATCTAAGGTTAGTCATAAATCAACATCTGATTTCTGAAACAAGAAAAACAAAACTGTTCCTCCTTCGCCAGAAAACCTGAGTGCATGAATGAACAACACAGCCAGAAAAAGGGGGAGCACAGTTAGCTAATCTCTGGGCAAATGAATCATCTTTAAAACAACAGGGAACCTACAAAAAGGGCGTCTAATTGTCGTTTTTACGATACACAGTTTTTGTACAAACTAAACAAACAAAATATAACATGTTAATTAGTTTCTGGCAGAGCTAGGCAAGCTGTTTCCCCGTTTCCACTTCTTATCCTAAGCTAAGCTAACCTTCCTTGACCTTCCACCTATATATTTAGCATACAGACATGAAAATGATATCGATCCTCTCGTCTCATTCTAGGCAAAAGGCGAATAAGCGTATTTCCCAAAAACTACTCATTTAAGGTGTCGTTATAATGGCATCATTAGAAAAGTAAATTAAAAAAGTATAAACATCTAAAAGATAGTACACCCTCACCATTTCTATTTCTAAACACTGAGCCGTCAAAGTGTGTCATCCATACTCAAAATGTAAATGTGTTGTTGGTCAACAGAACAGCCCAGTGCTCTGCTACAGTACAGGCCAGATTCACATACTGTATGTCTGGATTTCGACCATCAAACACAAGAGAATCAGTGAACGCACCTTTCAACAGATAACAAGTAACCAAGCTCCAGTGTTTTCCAGTTCTACAGCTGAGTAGTCCAACTGCCTCTACAGTATTGTCAATTTAAAGGAAGCACAAGCCATTAATTGGCAATATAATCTCTATCAGCATCACTACAAACATGCTACTCCTACCGTGACTCATTACATCTGCACGTCTCAGTGGTCTTACAAACTGCTTGCACAACTACCAAACTCACATACGATGTCTGGCTATTTTTCTCTTTTTATTCCAATCACCCAGCCTGAGTGTTTAGTAACTAAGACTGAAAGTAAAATCAGCTGTACAAGAGCTACAAATGTGTCTTTCTGCTTACTCCAACTCTGGAAAATACTCCACCGCCAACAGTCTGTCATTATATTGCACAGCAGAGCCACAGGGACATGAGAGCACTGGGTGATCACATCGCGGCACAGCGCCTCTACAGTGGATTTTGGGGGTCAGCGCCCTGCTTATAGGCACCACAGAAGTGGTGGTGCTACCCTCCGGCTACCAGCCCACTTCGGACAGACGGCTTCATCGCAATGGCAGCTGGAATCCACCTCACAACTCTCTGTCCACAGGTCGGAGGAGTATGTGACAAGTTAGCTGTTCCTCTGCCCAGCCTCTCTGTGGGCCGAGGACGAAGAGGAGCTCTGGCTGTCCTCAGCGTCGTCTCCATCTGCAGAAGCACATTCATATGATTATATTAGTGTTTTTGCTTGTTTTGATGTTTGCATTCAGGTCCAACTTTTTATCGACACTACTGCCGTGGCTCTAGAGACGGAAATGTTGGTCTGTTGATTGCCTTATAGATCCACCATGCTCTTTGATCAGGTGAAAATTTTAATTTGCCAAATACTTGGCTCCCATCAGTCTCAGCTGTGCTCTGTCTTTAATGTTAATTAGAAAATGTATTCTAATATGCTAAATTAAGATGGTGAACCTGTATATTACCTGCTAAACATCAGTACGTCATGCCACTGTGAGCATGTTTCTTGATGTTAGCATTTAGCTCACAGAGCTGCTAGCATGGTTGTAGACTCTTAGTCTTGTAATATTGATGGATGCCTGTTTCCTGCCCTCCAAGGAGCCAATTCACAACATTGTTGTATGAAATTCAACTCACGAAGGCTAACTGTCTCCCCACATTAAACATTTGTTATCGTAGCCAGCTTTGTAATTGCCCATAAAACAACTAAATTGCACAACAAACACCAGATGTTTGCACAGAATAGCATTTACCATCCTTCTAGTCCTGATGTTTTGTCTGAATTATGTAAGTGCAAGGATTAAATTCCTCTGTGAAAGACTTGTCAGCAGGGAGATCTGACGCACAGAGCTGAAAGCGCAATGTTGATGGAAGGTAGTGCGTAAAACACTCTAGTATAATGCAGTAGTTTACCTCCCCCTCCTGCGTTGATGTGCAGCTGGGACAGAGACAGGGTGAGGGGCAGTTCCCGTCCCTCGGGGTCGGTGGGACTCTGCAGGATGTCGTGCATGGCGTTCCTGCGTCCCGTCCTGCCAGAGGCGATGAAGTCTGCGTATGTGGCCTCAACATCAGACATCGCTCGTGCATCGTCCACACAGCAACTACTACAAGAAGAGCAGCTTTAACTTTATCCAAACACACTTCTCTAGAGCTTCACCTCCATCCATGACAGTGTGCAAATGAATTAAAGAAGGCCAAAGTTGCTTGACAGACCCTGTCCACACTTAACTTCCTTTTATATCATACATGTGATATGCATAGCCTATTTATTATGATATACAATAGTACTTTGCAGATGTTAGTAGGCTAAATCATATAATTTTTTATTATTTATAACCCACTATTACATTTTTAACCCGCTATTAGGCTAAAGGGACAGAATTAATCATGTATCAAGTCTAAACAGTTGTGCTTTTCATGAATTTCACAGCTTTAAAAATCTGAAGTATCTCGTGCTAAACCAGGCAGCCCGTTCATAGTTAACGTTAGGCCCACAAGTCGAGTATCAGGTAGCCTGAAAACCCGGGACCACAAGTCAAATTAGATTCCCATAATAACTCAAGACGCCGTTTTATTGTGCCTAACTCCAGTTTTCTGCATTATCTTACCTTCTGTGATGGCTCTACCAGTGATGTAACCCCCAGCTACATGTCTAGGGAGTGACTTCACCTACAAAGGAGCAATGCAGGCCCGACATCACGTCAAACGATGCAACAAAACAAAACAAAACGAAAAAACCCGAAACCGACGAGCGTCCAGTAGGTGGAGATGCAGAGGCCTCACACTATGGACCGCGGCGAGTCAGTGCATGGAAATAATTTAACATTAATCACATCAGTAGGATTGCTTGAAAAGTCCCCTGTCCATTTTCCATGGCCGTCGCATCTTCCTCCTTCGCGACCAATGAGCGGCCAGCAAACCGCATCTGAGCGCTGATTGGACCAGTAGACACAAAAGGATGCGAGGGGAGAGCTTTGGGAAGCACCAAGGCTTGTGGTGCATTCGCGACCAGCTCGTAAATCTCAGCAAATCTCTCTACCTATCTATGTATGATGTTATTGGATATTTGGCTGTTGTTACATTTAGCAAACAGGCAAAAAGCAAAAAAGTGATAGATATGTAAGCCTAGCACATTTGAGAATATTCAGCACTATGTGTTTTACAGTGGAGACTAAAAAAATAAAATAATATATAAATACAAATGCAGGTAGCACTTCCACTACATTTAATATGCTCTTAACTTAGGTTAATTACAAAAATATCAGTGTTCACAGTTTTATGACCTCAGGCATATTTTTATTCTTATCACAGCTATTGAAACTACGGTATCATGTGATGCAGTGGAGCGTAAACTATCCAAACTGCAGCTCACATCGAGAATGCAGTCAGTTCATCTTTACGTGCACTCTTTCTTGAGTAAATGAATTCATCATCCAGGGATCAAACTAAGTGCAAGAAGTATGGGTCCATAATAGAAGGGACAAAATGGCTCATCAATACATTTTTTGTCTTGATGTTTGTCTTCACATGAGGTTGGATGTCATACTGCGACACATTCAGTTTCAGTATGTCTCTATAATTTATTCTAAGTTGAATGCTTGCATAAAAAGAGATGCTATAGAGTGGGAATTATTTGCTCCTCTTTGATGATGCGAAATTGGACTGAGAACAACAAAACGCCTGGAAATACTTTAGTGCAATACCTATTCACACCACGGAGTGGCGCTGCTGTCAGCATGAATATATACAGCTGCCTGTGCCAAATAATCACAAACACAAATTTGAGCTCAGATTTACTGGAGTCAGTTAACAAATATCTTGTGGCTGTGTGATTTTGAAAGTACATTTCATGTATATTTAATATAAAACTTCAATGTAAGAGTTGTTTACAAGCCACATCCAAACACAACACAATAGATTCTAACAAAATGAACAGCTATCATAATGCAGAATCACCATGCGTTTCCTCTTTCCACAAAAGATGTGTACCAACAAATATATGTTTAATCTGACATGAATTCTGAAATTCTGATTCATCCCTTGTAACCAAAATGTAACTATTGACAAAAATATTACTGGATCAGATTAATATTTAAAGGGAGAGTGAGTAATTAAGGATTGTTAATATTCAAACAAACACACCCCTTCCTACCAGGAAATTGCATAGTGATTCTTGCTACCTTGAACGCTGAGCCCTACAGGTAGACTACAAAAATAATGCCAAAAGGTAGCCAGGTGACACACTGGGATGAGAACAGGTTGCTCCTGTGCATGAACGCCACATGTTGCTGATTGGCTGGAACAATGTTGTGTGGATCATTTTCTTTGTTTTCCATAAACAGCAACCCGTTTTCACTCCCAACTCGTCACATATGGACGCATGATCAAGACCCGTCAGTGTCAGTTTGTAAGGCACTAGGGATCCCCTTATTGTCCTAGTTCAAGGCAGTGAGGGAAGCCCTGTGGCGTGAGTTTTAAGGCAGTAAAGATAGGCCAGATATAAGATATTTAACACAAAAGACCAAGTAAGAAGGTGGTTGGGGTGGATAGTGGGCCAGAAACCGGACTTTCAACAAGGAGACTGGAGTTCGTGTTTCATGTGAAAATAAAAGTCAACATTAAATATTTTTATTTAAGTTAAGTAGGTTACATATATTGCATAAGTTACGGACGTTAACTTACGTGTTAACTGACGTAGGTAGTTATTTTAACCCAAACCATGATCTTTTCCTGACCCTAACCAAGTACCTGTTGGGCCTAAACCTCACCAAACCGCAATGTTTCACAACTTTAACAATGTGCTGTTTCAAAATGGCAATGGGATTATTTTGAAAGTCTAACCAGACGAAGCATATTTATTTTGATAAGTGTTGCTAACTAAACACTAATAAACATTGAAAGGGGTACTCAGATTGTTAAAAGGCCAAGGATCCATATGTGACTATTCAAGAGTAAGAATGTGTTCATTCAACAGAATCTGAGCTATGTAGGGAAACAAGACTTTTTTTTGCACACACAAACTGGAGAGCGAATCTTGAGGAAATATTGGCATAATTTATCTAAAAATGTGTTGGATTATAATTTCTAATTCATCTCTGGGCTGTGGATTAGAAAGGATGGGGTGTCAGCGGACTGATGGGCCATTTCTGACATATTTTCAGTACTGAATTATTGATCTCAAATTGAAATCCCTTTACCTCAGGAGATTATATGGATGGTGCACATTGACACCAGCAGCCATTTATGTTGAAAAGCAGCTTTTCTGTGATCAATGTGTTCATCCTGCTGTACTGCCCCAAGTGACAAATCACAAACTGTGTCATTGCCCTTTGGGCGAACAACGTCCAACATCGTTCTCCACTGTCTTCATCATTTTCCAAACAGATCAAAAACAAAAGGTGGAGGTTTTCAGTTTCCTTCACATGAAGTAAAAATAACAAAGCAAACAAAAGAACAGTTGCAATATACCAAAAAAAAATGTTTGTTGACCTTTAAACACCCATGACTCCAGCTTAAACAGTGACTAGTATGAACATCTTAGACTGTGTTGCTGTGGAAACATCTTCTCCTCTTTGTACTTGTGGTGCAGGGTTTCAGCAGGACACATTTGGGACGTTTTAAAAAGGAATCTGATTAGAGGCAAAGAGTTGAGATCAGCTCACTCCTACCAGCTTCAGAAGCTGCGCAGTGCCACTTTACCTTCAGATATGTGCTGGAAACAGGATCCACAGAGGCACAGCTCACTTAGTCACTGGCTGTCTGTACTGCTGTGCTTCACCTCTCTTTAATCTTTCTGTAACTGATGTTTTCACAATAGGCTCCACACAATCAGCAGACAGGCCATTGTCAGATTACTGGTCCATAAAACTTGGCAAATTCAGAAATTATTAGTCATAATCAAAATATACTGGTGCACTTATCTATAGAATGACATTATCAGGTTGTTAAATCAATCAAGCAATTAATCAAAATTTTATTACAGACTAAGGGTCCAAATCTTACCCGCATGTCTAAATACATGCCCCATACACACATTCAAACGTATATAAAACACCATAACTGACCACTTCTGAGCAGAGCACATTAAAAAACATTTATGTTAATGTATAGCACTAAGTTGAACTCACAAAATCTCAGTACGTATTTGTCCATAGCCTACTCAGTTTTCATCAGTGGTGGAAAGTAAGTACACTTGGTTAAGTACTTGTACTTTACATTTATTTGACTGCCATAGTTACTAATTACTTTTCAGATTTTACATGAAAAAACATAAAATGAGTTTATTGGACACAATGCATTGAATCTAGTTGGAGCACCATCATGTTTATGAGTTATTAGTCTCACCAGAGTGATGTCACCAGAAGATAGATAAGCAGATAGATAGATAGATAAACTCTGATTACATTTCCTCTCTTTCCTTAATATACTGTTTTAATCTCTTCACTTTTCCTAATCTATTAGTTTAGCATCAAGTTCAGTTTAGTTTACTAGCTTAGCCTTAAGTCACCTGCAGTTAAAGCAGCCTCACTAACGGTACGATGGTTTGAATTAACTGTTCTGTTTTTGCAGATAAGGTGTCTCTTCAAAGGAGATGTGTCCGTCAGTTAAAACAGCTCAACAGCTGCTAAACTTATGTCACAGGCACGCAGGATAACCACAGGCTTGATAGCAAGCCTGTTAGTGATAGCACTAGCAGTGCAGATGAGGCAGAGTTTATTCCTGTTCAGAGGTGTGAAAAGAGTTGCAAGAGAGAAAGCGACCAGTTGTGCTTTTGAGGCCTGCGTGCCTCCTGTACCCCTGGATCTAAATACTTCTGCCACCACACCAAAGATGATGCCCAAACAATGGATGAAATGTCAGCACTCAAGAGAACAAGAGACACCAGATGTTCATACAACAGCAGAAATAGGCAGCTGTGTGGATGCACTGGTTTAAGGGTAATCTCTATTTACTTCTCACATTTATGCACTTCTTATTATGGATGTTTGGTTTTTGGCAGTTTGGGGTGGATCAATAAAACCTGCAGTGTCTTCCTACAGTCTCTTCAATAAACATGTGAGTTTTCACTCTGCAGCTGACAAGGACTCTCTGCCCAGAGCTTCGTCCTGTCTTTTTGATTTTTCGACAAAGGTTAACCTTCAGAGGGAGGAATTTCTTTACAAGCTGCTTCTACAGAAAAGAACATGATTCAGACCTCAGCAAAAGCAGTGTCATGTTTTATTCACTGCAATAGATGTGGTTAGATGTAACCTGAGCAGACCTGAGACTACACAAGAATTTATCCGCGGAGCAGATGCTCTGGAGATAAGAAATAATCTGAGCATTAATCTGACTGGCTTTGTCTATTAAGTTTTAATCAAGACCAAGAACGGTACTTTTTATAGCACATTTTAGTTTACGGGAATATAGAGGTACAGTTAGAATGGATTAAATAAGACTCAAGATGACAGTTCCAAATAAAAGATAACTGGCTACTTCTTAGTAAAAAAAATCTGATGTTACATTATATATATATATATATATATATATATATATATATATGTATACATATATATATGTATATCACATGCTTCCAATCATACACCATTTGTAGTTAAATTACAGTAACTGGTAACAGCATCTTTTAAACTGCTTCATTATCAAACAGATAATACAGCAATAAAATCTGTAATCAAAATGTAAACAAAAGGGTCCCAACTGGAACCTTCTGCTGACAGGTTTTAAATACACACACAAACATCTTATTTTATCACATCAGAAATACAATAAGAACAATTAACATTTTCCACCTTGGTGAAAATGCACGCACAGGGATTTGTAATTGTAATGCTATTGAATCTGCAGCAGCACATCTGGAGATTGTCTGGCTCAAATTGTGGCATAAAAGTTTGTGCTGAAGAAACCAACGTTAAGGAGTCTACATGCTAGTGGTTCTATGAGGCCGTATTAAATGCTAATGTCAGCATGCTAACAGGTTTAAGGCATGTTCACCATCTAAGTTTAGCATGTTAGCATGCTAGCATTTGCAAATTTGCATTAAATACAAAGTACAGCTGAGGCTGATGGGAATGAAATTAGTTTAGGAGGTATTTGGTCATAAACCAAAGAATTGGACAAATTCTGGCTGAAAAGACAGTTGATCAGAATTAGAGTTCATCCTGAGAGAGATATGAATATGTGGACCAAATCTTTTGCTGAGATGTTTCTCTCAAAACCACACTAGTGACACTAGAGGAAAAGTCAGGGATTAGCAAAGTCAAGAGGATTCATCCTGTGGAGACCATGAGTTTCTGTATAAAAGTTCATTTTCAATCTGTCTAATAGTTACTGAGATACTTCAGCCTGGACCAAAGTCGGCGACTGACCAGCCGATCCTGCTAAATAAGGAAAAATAAGTAGAGCCCATACAACACAGCCTCCTCTTTGGATGTGACAAGCACCATGTGTTCTGAAGTCCAGCAGCTCCGCTTAATTTGCAGATTGAGATCCAATCACAATGTGTCTGAAAATGAAATAAGAAGAATGCTTATTAATTAACAAGATATGAGGTCTAAAATCCAAACTTTGTTTAAAATGTTTAAAATAGTGGGTTTTAAAGGAAACTTTCAAACAGCTTTACTACTATTGTTCTCACCTCCAGAGGTAACACTCTACTCTGGATGTAAATAGATAGACAAATAAAAAGTAGTAAAGTGTATTTGTTTTAAATGAAACACCAGTCCTCACTGTTTGTTTCATAGACACACACAGACCGAGGCTGTAGGTCTCCCTCTCTCTCTTCCTGTCTCTCTGCCGCATGATTTCACCGTGAGCCAGTGTGGCGGGTGCTGTGTTTGTTTTTGTTGCCAGTTTCAAAAGCCAGACACAGCACTGTGCAGATAACAACTCACCACTGCTGCATAACCACAACACTGTCTCATCACCAGTCTACTTTCAATCCAATACCCACGGCTTGACACACTCTTTTGTGTTAACATAGGTTTAAATGAGCATGTGTTCTTCCCTGCAGCATTCACACACACTCGCACCAGCTTCTCAGTACAACACACATTTCCTACTGATGGACACTGAGCAGCTTCACTGGAGCAGACAAGTGCCTTGCTTAAGGGGGCTTCAATTTTTAGATTAGGTCAGATGAAACTTTAATGATCCCCATGGAGATGTCAGGTCATTAGAGCTGCAGAGGATGGGCTACAGATAAGAATAGCTCAAATGGAGTATACTGCAAGAAACAGTGCGAGGAGAGCATACTGGGGATAATACAGCAAGTAAACAATAATAATAATAAACAGATTTACAGGGTAACACACATTTCATATTCACAGTACTCATTAAGAGTCTTCTAAAATATTCATTGTTACACCATAAATGCGTACATGCTTTTAAATACAATCATATTTGAAGGTTTAGTATCAACAAACTGCTGGTTTTCCCACTGTGAAAGGATGACATTTTTGCTGCAATGTGTGCAGATAATCTGAACATCCAAAGTCATTTCTTGTGCAATGAAGCAAACAGTGCATGCGAGAACAATGTGTGCAAGATTTAGTTTGCCATTGATGCCACTGACTGTGGCATTTGGAAATAGCTTACAGTTGACTGAACAAAGAAATGTTAGACAAAGAGGAAGTGAAAGAAAGAGAGAGAGACAGAGCGAGAGGGAGACAAATATAGATAGAGCCAGAGATAGAAAATAGTCAAAGGATATACAGAGCTCCGTTCAACTGGGTTACAAACTTTTTCCAGCCTCCATTTGCGTTATAACTCCCTCTAGTAAAGGCTTTGTCCTGATTTGGCATGTGTCTCTGCATATATTGCATATTAAATTCAAGCCAATTTAACACCGGGGAAGAGGTTATGGTATGGTTTATTTAGAAAACAATGTTTGTTTGCTTTTTGAAAGTGCCATCAGGGTGTTGAAAAGGAAACTGTTGGTGATTCAGCAAAGCAGACAGACACCGTAGCAAACAATCTGGGGTGGGGGTTGTCATGTGGGTAAGCCAATCATTGATAGTTATTTTTGGCTTAATGGCAGAGACATTATCAGCACGCCAGGTGCATGGTTCAAAGGCTTGTACTTAGCCTCTGAATTAGTCATGGGTGTGTTTTGGGCGTAACATGCAATAAACCAATCAGAGTGTCTCCCATTCACCTTTAAAAGCCAGGTGCACTTGTACTTTGGCACATTGCTATTTAAATGTGAAGTGTATGAGTTACACTGCGGACTGTTGTCTCTGTTAACCGGTGACAGACACACACATAAATCCATGATGTTATATGCTCATCAACTCTATGTAACGTCTGTATCCTCCACTGCGCTGCAATATTATAAACTATGACGAACTAGTCATGAGTCACATCTCTGTCTCTGTCTTCCAGGTGATTTCTTTATTGTGTGTTGTATTGATGTATGTCAATGATGTATGAGTGTTTTCTTTAATGATCTACTTTAACGATAAGGGAGGCCGCTGTCAGTTAAGGCCAACACTCCCATGGGTGCACAGTTGAGTGTGAGTACATTAGCTACTTGCACGACGTGGGAACTGGGCGTGAAAATTACAACTGTGCACTGTGCACTTTGCGCCGCTTGGATAATATAGGGCCTTAAGAGCCAGACAGAAGCCTGCCATAAGACACAAAGAGAACCACAGTCAGTGAACAACAAACCAAGTAGTTTCCAAGCTAATGTTTTACAAACAGCGATGCATGAATGAGCAACCGAACAAACATCCACCAGGAAAAAGATAATTGCTAACCTGAGTTTGCAGATAACTAGCCAGGTAGCGCACTGAACAAATCAAAAACAAACTTTCAAAAGTCAAGATTTGTCAGTTTATTGATGCTAAATGTGCTGGACCTTATTCATCAACACCACTGCACCGTCTTTGCACTGCAAAAAGCTAAAGTTAGAAGTGCAGATTTGTTAACATTGTTGTCTCTGTAGCCCTGTTACATCAAATTCTGTGACCAATCACAATCTAATTACGAAATTGTTGCCACTGCAGATGTTTTCATAATAGGTGTGTTGCCAAAAATGGCTCTCAACAAATTTGCAAACAGGTTTACAAAATTTGATAGCTGTGATAACTAGATAGATATGGCAGGTAATTTCTAAATCTGCAACCCATCAGTTCTGTGACCCCTGGAGGATAACTACATGAACAAGATCAAAGTTTAAAGTATTCTCAAGTGAGGTGTTGCTTTGCTCTAGAGACACACTAGTTTGTACAATAACAGTGTCTCTATCTAAATAGTATGGCGGCACTGTTTTTGGTAACAGATGAAAATATTTACTCTGGCAAAATTTCTGAAATTCATATTTGGGCCCAGGAATCTGATGGGTAACAGAATTTGATGTAACAAATCAAACATGTAGGCTACACTGGCCTGCCCACTAAAGGCATTTTAGTTGGACTTTAATTTGTATTTGTGATATTTTAAGCCGAATGATGACTTACCTGCAGCAACATACTGTGGGCCCATATCAGTTATTTTCTTTTCCTGCTGCTGTCGCTGCTCCGTGGCATTAAAAACCCTCCATACAGTGGGTCCTCTCATCACCGGTAGGTGTCGCTGCTGACACTGGTACCCAAGCCGTCTTTGAGTCTTTCGGGCAGGGATGGGGGGATGTTGTATTGTGAACTAGAAGAGAGAGAGAGAGAGAGAGAGAGAGCACCTCTGCCGCTCTTCCTGCCTCCTCTCCTGTGCGCAGCGCTCCGGCCCGGCCGCTCCTTCCTTCCTCATTTCCTCCCCACAGCTGGCTCTCTCCTCTGGATGCTGGCTTTCTCCTTTCACACATCGTGCTGGACCAAATACTTCAGAGGGTGGAATGCCTGACTACCTGTTTTGCATGGTCTGAATTTCGGGAAATTCGCACGTCGGAAAGGAGGAGAGTCAAGAGGGAAAACGGAGGCTCTCCATCCCCCGAGGGAATTTATTTTACAGTAAGCAGGCGCAATGTCATTCCAGTTTCCTCATTGCTGCTCGCCTCACACCTCCCATATGTGCAAATGCTTGAAAAATGCTAGAATGTGACAGCCTGCTGGGAATATGGCTGGCTGTTGTATTTTGTTCAGAGTGTGTGCCAGATGTTTTGGCTATTTTAGTTTATTCCGAGGCGTGGTATGGATTGTGTTATTATGATGCGCTAAAGGGCTGTGGTGCGCTTGCATTGGTCGTGGACTGAAAATGGAAACCCCCCCGTTTCAGCTAGACTCGCCTTCCATGCATCTGAGGCCACGGTGTGTGGGGGTCGGAGGAGGAAGGGGGGGGGGGTAGCTCACGCAAAAACGGTATCACTTTAAGACTGACCGAAATTTGAGCGATATTCGTGCGATTATCCGAGGTGACAGCGCTCGTCGTGCCCGGCTGCGCGGTCTTTGTGTTTTGTCTTTGTGCCTTTGCAGGGCGATGCTGGGACGATCAGAATATTTGTTTCCCTAAGGCCATCACCAGGCATGTGAACTGGATGAAGAGCACCTTGCTGCCTGTGTGCTCCAGCTCCGGCCTGCCTGCCTGCCTGCTTGAATGGCTCCATGTTGATCACTAAAAGCACCACAGTGTGTCTCTGATCCACTCCAGGCTGTTTCTCCTCCCTGCTGTAGAGTAATTAATTTCATTCACTTTGCCAAGATTACTGTGTTTCAACAGAGAGCGTCATAATGTTTGCTCATGTTAATTGTGTGTGGATTCTGCTCTGTGACCTGGCAGAAATTAGGGCTGCTCCTGTCTACTGAATTAGTCCTCATCCAGCCTTACAGGATCTCCAGTCATTGTGGCTTGCATAGCAGTTTATGAGGCCTCATTCAAAGTTAATTTCTATCATTTCTCTCAAGGGTTGTCGTGCTGTAGATCACAGATCACTCCCAAGATGGAGGAGCTACCCAACCCTAAAAAGAAGTGATGGATGTTGCTGATTAGTCCAGCAGACCAGATTGTGTCTGGCAGTGAAATGTCTTATTAATTTGGTTAAATGATCCTTTTTTTTGATTGACCATTGTACATGTGCATGCACAGTATGTTGTAGCAGATGTTTTTCATTAGGTTGGAGAGAAAAACATGACAGAGATCAGTAGATATGGCAGCGTAAAAATGAGTTGGCCATGCTTAGTAGTGATGGTGATGTGTTCATATATATTAAGGTGGATAGTTTCTTTTCTTTTTAACTCTGTATCCTATTGAACAGTAGAACTAGTCAAATCCAAACGGATCAGTTTTCAAATGGCAGAATCAGGGTGCAAATTACAAGGGAGCCAGGAGGAGCTTGGCTCCTCTTAATAAGCAATGAGCTCCCCCAAAAACACAATTAGTGAAATTTTGGGACAACTCTAAAATTTTGAAAATATGCTATTTTTTCATTAGTTTCTATTTTTCTGTATCTTCTTAACCGTGAATCATGAGTAAAATTAGGCTATTATTTTTTATATGAATGGTGCATGAAGGTGATTCATCATTAATCGACTTTAATTGCAGCATTCATGTTATTCTTGAAGCATGCCGGTGCAATATCAAACACTTCACTCTCAAAGATCAGGGGAAAAAAGAACTTTCTTAGGCCCACTCAGTCTGAACGCTGAATCGCCAGAACTCATTAATGATAAAGCACTAGATAGAGCCCTGGAAAAGCTTTGCAACTTCCCACCTCATCTGAATTTGAGAGGGGGGTTTTCTGCCATTAATGATACTGACAGCAATAGGTTGACTGACAACAGCTCATTTTTGCAGATCTTATTGGATCACCTCCGTCCTTTGTCAAACTCTTGCTCTAAAGCAAAGCAATGTATTCTTGTCATGGGTTGCATGTGTTTTGAACGAAGTGATGTTACCCTCTAAGATTGATTTATTTTAATCATTTTAGAGACCTAAACTCCCATATTTCACAATAAAAAAGGTAAAGTTAAGAAAAAATGCTAGACTGATCTCCTGCAGTGTCCTAACCTTTATGTTGGGAACAACTGACTTACCAGTATCTTGCCCCATAATCCGAATTAGATACCATAGTCAGTATTTTAAAATAAACTCTTGTCTCATTTTGCCAGTTTGGCACAAATATGATAGTTTCCACTCCTTGTCTCCAGTATTCATTTGGTCTGCTAGAGTGCACACAAACAGCTTGAGTTTACTGACTGCTACAAGCCAGATATGCAGCACCGCAAAGCTCTACACACATAACACACACAGGTGAAACTGCCAGCACACACAACTCTCGTCACACAACATTTAACTGATCAAAGAGCTTCTTTTCCCAAATGTTGTTGCATGCGTTCCCGTAACATGCTGAGCAGGATCACAGGAAGCCAGAAGTCTTTAGAATACATTTAGATGCTACTCTGGGGTATAACAGAGTACCCCCCATCTCCCACCATCCAACCCCTCTCTCGATTTCTCTGCCTAATTGCTAAAGATTCATGGTAGATGGTGGAATGACCCTACAGCTATGTCCCTGGTGAAAAGTCTGAAAAGTGATGCACTTTGCCACGGTTAAGTGTAAAGAGCATGTCATCCTTCTCCAAAGACTCGTCTCGGCTGCTGCAGCCTCAACAGGCTTTATTAAGGTTTAATGTTAAGAAGGTGATACATGTGATATGTAGAAGCTCTTAATAACGTATCACTGAGACAGATCCCAGATGTGAATTACTGCCCCTGCACCTACAGTCAAAATATTTTGAACCTATTGCTCTCTCAGTCTGGCGTAGTACAATTCATTTGGACAACACATTTAATTCATCTTACAACATGAGCAGTCAGACGATTGTACAGGTTCCTTTGGAGATAAAAATGAAAGTGAGCGCACAAAGAGTGTTGGTTTTAATCACAGACAGAAACTGTATGTGTGTACAGCTATGGCAACAAGGGTAGGTCAAACCACGAATCAGACTGTGTTTCTTGCCAACTCGGATTCTTTTTAGCAATGTCACCAGGTTCCCAGATTGCAGCAAAAAACATGATGTGTCCAGAATAGAAATAGAAATGATGACCAAATTTATGAAAAATGGAACACACTGGAATCATAATTAGGTTGCATGCCAGTTAGAGATATTTGTAATCGATAAAAAAGTGTGGCAATCAGCACTTTAATGTGTGAATATTCAAGGTGTTACGTGACAACTGATACAAAATCTGACAAAGTTAATTCATTTGTGCCAGACCTGCAGACGCATCTGTCAAAAAACAGCTAAATTAATTATTACATCCAGGAGTTCAATGTTAAAAATCAAGCACAAACTACAGTGAGTAAGAACGGCCTCCACTCATTGAGACTAACCATCAGGACTACAGATCCTCCATATAATGTATATAGGGGCTGACACATAATTAATTAGTATGAAACATCATATGACCCACTTTTGCAGCAGCTTTAGTGACTTCAAAGTTAAAGTTGTTTTTCATGAATGGTTATTTCATCTACCCCCTGAAGACTTTACGTAAGATCATATATAAGAAGCAGCTGTAACTGGGGACTTATTTATGGTGGATAACGTGGTATTAGTACCACTGCCAATAATTATGATTATGTAAATACGTTTTGTAAGCACATTTGTACATTTAATAATATTTCACATCATCATTCTACTACTACTAGTAGTAGAATAAATAATAATAGTAATATACAAGTGTACACAAATTGTATTCATGTCTTTATTTTATTTTTTCAAAACAACCACAGTCCTTGAGATGAATTAACAGACACAAAACGAGATACACTTTGTGCCAAAACCATTCACTACTTATGTGAATCAGCCACGCATTGTCCTAACCCGATAATCTCTGCTGATAACCTTGTTCAGAAAGAGAGACACATGGCGAGATAGAGCGAGATGGCAGCATCTGATTCATATCACAGCTCCTCCCTCCCCTCAGTCAGTAGATGGGGAAGATAGGTTGCCTGGTCAACAACCTCTTTATTCCTTGAATCACTCGGAGCAGAAACACTTTAGGTGACGCAAAAAGCAGGACAAGCCGTTGACATCATTGCCCATGTTTACATGCAATATTTGTAGTCTAAGGATGAGGGAATCTCTCTGCGTAAGCCAACTCTGAGCTTTAATCTGAGCTTTAATCTGGACCTCAACAGGCTACAGCACATGATTCAGACAAACAGCAGAACATTATAGTACCACTACATGTATACAGTACTACTGACATATTAGGGTTAAGGTGAATGTTAACTGCAGGTCTTCAATGGAAACTCTGGTCTCCTGTATCAAACACCTGTCCCCAAACCCAAACACCACAGTCCTGAGTGCATGTCAGTAAAGTCACTGACGCCTTGAATCCACCGAGTATGGCTCTATGATGGCGCGGTTTTGTTCTGTCCTCCGCTTGGATTCATATCATACATGTTTTTCTCTGTTTTAATTGTGTTTATTGCTTATATACGAACAAGAGTCTGCACATGGTGTTTTATTTTGAAAATCCTGCCTGGCTCGATCTCTATGCATCCATGCAGCTAGATGTTTCCATCAAAAATAGACTAGGCGCTTATTGTAAATGGAGAGCCACTTCTGGGACGCTTCTGAACTGCGCTGCGGCACGTCTGGTGGAATCACAAGCATTGTCTAGAGTGGCCGGGATCAGCTCCAGCGGAATAAGACAACTTTATTAATCCCTCTAGGGGAAATTCAATGTTTTCACTGAATTACACACACAGGCCCTATACGTATTAACATATGGAGAGATGTTAGAGCGAGGGGGCTGCCACGTAGCCGGCGCCTGCTTAGGGGTTCAGAGCCTTGCTCAAAGGCACTTTCAGCAGTGCCAAGGCACCTCTCCAGATACCAGTTCACAAGCAGTATGACTGGTCTGAGCTGGACTCGAACCGGCCACCCACGGTTCCCAAGCTACTGACGCTCCTATCAAGGCATAACACTGCCAGTGTTGACTCACGCTACACAGTATATTGATACCTGCAGCACTGACCAGGTGCAAAAATCAGGCAATAGAACAACCATTTCCTCTCTCTGCACATTCCACTTTTGAGTCCGGCTGGTTCACTAATGGATGATGACAAATAACAGCTGCACTTTGCTTCCCTGTCTCAGGCACTGAGTGGTTTTCCCTCTTCTCCTCTGCCCTAAGAGAAGAGAGGAGCAGAACGGGAGCTATGGAGAGGGTAATGGTTGTTTGTCGGACACGTCATTTTGTCACTTGAGTTTTGTTCATTTCACTCGACGGTTGAGTGTGCACTTTTCAGCCGGAAAACTCTACTTGCAAAATCGCTTTGCACCTATATTTACCATGGCACCTATTTGGTTGTGCGTTAAACAGACACTTAAGTGAAAATGCGACCAGAGCTGTCTCCCTCCAGTTTCAGTTGAATAATGTGATTTAGTTCAGTGTAGTCTATTTAGTGATCACAAAGTACAAGTTTTTTTTTTAGCTAAAAGAACACCACACTATATTTTCAATCACTGCAGCACATTAGCAAATTAATGAGTAATGGATAAATGAGAGTCATCTTTCATCTCGGTGTAAAGCCAAGTTCAGGCTGTCTTCATTGTTTCAGTGAGTCCACCATCCTGGCAGAGCTCAGACCCTGCGTGTTCCTCTGCACCGAGGGAGACAATAATACTCCTCCTAATCCACCTCTCTCTGCATTGCTCACCCAATCAATCCCCCATGGAGTGGGACGTGGCCAAGTTGCGGTTGCCAAGTTGTGGTTGCCGTGGCAACAGGGACTCGGGGTTTGCTGTGATGTCAGCCAGGTGCGTTCTGGCGGTTTGGGCTCTAACAAGGCCGACCCTTGTTGGGGATAATGAGTAAGGCTCTGCTGTCATGGCGATGACTCTTTCTGTGGATGAGGGGAGGTCAGCGAGGGGCGACTCCCAATTAGCTTGTAGTGTGTGAGGGAGAGAGTGAGTGGATGGGTGGGAGTGGACGGGAGAGTTTCCCCTTCTGGTTTGTTACTGTATGTGTGTGGACCAACGCACGTTTCTGCATCATGTGCAACAAACACTCACATGTGTGGCACATGTTGCCTTTCCATAAAACAATTTAATGGTCATTGAAAATGATTATTTAACAATGCTAAAGGGGCTGGGTTTTGTGTGGAATGTTCCTGTTTTAGTGCAGATACGATACCCCAAGTTTCAGTACCAATACAAAAATGATACTCTTTTAAAATACTTTACCATTACTATTATTACTTTACTATTTTACATTTACATGCACTCATTTGGCAGACGATTTTATCTCAAGCGGCCTACATTTAAGGAACAATATACAAGCATTAATAAAGAATCAATACAGAAAGAGATCTACAGGTGAAAGTAGATACTAGTAAGAGCAGCAATAAAGTAGAGTAAAGTAGTGGTAGACTAGTAGGAGCTAATAGCACGGACGGCATCAGTGGGGTAAATACCTGGGGAAAGAAGTATGAGTTAACGAATTAGTGCAATCAATACAAGAGAATTGTAAGGAGATATAAGAAGAAGGGCACAGGAAGTGCATTTTTGAGATGTTATAAGAGAAAGTGTTCTCGGAAGAGATGAGTTTTCAAGAGCTTCTTGAAGTTAGAGAGGGACACGCCTGCTCTGATGGCGGGTGGTAGCTCGTTCCACCATTGTGGTGTCACAGCCGGGACTAAGATTGCTTTGTGTGTAGGGATGGCAGAGCCAGACAGCGTTCAGTGGCCGAGAAGGAACGTAAGCTTGTATTATGGGGTTTAGGTACATGGTGCAGACCCAGCAGTCACTCGGTATGCAGCATTTTCTTTGGTTTTCTGGTTACTTTTTTTATCGGCTGTGGTGTTGGACAAGTATCGTGTAGTGTTGTTCAGAGCTTTCCCTGAAAAGCTTGCTGTGGCTAGAAACAAAACAATAAGCCAAAAAGCTCTGTGGTGTTGCAGTCAGGTGATTATTCTCTGTGGGATTGTCACTACAGGTGACACCTTTCACATTGCACATAGTTATGATTCATATTTGATATAAAAATATAGATTAGTTCAGGTTTAAAGTAGGATTATGAATTTGTCCAGGCATCTGATCCCACTTTACTTCTTGACTTCTTACCAAAAAGTAAAAATATTAAATGATTTCTAGTTCCAACTTATTTCTAAATTTTTATTTACTGTGTTTGAGTACTAGAAAAGCAGATAACGTATTTAATGTCTGTAAGTCTGCTCTTTATTACCCTTCGTGATTTCAGTGGCCTGAGCAGAGCAAACACATCATGGCACCAAAGCTTTTAGACTTATTTACCTCCTCACTTAATCTATTTCTCTGAAAAAAATATTGTTCTTATATTTTGTGTTCTGAAATGAAAGTGTGACTCTGCATGCCCTTGTTATTTTGCATGCCTGAGCTGTGTGTGTTTGTTTGTTTTCGATGGGGTGGGTGTTGGAGGACTGGCTGCAGTCTTTGTTCTCACATGAATTTAGGATTTATGAACTCTTATGTGAGTAAGTGGGCCTTACATAATTACAAATGAGCCTGTTATCTATAATGCTTCTGAGAGAAGGTCATCATGTCCCGCAGAGCTTTTGGAGCTGTGAAGTAAAAAAAAAAAAAAAATTTAAAAAGCACAGATTGCGGTGTTCAAACAACCATTCATCACTTATCACCTTGATGAGAACAATACTCACAATGCTTTATTTTACTGCCCGTGTTCTTTGGATATGGCAGGGGATGAGTTCATACAGATTTTTTAGACAGTGGCAGGGTGTTATTTTCATCTGGGTGTGAAATGATGGTATTTTTAGAGGGAGTTTTTTGCACCCTTGTGATTTTTTTTCAAGCATTGGTCCTTCTTGTGTACAGTTTAATAAAATAAAACATTTGCACTTCATTTCGACAAATAAACGCTGAAATTGCATGTCTAAGATTTGTTTTAACATGGAAATACATGAACGTGTTATTTTCTTCTCCCACCCTCCTTGGCACCACTGTTTAGATTTTTACCATGTTGGTTGTTTCAATTTTGCTGACATGGTGGTTTGTGGGGGGTCTGTTGAGGACTGCACAGTTTAATTGTAGTATTTTTGTTTCAGGCTGTGTCCTTGAATGTTTTCTGACCAAAGATGCGCTATAAAAATTTATCAGAAGCAGACATTTCAGTTGAAAAAATGATCGGTCAGCCAATTAAATATATGAAGAGGAAGAAGAGCAAAAAAAAGAAAAAAGAAAATGCACTAGCAAAGTGGGGGGGAGATGCTATCTTTTCTCTTTCTCCGACAGTTTTTATTACATAAGCATTTTTTAAACTTTTAAGGGCATTTTGGTGCCCCAAGCCCTCATTAATTTGTAACCCTGTGCAAGCATTTGCTTACTTGCAGGTTTTGTATGAGTGGGTTTGTGTGCGTGTGCGTGCGTGTGTGTGTGTGTGTGTGTGTGTGTGTACGCGTGCTGTAGAGGAAGTGGCGTCAGGCCAGAGTAGCCCTCTTTGTCTGGCTTTAATGCCT
Organism: Lepomis macrochirus; assembly: GCA_024633595.2. Taxonomy (NCBI): domain Eukaryota; kingdom Metazoa; phylum Chordata; class Actinopteri; order Centrarchiformes; family Centrarchidae; genus Lepomis; species Lepomis macrochirus. The sequence goes on along the minus strand of JALXJV020000012.1, from coordinate 10,124,263 downwards.
CTTCATTCACTGTACTCACATCCAGCCAGCGGCCTGACAGCAACTAATCTCCTCTTTATCTTAAAGGTTTGCTCAGCACTTTGGTGTCCCATTCAGACTGGCGCAAACCAAAGATTTCAGGCAGCCACGCGGCACTCCTAGTTGACTGCTCTACCATGTGGTGAGGTTTGTGTAGCTCTAACCTCGCCAGCCGTAGTAATCTATTAGACATGTCCAGACTTAAGATTGTTATTTTTGCCAATAAAAGGTCACTGTATTCCATTATGATACACTTATTAAAGAAAATATATCTTTGCGTGTGTGTGTGTGTGTGTGTGTGTGTGTGTGTGTGTGCATGGCTACAAGAAACGCTATGCCAATAGTAACACATTCAGTCGACCTGTGAATGTGCGTGCCACATTAACAACCAATCACTGGTCCCCATTGTTTGTCTGAGGGACTCATTTTCCTTTGTTTGTATTCTATGTGATTCAATTTGAGTTTCCAGTACTGAGGTTATTTCAGTGTCAAGATCTTCTCTATTTTTTTTGCCAGTGAAGGATTCCTGTGCTTTATGGTCACACACGTGGAGACAATGAAATGTGTTATTTCTTTGCACGTCTGTGTCTATTTACCTTAACAGCAGGGTAATCCTTTATTAACATTTTGCCACAGCAATAGCCAGGACGAGATCGTGAGTTAGCAAACATTAGGACCTTTTGTGTTTGAAGAAGATATGAGTCATTAGATTTGCTGATCTCTCAAACAGCCCCAGCCATTAGAGACCTGTCAAATGGCTTCCCCTGCTCACAATAAACAACGTTGTTTACATCCAGGATGAAAAAAAAATTAATATAGTAAAACATTAACAGATCTAATTAGCTGGAAAGGTCTTGTTGTGAGATATTTAGACACAAAATAAGCAGTGCAAATAATGAGGACGTCGCTTTCAGTCACCGCCTGTGAAATTACCCCTGGCTCACAAGGCCACACCCATGCTGTTTGTGCAATGCTCTGGATAGGGGATTAGTTGAAAGGAGTGCTGTTACTGATCAGCCTGGCTTGGGATACACAGACAGATGCAATCAATAGAAACCCACCGGATACTCACCTTTTAGTGAATCTTTATAAATCAGTGGTGTTTTGTCATCTTTTATTCACAGACACCTCACATGATCAAATTTAACCCTAAAAAAACTCATTTTAATACAGATTGAACTTGTTGAAGTTATTTTTTGTCAGTTCATCTGGGACATAGAAAATATTGAGGTATTTTAATGAGCTTTGATGTCAGAAAGAAAACAGGACATTTACTCTTGGGGAAAAGAACGAGATGGAAATGAAATGAAATCAAAGATGCTTGTGCTTTTTTTATAACTATTGTGAATCTGCTATCAGACACTCTCTGTCAGCTGTGTGGGACTTTTTTGGGTATTTTATCACCAGACCCAGTTAGGCAAAAGTGGCTCCAGCATTTGGCAGCTGCTGAGTGAAAACATCACACACTGCCTCTTCAAAGACAGGCTTGGAACACAGAATGAGCCTCTGAACAAAGCTCAAAGGAAATATTTTCTCTCAGACCTTTTAACTTTGACTAATAAGGATTCGTCAGGTTTTGCTGAGCGTCTCGTTGATGACTAAGCATTGTGTCTGACTGAGAGATGAAGATTCTTCGCAGTTTATTGGCTAAGGGTCAAATCCCTCAGAGATTTTTGCTCAGCTGGCTAACATACTGCTCTCCATGTGCTCAAGTATGCGAGTTAGGGCTGGGAATTCCTTATTTGCACTCCTTTCAGCTGCTGTAGTAAAATAACAGTGTCCTTACTTATCTTAGCCTTAAGGCTAAATTAATGAATCTCATTGATTTGTTGCAGTGAAATAACACTGTGTCATCGGTTAACTCGCATTTCAGCTTAATTAATGGAAGGCCTTGATCAGACAACGATAAGCTAGATGTGTGTATCTGCAGTGCAAGACCTTTGTGTTGACCTAGATATGCATGACTTCTGCTTTACTCTTTGTGACTTTTACATAAATATTCATCACATTCGATTGCCAAACAAACAGTGGCGGTTCTAGACCGATTTTATTGTGGGGTCCACGCTTGTTTTGTCAGAGGGGCACATTCAATCCGTGACAAAAGAGACAAAGGAAATGTTCAAGCTTTCAAAATGCCTCATTTAGTATATAATGTGATGTTAGTTACAGTACATTCTTTGATACAGCACATCTTTCTAAGGCTTAATGAGCAGAAGAAGCTGTAGTGTACTACACATTCTCTGGATCCTAGTTTGTATTTTGTATCCCACTGTAAGTTTTGCTACGAAACAACAAACGTCTCCATGTTCACCCCTGTTATTATTCCTTATGTGAAGCATACACAAAAAGAAATACTTGATAGTAGGCCGTCATCTGTGCATTGCCAAATAAATGTTTGCTTTACAAGGGAAACTATATGCTCGTCATGTTTAAACATCCTCAATTCAGAGCAATGAATAATACAATAATACAATGAATAACACATAACATTAACGTTAGCCTATAAAAGCGTTCACTTAAGCCCTGTGCTAGCTTGCTCTTAAAATAAATCTAAAATGATGGATGAAACATCCACATGTTATAGTTTTCATTTAATTTTGTGAAGTCGAAAGTCTGCCTTCACCGTTGAATGCATGTGTGTTTCCATGGCAGGGGAACACTTTCTATTAGGGATAACAAAGTTATAAAACATCACTGGGGATAATTACCGTGGCACCACAACGGACAGTGGCGATGTAACGTCCGAAAGGATCCGACTAGTTGAGACACATTTCTTCCGCCTTTAGCATCAGCGCCATATCATCGCAAGGAAGATATATCGCTATGATTATTGTAGACTTTTCGTTCTGAGGGGGGCCATAGGGGGGTCCAAGGTTTGTGTTACAGGGGCCCTGGCCCCTGCTGGCACCCCCCGAAAACTGCCACAGCAAAGAAGTCATTATTTACACAAGGAGTCATGTTGCTTTTGCAAACATTTAAGTGGTTGACAGTATTGCTGCACGTGATCCTGGTCGTAGGCAGGTGTATTGCAGTAAAAAAAAAAGGGGTGAACCTGCCTAATCTTAGTTACTGTATCGAGAGCCTGGGAGCATCTATTACTCTCCACATTATCAGAACTGCAAAGCTATAGACTAGAGTGACCAGACGTCCTGAAAAATTCGGGACAGTCCCGATTTTCGAGCAGTTGTCATGACTCCTTTCCGGTTTGTCCCGAAAATTAGACCGAACATGAGTTTGGATTATAGCCTAATTAAACATTAAATACTAATCGTTGTATAGTTCGGTTGCTCCAGCAGGGGATGCAGGTTATCTGTACGTTGTGTCAACAGCAGTGTTACAGCCACCAAGTAACACTGCTCATGCTCTTTTCCCCTTTTTGTTTTCTTGTGGTTGGTGGAATTTACAGTCGCAAGGACAGGAAAGGTGTAGCTTTGGGCAGCCACGGTACGGCAGAGAAATCTGGCACGCGCGTTGGGCAGACAGATTTGACACTCCACTGATGACATTAATAAAATTAAAATTAGATAAAACATCATGATTTACTTATATATCCACAGTTGTGCTCTTCCTAAGAACAGACAGGTGAGTTCATGAACAAAAATAATTCATTACTTTTGTTTTATTTTGTGCCTTTAAATCATTTATCAGCACAAGAAGTCATTTGGTACAGTAAAGACCTTTTTCTGCCTTTTCAGAAGCTTCTGAATGTTCTTCTCTCCTTTCCTCCCATATATTTGTCTTTCCACTCAGTTTCACCTTCTTTTCTCATGTTTCTCTGCCTCCACTATTACATCCTGTGTTTCACCATAGCCTGTCTCCTCATCCCTCCTTTGAAAGCCTTAATTTTAAAAGTCTGACAGTGCACGCATAATTACTTGAGCAGTTAACGTTAATTACAGTAATTTTGGATTAACAACATCATGTTTCGTGGGAATACATAACCTGCAGAGTTTACACTTGAGCTAACATAAACTGCCATGATAGTTTAAATTTGTTTAAGTTGAAAGTAGCCTTCAAGCTACATCAGATCAGCTAGATAAAATGGACTGTGGTACTAATGTAAAACAGGATTACTAATACAAAAACAAAACCCTTAGTTTCGCTAAGGAGCTCAGGGCTTATGTTGAGATTATTATTTGATGCAGCATGTTTCAAATAATGTCGTATGTCCACCCTCTGAACCCTCTGATTAATTTGACTCCCTCATGAATGCAGCTCCAGCTAGTGTTTTTGCCTGCTAGCTTTAGCACGGAGGGTGCTTTGTTTTTGGTGGCTGGTCGCTTGATTAAGGCTGTTCCAGCAGAGCACAAAACAAGTGATGCTAGAATATACAAGATAATTTGTGTAAACAGTGTTTATTTGCCTTAACTCTCCACTACAGCCCTGGCTGTAGCCTAAAGTTTCAGGGTTTTTACATTGAATTACCATTTGGCAGTGTTTTTATGCTGAAATTAAAGGTTAAATAATTGATGTTTGTTAACTTAAATTTGACCTACATATGGTGATCCAATCCCCTGACACTTGAGACACGTGGTTTAGGCCTAGCCTCTTAGGTTTAAAGCATGGAGAGGATAGGTGAGGAGAGAAAGATAGACAGCAGCGAGGAGAGTGAGGAAGTGAAAAGCAAATGCAGAAGGAGGCAAGAAAAGGCTTTATGTATGTATGCAGTGAACATTCTTCACCAGTGACTGTGGGAGCCACTGACACATGAAATATGAGAGACAGCAGCACACTCCACTATTTATAGCACTGCAAGAGAGAAAGATAGAGAAAGCAGCTACACCACATACACTCCAGGGCAGAGTTGGCATCATTTTTTTATTCACTGAAGAGAAATTGTGCCCAATTATTAGAATGCACATATGTCACGGCAATGGCATCCGACAGGCCAGTCCGTAATCCTGAGCATATACAAGTCCCTTCTATAGTGAGAAGTTTTCTTTTTGAACTCACAAAGCTAAACAGATGCTCGGGGGAAGCGCTGGTTGCGGCTTTGTGTTGTGGCTTTGTGATGATTCAAACCTGTCCGTAGCTGAGCACTGTTTTGCACAAACTGCTAAAAATGTATCAGTGCTGTTGGGAACGCAACAGCACGTCCTGTTCTGCTTGAGATAATGATGAAAAGAAGCCAAAAGGAGCCATGTCAAAGTGGGCACGCAGCTTGGAGAATCATTTCAGTTATGTGATGTTTAGATGGAGTTTCGACCTGTGAGTAAGATTCAAAAGAGGCTGGAAATCATAATTTGATCTCTTACTAGAAATAGGTAACCACTACTATAATTAATATGACATATAAGGGAAACTGGGACTATGAATATTTAGGGGACACTCATCATTGGACACAATCCACGACTGAACATTTTGATATAAGATGATTTGATGTAACCCAGAATTGCATAGCATGCCAGCACTGTCAGGCCAAAGAAGCATCAGAAATCGGCTAAAAATAACTTGAATTGGAGGACGACTTTGATTTGTGCAGCAAGATAAAGACGTAGCCTGGCCTACTACTTTTACATCAACTATGAAATATAGAAAATCCGTCTTTCTTCTTTGTTTACCTAAGATATAAAAATTACTAGTTTAAAAAAAAGCTGAAGAAGCGGATATTTGTGAGTGCTTTTGAACAGCTCTTTTCTGTGTCTTGACATTTCATTTATTCTAAATTTCTCACAGTATCCTAACTTGCATCATGCTGTCCAAACCACAGTAATCTCAGTGGTTAGATGTTGCTGTTCTCATGCTTGGAGTCAGGCTTTAGCCATGGTCCGAGGCAGAAGCCGCGGGCACTTGCACCTCTTTGATCTTGCCCTCCACAAGTGATGGGCTGATGTATTATGCATGGCCCTACAGTAGCTAGCCAGTGGGCTAGTAGTGCTCTGGGGTGGTAATGGTGATGCTCGCAGTGCTGAGAATAGCAATGGGAAGCATTTGTACTGTAGGCTGAATTCCTCTATGGTCAGCTGTTTTTTCTTCCGTCAATGTATGTTCTATTTAAGTGATGTATAACTGCAGTGCTATCATTGGGTAGAGATAGCTCAGTAGACAATGCTTTCAAAGGAGGAATACTTTGAACACTAGGGTGCACTGTAAGAAAATCTATTGTTTAACTTAACGAACCGAGTGCTGTTGTTGTGATGAAAGCTGTTGTAACAGGAGAGTTGTGAGTATCGCTATCTGGAGCTGGTGTTGTCCCCTCTGCGTGTTAGCTTCGCAGCAGCAAATGTGGCGACAGTTTGCTAATCCACAACGTAGCTAACGTTAGTAACATTGCTTGCTGTGTTGTCGTTAGCTCCATATCATGGCATTTTACTTGGTATTGGATTTCTCTCTCAGAATCATTTACTCCACCTTTAAAAAGCTCCTGTTTTCTAAATTCCAAGTTTTTTAGATTGTATGGAAGGCTTGAGGAACCACGCAAAATATTCTTCTTTTCATGACATGATTAGAAATTATAATTTTGGGATCTCTAGATCACAAAATTATTATTTGCTATGTCACGATAATAAATGTATGTATATCTTTATTATTTGAATCTACTTAAAAATATCTACCCATGTTCTCTCTTGCCTTTTGAAAATTTTGACCTAAAACAACTTACTGACACTTTCTATTGGCTAAAGAGGAAATGCAGATGTTCAGTCTTTTGAATGTTTATGAAAAGAAACATCAAGCAGTACATCACTGTCCACATGCTAATTCGTGTCCTGAATCTGAGTGAGCGGTGGGGTGTAAACTGAACAATGTACTGCACTTCTATAGAGTTAAGGCAGGCAGGACAACTGAAATCCTCAATCGTCTTTTTGGTCTTTCACAGTGTGAGAGTGTATCCTTTACACTGATCTGTCCACTTTTCCAATTGTTGTGAGAATGGAAATTCTCATCTCTGCTGGCTCCTGACGTTGCCAATATACATCAATGACAGACAACTAATGTTTTCGTAGCCACGGTTATGACGGGATGGGAATGATTAACTGCCAGTTGTGGGCTCAGCGCTGTGCTGTATTTCACATTTCTTTGTTGTTGACTCACTCCCTCAGGCCCCCAAGGGACAATCTCACCAAGTTCACCTCAGTTTTTCAGACAAATGGAACAAAACTTAAGATCTCTCGAGGGCAAGTGCCGAGGGAAAGTCAAAAAACTAATGACATTCCCATCAGCCTCAGCTGTATTTTGTGTTCAGTGCTAATTTCACGTTAAACACAAAGAGCTGCTAGCATGGCTGTTAACACGTCATGTTCTGCCTGTGAATAGCAGAAGTGGGTGGTGATGGCGCAATGGATAAGACGCCTGCCTTTGGTGTGAGAGACCCGGGTTCAATCCCCCACTGTGACCCATCCCCCATTGTGTCCCTCGTCACTCCAGAGGCGTACGACCTCTGACATGTATAGCGATTGTAAGTGCTTTGGATAAAACTGTCAGCTGAATGAATAAATGTAATGTGAGGCTTAATGGAACTGAATAACACAGTAACGTTTTCCACATGCAGTACTCTGCTAACTGTTGTAAGTACGTTGTGGACAGGCTCAGAACACAAGGTCATTAGCAGCAGTGTTCAGCTTCTTATCGGATATGACATTTTGCTAATGCTTGTGCAAGAGTTCATAGGGGGTACGGAGAATTAGACCATTCCTGTTGCTATGCAACAGATTAAATTAACTTTGAAACTATCTAATTAGCTAGCCTGGTTTATCAAAAGGGGAAAGGTGCAGAAAATAGAGATGAAGGAGAGAAATATAGTGATTTATTTGCTTATACAAGGACATGGGGATGCAACATAGATATTAATAGATAATGCTATTTCAAAGACAGCAATGTAACATGCTGTGCGGCTAAAACTGACACATGTTCACCAGTCTTAGGCATTATCTGTGTTATTACTGGGATGTATCTTGAGTATGTCATCCTTGAAACTCAGGAAATTAATCTACCTCTACAAATACAACTCTGCCCCACATATTTACTGCAAAACCTCAAGTGTTTGGTTCTAACAAAAAAAATGTTTTTTTCTCTCCCGACAAATCACAGTTTGTCCAGTGCAGTTAACTTTGAAGTGTGTCAGCCTGTAACTTTCATTTCCAAACCCTCTCGTTCACTAACAGTTTTGTCACGATGCAGTCTTCTGTCATCGGCAGTTTGAATTCCTTTGTGGGCGGAGAACGGGAGTGCGAGTTTTAATTTGTCTTTGCACTGTGTTCAACACCACTGTTGCAACCTCTATAATTATACCATGTGGTGAAGCCGCTCGCAAACGCAGCTCACCCAGAGGATCTGTGGAACATATGTATAATTCATGATGATGTTTGTATTTTTAGCTGCTCTTGCTTGTTGTTTGGAGACACGGATGTAGCGTTAAACAAAGGCTACTTTGTAATGAAGATGAGGATCTATCCCGTGACTGAACAGCTTGTTTTCCTCCTCTTTTAACTTTTGTCCACTGCCCGCTGGAAGGTTGCGCTGAAAGGGGTGGAGCCTTTGGTTTTTTTGTTCCCCCATCGGTATTTTCAAAGTTAAGAAAATTAGCATCAGCATGCAACTTTAGTGTCATTCTTTATTCTTATTCAATTGATATTTCTCCATCAAGCACCGAACCACTCAGTACAGTCAAAGGAGTGCTATTCCAGTGAGTGCCATTCCACCACATAAAAAATTTAATCTCTTAAACTCTGAATTGCCCACATTTCCCTGTTCGTTAGCGTGGCATAATTTATATGGGATAGCTAGGAGTGTGTTCATTTTAAATGGCAGATGACTAAATGATGTTTGAGTCACGAGAAGCTCTAATCAGAAATCTGCTCAGTATACGAAAAACGATTTACTTTGCTGCTGAATACTTTGCGCCTCTGAAAGGTGGATATCAATGTGTGTGTGTGTGTGTTTCTGAATGTGATTTTACCATTTAATCAACCACAGTGGGAAATTTGGAACTCTCTGTATATCTGCCTATATCTCAGTGTGTATGTGTGTGTGTGTTTGTGTGTGTGTGTGTTGAGGAGGTAAGGTGTGTTGCCTGTGTGATTTGAAGGTCTCCCTCTCTCACTCTTCCTCAGGTTATCCCAACATGTCCTCATGCCTAAGCGACAAAATAAGTTAAAATAAGATTGCCCGTGACTCCAGAATACAGACATATCAGTCCAGCGCATATCGGACCTTAAGGACGTGACATTACACGTGTGGTTAACATTGTGAAAAGGTCACAGTTTGGCTGGCTTAAGGCAACAAAACTACTTGGTTAGAGTTTGGAAAGGTCATGGTTTAGGCTCTTTATACTAAGTCGACTGACTTCGTTTTAATCTGTGACACTAACGGCTGTAGCCTAACATTAACGTACATATGGTTTGTAAAAACCTGCTTGAACAATCAGCTTATAAGGCGTTTTTGTCCTGGTGAGGGCAGGCTGGGTTATCTAGAGGTACTTGCCTGTTGTTGTCCCATCAACTGTCCAGTAGGGGGTTTTGTATGCAGCACTCTAAACCTTTACAAACTATTATTATATTATTTTGAAATTAAACTACGCTCAAGTCTTGTGTCCTATGTAATTATGTGGACAACCTAACATCACACTAAAATGTAGATCTCATTCACTGATGCGTAATAAAGCCTGGCTTGCAGACATTGTTCCAGTTCATCCCAAACGTGTTGGATGGCGTTGAGTTCAGGTCAGGCCTTACCACGCTGGGAAAATAATTTATTTATGGACCTGGCTTTGTGTACAGGGGCATTGTCATGTTGAAACAGGAACGCTCCTCTCCCAAACTGGAGCCACGAAGTTGGAAGCACATTAATTTCTAATCTAAAATATTGTATGCTGCAGTATTATGATTTTCCTTTATTGGAATCAAGGGGCCTACCCAAACCAAATAGGCTCCACCACCCCAAACCAAAACAAAAAATGTCCACATAGTTTTGGCTATAGAGTTAATATATCCTTTATCAACTACCCTTACTGATACGTAGTTCTTGCATGTTCATTCCATTTGTGACAGTCAGCTGCTGCTGCTGTATATTATTATACAATTGTAATATTATACAACCTTGTGGCATTAAATGACCTCCAGTAAAGTGTGATATACAGTATGATTATTCTTTTTTACATTCAGACACAGTTCACCCCGATTATTTTTAAAGTTTTAAAATAAATAACATGTTCTTAGAACTTTTACCCACTAAAAGGATGACCTTGAAGGAACTTTCCTGAAATTTTACACCCAGATTCATCAATATGCCTCAGCTCTTTCCATCCCAGGATCAACACACATCCTGGGGATAAACCTGTGATGGAGATTTGCATTGATATGACAGCAGACTGAAAATGCTTTCCTCAGGATTTATTCTTTTGACAAGATCATGAGTAAAAGATGATGCCTGTGTGATTGTACTTTTTGACCGTGTATTAACTCTAAATATCTGGTCAAACGATGACCTGAATTCCACAAAGTGAAAGATAGAAAGTGTGTATGTATGTGTGTGTGTGTGTTTGAGAGAGTTAGAGAGAGAGAGAGAGAGAGTGAGAGAGAGTGAGAGAGAGAGTGATAGAAAAGGAAATTACAAGGAAATGTAGGGGTAAAGCAAGTAAGAGAGGGAAGTCACTTTTAGTTTTTTTTTTCAGATTTATTTCATTGTATAGAAAATGACAAAACAGAAAAATTGTGCAGCTGGAGAACATAATAACTTCAAGGCGCTTATAAAAAGACAAGAAACACATACAGAAACTAGATTCAGGGCAGCAACTCGGCTATTAATGTCTAGTCTTACTACCTTATCAGCATTTATCCACATCACATACATCTTGGTCTAAAAGGCTTACTGCCATGAAATGTATACATTCTTCTTACTAATTGTGGGAATTGTTTTACACTTCTTCACAAGAGATATACAGTATAGAATTGTGCAATTACCAGAGTAACTTGTATATAAAATACATGTTACATGTTGCCCAAAAGCCATAGCTTCAGAATTGTCCGAAGGCCTTCATTTTGGAAATGGTCAAAGTAATTTGGACAAACATTAAATGATTTGTCGTTAGTGTTTCTTAAACCTTGATTGATTGACTTCTTTGTCACTTGAGGTCAACACCACATGCTGTAACACAACATTGTTCAATTATGTGACATGCATGACTCACCCGAGTTCACCTGGAATTCCCAAACCTCTGCTGTTTGTACACATAGAGCCTAATATTAGCTGTCAAGTATTGACAAAGCGGCAGTTCCAAAAAGTCAGTTAACTTTAACCCAGCGCGGTCATATGTGAGAAAACCAGACTAAGCGGAACTTGTGAAAGCCACTGCCTCGTGTGTGGTGATGCCAAAGGCTTCAGAGCGGACAGGAGGATGGCTGGTACAGGAAGAGTGATGTTCTGTATGCAGATGTAAATCACGCTCTCCTTGCCCCCTTCCCTTGAACCTGACTTGAGCTTCTCAGTCAACAACTGCACAATAAATTACCTGCCTTCCAATTCTACTATGTTCCTTCATTTTCCATTATGCTCTGTCTCACACATGCATACATTCTTCTTTTATAGAAATATATTGTGTAAAATATTAAATGTATACATTAACTGCATGAGATAAAAATGTATGAAAATGTGCATATGACCATGAGAATTAAAAGGTGCGAGTGTATGAATGAAAATAAATTAATGTGAAAATGATTCACATCATTTTGAGTACATGTTTTACGTGCTCACTTGTAGGCTCTATATGAAGTTGTGGGATATTAATATCATCAAGAATTAACTAATATCCAAGTTTCATAATATATTCTGATCAAAACAATCATCTTAAATATCTGACGATTGTTAGAAGTTGATTAAATAACCTTTATGTGAGTTTTGTAGGTGAAATGAATTAATTAGACTGGTTTCAGAGTGTCATCATCTCATGAGATGTGTGCCCAAGTGGGGAGTCGAAGGCAACCCAGAATTAGTTCGTAGAGCTTATGGGAGATGAACAAATGTGTAACGGTACTGGTGGGACAGGGACTTAGGTGCCTAGAAAAGCAAAAGACACAGCGTAGGGTTGAATAAACTAAATCTTTACTGGTAAACCAGGCAGTCATTAGGTCAGTTGAAACCAGGAAAACAAAACCAGACAGGGATTAAGCAAAGTCCAAAAACCAAAGATACAAACACAAGGAACTGAAAGGGAGCAATGAACACACAGGGTAGAACAAAGAGCAGAATACACAGGGAGTACATACAAGGGCATTTTCTGGTGGAAAAATCAGCAGGTGTGGGCAATTAGAGGCAGAAGATGCAAGGACAGGAACTGAAACGATGGGAGATGTTAGTCTAACAAAATAAAACAGGAAACACAATGGAAAAGATTAACATGATGATAACAATAAGACACTGTTTCGTATAAAAATGGCATGAATCTCAAAAGTAATGAATGGGTGTTCAAAGATAGGATTGTTTTAAAAACATACACCCATGAAAGACCAATAAAAATGAGCTTTTAGCTGAGAACGCAGAATTAGCTGTTACGCAGAACCCTGAATTTTAATAAGGTTGGTGGTGAAGGTAAGGCAGCTCACACTGTTACTGTTTTCATGCCTGTTAAATGACTTCTGCGAATGTTTGACTATGATGGACATTTTGGTGATCATTTTGAGGTGAGATCAGTGTCTACCACTTGATGGAGGTGCAGATTGTTGCTTTGGATGAAAAATGCATTGTTACAATTGTTAAAATATCACAAACAGGTGTACAGAATGTCTTTTCATGATCCCCAGCAGCTAATGAGTATTACTTAGTTTCTTGTGAGTGAAGCCTTGACTGTATACACGTCAGGCAGCTAATACATCTGGCACATATATAGTGTCTGGTATAAATGTATGGTAAATAGAATTTTCATATATATTAAAATTACTAATATCAATATTGGAGGGATTATTGTGCTTTGAACTTATGCAGCAGGCAGACCGCAGGAATTTCATATATGCTAGTGTATTTTGGTTTTGCTTTGGAGATGTGAGGTTGCGTGCATTATTTCCAAATACAGAAAATGTCTATGTATAAGATATGACATATGATATGAGTTTATTACCCTTGATAATTTGTAAATGGAGAACCCATCACAGCCCCTTGGTCACTGCATGTGTACTGCTCTGGTGTGGGTGTGTGTGAGCAGATAGAGGCACAGAGTGCAGGCGTTTGCCAGCCTCTGGAGAGGTGAGGCACCCAAGCGCACTAGAAACGCTGCTAATTGAATTCCAATGTTTGGTGTTTATTTTAGCGTACTTGAAGTTTTAATTTAGCAAATAAACTGCCGACTTCAAATAAACAACTGTAAAGTCATAAAACTGTAAGGTACAGTTTCACTGCAAGTTGTACAGTCCAGTGAAATCATTTGTGAGTGGGTGTATTAAACACACAGTTTCTATGGCTTTATCTAAGGTAGGAGGTAGTAAATCTTGTTTTGCACAGGATTAAAGACCTATTTTATTCTAATACCTGTTCTATTCTATATGTTGTGTTAAGAAGATCTGATCTGAAGACATGTCTGAAACTTTAAAGGGGTCTGCTAAAAAAAGAATGATTATATATAGACACTTTTTTTTGACTAAAAGGTTTTCCTTTGTGCCTTTGGTTAGCTCCAGTCAGTTGAAAGCCACTGAAGCCCTCCCACTGCTAAATAATCATGCTACTGTTTATGTATGTGTCTCTTGCTTTTGAATTGGTCCACCAAATTCCTCAAAATTTTAACTTGTAATTGATGTTAGTATCACTACATTGGAGCCAAGAGGTGAGCACAGCATCACACTAGAATACAACAGATGAACAGATGTACTGACTTAAAGGAAAAACACAAAGTCGTGCTAGAACCCTGTAGAGGCTAAAATGTCTTTAATACCTCATAGGCCACAATATCAAAGTTTTGAACTGAACAAAACTCTATAACTAGGTTTGGAAGACACTTATCAGTGCTCAGTCTGAAAAAGTAAAGTTTGTCCTGAGTGTGGCACCAGGGAACGTCCTCAGCAAATTGACATTTATAACCTGCTCAGATTTCATGGCTATCTGCCCAGTATATTGTGAGATACAGTGTCTTGTGTACAAAGCTGACATTTTGGCCTGAGGTTGGCAAAAGAGGAGACCTTGAAGTTTCCTAACGGAAATGAAACTTCTAATGTACTCTCTATAAAAAGGTTTAGGTGTTAACCATTTTTGTTTGGGATCATATTCTGGGAACCATGAATTCCAACAAGACATTTTGGGTTTCTGGTAAATACAGCACAATCAGTTGAAATTGTTTAGTTCAGTTGCATCAAATAGAAAAATGACAGGTGGATTTAAAGTATTTTATTGCTTGTGAACAAGTTGAAATGTTATGTTTTCTCAAATGTGGGCACTTGAGTTTCTAGGCTGGTGGTGATATCAATAAATGAAATGTTTGGCAATATTGATAGAAGGTGTTGAGGGGCCTGTTGTTGTATTGATATGTTAAATACTGCAGGGCTTTAATCTTGCCTATGTCCTGCCTAATAATCCAACTGTGGAAGCTGTTTACACATTTCACACAAGTTTAGTTGGGTAGTAAATGGCATCCTTATTTAGGATCCTGCATACAAAGCTCAGCTCTTCTGAATTACTGAACAAACTGGAGGTGTGGGAAGTGATTCAGTGGTCTGGAAACAGGCTAAATCAGGACAACATTCCGTGTTTTTCTCTGAGATGCTGATTCCTGGGGAGGGAGCTGTCGCTGTTACCCGTGGTGGCTCCTGCAGCTGTCTCCAACTGGGAAGCAGAGTAAGTCCTGCAGATGAAAAAGCGACGTAGTTTGCACCTGTTGGTTGATTTGGTTGTGATAGTCCCCTAGATCAAGCTGTATGCATTTCCGTTCTGCGCTGAAGTTTGAGATTAAACATAGCTCAGCTCTGTTGTTGGGCTAACAAGGTGTTTGTCACAGGTCTAATCAGCCACATTAGCTGCAGTGTTTGTCTTTTCAAGATCCTGAAGGTGATTAAACCTCAAGGACCACCATCAAGCTCCTGACATCCCTGAACATCTGAGTTCTACCATAAAACTTGCTGTCAGATTACTATTTCCAGCTTCTTATATTAGCCACATTGTTCTTCAGGTTCTTCCACCATATTTACACTAATGCTCCTTCCTTCCTTCCTTCGGGCTAATTAGCTACAGTACTTGAAGCATGAGAAGGAAACAAAGAAATCAAAGTGAAACTGTTATTGAAGTTATCAGTCATCCTTGGAACTTTAAGCTATAGGCCTTTTGATTACATAATCAGCAGTACTTTCTATCACACACCAACAATCATCAGTGAGCATCATTAGCATGTATGCCCAAAATAGATATAGTCGTTTGAAATCAAAACACAATCATGCACAAGCATTTGAACTGTGATCCATATTCAGTGAGCCAGTAAAGCAACAACACAGCAGCAGCTCTCTGAAGTGGTTTGGCAAGTGTTTTTACTTGTGGTGTGGCTTTGTGTTTTAATGCCTTTGACAATACAGTTTTATTAAATAATATGTTGTGGCCAGTCACCTCTTAATGGTTTGTAATCAGAGGTGCCATCCTCAAAGGTTTTAGTTGCATCTAGTGGTGAGGGTTGCGAATTGCAACGTGATTGCAACGAACAGCTCTCTTACTGCTACCCCCCTCCATTTATAAGCGTGTAGGAGAAGCTACAGTGGCTGACGCGCTCTGTCAACTCTAACAAACCAGACGACTACTTCTTCTTCTTCTTTTTTTGTAAATATTCAACATAGTGACGAAACACGCTCTGTAGAGCAGTTTGTTCCTATGGGCTACTGTAGAAACATGGCGGTGCAGCCATGCAGGTGTTTGTAGATAGAAAAGGCTCATTCTAGGTAATAAAAACATAACGGTTCATGAAAGGTCTTTAAAGTGAAGGATTCACACTGTATCAAAGCAGTACAGTAGGTATGTATTTGTATTTAGTGTGTGCGCTGAATATAAATGTCCTTTAGCATCTGGACTTTTACCATGGATTGATTTGGTTGATGGGTGATTAACTCTCAATGATGCTTGTAAGGCCATCTGCCATTTTCTGCCAGTGACAGTATGCTCACTGGTGATTTCATTTATTTCGGCTGATTAGGCTCAGGACATTGTTGGGCTGTTCAGACTGTATTTGACTGACGTGTCCTTTTTATCTCCTGTTAGCTTTGTTGCATTTGTTATAGTGGACAAATAGCATCTAATCATTCATTAAGAGTACATGGAGTCCAGGGACGTCTTGCAATTGCCAGCAGAGTATCACCTACCTTCAACCTGAGATCTAATCAGCAATAACTGGAAGCTCCTGTTATGATGCGCTGCAAGGCCTTTTAGTAACTTGCACCTTTTTATGCAGGCATTTAGATTGTATTGACGAAGCTTGTCTGCTTTAAACTCCTAAAAATGACATTTATAATTTACATTAGCTATTTAACAAGAACAAAATGCTCCCCAGGTGATCTATAACATAAAACTGCACATATCTGCAACTGCCAATGCAAAATATTAAAACATCCTGTTGATGTATTTCATTTGGTTTCACTAAAATAGCCATTTTCACATGTCATAGTAGGAAACATACAGCTATTTCTAATCAACTAATTGACTCTGGTTAGCTTAAATTCAACCATCCCAGTAAACCAGTGACAGTGAGCTAACATACACAATACCAGGACCCTGTACTTGAAGCAGCTAAATAGATTTTAGCCATCATTGATTAGAATATTTCCTACAGCACTTTGACAAAGGCACATCTGCTTTCAATGCATGAGGCATGATTAAGCCTTATTTGAGTTATAGTAAGACAACTCAAAGGATTGGTTAAGGCTAGAAATAAATATAGATCTTGGTTAAGTTGTGAAAAATGCAACACTTAAGTGAAGGATGAGATGGGATGCGTTGACTTTTTCGGGCAGGTGCATGGGTAATATGCATCAAAGCCTGCATCATCCCTGGTTTACATAGGCCTATAGGCACATCCTAGGTACTGTACCTCGATTACTGCTTCTGTCTGTGTGACACGTCCATTGTGTTTTATGGGTGTAAGCACAGCCAGTGTGTGTTGCTCTTTAAGTTGTGTTAATGAATGAAATCTTTTAGCCATCTTTTTGTTGCAGTAGAACACGCTGTTGCACAACATTGACATAAAGTTGATACAGCTAATGTGTTAGCAAACAAGCCATTTCACACATTCAGCAGACACAGAGTGACATTAGCATGTCATGTGTCTGACCACTGTGTGAAGTCTAATATTCACTCTGCTTTTAAATTAGCTCTGTTTTGGTCTTGAACAACTCTTGAGAAAAATATCTGTCTCTTTAGCTGCCAAATGCTCCATTATGTTCACCAGCTGTCGCTAACATTGTCTGTCTGTTGTTTTGTGCAGTGCAGAGCTTTTTCGCCAAAAAACAGCTGCCTGCTGCGACTTAGTAGATCTGAGGGGAACTGCAGAGCCTGTTGCTAATTGAATGTGAGTTCATTACTACATGGTAATATAAAAAAATATGGAGTAGTGCAGCTTTAAGGATGTCACACATCCTGGATTGATACAAACTCAGTGAACTAAATTCAGGCAGCATATACGCTTTCTTTAAAATGTATCTGATAAGCAAACTGGTGGTGAACATATTTTGCAAGAGGACATGGTTGCTTTTTGATAAAACCATTCTCATTAGTTTGATGGATTATACCGTACCTGTCCTCCGTAGTTAGTCGACATAAACATCTGCGCAGCAACATCATTTTAGGAGGTGCCATTATACGCTTGGTAGACTTTTTTGCTCTGAGAGTTGTTCAGCAGTCAGTGCAGAAACCAGATCAGAGGATTTACATGCAACGTCTATCCCCAATACCCCATGTTTAATTTCGTTTGTCTAATTCACTGTGCTGTTTTAGAAAACAAGGTTGAAAGAAAATCATGCACACATCACACAGCTCTTCAGGGTAACACCAAATGTTAAAGACACATTGCCGTTGTGGACATTGGGTCTCAATAAATACACAATGAGACACAGACAGGACTAATTACATTGTTAATGTAAGTGTTGTTCATTTGAAAGCCGAGTTGTGGGTACAGGGTCTAGACAAAGGGACAGATGACTGGTGAAGCTAAAACAAAACACTGCAGCAAGTTTTAATGAGGTGACAGGGGACTGCCTGTCAAACACATAACAAACACTCACATCCCAGAAGGGACACACACACAAATATACACACATAAGAATGCTGTAGTGCTCCACGTACGTACATGTATACGGGAATACAGTCGTGCGCGCAAGCACACGACACAGCTGATGAACTCCGTCTTCACCGAAACGCGCCTGTCTCAGACTTGACTGATGAGCTTAAAGGGTCAAAAGACTAAGCTCAATATTCCTCATGTCAGCTACGTCAATCATAGCATGGTGAGCTGCATTTACAATGTTACAGCAATATTAGAGATTACTGCTTTGAAATGCAGGCCTAAATACCCCTGCATTACGGCGCTGAAATATAGACCTAAAAATCCAAGATTATACTTCAGTAAAATAAAGCCTTTAGGCCTAATCCATATTCAAAGTCTTGTCTCTAGCTGGGCTGTGGGCCTCTATAACCTAGTTCTGATGGCTGTTATTGGGGAAAGCTGCTTTGTACTGGTCAGTTGTGTGATGAGGGCTTGGACACGGTCTGTTGAGCTGACCTATATTTGGCTGCCTGCCCTGTCTGCACAGTCAAAACCAGAGCTTTTCTCATGTTTTGTGCTATAGGCAAATTGGTCCGCCAGGCACTCTCATCCACTCTCTGATCCAGTTCAAGCTTGAATGTACTGTCATATGAAATGTTTCACGCATACGAATCCTCCCCCAGACAAATTAAAGAGAGGAGTCATAGAAAAGCAAAACTTAGTGTAGAGGAATTTGTAATATTGGTGCATCAATGTGTGACGGTCATATGTAAACAAGAGTCTACAGCCACGCTAGCAGCGGGGCTAGCACCGTGGTGCTTTGAGCTAAATGCTAATATCAGCATGATTACACAATCACAATGACAATTCTAACATAGCCTACCAATGTTTAGCCATGTTAGTAACTTGCTAGCATGCTAATAGTGCTAAATAGAAAGTACGCTTGAATGTCAGTTTTTCATTGTTTGATCACAAACCAAATGTTTCATCCTCGGAATTAGATGGAAACCTCTATGATACCTGGATCCAATATAGTTGTTAGACATTTCAGTCTGGACCAAAGTGGTGTACCGACTGGCCAACTGACTAACAAAAACCAACATTGCAAAAAAAAACAAAAAACAACACCTGTAAGTATCTTACACAGGTTGCAGAGGCAGGGATTGTGTTTTGGCATTCTGTCCACACCAAGCCGAATTTTTCACACCCAAAAATAGTGCTTTTCAAAAACGCTGTAGTGGATACATTTTAAAATGAAAAAACAAGCTTTTCCGAACTTCTGGCTCTTTTATTGGGATTTAATCTAATGTTACTTACCCAGATTTTCATTGACTCATACTACTGAGCTTTTATCTCCATCCGCATGTTGTATTCTGCCTTACAGAATTTTAAAAACAGCAGTCTGCACAGAGAAGAAAATGCACCAAATAAAAAGTGGTGATGCATTGTATTAAGACCTGTGCAAACATAAACAATACAGCACAACTGTGCAATTAGGACCAAGTGATTGTATAATAGGTAGATAAATAAATGGACTTGACAGTAGTAATAATGGGATATGCATGGCAGCAGTCACATATATTGCACCAACTGTGATGTCCGGTCAGGTAATTTTTCAGCTTAATATATTTGTCGTCCTGCACCTGGGAAGCTAAAAATTAAAAGGCGAGATTTAAGAGAGATGTTGCTGTTCTCCCCACTTTTTAATTTTTAATAAATAACAGTCGTGTGGCTGATCCATCTCCTCTGTATTAACACTGTGCATGACTGAATGGCTCAGTATGGCCACAGTGGATGCCGGTTTGAATAAAATATGGAAAACCTCCATCTTCTCTCATGACATATAAATTATTAGTGAAAGTTATTATAAGACTAAGAAGATATTTAAGCTAAATGTACTTTTGAAAAATAAAATGACACAATCGTCATCTTACGAATGAAAATTTGAATTCAGAAGAAATAAAACACTCACCATCGCTCAATTCAATACACTGGGGTTTTGCTGCTACAGCCTTTAGGTCCCTTGACACCAAGAAACTACATGTCACAGTGAAATAGCTGGGCTTGGTGACATGGGGCTTGCAGGGCTAATTGGTGGACTACTGTCGATAGCCAGCTGGGTAAAATTCTTGCCAGGTCATTCACATCAGCTGTCTGGGTTTGTTTCTATTTTCTCTGTACTGCGCACTCCCTCCTGTCATTTTGTTCCCAGCATGTACATCATTTCATTAAATAAAGAGACTGAGGAAGTAATATTAAGCTCTCTAAGTTAGCTAGTTTGCAATTCATCAGTTAGCTTTGCTAAGTTCACACAGTTTATACAAGAGACGTCTTTGTACCATGGACTCCTGTTTCATAACAGGAACAAAAACATTCTTATTTTGTGATGCAGGTTATTCTGACGGCGGAGGGACACATAAAAGTGGATGGTGCAGCACAGAGGCCTACAGCTAATAAGCTATGATAGCATTTCCCATTATGGACTTGATGGCTCTTTGTCAAGACCACTGGTTAACAGTCTGTGTCAGTTCATCAAAGTTGATCTCGAAAAGCAACATTTGTGTGGATTTACTCAGCCCCCGTGAGCAAATCCACTGTTGACTAAGATTCCATTGAAATAAAATGAATTCACAACAAATAAAAATCTGCTGTAACACATGCTGGTGTGAGTTTTCACTTGGTCTGATCTGACCCATAGCTCAAGGTGGTGTATAATGTTAGCTTTAGATATTGCTGTATCATAAAGTCAGTTCACTGACCCTACAATTCTTCTCCATGTGCTAATGGTACTCTAGGTTATAGCGTGTCACAGACACATATTTCAGTGTTTTTATCAAATAAAACAAGACTCAAAGACCCGGCAATTCATGTTTGTCTTGTGTGGGAGACATGACACTGAGGCCTTTAGTTTCAAACACAATGCATGCAGTTTATTTGGGTTCTAATTTACTGTGAAAAACACATCCTGGGCCTGCTAGTGATGTAACACACATGGAGGTGTGGCCAACACAACGCATCTTCTGTCTTTTCAAAATGGTGGGAACTGCAGCAAATATGTTTCAGGGAACTAAGATTTACAGTGATCAAATTTATAAAGATATATTGTTTCTGTTTTTTATAAGAATGTTGCTTTTTATTTACGAGTCTTTGCCATGTTATATTAAGGTTTTAGGAGTGCATGTTAATGTCCTTTGTGTGGGACAGTGGGACTTGCATCTTCTCATTTTCAACCATTTCTATTCTTAATTAAACAGAGCGCTGAGTGAAGCAGTGAGCTGTCAGAAGATGAGGAGGAAGAGAGCCAGGCAGTAGAGCAGGTTTTAAAATGTGTTTTACGTTTGTTTTCCAATATTCATCAAATGAGAAAGAATTAAAAAGAAAATGTTTTATTTTATCATTACAAAACGATGCCTTGCCCTGTACATTTTGTGGAAAAGATTGAGCCAATGTCCACTGTAAGGGAAGCGTTATTTAAAAAAAACATTTTTAAGAAAATAAATCTTTGATTATGTTTCTTACATGTATTTTCTGGATCTCAAGTTGAACAGCAACATTGAACAAACATTACATGTTTGTTGTTCCCTAAACAGTAAACTAATGATGATGTCTTTAAAGCAACTTAGCCAAGTAAGTCTTTGGAAATAAAGGGAAATTCAGTGTGCTGCATTATTACTTATTTTTGAGTATTTTTATCATTGGCAAATGTCTCTAGAAACCACACTTACTCTGATCTCTTCCCTCTTTCTAACAACAGAAAAAGTAATGAAGAAAAGAGTAAGAGAGGGATTTGGAATTGTATTCCATAGAGAAAGGGAAGACTGAAGACAGATTAGGTGATATTGAGAGTAACAATATTGTGTGACGTGACTACACAAAGAGCAAAGAGGAAAAGGGAGAAGTTATAAAGATGAAAACTCAGAGGAAGGAGGTAAGTAGGCAGGGAGGTAGATATGTAAAGAAAATGTAGACGGACACGTGTTGGCACATGATAATGCTATGCAGTTGTGACAGCTGGGCCGAACAGTGAAAAATCTAGAAAAGAAGGGGAGAAAAGGGTTATGGCGTGAAGAATTTGAAGCATGTTGTGGTGTCACAAGGCCAAAGAAGCAGCCAAGGGCTCAGGTGCACTGCAGCGTTGCAGGTTTAAATCCAAACCGCAACCTTTCGGGTCATCCTCCTTCTGTCACCCTCTGCTGCATGCTGCCTAATAAAGCAGAAATGTGCTGAAAAGATGAGGAGACACTGAAGTAGGTCAAGTGAAGAGAAGTGGGCAGGAGGAGAGGGGGGAGGAGGGGAGGGAAAGTTTAGAAGCATAAAGGCAACAAGAAGGAGGAGGGGGATGCAATGGGGGAGAGGCATGAGGAGGAAAGGAGGAGAAAGGGATGTAGGGTAAGTAGAAAGGTGAGTGGTGATGAAAAATTTAAGTTCAGAAACAGTGATAAGGAAAGGATATGTAGAGAGGAAGAGGAACACTCTCCAAAATGGAAGACAAGTAAAGCCAGGTCAGCCATATTAGCAGCCTTCAGTGACCAGAGATTGTTGCCTAGCAGCATGCAAGAATATTTTTTCTCTTCTCCTCTCCTCGCCCTCCTACTCCTCTTCTATCACTCTTTTCTCCTCAGCTCGCCTCCTCTTCTACTGCTCTCTCCACGATGTCATCCTCACTCTCTTTCCACTCCTCTTTTCCTTTCACCTTTTCATCTTCACTATCCTTTCCGCACTTATCCCTCCACTCTGCTCGCAGGCTCCACTTTCATTTTTTTTAGTACTAGGTTGGTGCTGCCTCATGCGGACAACCAGCCTTTATTGTGTGTGTGTGTGTGCATGTGGCAGATTCCTCATGACAAGCCTTTCATCAGTGTGTAAAGCTGGCTGATGCAGCTGTTACACCAGCTCTGTGCTGCATCAGGATTACATGGCACATGTGAAGCCCGTGTCCTCCAACGCTTGGTCAAATACAGGATGACACATGGCATCAAGCAGGCGAGTGTGTGTGTGTGTGTGTGTGTGTGTGTGTGTGCTTTTTTGGGAACAAAGTTGTTCAATGCATGTTTTCTACTGATTTGATATTGATAAATGCTGTAATTTATGCCACCTGAATGGCTTCAACTATTACTATTATTGCTACAACACACTGTAAAAAGTGTATTGATTTGTGGAGGTTATACAGTTAAACCAACCTGTCCAGGGTGTACCCCGCCTTTCGCCCGATGTAAGCTGGGATTGGCTCCAGCCCCCTGCGACCCTGTACGCAGGATAAGCGGTTGACGATGGATGGATGGATGGATGGATATAGTTAAACCAAATATGTGCGTATATGAGGTCTTCTGTGAGTGGCTACAGAGCTTATTGTCTTCATTTGACATTTGATTGCCACTGGACATCTGTCATCTGGAGGCTGGTGATATTATTCATTTTTGTTATCGTCAACAAATCCCATTAAAAGCCCAAAACTAACAATGACAAGGACTGTGTGTGTGTCTGTATCAAAAGCCTAAGCCTAACAAAGATATGTGTTACGCCTCTGTGCCATAGAATTCCTTCCTCTTTGTCAAACAACTATTAAAAACACATCAGTGAGCCACACTGTTGCACTGGGCGATATGTGCCTTCATTACCATGAACACACACACGGTAGTTTACTTTCACACACGCCGTCCTGCTGCTGGAATATTCATTAGCATACCAAATGTGGATTAATCCACATGATGCACTATTTCCTTCTGTGTGAGTAATGTTCGCTAAAAACCTAAGGTGTCTGAGGAATTTATTCGCCTTTTTTTGCAAAAATGAATATATATATTTATATATCTATGTATGACACGCTTTTAAAGATCTTTATTAGGAGCCCATGATCTTATGGCTGAGACCCACAGACATAGACTGATTATTGCATTTTTTTGGTCTTTATAATGAAAATTGATGAAAGCAACAAAATTATAGAATATGCTACCCTTACCCTTTCCAGGTTTGTATGCCTGAGTTGTTGTTAAGATGCTAAAACTTTTGGGGCTTCGCTTAATTCAGAAACCTTTTTGATTTCCAGTCAGGTGCGTAGGCTGGCCTCTAAATGTCATATTTGATTGGCACACTTTGTGAAGGAGAAATTACACACAATACACTTAAATAATTTGTGTGTTTTTTCCTTGAAATGACACTGAGTTTACAAATGTCTTTCCATAGTATAATGGAGTAATTGACTTTGTAAATATTATTATAATTACAACAGTAGTAATAATAAAAATCATTGCTGATTATCAGCCTACATTGCTGCTGGCAATGGAAGCATGTAAACACCTGTTGCTAGTTTAACATTTCTGCTTGCCACTGAAGGTGAACTATGGTAGCCTGGTAGCTACCAAGCCAGCTACCCATCTGAATGGAATACATGTTTCAGCTGCCAAATTAGTTGCAGGGATGCAAATGCTTCGTATGCTTCAGGGGAAACGAATTATGGCTTCACGGCAAAGTAAGGTTATCACACTATATTTCTATGCTCAGCCCATGTTCCACATTGCAGTAAAACCACAGTGAGTGCAGGCTAGACTGTTGCACACTGGTTTGCTTGTGAGCTGGCCAGGTGTGCCTTAGAATTCTCATTTATTATGATTTACATAGCTATAATCATATGTAAAGGTGCAGTGGATATATTTGTTTTCATAGTGTGTCATGTGACAAAAACGTTTGAGAGCCACTGAGGTAGACTAGCCAGCTAGCTAAGCAGCTGTCTTCTTCACCAACCTGAGCTTGTAGATGAGGCAGTGGCACTCGATAACTCTTCCACCTTCTCCTTTAAAAGGAGATGGCTAAATTTAGCCTCACCTGCGGCTCATTGTCTTCATTCTTTTTCCTACTGGAAAAAGCTTGTTAATATCGATAGCCTTCGAGTCTTGCCTTAGTGAATTAGCCAACTAGCTACCACCAGATGCCAACAATGACAGTGTAACCACTGTGCTCTCTCTCTTCCTCTCACTCATAGTAAATGTGTGCCTGCCAGGTAGTGTGGAGATGATCTGCTGCGTAAATGACATTGATAAGGGACTATTTTTTTAATTCTTATCTTTGTTTCTAAAAACATTCATAAAACATTTGGGGTTGTCACCTCAGACACTCAGGCCTAGCTGTTGTCTGCCAAAAGATGTCAAACTGATTGAACTGCTTTATTTTTGTTACTACTTGCTAACTGAAGCTCAGTTGGGGTAGGCTACTACTAAAAGTAGGATTACCACATTACTGTGCAAGCACATTTGTGTTATGGTAACACCCACTGCAGCAAAAGTGCACTTTTTATGTACAATTCAAAACACACACCTCTGTATTCATGAATATATTTGTTGGTGCATGTATTGATGTACTATGGAGTGCAAAAGATACTCATCTTATCACAAATACATCTGTTACTATTATCTCTGTGTCCCTGACTCTGCACACTTTCTTCTCACTGGCCTAAATTTCCCTGTTCCAAAGAGGTACTAGTGCACCTGTCCAGGATGGGTCGCTGCCCTTTGCCAAATGCATGCTGGGATAAACTCCAGCTCTACATAACCCTGAACACAAATTGTCATAGAGAAAATGAATAAAAATCTTTAAATACTCACAACTAAACACATAAACCTGGTCAGACTATTGCAGTGGAATTAAGTTTAGTTTAAGTCTTAACATGTAATCAATATGCATTATGGTTATTGTAATGCATTGCTGTCTGGGATTCACATTTTAATAGAAGTCTAATAGTAGGCTGGTTTACCAGTGATCTTGTATTTTGCTATAACCCCACTATGTCAATATTGAATGTGTGCTTGGAAATGTATGTGTCTCGCTTCACCACTGCCTTCACTTTAACATCTATATCTGTGTGTATGGTTGATCTTGAGTACAAGAGTGTAGGAGAGTGTAGGTGTGACAGCCACTCAACCTAAATGCTGGCATTTCAGAGTGTCTTTAATAATAGTAAAAGAGTTGCATGTTCCCTTGTTTTCCAGGAGGTATGCCAGTGCCTGAGGTGGCGTCTGACACTGCCAGCGCTGCCACCATGTTGAGCCCCGTCCTCAACGCCTCCAACGGAGACGGCTCCGAGTCTGAAACCACCTCCGCCATCCTCGCCTCTGTCAAGGAACAGGTTAGATGTGTGTGTGAGTGTGTGTGTGTGGTGCATGCAACACACATAGATGGTTGTCACAATCACTGAAATAAGAATACCGGGAAGTAGTGAGGATAATTCCTCCAGTCCTTTTAGGGGGGAGACAGGGTGGCAATAAACAGCAAGCACAAATGATGGAAAGCCCCTCTGAGCTAACGTGTCACAAATATGTCACCACATTTTGATCTGTTTGCAGAAAGCCGGAGGCTACGCTGGTCAGTGTAATTTTAAAAATGTGGTGGGATGCATCATTTTGCCACATTTTGTCAGTCTGAACAGCTTTGTTGGCGATACTCTGTATGACGAAGCAGTAACGGGACAGAACCATGATTCTTCTTTTTAGCTAACATTAGATACACTGAGACCCTTTCAAAAGTTTCCTGTACTAGAAAATGTTCCTATGGTATTCATGTGGTACTACCTTACCACAGGAACATGAGCGACTAATACTGCAGAAATTGTATGGTATTTTACCACAGGATATTTGCATAGCGTGATACAGATACTGTATTCTTGACTTTGCTAGAATGTTTGTTGATGTTTTCATCAGTTTTAACTTTCCTTCATTTTTGACACTGACTTAGAAGTTGCGTTCACCCCTTATATGCTATGTTTTGTAGATGAGGCAGTGAACTGAAAATGGAAATTTTGACCGTTAGGTAGAAAAGTGAGGGTATCACCAAAATGATTAGGGTTTCGCCTCTGAGGATCATTTATATCTCTGCCAAATTTAATGTTAATCTACCCAGAAGTTGTCCAGATATTTTAATCTGGACCAAAGTGTTGAACAGATGGACTGTTGCATCGGCATTGCCACCCACAGAGCCACACTACCACTGTTTTTCAAAACTACTTCCAATCAGCTTACTCTCCCATAGGATTAGTACCAATCATCATACAGTAAATATAGAGCAGATTATATGTGATGTTAGTGTGAGATCTCATTATGTTTTTTAAACCTAAAGAGGAACTCTACCGATTATACACATCAAAGTGTGTTTTCCGGTCTTGGGGAATACTACTAAATATGTGAAAAAAGTTTAATAAAGCCTTTTGTGGTTCCAGAGGGAGTTGTGTGAAATATTAAATCTGACTCTGGGGTTGGAGATGAAGACTACACATTTGAAAATTAAAATAATCTGAAAGAAATTTTGAAAGAAATGATTTTAACAGACCTCTGCACCCTGCTCCTCATCTCCACTGAAGGCTAGAAGCTAAAAATAACAGTAGTACAGAGGTACTATATTGTGGGCAATGTAGGCTTCAGGTTTTGACAAGATCCTATTTTAAAAACTGTCCATCATGAATTTGTAAATGCGAGTGCAAAGCTAAATCTGGGGAGAACTTTTATGATGACATAGTAGATATTAGTGAAAATAACCTGCGCTGAATTGTACTGTGCTGTCCTGTCTCGAACTTGGGGTACGGGAGGCGGACACGGTAGCCAGGAGGCTAAAACCCGTGAGTCCTACCGTATGTCAATAGTACGTCTGTTAAGACGTCGGGGAGTGACGTTTACTCACTGCAAAATTTAGCTGGCTACCGTTACGCTATGAATGTCGGATATGTCTGAAACATAGACTGTATGAAAAATGGACGTAGCCAGCGTGATGTCACCCACTGGTTTATGGATTACTATTATGAAGCCTTTTGGCACTATGGCCATCGCCATCTTGGATTTTTGAAACCAGATGTGACCGGATTATGACTAAGTTTGGATGAGAGGGTGAACCTAGCTATCTAGGTCCATTGATAATTCAAGATAATTTTGGCTAGTTCTTAGACACAGACAGTGCTGTTAAATTAGCTTTTCCAATGGTGCTGGTCAAATGTATACAGTGGAGTGAATACGATTTACCTCTATTTTGATTGACAGGTCACCGGGGTAGCGACTAATTAATCACAAGATAGCCACTTTTCCTCTATTTTCCTCTGATTCCTCCATTTACAGAATGAGCATCATGAAACTAGCGATTTAGATCATAAACTCATTAGGAAAGTGTTTGCTGAGGTAATAAATCAAGTGAGAAGTAGGCTCATTTTGTCTTTAAGTCCAATGCAGTCAGACTTCTTTTTGCAACCATCGAAGTCGCCCCCTGCTGGCCACTAGAAAGAATGCAGGTTAAGGGACTTCCGCATGGGCTTCACTTTTCAGACCTGGAGATTGCCACTTGGTCTGAAACTGGTCTGAAAAGATGTGCAAGTGGCAGCGTGTACATATGCAAGCGTGGGTGGGTGGGTGGGTGCACAGATCGAGTGGCTACTTGATACTGTGGACACTGTGTGTGTCCTTGAGTACTACAGGATGGAAGGAAATGTACTCTGAAAGGCAGATGCTAAAGATAGCCAGTGGAAATGCTGAGAGTAGAAAAAATAATGGATTCTGCATGTTTTAGACTGAAACTTCACAGTGAGGACGTAGGACATGTTGACGTACACATATACACACACAGGTCAAGTGCACACACACACACACACACACAGACAGATGAGCTTGGGCCTAGTAATGGCCTTCTGACGAGACTGTCTAAAAAGAAAAGGGCTGGTTGAGGAGAACACAGAAATGGAGGGAGGGTCAACTATTTGAAGAAAGTAAAGACAAATAGATCACCCACTCTCTCCTCTGCCTTCCTTTCTTCCTTCTCTACAAGCTGGAGTCGTTATATTTCATGCTTCTGCCCCATGGTGAAGTTATTATTATTTTTCGCGCCAGTCATTTGTCACTTCCTTTCATACTTGTTTTTGCAGTGTGTAATTTTTCAATAAGTTTGGGCTTTTGCCAGTGTTTGTAACCAGGCTGTAAAAAGGAAGCAGGGGTGTATTTTTCTGGACTTTCTCAGCCAATGCTGACACACACATACACACACAGCTTGCTGTTCGTTCGTTTTGGTTTATAAAGACAAGGTCAGGCATGAGAGACCAAGAAAAGGACCCACACACACTTGGACACACAGCCATGAACACATGCGGTCTGCAGACACACACGCTGCCAATCAGACTCTTTTGCCTCTGCTGACTCACACCAGGAGATCCCTGATGCTGTTTTTCCTTCGTTTCCTTCTTCCCACATGAGATTGATTAGCCATTCGACGTTGTATTTATCACATCTGTCAGCTTTTGTCCCCGTGTCGTTCATCATCTCTGCTGTCAACACATCTGCTATTGGTGGAGCGCAGTGTGAAGTCCCAGATATGAAAGAGTTTCATTCCAATGTGAGATATGCCTATTTGAAAAATCTTACATATTGTCATATTGAGTGGCAGATGAAGCGAAAGTGGCACAGAGTATTGATTAGCTGTCTTTTGCTCACAGCCTGGTAACATTCAACAATCCAGTCAGTTCTGAAATGTTGAATGTGTGGTAAAAATCCTTAAAACGGTTTCATGCTATCAGCAAACAAGTACGTACAGCTGGGTTTTTTTGTTTAAAATATGAATTCAAAAAATTCATCTTTTTTTCTGGTTTTTGCCATTATATTGGTGCTAAATACTCTGATTGCTTTTGACCATATTTACTTAAGGACCATGATATGTCTTCATTGCCATAAAATCTTCCACTCTGGATGAGTTGTAATCACTTTGGCGATCTCTTAACTTTTCTGCCAGTGCCGTCACTTGGTAAAAATTTTAATTACTTCAATACATCATTTGTGTTTAGTAGTGCTGGGCAACAATTAACATTTTTAATCGATTAATTTCATGATTTTCTTGCGATAAATCGCATTGTTACACGCAAAAAATTGAATAATAATTTCTAAAGTAGTGCATTGCTCACTTTTGATTTAAATATACTGCTATATACAGAAAAGTGCAATAAAATGTGGTTTGCAAACACTTTAAACAAATAAGATGCTTTTCACCAGCAGTATTCCCTTTACACAGTAGCAATAAAATATTTGTTGTAAATATCAACTTAAACATTAATGTAATCAAATCAAATATTAAACCAAAGCTATTTGCCACTGCCAGGGAATTACCTTTTATCTAGCTTGGTAAAACAGGTTACCATCAGTGTCCAGTTTCTGGGGATGTTTTCTGAGCAGGTATCAGAAGAAACATTTTTCTTTATCTTTTTCTTTTATCGGGAGAGCAGCAGAAACAGTCTGTGTTCAGTAGCAAGTGTCCCTGTTGAGGTGAAGTGGTCGAGCACAAGGTGTAGCGACAAGCGGGTGCGTTCCCGTGAAACTGTCGTGCTCGCCTCACGCACACGCCCGCTTGCTGCCAAAGTTGAATTGTCTTGAACTTTTTGTAGGCAACACGCAGCACAAATCATTGGAGGAGAGACTGATCCTCGCTGTTTGTGAGTTTCCAGAATCTAAATGGTTATCAGGACATCAACAGGAGGGAATTCACATGGCAGAGCATCCCCGCAAAACTAAATGCAGGCCTATCAGGTAAAGTTAGCCTATGTATAGTTAATTTCAGAAGGCTACAACTGTGTAGCACACAGAAGTCGTTGCCATGGTAATATCCATAGAGCACCTGCCGTTCAGTCGCGGAGCGCTGTCTCCCTGTCTGTTCACCTGAGAGAACCTGCCGAAGCCTCTTTCCGCTGCTTGTTTTGGAGGGTTATAGCCAGTCTATGGTTATAGCTTATGCAGGCTGATCAATATCCCACCTCTCCTATGACCCATGGTTTAACTGTAGGCCAATGTGTATTCAAAGCCAGAGAGCAACAGACTTTCAAAATAATAATTTTAAAAAACGTTAGCGTTAACGTGCGATAAAAAGCGTTAACGTGCGTTAAAATTTTTTTGACATTATAAATTAATGCGTTAACGCAATAATTACATAATGTGCCCAGCCCTAGTGTTTAGTTTATTAGCAAACATTACCATGCTAAACTTAGATGGTAAAACATTGTAAACATTACACCTGCTTAGCATCAGTATTTTAGCGTTGTCATTGTGATATGTTACCACGCCGACATTAGCCTACCATTTAGCTCAAAGCAACACAGCCTGTATCCAACCATGCTAGTAGTACTATTAGAATGTACTTTAAATACCATTCTCCAGGAGCTCTCCGTTCAACAACACTAAAGTCAAGACGAGCTGCATCTCTGCTTGTTTACAAATGCATTCTTGCCCAGCTAAATTGAGAAATTGGGTCATTAGAAAAATTTGCACCTCTGATGATAATTTGCAGTAGGCTTGGAAAATATCCCCCATTGTGATTTTCACTGCTCACAAGCACCAGTAAATTCTGTTTGACACACGCAAGCAACCAGACCTGACACGCAATTAAAACTTTCATGGAAAAACCCAGAATGAAGATATCGGGGTCCTCGTTAGAGAGAGCAACCATGTGTTCTTGTTCTGTTCATTCCAAAACTTGGAAAGCATTACTGCTTCAACCTTCATTTCCATCATGTTGGCAACATGACCTCCTGCCGGGTTTTTACAAGCCATTACAATGATGCAACAGAAGTAACGTCAGACAGAAAAAGAGATGTTGTTGCGTTCACTGAGAAGAAAACATGACAACTCGTTCAAGGATGGAAAGAAGCTGGTGAATATAAGAGAATTTGAGTCGGGAAAAACTGCAGCCAGGAGAGAAGACAACCTTTGAGTAAAAACACAAAGAATAAAATCTTATCTTTCTAATAGTTATAACTATAAAATAGTTTTAAGGCAGGATGTGGTGTGTCTGCAGGCTCTCAGCTACATGATTATTCATTTGAATCATGGTGCTTTGTGGAAGTGTTAAGCAGCAGGGAACAGCTTGTCTCAGGTCTGACCTACAACTCGTAGGAATTCAAACTAAAAGCAGTTTCGTTAAGTCGTATCTTCTCTGTAAACCTAATTAAACTTCAGTTCCTCGCTTCACCTATCAGCACATAATTATATAAATACCGTTGAAGTGTTAACACTCTCATTCTTTTAATTAACCACATTTTGTCATATTTGGTGGCTGTGCACAGTCCATTTTTAACGCACTACTTTCAAAGCTCAGATACTTAAACACTCATTCCATTTAGGATTGGTGTTATGACATGTGAGATGATTAAAAAAACACAGTATTAATAGCTTTTTGAAAACAATCAGCCTTATGGTAATTGTACTCACTCTTGGATGATTCATTATGTTCTTTTATAGGTGTTTTCTTACAGTAGCCCTGTGATAACAATGGGTGCAATCAGCCTTTCCTCCCCCTCTCACTGCTACTCTCTTCATTTGTTTATTAAGGATTAATTAACATTTGCTTAGCATTGGTTACCTCATTAAATTACCAAATATAGTTATCTTCAAAGTTCACAACAGCATTAAATATTCATAAGAAGTGGTTTCAAAGTGGATAAAATATTTATTTGTTTTATATCTTATGCAAGTGGGCATGCAGAAAAAGAAAAAGAAGAAAATTTAAGGCATGAGGAGGGAAAGGAGGAATTTCTTGAGGAATTGTGTGTGCTCATGCTTTTTCATTTATGAAAAATGAAGTAATTTGATGCAATAATGCATAGTGGATCTCACCTCACTGCAGTTTTATGGTCTGAGGAAGCTAGCTGGGCAGTAATCAAAGTTATTCAACATTGCCAAGCAAGTTAAATTCTGCAGTTTGTCATGCCTTTTTCACACGTAGCTCAGGGCTTGTCTATCAAGTAAATTTACATACAGCGGAAATCACATACACACATACACACTCACACCAGCTGACCACAAAGGGCTCCCATTACGTGAAAAACTAACAACTGCGCTAAAGTTTTACAAAAAGCAACATGAGAAAGAGATTACAAAAAAGAAAGAGTTACAGGAATCCAACGCACTACGCTCGTAATTTAGTGGGCTTCAATTGAGGCTTAATGTTCACACAGTTTCTCTTGACTGTCCCTTAATATTACAACATTTGTTCAACTTCACCCAGCCTGCTAGCCACATTACTCTGTTAGATAGACGGGAAGTCGGCCTTCCAAGTTTTCCATTCTCACATGGCACATATGCACTTTTTAAAGATAATGGTAACAGATTTGCAACCAAAATTCTTAGTAACAGTTTGAAGCGATGGGTCCTTGATTTCAGACAGTGGTAAAAGCAGCTTCTCATTTCTAGCCATCAATGATAACCGTCGATGGCTTTGTTCTTATCAGCTGTAGCTAATAAAGCCTAGTTATGGAGATACTAATGCTTGCAGTTTACATTAGATTAGATAACCACACTGATATATTCATTTTACTTTAGCTACAGTATTTTTGATTTGGACTTTTTAAGACTTCTGACTCTTTTTAATACAGAGTATCGCTTACAGCACCATGTACATAACTTTAACATCCACAGCCTCTAAGCTGTGATTGGACAATCACTAAATTTGGCGAATCATCTAATCATGGGTTCATGTACAGTATATTTCAGTGTATATATATTTGCACGCGTGTGTACTTTTTCCTATTTCCTGAAGCAGTGCAGTGTGGGTAGAGCTAGGAAAGGTCAACACTTTTGAATGTGTGTGTGTGAGTGTGTGTGTGTGTAGGCTGTGTTATATTATAAAAAGCTGAGCAGACGGTTGACACTATGAAGGACAATATACTATACTGTATATCAGATGAACATAAGTCTGTTGTTGATTATTTTATTAAAGGCAAATAAAGAAAGAGACAGATGCTCCAACACAGTCTGAGCCAGGATTTCAGTTCATGCATTAATGAGCACTGAGGATTTCAGTTCTATTTTCCACTTTTTTTCTAATTTTTCCTCCCCGTCCTTCTACAGATACCCATCATTCATATTCAAAAGTTGTTTTTGAATATCTATGTTTAGTGTATCGTTAAGGCAATATTCTCTATTTTTTTGTCAGATTTCATTCTCAAAGTTATTCAAAAAACTATTTTCCTCCTCCTATAACAAAGTCTCGAGATGATTCATAACTTTAACAGCCACAGAAAATGTCCTCAACTTCAGTACCCGCAGTAGGTTCAATAGGTTTCTTTCAAATCACAATTATATAAAAGCTTGGACCTTGCACCTTAGACCTTTTCCTGTACCTTGCAAGCTGGCACATTGCAAATGCTATGGTCCTCCTCTTTATTTGCTGTAATTCACTGAATAAAGTGAATTATTGTAACTCAAATTTAAATATTTTTCATTCACTGTACTTCCTGCTTTATATCTTCCATATTTAACAGAAAATCATTTTTTTATTTACGTAGGATATTTGTCCCTGGTCCTTGTGAAGGCCACATTTATCACGTCACCAGGTTCAAGTCCAATGCCATCCGCTTATTTAAAACAAACAGAACCGTGAAACTGCACTAATTACTGAACTTTTAAATATAAACTTAAGACATGGTTTATGGCAAATCAAACTTACAGTCACTATCCAGCCACCTGGCTGTGTTCAAAACAGGCTAAACTGCTGTCTCAGAAGGTGTCTAACAGGATAGCGAGGCGTCTTCCTGTCGCATAAGATGCTTTCAAACTGCTCCAGTAACGGCCAGATTTGAAGGCAGCATCGATGGTGACTTAATGCTGCCTATTACCCATAAACCAACTGCAGCTTTTGAAAACTGGTCAAGATGGCAACAACTTTTGTCATCTATTTATGAATTATCTTGGATCTTTCTTGTTATATGCGTTTACGCACTGTACTGATGAGGTCTGCTTTGCCTAGCTATGGTTGGAAATTTCACTTCTGAGAATTTGTGTAGCAAGAAATCAAGTGTGTGGATGTTGAATATTGGCAATTTCACAAAAATCGATGGCAAATCAAAAAATTGAGAAGCTCCACAAGCACCTGTGAGGGTATCTAGCAAGCCATCCAGCCAGTCACAGACCCCTCTTGGCCCACAGTCGCACAGACCACTGCAGCCAACGCAGCAGACTTGTTGACTTTACGAGCTCACATAAATGGCCATTTCTCATCATCCTTTTTTTTTTCTCAACTGCAGTCGCCTCCTCAGCTCAGAAACCACCTCTTCTGCTTCTCGGTGAAATACACTGATGGTGGCTGCTACCATTGCCTGGTCCATCTTTGATGTTAATAGTTATTTAACTATAATTCTTTAAGAAATAATTCTTTACTATAATTATCTTTAATTTACTTTAATTATTCATTCAGTGGTAGTTTGGACCATAATGTGATCAATGCGGTCATGTGATGGAGAGAAGACGTATTGCTTGAATATACTTCAGTGTGAACAGTCTGCTGGTATTCTGCTGGTATTCCTATACTGCAGTGTGCAGCACATACTGATTGAGTATATAGAAGGCAGTTTGTTAGTATATGATTTTGAACCCCAGCACATGTAAGTTAGAAGCTGACTGTAGAACATTGTCTAAAGTAAAGGTCTATCTCTCATAGATTTACAAAAAACAAGTGCATATTAATAACCTGTATTTTCTTTTATGGATTTTTTTTTATTAATGGCTTATTTAAAGTAGGTATATTAAAAAACTAAAGATTTTCTTGATCACTGATTAATTCTGTTAAAATTTTAGTACCCATTTTAAGCCTTTTTACATATTTTATCATTTTGAATTTATGCTGTGAATGAAACATATTAGAGAGCGATTAACTGGTGAATGTTATTCCAAGGATTGGCCCTTGGTGATAACCTCATTGCTCTGGTAAACGGCGGTTATTAAAAAAGGACAATTATCGTAGGGCTGTCCCCAACTCAGGATTTTCCAACAACTACTATTTGTGACTACATCATTATTTGAATACCTGCTAAATTCAGTACTTTACCCTGATTTCTCCAAAGTATGCCACTTAGACTTTGTTTGAAGCAATCATAGATCCAGTGCCTTACATCTGAATGCATTTTGAAATGATTCTAGTGGTTTATCAATTTATCTTTATTTTCTATTTACCAGCCATCCTACGAGCATTCAGAAGCAAATTTTGATGAAGGATCTTGCTTCTCTTATGGTGCAAGTGGCTTGTATTCTTGCAATAAAGTAAACTTGTTGCATCATAATAGCAAATCATGATCGGATATTTTTTTTAAATGAAATTAGTAGTAGAGTACAGCTGTAAGCCTTGAATGTGTTGTTTCTGGATCCAATGAGCCGAACACCCACAGCCACCCTGAACAGCAGTGACAGAAAGCCACTGAGTGAATGCACCTTAATGTCCAGATGGATGGGCACAAAATGATAATGGACAAAGGAGAGGTTGACGTTTCCTTGGCTGTGAGTGTCGTATTGGCAATTTACCAGATTTACAAGGTTGCCTACCCAAGTCAGCTGAAGAAAACGTTCTCGTTTTTGGAGTCATTTATCTTAAAGCTTGGGACTCCAACTACCAGAGCACCAATAGCTGTGCAGAGGGTGACAAATGCACTTCGTGTCCCTTAGTATGTCTTGAAAAGCAGTGAATTTAGTTTCCTCCAAAAAGGCCTTAGAAGTATTAAAGTATCGCAGTGTTAGTTTCACAAGCCCTGATTGCTGAGACAATATACACCAATTGACTAACAATAGATAGTTTCAACATTATGGATTCTGTATTCAGGAGGCTTCAATCAGACCTTGGAAAAATAGCAAACACTGCCACTACTTGTATTATATAATTAGGAAGACATCTGGATAATAGCTTTGTAATTTATTTGTTTTTATTATGTATGTATAATAATGTACATTTGTCAATGTGTCTATAACTGGCAAATGTATTGTTGTCAGTGTTTTTTGACTTTTAGTATGAATCCCCAAGACCTCAAGATTTTAGCGATCTAACTTCCCCCTGTGACTGATTTAATGTTGTTGTTGTGTTTGGCTAATAGGTCCGTTGGACATTTTTAATACCCTACTTGTCTGTAATTGAATAAAGTAAAAAGAAATGTCAATAAACAGCCAACAATTATGTTCATGAAGATGCTTTTCAATCTACCCATAATAATTTGATTTTAAATGCTTGATGAAACATTTATTCTTAAAAATTACAAAAATAACATTTAAAATAGGTTCTTTAGTGAGCCAATTAGGATTTTTTTAATCAGTTTATTGTTTCATGCATTATTTCTTGTCCACGTCAAGTCCACACAAGTCAGCTCCTAAAGCATCCTTAATGAAACAAGCGGAGCAAGAACACCTCCGTCCATTTGGTCCATATGTTCTACATGTGGACTTCAGAATAGGAACAGTATTTGTTGTCCACAAGAACACACTGATAAAAAAAAGGCCTGTTGCGATCCTGTTCATTTTTGTCCTTAAATTTGCTCTTGAATCCATTTAGTGTAACAGTTTCCTCTGAGGACAGTGAGCTTTTATTGGGCAGAGCTGCTCATTTTTCTTTGTTTCCAAACAGCACCTGCAGATACAGTGTGCTTTTGGGGGGGAGGTTAGAACATCGATTGGCAATCCTCCCAGCAACAGGCAATAAACTGAGACAAAAATAATAAGGCCACAAGGTGTTTCAATGTGATTAAAGCTACAATGTTGTGAAAACTCCAGAGAACTCGTACCCTTTAGATGTTTACCTCATGTTTCGCGGCCTTGAGCTTTTAGCATCCTCATGGTTTCCATTCGCCCTACAGTCTGAATAAACAATTTCAGCACAACGAGCTCAACGAAGATGCTCTGAACATTTTACAGTTGTTCATAATTCACGTCCCTAACTCTATGCTTAAAACCAGTTTCATTGCTGTTACATGGGGAGGGGGGGGGGACACAGACCGAGGTGAGGAGAGGAACTAAACTCCAGATCTACAGCCGCTGTTATCGGGAAACAAGACAAATCTGTCCCGTTTGGAATGAACATTTAAGTAGTTTTGGTATCTGGAGAGTGCTATATCTCCTTGAATCTGTCTTCCCCCCTTACTGCTTTTCAGTCAACTGAAGTCTTCTTCTCCTTTATCTCATCTCACTTCTCTCTCCCTGCTCCCCTGGTCTCCACCTTTCTATCACACCCCCACCTTCTCGTTTTTTTGTTGTTTCCCTCTGCCTCCGGGACAACTCTGTTACAAACTGGATGTACCTAGTCATTTACCGGCCTAAAACAATAGCGCCAGAAAGCAGTGGTCCTACAGCCACCGTGACATTTTCTCATTGAACAGGCTGCCTTCTGAAACAACTAAATGCCAGGCAGACACCACAGGGCACAATTAGACTGCTTTACACTGGAGAGAGCGGGAGACAGCTACAGCTAGACCACAGACACACACACACACATACACACACACTGCAAATTTGCTCCCCATGCAGCCCACCATTGTCCTACAGTCATTTATTTTACTTTACTAATTGCTTTAATGGGGTTTTCAGGGGCCAGCCTGTTCCTGTAAGCTAGTGGCTGCACACTAACTCTCTATCTGTCTTCCCTCTGTCTCCGTTAATAAGCTCAGATTGAAGCTGAATCTTTAGTAATGCAATCAGTTGACAAGCACTTGATTGTACAACCTGCTCATGAAGACATAGTTAATTGTTGTCCTTTTCGCGTAATTGCTTAACAAGCTATGATTACTCACAGACACACACAAACACGCGTGCACACCAAGCAGTTGTGGCTGCCAGTGTTTCTGTCCACCAAAATGATGGACATGATGTTGTAGTGCAGTATGAGTCAGTACTCATTTCTATTGTAAAACCATAAGACAGTCATTTTGCATAAATTATCCCATTTATTACAAATCACTTTTTAAAATCAGTTCCATTCACTTGCGTACAGTATGATGATCATTACCCAGATTCCTGAAACATGTTTAAGCAGAACAGCTGAGCCGCAGCTCAGATGAGACCTTGTCACCAATTTTACACGTAAATGACAGTCCTATAAACTCAGCCATTTCTAAAATGTTTTCTGTGGCTCCAGAGTGGCGTTTTCAAGTCTCAGAAAATAACCTGTGGTGATGTCGTCGGGGTTATGGGCTTGGAGACAGAAAGACTGCATTACAAACTGGGGAATTATGGAGCTTGATCCATACTAGAGACTAAAAGTCATGATATGTCAGCCAATGAGAATTCTTAGCTGGGTTTTTTCTGCTGAAACAAACAGCTACCTACAGATCCAATGTGATTTGTTTTGGGAGGGTTAACATGTTGATTGGCAATCCTCCCTGCAACAGGCAGTAAACTGACAAAAATAACAAGGTACAGTGTGTTTCAATGTGATTAACTCGAACTGTTTCTAATGTGACATTTAATTCCATTCTCATTATTCT
Source organism: Lepomis macrochirus (assembly GCA_024633595.2). Classification (NCBI taxonomy): domain Eukaryota; kingdom Metazoa; phylum Chordata; class Actinopteri; order Centrarchiformes; family Centrarchidae; genus Lepomis; species Lepomis macrochirus. Next base: position 10,084,868 of record JALXJV020000012.1, on the reverse strand, counting down.
ACATTTAAATTGAGACTTTACACAACTTTTGCCCCTCAGCATTTTACATCCTGTGCTGGCTGAAACGTTGAGATGGTAAAGCCGATCCGGTTTTAGCCAAACACTCAGTTTATGGCCGACTTATCTCTGTGATTAAACCTGTGTTCAGTCAGTCTGCAGCCAAACGGCCGCATAAACTGAGCCAATCCAAATTTGAATAAAGAAATGACTGGAGGCTGGAGCTTTTGCATGTATTTGCTTCAATGTCATGATAGGTTTTGTTAGATTGAACCATTCAGGGAGTGGGAATCGGACAAATCAGATGAAGGAAAGCAAAACCAAAGATAGGGAGATTTCACACAGCGTAAACGGGCTGAAGAAGTTATTCACAGGGCTTCTTGATGCTTTAGGAAGCGACTGTGGCACCTGTTGGGAAGCCATGGGTTCAACTTTGCAGTCAGACTGCATCTGGGTAAGATTGTGCATTTCTGTTTTTTTATATGAAGCTTCGCTAACGTTCACATATTTGATTATTAACTTGCTGTATATGTTTTTAATAATAATAATTGTTAATGCCTTCTTTAGGGCTAGTTGGTAAACTACTGTAGCTGGTGGTTTGGATCTTGCAAGTGAGGTTCCTCCTTTATTATCTGGCAGAAAACAGACTGCAAATGATCCCTCTTCTGTGGAACAGTTTATAGATTATCAGAGTGGGGGTTGTATTGAAGGTAAAACAGCAATATGGATTCTTCCCTTTTGGACTCTCCATTCCCTCTAGGTTGCTCATTTAACTGACCCGTCTATCCAAAGCAACTTTCTATCTACTGTATGTCAGAGATCACGTGCCTCTGGAGAAACTAAGGGTAGTTGCTCTGGGGCATGTTAGTGGATGTGTGAGGGGGGGAATCAAACATGGGTCTCCCACAGTAAAGGCATGTGTCTTATCCACTGTTGCACTGCCACCCCGATATAAGACAATTCTGGTCAGTGGCTCAAATTTTTGCTTGAGGAAGAACAATTTGTGTGTGCAGGCTTTTTGGATATGGCCTGCATGTGTATGATTGTGTGCACGATGAATCTACTGTTTTTAGTGCGTGTGCCTCGGCTAATGCTTTTCAGTGGGGGGAGGAGGTGGGAGAGAAGGGAGAGGTGCAGATGGTCTGGTGGTCAGAGAGAAAAAGGGAGGTAGAGTGGCTGAGAGAGAGAAAGAGAGAAGCAAAGAGTGACCGGCGAGCGGCGGGCTTTCTTGGCAGGGTCGGCCGGTGGGAGGGCCCATTGTGATGCAACGGTGCATAAATAATGCCACGGGGCTCCTAAATGCTCCGTTGCCAAGGGGACCTTTGTGCCTCAGTGAACACCGTGTGTGCGTTTCATGGCCCCCGAGGAGGGAGAGAGAAAGAAACCGAGACAGCGAGAGAGAGAGAGGCAGTCAGCTCAAGTGACACTTGTAGTCTCTCTGTCTCTGTGTCTTTCTCTCTGTCGCTTGCTGTGTTTGACCCGGGACAGATGAGTATCGGGCAGAGTTTGTGCTTTTTCAACCGGAGGGGGGAGCAAAGAAAAAGCTGGATACTCTGTGATTTTGTGTCTCTCTGTGAAGTATGGTCCATGTGAAGGTATGTGCGCTCACTGATTTCTCTTTCCCTCTTATTTTATTATTGTTTTGTCGCTTTTTGACACGATATTTTTTTCAGATTGCATTCCTTCATGGTCTCTGCGCCTTCCTCTGCAGTAACAGGTGTCTGCCTGTCAGCCCTGAATTGGAGGCAGCAGAGATCGGATGGACGAGGGGTGTCGCTTTTGTTTGGATGTTTTCAAGAAGCCTTTAAAACTGAATTCTCACGGCTCGCGCTCAGCTCCAGTCTGTGCTCTCAGCTGTAGGAGCGCCAAAACAAGAAAAAACACGCGCGTTTCATCTTTTGCTTCATCTTCCTCGAAGTAGGTTGTTCTTTCTCGGGGTTTTCCCATTTTCTTTTACATCAGCTGTTGACGGAGTTTAAATGGATTCGACTGCAAAAAGTCAGATCAAGCGGCTCTCTCGCGAGTTTAGCTTGAGACGTAAACAGAAATTTCTCAGTGATGGCGTTTTAGCGAGAGGCTGGTTTGTGATTGCATCAAATGATTACAGCTTTTATTGTAAAACGAGCCTCTAAGTGATGAAATCATAGACGCTGAAATCCTCCATGTGTTTCTTGCAGAGGATTGTCTTGCTTTAACTTTAAGTAACACTGTGGTGATTGATGCTAGGCCACTAAGTGCTAATATGGCGTTAGCAATCAGATCACATGGCTTTTATTTGTGCTCATTTCGAAAATGATTTAGCCTCAGCTCAGTAAATGTAGCCAAGTCAGCACAGCGGATGTAGCCAGGTGATGATGTTGGTACTATTTCTGCAGAGCAGCTATATGTATTTCCATCCACAGTGCAGGGTAAACACACCCATGTATCATCATGTTGAACTCGGTCTGCACATTGCTCTCACTGTTTAACAGTAGCCACACCTGAGATACTTCACAGTGTTTGTGTGTGTGTGTGCGCGCGCGCGCGTGTGTGTGAGCATTGCAGCACGTTAACATCAACAGTCTGTTGACTACATTTTCTACAACTTTTGTATTTACTCTCTGCAACAGAAGTTACATGTTGTGTTCTACTGCAGAACCTACTTACTGTATAACATGCTGTTGGTCAGTTGCACAGAGCACTTAACCTTGCTATGAAGTCCATGGGAAACTTTCTGTAACCCTGGCACTGCCATGGGTCCTATGTCTGCTGTGAGACTGTGTTCTCATATGTGTCTACAGGCTGCATGCACAATCTGAAGAATCCCTGCAAATGCATTTATGCAGTGTGTGCACATTTGCATATGCACGACAGACACGTTTCTGTATAAGCGCGTGAATGTGGCTGTGCGCGTGTGTCCAGTTAACCATTAATAAGGAGACAGTGGTGCATAATTACAGTAAAATTTGCAATTTGATTTCTTAACTTATTACATTAATGATTCATTATAATGAAATCGTATCATCATGGTGGAAGCCTGGAGTTGCCTCGGGCATCATCAGAGTTTAAGCTCCCATGGACCAGCGCTCGGCTCTCTGTTAGTATTAACTATAAATCACTATAAGTAAAGAAAATGTTCGTTTGTGCTGGGAAATGTGTGTTTCCATGATATTTTGAGGGCATTTCAAATGTTAAAGCTATTATAAAGTTAAGTTGTCTCTCTGACCGTGTCTGTGCAAACAAAGCAGTCTGACTTTTTATTCACATTTAATCACATGTAATTGCTTTCTGAATGTAGGGAGCTTAGTTTGGCTGGAAAAACCACAAGGGGTGAGTGATAGATTTGCAACAGATTTGTCACGCGCGTTTACTGTTTGAGCATGATATAGACCAATGTGTTGTTAAGTGTTTTATTTACATAAGAATGATGGTAAAAAATTAATATATATTTATAATATGTGTGCTTGTGTCACTTACACACAGAATTACTATAGTGTGCGATTTCAAAACTTAAGAAATTGACAGTCAAAACAAATGAAATATATGCAGGTCCATTCACGTACAGATCCACGATTTAAAGTTTTATAGCTTTTTAGATGAGCTCATATCTTTTTCAGAGTAGCTCCTCTGTATTCATGCTGCTCGAGGAACACTGATTAAATCACTCGATCTGACATGATATGTTGTAATTCCATCACTTTTGTTGTCTGGAAACCCACCAGAAAACTGTCAGAAACCAATTTAGGATCTAATTTATAATTTTAGGACCAGTACTCCAGTGTATACGCACTGTATGCTCTTCATTTGATTTGAAACAATTCACAATACAGTTGGATTCATTTGTTGTTGCTGTTGTTGTTTTTGCACAATTTGGTAAAAATCAGTTGTGCTTAATCAGCTATAACGATCGCAGCAGCAGACACAAATACTGTAATCATCTGTTAGTTTGTTTGGTTCAGTTAATTAGTGGTTATTCATCATGCATTGAACAGCATAAATTAAGTGTAAAAACAATGTGCCTCATGGAAGAACCACTCATAGGAACAGATTTCTTCTTAAATTGAACATACAAGTGGTTCATGAGCAACATAATTCCTGATAAGTTCAGACATGTGAAGTACAGATAGTCTGCCTTTCTACACCTATTTCATTCATGAATTTGAATACCTTTATCTCACAAAAAAACCTGAAATGAAACTATACGAAAGGAATAATTTGGTCACTTTGTTAGTATGATTTTGTTCATCATGGCTTGCCAGTTTGCCGAAATGTTTTACACTATTTCTTCCTCGTTTTTGGGGTATTTTGGTATGACAACGCACACCACAACAGCTGCTTCAGGGTCTTCATGTGGGTCACTGAACAGGCGGCATTTATCAAGTTTAAGCTAAGTTTGTGTAGCTTTGGTGGTGAGCCTCACTGAAAAGGAAAGAGATTTAGGGTAAGAATTTGTGCATAAGTCCGGTTCCATCCAACAGTTTTGTGTGCAATTTCTGTTAAAATTTTCTTTCACAATTAAAATTAAAAATTTTGCAAATGAGGGTGATTGTTGGAGGACTGGAGTATTATAGGGGAATTTTCGTTTTGTATATGTACTCCTGCTGGAATTTAAGAGTAACACTAATACCTGTTGATTTACACTAACTTACAGCATTCAAGGTTGTATTCTCCTGATTTTGAACAACAAGAAGACATCGTCTATAGGTGACTAAAATGTGTATATTCAACAGTTCTCAATACTCAGTTTAAATAGAAATGTCCATTAAAGTACATATATTATATAGCAGTAGAGTTTCTTCAGGTGGTGCTACACTGAAGCAACTGAATGGGTCTTCAACTGGGGTGATGTAACTCTTCTATCCCTCCCTTCTTATCAGCCACTACCATCCTGGTCACAGCGGGATGCAAATCTATATAATTAGAGTGTAGATAATTTGTGAGGCAAGCATTAGACAAATGCTTTCATGTGAACCTGACACACAGGAATAAAAAATAAAATCCCTCATAAAAAAAACAAAACTTCTGTTTCTTTTTTTCTTAGTGGCAGAATAACAAATGTCACATTTGTGATGGCTTTAGTTTGGTGTCACAGTTTTGCGACATATCAAACTCTTCTCATTGAATATCTGGCAGTGTGAAACTGACAGACACAGAGATGTCTGGCCTGTTTTCCCACCACAGACTGCAGAGTCCATTTCACAACAATTAAAAATGTGTCAGAGACAATGGAGCCAAAATAATGTTCAGGATGACTGTAGATGTGACAGTAAATAAATAGCATGTTTTGACTCTCTCTCTCTCTCTCTCTCTGTTTCTCTCCAGGAGTTGCAGTTTGAACGTCTGACCAGGGAGCTGGAAGCCGAACGACAGATTGTTGCCAGTCAGTTGGAGAGATGCAAGCTTGGCTCTGAGACTGGAAGCATGACTAGCATCAGGTGTGTGCATGTGTGTGCTTGCCTCACACCCGTCAGATCCTCTTCTGTACGTTCTACCTGTGCGTGTGTCAGCTGCGCTCTTGCAGGTGACTGGCTTTACAGCTGGTCACATTAGAGGTGCCCTCCTTGATTTCCTCCAAAATTCATCTCTGTGGTTCGAACCACAGTTCAGAAACAGTCGTTTTGCTTCAGAAGTCACAGAGGGAGAGAGAGAGAGATTGTCCTGCATTCCTCTGGCGCACCAGATTGTGTTGTCTTGTACCCACACAGCAACTACAGCGGTTACTTGGCAGAGCTGCAACATGTATCTATATTGTTGTTTTTCTTATGGATTTACACAATTAACACATATCAGAGTGGGAGAGATACAGAAATGTGGTTGCTTCCCTTTTGCCTGCTTTGGCAGAGTTGCAGCGTGGTCCACTGCTTTCAGTTTATGGCTCATTGCTCAAAGTTTTGTCAAGGAATGCGTATTGAAAGAAGCTGCCGTGTGTGTAGCATTTATCTTTGCAGTTGCAGTGTAAGAACTGTAAGCAAGTAAATGAATCGTTGAAAGGATTAGCTGTGATCATGTCAAACCGAGCTACCTCTCACTAGTGAGCTTAACTGAGAATCCAATTATAACAGCAATAACAGATTTTTTTTTTTGGCTTCTTGTGTACAACCTGTAAACACCGTATTGATATTATCACTAATTACACATCCAGAAGACACCGAGCAAAATTACTATTCCCTTAAAATTATTGTTCTGACTACCCACCAATGTAAGTCCAATATTCACTCTCTTTTAGCTCTGTTTTGGACTGCACCAACTCTTGAGGTAAAATATCTGAATTTTTAGCTGCTAAATGCTCCGCTATGTTCATCAGCTACAGTTTTTTATCTTTATCAAGTTTTGAACAACCGCATTCCTGTAATTATGTTCAGTTTAGCCCACCTCATCTTAATGACACATATTAGCTGTTGTCAGCACTCACTCTTATTATCCTTCTTCTTACTCTTCAAAATAAACACGCAGAATACCAACAGGGAGGTGAACATGCAGGACATGCATCACTTTAGGAGTACAGTAAAAGCTCAAAGATGGTAACTTGAGGCCTCTTGCAAACCTTATATACACGGCATGCTCCAAGAAAGTATATAGATCTTTCTAAAGTTTATTTAAGGGATCAAGTTGCCATCCTGAAGCTCTTCACTGCGCATAACTACACATACTGTAGCACCTTTGAGCTCAGAGGTACATGAGGAATGAATCAAGATCACTTTGTGGAAGAAGGATTGAACTTTGCTTCAGAGTTAACAGAGTTAATCAGGATTTGATGTGATCAAGGGACTGACAAATGATCAGATCATTTCTCATATAAATAATATATCGTTAATATCAGGTCAATGTAACTTACACTGTACCTTTGCAGCTAAACTGAGGCTTATTGTTGACCCTTTTCTCTCTGCTCGCCTGCTATTCACCGGTCTTGTGCAGAGTTTTGCGTGCGTGCCGTGCGGCCGACTACAGCGTGCACATCGCGGCTCCTCACGGGTCTATTTCAAGTCTACTATTTAAAAACGATACCATGTTCTTTGTGTGGTTCATCAATGGTGATAAGTGATCTGAATGTCCCGCGAGGTGCAGACAACTCGGCACAACACCAGTGAAGCAGGTGCTTCGTCTCTTCAGCCACTAGGCCTACACACATACGACACATGCACACACACGCCTACAAGCTACACCCGCACATGCACACTGACCCCCTTCTTTAAGGGTTAGGGTTACAATTTTGGATTTATTCAAGCACTTTAAAAACATTTATTAAAAGCTTTTTTTCTTTTCACATTTTTTTACAGCATTATATGTTGAATTGTATATTGTAATAGGCTGTATATTAACTTATAGGGAGAAAACTGGTAGTTCTATGTAAAATCAGACATTGAGCACCCCCATATTGCCAAAACGCCATTGCGGAACTTCGACTGTGACACTGACTCAAGCCATCGAAGCATCATTCCTTCGACTAGTCTGGGCCAGCCCTTATTGTTTCTGCATTTTTGGATTTGCCAGAAACAAACATGGCCTTCTGTCATGATAACATAAAACTGATCTCTTGAAATTAAACTTAGTAACGTGTTTATGATATTCAGATGTGACAAGTTTTTTGCAGTAATTGAAAGCAAAACTTTTTTTTGCTTTCAATTACTGAGGGTGAATTGTGCCAACTCTGTCACACTCCAGGTTGATCAAAGCAGCTGCTTTTTGTAGTTTAAATGAATTTTGGCTCAGGTCTAAATTGCACAAAGCAAATCCTCAGCTTTGCAAACACGACACGCTATTTATTGTTCATTAAAAACAGCAATTACTTCTCACAAAGACTCACAATGTGCAGCTGTCAAAGGAGTTCATTAGTCTGTTCAGGGCCTTCGGTTTTGCAATGAAGAGGTAAACTGTACACAATCTGAAGAGACTGTCATATTATCTGCTGCTGATTGAGTTTGGACCCAAGCCTCATCTCTGCTCTGAGCTCGAAGAACACATTTTACACATTCCATACCAGTCCCAATGTGAAAACAGCACTCCTGACACAATAGTGGTAATGCACTTAGCCTGCCTCTCAGGACAATGTAACACGATTAAAGCCTCTGTCTTCATTTCTGTGTCTCACTCTCTCTCATACACACACATAAATAAACGCACACAATCCATCATCTTTTCTCCTCTTTGATTCCGTTAAGCGAGCGGGGATTGCATCCCTCTCAAACTAATTACTCATCTGCCGCCGTTGTAATTCTCATTTCAATTTGAGGGGTGGACCAACAAAGAGTGGGAAGATGGCCTAAAACCGATTCATTCACGAGTATAATTAACTGGTGCATGCATTTAGCTTCTCAACGCCATCACAGGGCTGAATTGAGGTCCCCCATTTAAAACGGCAGCAACACGGGAGACGGGAGAGGTGTGGAGTCCGAAAAACACTTCATCACCCAGCTGCACACAGATGGAATAAAGGCTGCCATCTTGCTAACTCGATTATATGAGTTTATTATTTAGTGAGGAGCAGAGCGTCTTGTAGATTACACTGTCTTCCATTGCTTTTTATAGGCCATCTACTTTGTTTGACTTGGAAGTAATTGCCAAATGGACAAATGGTTTGGCAAAACGCACAAGTCCACAAAGGCAATATGCTGGAGGTTTGTAGTGCCTAAAGCATGTAGGAGTTATTGTTCAATTACCTCTAAAACATTAGCATTGTTGCTGCACTGAATAGTTTTATTCATCACTGCTGTCCCCGTGAACAGAAGGGGCAACATTTAATCGGCAGCTGCAATACATGTTCAGGAATTCATCTTGGTAGCATTTGTGGCGAGACATATCGACACTGTGCACAGCATTAAACTTGAAATATATTTCATCAGTTTGCTGGAAGTTACAAAAGTTTTTGAGTTTATTAATGTTGTCATTTTGATGTATAATGTAATTTTCTTCCTTTTATTTAATGTTAGATTTCTTTAGCTGAGCTAGCACAAGTATGTTAGCATGGTCCAGATACAGTATGTTAGATGATAATAGTCACATTTCTTAGTAAGTCATCTGGCTCACCATTTTTTTTAATCCAGAGTGTCTAGTTGCAGTTTGGGACAGTGCAGGAATCAGGTTATTTCCCACTTACCTAATTCATCCGTGCTAGTATTACTGCTGCTAGCTACCATTTCCCGTTCTAATTCAGTGTGTTTATGTGTAATTTTAACTACCTAGCTCTGTCATTTTTCTAATCCTATATTAATCAGCACATAAACGTATCATTTGGAGGATAATACTGTCTTAAGACGAGTGTAATATCACATAAGATAAAAGATTTAGCTGCTCTAAATTGGAAACATGTATCAGTGTTTCTTTGAAACTCCTTCACAGACAGCCTTATTGGCTTTCCCTAAGGAGCAGCTCTAGTTTCTACTCCCAGACAAACCACAGGTTCATAGACTGAGGCACAGTAGATGTAATAAAACCAGTGTTGTTATGACCAGGGACAATACAATGGCTGTGTGGGGTTTTCAGACACCTTAGCTGATGCCTGTGCTAGATAGTGAGTAGCAAAACAATAGAAAATGGGACTTTGTAACAGTGTTCAGTGTGGCCTTTCATGGGCTTGCTCTGTGAGAAATAAGCGAGGAGAAAGGATAAAAAAACTTGTTGCAACTACTGAAAATACAGAAGAAGGGAATCCCGTGAACCGATTAATATGTGAATCATGTACCAAATTTCCAGTGGTTCTCAGTTAGAAGTCCCTCCAGTTGACTGTCTGTGTCTCTGATATTTGGATTTGACAACTCTTATTAAAAAGCAAAATGTTGTACATGAAATAATGGCGGTCTGTCCACAGATAGCCAGGCTAAGCCACAGAAAAGTTGAACTATGAATCAGTTTTAAGTGGTGCTGTGGGGGTGCTGATGGTTCGGGAATCTGTTCCTGTTGTTTTGTGGCAGATAAAGACTTTCAGAGGTGCTAATGAGATCTCCAGCTCTGCCTTTGTTTCCAGTTTTAATCAGTCACCACAGGTCACAGTGTCTGCCACGACATATGCTGCCGCTTTATCACTTCAAAAAGCACAAATCCACTGTGTGTGTGTGTGTGTGTGTGTGTTGCTCTATTAGTCAAACTGGGAATGTTTTTGTCTGCGGAAAGAAGAAGAACGGGACATATGTTGCCTCATCGATTAGAGGACCGCTCCATGTCAAGTTTGCAAGTGATTCTGGTCTTAGATGACATAAGAGGATATGAACAGAGCGAATGGTAAATTACTGTCATTGTTGTATTGTACATGTCATTATTCACCGTTGATTATTGATTTTTCTATTTGTCACTCATTTACCTCTCACTCATGTCTCTCTGTGGCTTCAGCAGTTAAAATGAATGGTCTTCACGTTGCTTTTGTCAATATTTGTAACCACGCTGCGCTCAATATTTCATTGACAGAGTGATATGTGCAACACGTCTATCACGTATTTTAGAACCGATGTTATTTTTGCCAAATTAATTGGCTAAAATGCCAAATGCCCGAGCTGTTACTAAGTTAGCAATGCGTTCCCTTACCAGCTATCACTGAAATTGATGAAACAGAATTTCTTTGTTTCTTTTGTTATTCAGCTTCCCCACCAATCACTTAAAGTCTCTTGCCTCATTAGCTGACTCTTGCTTGTCTTTTCATAATCTGTTTATCTTGTCAGTTATCTTACTGACCCAAACGCTCGGTTAGGTTACCAAAGCAGTACAGTTATGAGTTATTACTTTGAACCCTATAGCAGGTTCAGTTGGGTTTGGTTATACATATGAGAACACATTCACCAGTCAGACTTACGCCTTGATTAGAGCACCCTTCTGGTACATTTTTAAACCAACCCCGGAGCAGTTGGCTGACTCTGATCCCGCCCAGCTACATCGTGGGTTGGGTCCTTGATTTTGACCAAAGAAATATTAGAAGGGAGGAAACACCCTAGAGAACAAGAGTAGCATCTCTCTCCGTTGGTGTACCTCACTCTGCCTAGTGTTTACCACTCCACTCTGCTGGCCGAGGAATTGCCACCTCCCTGGGCCGGCTATTTGTCTGCCTCTTTTGGCTGTGCATATTTGTGACATTTGTCTGGTAATCGGATGGGCGGTTTCATGCTTATCTGGAGTGTGTGTGGATGTGTCTATGCATAAGCCTTGGCTGTAACCACAGCACCCGGCGAGACCCACTGCCACTCGTCTGGCGGAAAAATGCGACCCGTCTAGCGAGCCCAGCGAGGGCCCATTACCCAGAAGCTGTCAGGGCGCTCGGTTGCCAGCTTAGACTCACAGCACTGTGGCTGTCCCTCCACATATACTTACCGAGACGTTTACGAACAGAGCGGCTTATTAATCAAAATCAGAAATATTTTAGGGGACATTCTTGTGTCACTGTTGCACATCAAGGTATAAAGAAATAAAAATAATAATAGAAAGTTGGTAAGTAGAAGTATACAATCTGAAAAATAAATAGAGTGAGTAAAAATATAAGTAAGAATGTTAAAAATATGTAAAGTGTTATGATAAATAGTAGAAATGAATACATAATGAGTACAGCTTTTGTTGAGGTGGAGTGTATTAAAAATCCTTAATAACGGCAGTACTAGATAGAGAATAGAGAATATTGCACATTAGTTTCTGAAATATTGCACTACAAGGTCTGTTACTGACTAAGAGACTGTGTGTTTGACACACAGGGAGGAGTTAAAGAGTTTAATGGCCGCAGGCAGAAATGACTTCCTGTGGTGCTCTGTGGTGCATTTTGGAGGGAATTAAATTAAAATTAATTTAAATTCAGTTGAAATCTCTCTTTTCAAAGAAAAATCTCTTGTCCTTTGAAGGAAAAGAGTTAAGAGGCACTCTGAGGAGTGTGTTTTAGTTCTGACAGCCAAAGAGCCAATATCAGGCCTGTCAGACAAAAAAATATGTTCTTTTACAACCCTGGTCTAGTTGGTGAGTAAAATGTTGATCTGAAAATGAGGAGTGGCCGTGCGCATTGTTGGCGCATTGCTATCTATTGCACTATTGACCAACAAAAACTAAAGTCAATTGCGCTGCATTTCCTGCTATTGAAAGGGCACATTATTCATATAGTAACACGTACACTCTGTTATTTCCTGAAATGCGGTCCATTGGCGTTATTGATGGGACAGAGGATTGGGAGACGGTGGAGGCAGACGGTCCACCGGCCAGGGACCACATACCTGTCCCTCAGTGAACATAAGTGCCGCTGTAAACATTGCCTATCCTTCCAGACCGTAACAGACATCTGTTATCCTGTCAGGTGATTTGGCGATGAATGCCAGCTGTCCGTATGCACTCCCTGTTGCTGTCAAAGCAACTCTTACGCTGCATTTATTTGCATGTGGGTCATTCCAGCATGCCCTGGGTTCTACAGGTGGTATTTGACAAATTACTGTAACTTCAGCCATATACGCAGTTACAGCGCTCTGATTGGTTTAATTCATGTGAAATCCAAAATTCAATTCAATTTACTTCGGTATAGTGCCAATTCATAACAACAAAAATTCATCTTATTGCACTTTTTATATAGAGCAAGTATAGACTGTACTCTATCATAATATTATTTGCAGAGACCTAACAATTCCCACCATGTGATTAAATACAACCTCTTTGCACCTTACTTTGCCCATTTAACTAGCAACTTTAGACCATGCACTATAGTTTAAACTGGGCCTTCACTTTCTTACAACTACAGTAACCTGTTGAACCTTTCTCGTGATTGGCAATCAATTAACTGTATCCAGTTATAGCAGGTAGCAGATAGCACAGAACAGACTAAATTGTGATTACAGCCACACAGAGAATTAAAATAGCCTCACAAAGAAACAAAATCCTGTTTGGTTTCCTCTGCTGTTGTTTCTTCCACTTTCCAGTCGCCACAGCTTCTATGCACTCGAATCACCTGTTGCTCATATCACGCAAGGTTCACTTTGGTATGCCAGCAGCGTGATAAAATGCATCTATTCAGCTTCAAAGGGCCTCATAAAAACCTAAAAGGAAAGTAGTGAAAATGTGAAGCCGGCAGAGTGAGGGAGAGAGAACTGCGGTGGGGGGTGGGAGACCACCTGTGACAGGTTACACTACCTCCTCTAGTGCTGCTCACTCCTGCCAGGGTTGTTATTAAGTCCTGTGTTTGAGGTCTGTTCTCCCTTTAAATAGTGTTTCTCATAGCACTGCACTTTAGGTAGGGTTATGGATAGATAACTGGTTGGGGATTTGATAAGTGTAGGGTGAGTTTAAGCAGCACAGACAACGACTGGTTGGGTTAGGGCTTAAGTTGGGTTCAGGTATGTAAGGGGAAACACAAATCAGTTGCAAAACAGACTTCTCTGTTATTCTGCCTTAATCGAGAGTATTTTTTTTTAGCATAAGAAACTGTTTGATTGTAGTGCGTAGTAATTTGATTCATTAGTGATTCAGGTCTTTGCTGTAGATTGATGCACCGTCTATGTGACATATTAAATAAATGTAATATGGCTTCATAGCATTTGCACACAGTCGCACACATTATGTTTAGCCACTGATATTTTCAAAATAACATCCAAAAGAGAGAATCGGAATCACAAGCATGCACTTTTCTGCATGCTGAGTCATTAAGGACACACAAATGCAGTATGCATGCTGCTACCTGTGTGAAGCAACACAGTAGTCTTTTTAAAGAGGGAGACAGTAAGGTAGTATGGCTTAGTTTAATGGTGGCTGCACACTGATTGTGTTGTAGGTTGATTACAGAGTACTAAGGAAGCTCCTGTGAGTACTAAAACTAGTGGATTTGAACAGAACCGGCACTGTGTTCATTAGCATCATCTCTTTAATTTATTAAACCTTGATGTTCTGTTTAGGGTCCTGGAGACTGCGGGACATCAGCTCAATAAACATACATGACATTGTTTCATCAGTTTGACGCTTCTTGACTTGGGCATGAAGACACGCATCAGAGGTTAAACACTATTGAACGCACACATTCACACAGAACGAACTTATGGGACGGACGCCTGATTTTCCCGGAGCAGGTCTGTGTTTTTTGAGCATTCATTTATCACTGAAAGCAACATTTCCATTTTGTTTTAACAATATTCAGCGAGAGAATTCAGGAATAAATTAATGGATTAGTTAATTTAATTTGCAAGAGGCTGCTCCACCTGTTGCGTCATGATCATCATGCGACATTCACAAGTTCGATGTGATTTTTCTTGCTACATGCATGCAACGCATTTGGAATGTAACCAACCACAGCATTGTACAGTTACTTTTCTATACACAGGGTCTGAATAAAAGATAAAACAATATATTTAAAGGAGTGCTGAGGTCTGTGGGTCCCCAAACAATCAGAAAGTGGTATGTTAAGATAACATTTGAACTTCTGTAGTGACTCCACTGAACATATCTGCTGTGTGTTTGAGCCTTTATTGTTTTTGTTTTTAGTTTTTCAAGCGTTGTTATTTTTTGTGAGGACGGTGGATATTTTAGACTCCTCTCTCTATCAAGCACATAAATTGCATCATCTGGAATCGCATTACACACTCCCCTCTAAATGCCAATGCTCTGAATATGGTTATGCTGTCGTTTGCCTGGAAGAAATGCAGACAGACTTTTAGTTAAAGGCCACTACCTCTCAGCCATTGTCCCCGAACGTTGAGTACAGCTTGGGTGAACAGTCTGGTATTTTGAAAATCTGGAAATGCTCAAAGGTTTTCAGTTAATGAAGAAGAAAAGAAAAGAATTCTGCTGTAACAATAGAGCATTTGTCAGGCTTTGACATTAAATAACATCAGTACTCTAATTTACACTCGGCACTTCCCTTCTTCCCTTTCTTCATTATTTTAGATTTAAATTCTCGCATGTCAGCTCAGAAATATGGAAATACAAAGAGTATAACGTAGGGCTGTATGGCAATATGGCCAAATGTTATAAAATGTTAAAACATTTCATATCATCCGATATAGACAATTATCATGATAAATGTCAAATCATTATTTCTTTCAACTTTAAAGGCTGATTTTTGCTCCTGAGTGAAAATTGAAGAAACTAGATGGTTAAACTCTTCTTTAAGGTCAGAATGTGACAAACACTTGATGCCAAACAGTGAATCACATAACAAGTCTGACGGTAGAACCTTCAAAACTATTATGATAAAATCTTTTTCAACAAATTTGATTAGTAAATCTCTTTTCAGTCCCTTTTCCTCAACAAAATAAATATTTTAATAGAAAAAGTGCTAATTTCTCCATGATTTAAACTAAACCAAACATTTATTGACAATATATTGAACATTTATTATATTGTTATTGAGGAAAATTATGCGATAATTATCATTTTTGATTTATTGCCCAGCCCGAGTATAACGAGGATGTTGGTGTTGTTTTTGATGATGTGGGTGATGAGGGTGTTAATGTTTAAACCTTCATTGATCCAGAGAAGGTTGACTGCTTGACGATGACAGCGGTGGATTCACGCGTGCCTTCTTATTGATCTGGGAGCGAGAGGAAATAGGAAGGAGGGTGCGAGTTACATTTTAAACACCGGCATTTGGTGTGATCCACACTGAACTCGACGTATTGATCCTATGGAGGGAATGTGGAGCGGAGGAAAAGAAAAGGGGGAGGAGCAGTGATCTATGCAGGGCTCTGCCTGATGATCGGGTGGATGGAGCGGAGAGCGAGGCAGGATGGGAAATGGGGGAATACAGAAGAATGGTAATGTAGCTAAAATGAATCTGGTTCATCATTTTCAGGTTTTCAAAAGCTTTTATCTAGCAGTAGACCCAATGCGATAACACACACTGTGATTAGAGTTGCAAGAGTGGTAGTAGAAAATTATTTTTATGTTTGTAGTTTTTTTTACATATTTTTCCAATGTTCTTGGTAAAATGACAAGCTGCTTGTTGAAGATGTGGACAGCGATTGAAAGGTCTAGAACCAGGCTTGGTCAGTAGGAGGCCCACAGCTATTTTGGGCCAACACATTCTCTCTCCCAACTCTCTACATATGGATGCTTGGTCAAGACCCCTCAAGCGTTCCTTTATAACACACTGGGAACCACTTTAGCGTAGTTTTCCGCTTCAGTTAGCAGTAATAAATACGCAAGGCCCAGTTAGACTTTCAAAATAAAACATGTGGTTGACGTTCTGAAACGGTTGCAGTTTGGTTAGGTTTACGGGGCGCTGAGAGAAAGAGCTGAAAAGAGGACAGAAAGGGGGATAGGGAGTCATCCTGGATGCAGAGCAAGAAAGGAGATTTAGAAAGGGAGGGAGGGAGGGAGTGAGGGAATAACAAGATGAGCCAGAAGGCAAGGACGGGGGGGCTAGGATTGTGAGATGCGTTCTCATGTTAAGCCCTTTTAACCTGCTACCCTGCAAATACACGCAAACACACACTGAGTTAGCATGAGTCACAAGGAGACCCAGACACTC
Source organism: Lepomis macrochirus (assembly GCA_024633595.2). Classification (NCBI taxonomy): domain Eukaryota; kingdom Metazoa; phylum Chordata; class Actinopteri; order Centrarchiformes; family Centrarchidae; genus Lepomis; species Lepomis macrochirus. The sequence goes on along the minus strand of JALXJV020000012.1, from coordinate 10,068,487 downwards.
TTAATAAGCCTAACATCCTCCACCGTCACAGACAGGCTGTGTGTGTGTGTGTGTGTGTGTGTGTGTGTGTGTCCGTTCGTGCTAACTGGCTCCCAGTGTTAGTACAGTCGTCTGCGAAGTATATTATCGAACAGAGACAGAACTGTCACAGTTAAGCTTAGCTGAAAACCTTCTTAGTCCACACACACACAATATTTTGCACACAGACACACAAACATGCACTTAAACACACAAACTTATTCATATTCATGCTGACTTGATAGAAGCCTGTTCTGAAGCAAACACTTGAATACTGTATTTGGATAGACAGGAAGAAAGGCAAAGCTCATAATACAATGTTTTGGACACATTTTGTAAAAAGTACAAACATTTTTTTCTCATTTTGTTTTCCTTTTTAATGGGCATTTTATTTGTTTTATTGGCCATTTGTTACAGTCTTATATTATAGGAATTATGTGCCAATCATTTGTATTTCCCTATCCAACCAAACAACCTCTTAAGCACCGCACTTAAAGGTTCAGTGTGTAATATTTCTGAGGATCTATTGACAGAAATGCAATAAAGGATCGATAGGGGCCCGTCTCCACCTAAGTGTTTTTTTCTGATGTCAGCGTCTTTTTCATTGCAATAGGAGCGCCGCGTTTTTATGAGCTTGAAAAAGGCGTCAAGTGTCTTTTACGCGCTGGACGCTAAGCGTTTTTTTTCCGGGCGCCGAGAGTTGAAAACGCTTGTCACTTTCACTTTTTACTCAGCTGTCCAATCACAGTAGAGGAGGGGTGGGACAAATACCACACCGTAGCAACGGTTACTATCCTGGAACTAAAAAAACGCTAGTAATAATGTACGGCATGGGTCGGAAAATAAGTTTTGCTTCAGAGCAATATTTTCAACCATTAGGTGGTGAATGAGAATATAAGCCATAGTATTCAACAAGATCAGCTTGTTACTTGGTTAGCTCAGTCAGTAAGACGCAGGACTCACAACCCAAAGATTGAGTGTTTGATCCCACCTAGTTATGGGACTACTTTTTTTTCTCAGATCACGTGGCATGTGCTGCACTGTTTTTGTTTCAGTGTTTGATCAGCATCCATCAACCTAAAGATGCTTTTTCCATTCTGCAGTGCTTACATTTTCCATGTTATCTGTCAGTGACCAAGTCACAATAACATTAACGTTTACTGAGTAATTAAGTAAATATCATTTCTTAATACATATACCTAAAGAAATCTCATTTTGTGACTGTCCAGTCTCAGAAGAGACACCTTTTGTGCTGTGTCAGCAACCGTAGCTGTCCTATGCTCTTTGAAAGGTTAGGGGGCAGTGTTAGACTGGACAGATGGTTGCAATTCACAACCCTCACCACTAGATGCCACTAAATCTTACACACTGAACCTTTAATACACAACCTAGGTTGCTATGGTAATATGTGGTCTATGGTGTTCAATATAGAGATAAAAGAGGACAGTCATAAGCCTGTACTGTATGTTTGACCCAGATTAGTAATTTTACACTCTGAACATTAAATACTTTGCAGCAGCTTTACAGTTAAATGCTGATGGAGTATCATAACAGAAATGTGGAGAAAATCTTCATTTGTGTGAGAATCGCGCATGCTGTTGAACATTTCCACTTCAAGTGTTTCTCTCATCTTGAAGAAAAGACACATCAGTTTACAATGTGGTCAGTCCCACCACTCTTCAATAAACTGGGGCGGCTGTGGCTCAGGAAAACTAGTTGTAGCGTTAGAACAGTGGTCTCAAGCATACAAATGCTTCACGTGGTATCAATTGTTCTGATCTACATTAAAACATTTGTATGTAATGTTTTACACCTTTTCTCAGCTCTCAACTGGAATTATCATCCGATCTCTACTTGGTGAAACGTTAGAATTTCACTCTATTTGCCCTTTAAACTGTGGTGTGGGGGTTTGGTCTTCTAATCAGCAGCAGTAAACCATCGTACACCTGGCGGGTTTGTAGATACTCAGAAGTTTCAAATGCATGTTTCTGCTATTCGGACTGCACCTTTACCCTCAATGAAAACAAAAGCAGTGAAATCTTTAATATTTTTTGACTGACTGAACACTGAATTTGATCTCAGTTTGATTAATTTATGCATTCTGTGATGATACACCTGTTCTCCAGACACCTTGAATATTTTGAATCAAACCTAGCGAGCACAACATGGTTTTGCAATCTAAAGCAGGATCCTTCAGTCACACATTTGGACAATGGAAGTGAAGGAGAAAATCTGCTGACGGCGGAACTTAATTGACTTAATTCCTTAAATGCAGTCCACACAGTTTGGAAGCCGAGCACACCTGGGAGTCAGCTGCAGCAGCACAATGGGACTGAGAACAAATCGTCTACCATTTTGGCTACAAACTGATGTTTTCCTTAATTTAGCTCTGGAACTCTGCCATCCAGTAAAGTGGCTCAGCTGGACCCGATCGATGCTGATAAGGAGACCTGGCACACGCCTTCTGATAGTGTATGTTTGTACAGTAGGTGTATGCAACAGGCCATGTCCAAAGCCAGAACATTGATTTTACTTCTAGCTTCAAGAGTAGATAGCCACAAATTTGGCTTGTCAGTCTGTAGAGAGGGAAAAAACAGTACACTGCTACTACAACTGTAACAGTTGGGCTAAATGCTCTATTTTGGCATCAGGACCGTGTCACGTATGTGTTTTCAAGGACAACTTGTCCAGGCAGGAACATTGGGGACACAAATTCCCCATAGAAGTTGTGCTTCATTGCTGAAGCATGGGAAGCTTTTTCCTCCCTTGATGCAGCTGTTTTTACTTCTGAAACCAGGAGATAAGAGAGGACGTCAGCTTGTGTTACATAAAATATTTGTAAGTACTCCGTCCATTACAAGACAAAACCTCAATTCCTGGAGAAAGAACAGCACTGACTGTTTTTTTAATGCGTGGCCCCTGAACAGTAATCCCAAAGGGAGGTTTTGTGTATTGACAGCCGCGCTTATTTATAGCTTTTGACACGCTCAATATTTAGGCCCTTGATAACTGCAAAAAGAAGGGAGGAGATGTGTTGGCCTACTGAAGTCAGCACACATCAGCTTTTGTTTGTATGGTGCTCGGCAGGAAAAGATAAGTGATCATGCCACTCTGTGAAGTCCTGAAGCGCTTCACTGTTAGACTCTTTGTAGTCATGCAGAAGGCTGCTTTTTTTATTCTGTTTAGAAGGAATGCTCAAATTTCTGTACAGCACCATAAGAGAGATGTGTCACAGCCAATCATTTTTGACATCATTTCTGTCAAGAAATATTTCTACCCACGTCTCTTTTTGAGAAATCTAGACTGGTTGGCAGCGTTGGAGAGTTTCGGCAAATGGATTATTTATCCGCCAAGAAAAGTCCATATAGATACCTTTAGGAATATTATCTGTCTGAGCAGTTCTGGTAGGACTGGCCGGTCTCACACAGAGGACCAACATGTCTTCCTGCTCGGCTCTCATTTAACTTCTGGCTCTGAGTCAAAATGGCCGCCTCCCACACTGGCAGACTAGGAAGTCAATTTGACCAATTTAGTGGGTCACAGGAGACTTCTGCTTCTCTCTCTCTCTCTCTCTCTCTCTCTCTCTCTCTCTCTCTCTCTCTCTCTCTCTCTCTCTCTCTCTCTCTCTCTCTCTCTCTCTCTCTAACCATTTGTTTGGAGCATGTGGACGAGGTAACAGAAATGGCGAGCTGTGCCTCGTCCTGCTGCGCTTTAATCACTCGCTTCAAAGGGTCTCGTGTTTCTCTCTGTCTAGATGGCAGAGGCGAGGGAAATGAAGCTCTACCCCGCTTCGGCTGAATTCCTGTACATCAGACCCAGACGAGACTGATATCTCCCTTCACCTTCACTGTCCCAGCTCCAGTTTGGCTGCTCACGCTGAGTTTTTTATTAAAAAGTTACAGAATTTGACTAAAAAATATTATCAGTTGCAGCCAGACACAGGGCTCTGCATTCTGTTATTGTACTTTCCTTGGTGATTGCAATCTGCTGCGGCGCTGCTGGCAACCAGCATTTCTTTATTTGTATTTGCAACTACACAAAGTTGAATTTTTAATAGCTTTTTTCTGTTCCTCATGATACTGTATATGCGCTCTAACATGCAAGCTCATCATGTACAAGAAATCTGTCTGGGTGACATTGGTGCTAACACACAAACGTCTGCACACTTCTCACCCCATATGTTTTCCCCTCTTGTCTGCGAGTTAACTCTCACTAGGACCTTCTCTGCTGTGCATCGCCTGAAACAAACTAAGGAAAGGGCCTATTTCCAAGTTTTTGCCTCTAATGTCCTCCAGCCTGAAGGATGAAATCGGTACCTCATTCCCTTCTAGAACGACTGATTGAGTGTTTTTTGATCTGATGCTTCTGTCACCAAAATGACATTGATTGTCAGTGCCTTCTAAAACTCATATGATCCATACAAACATTACCCACATGGCTATATTTACCATGTCTATAGTTTGGTAAAGGTTTGGTGAAGACAGTGTTTTAGCCATGTTTTTGTTCTCTACCAACTCACTCCTGAGTGGAACATATGGATCACTCAGCTAAATGCTCCACAATGTTCACAGGTGCAACAGTGTCTGTTAACCATTTGGTGCTGGGCAGGTGTTGTTCAGTGGGTTTTTAGAGCTTTTTAGCCGAAAGCAGCTACGAAATCACTACGAAATCCCTTTCATATTGACACATTGTTTTCACATTCCAATTTGGTGTATTGTTATTATAAAAATATTGATTATAGTATAAAGGAAGCCTGGTACCACTTTGTGGTCAGAAGTAATTGCAACCCGACACCATGGTGAAAGAGTCCCTTTGTATTGTACTCTTCTGTCTCGTTTAAGGACCCCTCAACAGGGCAGATGCCAACTTGTGCAGAGGCTTAAACTTTGGGTTGAAGAACTTTCTGCTATCTCATTACGCCGCCCAGCCATGCATTATGCACTACAAGGCCCTTCTCTGAGTAGTAATGTTCAACATTCTCCTGAGGCTGTTGACATTTTCAACCCGTTGAATTCTCTCCTCTCTTGAGATATGAGATACATCCGAGTTAGATAATACCTGCACAAAGCAGCAACAGTTAGCTATTGTTCCAACATAATGCGCAATTAGGTAAAACTCAGGTGACCCGGCAAGATAAAGCACGTAGTTACAGAGCACACTGGGGTCCTCCATCTTCCAGCACAGACTGTAATTAAAGGTCCACAATAGCCGTTCTGGGATGTGCCTGAGCGTTTTCCCCTGGCTGGCTGATGGACTGTGTGACTGCCCCCAGTGCAACAGGAAATTCATGCTGGAGTCCCATTTAAATAATAAGAGCGACCGAAAACAGAGCTAAAAGAGAGTGAAACGGGTGGGCCAAAACAAGACTTGAATTCAATGCCACTCCGTGCTGGGTATGTCAATAACAACTGTTTGCGAACAAATTAGCCATATGAACTTAAAGAGTGATTATATGTCAGTGTTGTGTTTATAGCAGAGGTGTCCAAACTACGGCCCGCGGGCCAACTGCGGCCCGTTGTCTGTTTTGAATTGGCCCGCAGTAAATTCTAAAATTATAATGGAAAATGGCCCACACATGAAACTTGTACTTGACTGTATTGTACTTCCTAGTGTTATACTTAGTTATATATGCTGTTTTAAGAAAGAACTGCCTACCATTTTTGTAACAAAAAAAATAAAACCATTAATGGAAAGTTGTGATAAGCATCTTCAATTATCAAGCATAATTTACATTTGATTGATATTACTTAATTGAATACTCTAGAGGTGAGGCAAAATACCTTACCTCTAGTGAGTGGCCCAGCCCTTCATATATTTTTCTGTATGTGGCCCTCATTGAAAAAAGTTTGGACACCCCTGGTTTATAGCTTTAGCTGTTATTGCAGAATGAAAGAATAAAAAAGAAGAAGAAATAAGAATAAAAACAAACACCCATATTGAAAAAATGTATTTGAAGCATTATCTGGGGAAAGGCAAATATCGGCCGTTGCAATGAACACCGTAGACTTTGTGCAAGTAATTTACAACCTTAAAAACAGTGGATTTAGTGTAATGTTAATAAAGAGATGAGTAAGTATGATGACACACCTAATAGCAAGTTTAGCTAACTTGTATCATAACCATTGAAGCTGATGTTGCTCCAACACCATTGTTTTAATTGACAGGTTTATTGTGGCAGCAACAACCACTCAATATTTTATCAAGAAGAATGAGGGATGATATGAAAGTTATTGGACTGAATGCATAATTGGTTCATCTTGACTGAGAAAGAATGGACCGTAACACCCAACACCTCATGCAGGATCAGTGATCAAAGATCTTACATGGATATGTGTAGGATGGAGAACTGGACAAAGGTTACTATCATGTTAGAGCACTTGAAGATAGTTGCTATCAACGGTACGACATAGTGTTTATGTGGCTCACGGCCAAGCTATTCGGGATAGTCTCTGCTCCATTGGGATCAGCAAACGAATTATGGGTCTCTTTGAAGTAATTTCAGCTTGCGATACTGCCTGTCTTGTGTTGCATTGTGTGGCAGTTTTCCTGAAGCTTCTGACTGTCAAACGGCAATCCTGCCCATTGTAGAAAAAAAGTGGTGACATTTACAAACTGCTCTTTGTAGCAAACTGGCTTCTTGATATTTCGTAGTGCTGAGGGTGTATACAGCTAGAGTAGGTGAAACAGCAGCTCCTGTCCAAGTTAAGGTCATATTTGCATCATATGCCGTCTATGTTTGGAATCTACACATGTAGAAACAGAAAATCGTGGATATTCAACAGAGTTTACACAACAGATGCTTTTCATTAATTAAGATTCTTGCTGTAGCTTTTAGCCTACATGCTGACATTTATAAATTGACCACAGATACTAAATAATGGGTAGTTTGATTTTTGGTAATACAGAGGGTACTGGATACTTTTCATGTATTTGGTCTATATCTTGAAAGCTATGTAAAAACAATGAGTCTAATGACCGAAATTAATTAAATTCCTATGAAAGGGGTCATTCAATGACAAACCCATAAATTATCACTCAACTCTGCCATCTATCCTATCTCTTTATAGCCTGGTTTCTAACCTGTACAAGCTACTAACTTAGAGCTCTCGCAAACCCCATTTCCAGAAGCAGCAGGAAGGTATTTTCAGCTGTAAAAATCCATTATACACTACCTGCCTAGTAGAAAAGACAGAAGCAGTTAGCAACTAGCTGATGAACATAGTGGAACATTTCGCTGCTAAAGACCCAGTTATATTTCTTAGGATATGGTGGAGCACAAAACTGAACAGGATGTGAGTTGGATTTTGGGCTTTCAATTGTCAGGTGGCCAGAAACACCACTTCAAATGTGCCCTGTGTCTGCTCAGCTCAAAGACAACTTCGTTTACTTTGACTGGGTTTTCCTTCAATTTCTCATCCTGTATCTATCGAAAATGTACAGCGTCACAACATCCCAATCGTCTACCTCATTCGGGGTTGCAAATGGATTTCAGTATCAGCGTTGTCTGAGTAAATGGCAGAACGAGGAGGCATCACTGCCAGAATTTATGATAATGTGCAAAGGAAAGTCAAGCGGCAGTGATTGATGGTCAAAGAAATGAAGAGAATGAATATTGATGAGGCCTTTGGTATACTTTTCTTTGAATCGTAAAAGAAAAACTTTGATGTGACACATTTTGATGCTAATTTTGACATAAGCTTTTCAGAAGTGCAGCGTCAGTTGTGATGAGAGTGTGAATCAAATTGCACGGGATGTGAATAAAGCAGCTAAAGGTAACTGTGAATACTGTAGCAGACAACCCATGATTAATGTCTAAATGAAATGTATGTATAAATTAAGATCTGCGTTTGCAAAAGTCATCCAATCAGCTTTTGGGTTTCAGTTGTTTTTAATGTAAAGTCTGGTTAAAAACTCCTGATTAAATTAACCACACTGTGGCTTTTGAGTCTAAATCAGCAACAATGGCTTTATTATTGTTTGATGGTTTCCAAGGCCTTTTTTTTCTCTTTATGGGTGGCTCTATTATCTAACAGCTCTGTCTACATGACCACTGGCCATTGTGGTCACCACAGATAACAGATAATATGCAGGGCATGGACATAGATGGATTATATGGACCGGGTTCAGAATGTGTTTATTGGGTGGATAAAATGACAGGATTTCCATTGCTATCTCTGGCATTCGCTCTTTTAAGCCCCTTTCATTGGATTTAGAAGAGCTTTTTCTCTCCCTGTGTGTCATATTTTGACTTCTCCCTTTCTCTCTGTTCCGTTATCTTTCTCTCTGTAGTATATCCCCACTTTCATTTTCTACCTCTATGTATCTCTATAGCTCTCCCTCTCTCTGTTTGTGTATCATGTTCCCTCTGTCTCCCTCTGCTCTCTATCCTTTTTTAGTGTTTCTATTTTCCTGCCCCTTAATGCAGCAGACCGGTCAGTTAGATGAGGTGGTCAGAGCAGTGATTAGACTTGTGACATTACCTGTGTTTCTCTAGGAATAGCACCAAATAGCCAGAATGCGCTATCTGAAGCAGCTGAAAATATCAGATCAGAATGTACAACAGGAGTTGATCATTATATGAAATTACCCAGCATTACGCTTCCCATCTGTTCTTTTATCCAGTTGAAAATAACAACTTCACCAAGTGGTGCCTTTAAAAATGGGCTCAAGTACTGCAATCAAGAGCTTTCACCCAACTTGCTATTTACTTGAAATTGATTTATTTTGACATGTATATACCCTCATGTTGTAAAGATTTTTGTGCTAGTCCTAAAATGGCAAAGGGAGGTAATGTTACAACCATCTAATTTCACTATTTCAGTAAGTATCATCAGGTTTTATTTTAGACACCTTTGCTTTCTGGCACTCGAACTTTGGCAGTCCTGCAAAGCTCTATGTCTGTCTTATTATCTGATCACATCTGGGGGGATTTAATATTAGGTGAGCCATTAAAGGTTACCATAATAGATGTATTTAGAGCCAGAGTTTTGTGCAGGGTCTCCTGCCTGAGTACTATTTGTGTCTAATAAGGAATTATAAAGAGTTTTTTGTGGATAGTTGGGTGTACAGAGTATTAGGCTTTGTGTCCTGCATCCCATGTGGTGTTGCGTTTAAGTCAGCAGGTTTCAGCAGGCAGCTGTAGGGCTCGGAGCATTTGCAATGGGACCGTGGGGAGATTTGGAAAAAATGCTTGATAAAAATCTTTATAGGCCGTTTAGGCTAATTTTACGATTATTATCATAATAATATCTTCATTGGTTAGATGTGTCTAGGGCAAGAGCGAGAAAGTAAAGACAGGAAGATGGTCATGACGAAGGTCCTGAAGACGGCCTTGAAGCCCACATATCAAAAAAGCCAACTAATAATTCATTACTAGTCCAGTTCAAACTTCTGCTTCATTCTCCGGCTATCGGCTGGCAACTGTTGACTTAGCTAATTAGCATCCTAGCATGCAAAGCACATCTGGTTAAAGGTGACATTCAGCTTAAACTTGCAGACTTACGCCTTGCTGTCAGGTCTTGTCAAGGTCAGGTCACGTTTTCACCACAATCAAAGTGCTCCAGAATTTGTTTGTGACAGAGCCGGGACCACGTTCTCTAAAGGCTCTTCTTTCTTTTGGTCCACATCCAATTATGATTGATTGCTGTGTTCAGATCTACCCAGACAAATTTTACTTATCAGAGTACAATTCACTCAGGCCTGTGACACTTGGAAAGGTTTGGTTTGGTGTAAGAGTTGACTTTTTCAGTAACTAAAACCACAATCTTTCTAAAACCATAACCAAGTGCATTGATTATAATAAACAACACTGTAAAAACTTTAATCATGCTTTAGGTGCCGGAGCAGATTCTGTAGGGAAAACAAATGAAATCCAGAGAATGTTTTGGAGATTTGGTCAAAGAAAAAAGCAATTATTCTCAAAACATATTTCCCAATGTAAAACTATAATCTGGACAACATTTTGGGTGACAAGGTCGTTATATTGTACTAAATCAGTAACGGACTGCGGTGATGCCATTTGTGTGACTAATTATTTTACTCTATTGCTGAAATCTAGTATGAGTTCATGGGTTTGACGGGAGGTTGCTCAAATCTTACAATCCTAATTTGGTAAGGTCAGTCTTTCTAGCTTGTAGAAATAGCTGGAGGCATTTTGAGACAATCCAGTTTTGCTACTGAGTCTTGCAGTAAACAACATTGTCCTTTACTTGTGATTATGTAACATGTTTAGATTTACATGCCAAAAGCAGCGGAGGATGAGCACAATATCATTTTAGATAGCGCTGAAGATTTTTATTTTCATTAATGACATCTGTAGCACTGAAGTGGTCTCCAGCGACAGATTTCACTCACTCCTTTAGCTTTGCACATTCAAACACAAAAAGTCACCATTGATCCCTGTGCACACCCACACGCACAAGATGCATGTGCTGTTTTGTGTGCACACAAACTAAGCCACACTTACACCTGCACACACAAACACAGCATTATATCATTAGTGGTGATGAAGTGCCATGCCATGGCGTGACCTGCAGCAGGCGAGTTGATCACGCTGTCAATTAGTTCTTTCTCGGTCCACTAATTATACTGTCACATCCCGTTCACATGCCATAGAGATTCGATTGGAAAAAACATCAACTCTGTGTTTCCTGGGCCAAGAGGTCAATGAGCTGTTTCAGATACTGAGGTCTGAATAGTTGTATCTGGTGGCCAGGACCAGGAGGAGGAGGGGGAGAGAGAGGAGGAGGAAGGCCGTAGCTCAGGTGGTAAACTAAGACTGTATCATATGATGAACATGGTATCATATAGGGCTGCAACTAACAATTATGTTCATTTTTTGATTAAACTGTTCATTATTTCCTCAATTAATCCATTAGTTGTTGGATCTATAAAATGTCAGAAAATGGTGAAAAATGTCAATGAGTGTTTCCCAGTGCTCAAATATCTTCTTTTGTCCACAACCCAAATATATTCCATTTAATGTCATAGAGGAGTAAAGACAATAGAAAATATTTACATTTAAGCAGCTGGAATCAAATAATTTTTACTTTTATCTACTTTTAATCGATTATAAAAATAGTTGGCGATTATTTTAATAGTTGACAACTAATAATAATAATAATAATAATAATAATAATAATAATAATAATAATAATAATAATAATAATAATAATAATAACATAATAATGTGAGCATGGTGACATTCGTATTTAGCTCAACGTACCACTGCACCAAAGTATAGCTTTAGAATCTAAATGACTCAAACAATTATTCGGGTATTACAGTTGTTGGTGATTAATTTGCTGTTAATCTACATAAACGATTTATCAACTAATTGATTTGGCACTAATAGATGTATAGAGCTTATAGAGCTGAATGGCAGCAAGACGAGAAGAAATTTAGTCGTCTCTTCATCATCACACCCTGACTCTGATTCATGATTGAGGATTGTTCTTTTATAGCGTATTCCAGTTTAGCCTATTCTCCTCCAAGAAATTCTGTTATATCCTGTCTGAATTATTTCTCTTCTCTTCTCCAGTCTTATGTGGTCTAGTCTACTCTGGTCTGTTTTGATCCCTCTGGTAATGTGAACAAGTTCCTATGTTTCCCCCAAGCTCAGACAGAAATCTGAAACCTTCTGGACTGTTTTATGTTCCAGTTCCAGCCCCTGTTGATGTAACCACTTGACGATAACACCACTTGGTGTCTACCTGAGCGTTCGGCTTGCATTTGGTTTTACCTGAATCACAGCCTGGGCGTTGGTAAATAACACACATTCACCTCTACTCAGGCATTTTCTAGAGTACTGAGGCAACATGTTGACACCAGCAAATGTAGGAAAAAAGGTCTGTACTTCCCTTTTAATAAGAAAACATTGACTCAGCCTCTGTCATCAGTACTGGCTGTCTGAACCCAGACTAGTGATAATAATGCTCATCATCCCGCTCCGTCCATGGTGCATGTCGGATATAAACACACTCCATCCTCCAAGACACCTGGGTTCAGTCTCTCTCTGCTCACTTGCTTTGTGTGATGCATTTGTGTGTGTCTTCTATATTTTCTGCACATTTGGGGGTATATTGTTTGGTATAATAACACCTGATGAATGAGGAGACTGCTTAGCTGACAGAGGGTCCCATTAACATGTACTGCTTGGCTCCCCCTCGCAATCCGTCACACACCACATAAACACACACACACACATACAGGTAATCAATGGGATGATTTAATAGCATCTGTTCTGTGTCCGCAGGGAGCGATAGCATTCATTGTTAGATTTAGCTGTGGTCTCTTTGGGTTAAATGTATGGGAGGATTTCACACCAAAATGCTTTTCATTTTGAATCATGCAGCAAAATTGGCAACAGAGAATATTGCCACATGTAATTAATCTTACAATATTTAAAAAAAACAGCTTGTGATATCTTAAATCCCAGCTGTTTTTAAAGAAACAGTTTTACTTGCTGAGAGTTGGATGAGATTGATACCACTCTTATGTCTGGATGCCAAGTAGAGACCTGAACAATTCCCCAAACTGTTTGTGCTTTTTAATGTAGACGTAGACAATATATTAACACGTATACAAAGTCTATTACTTTATTGTATTATATCGTTGTTTCCAAGAAGATGTCTATTCTCACTCGCCTCCTCAGAGTCACATGCCTGTCCTGTCACCTTCCTTCTTTCCCTGAATCATCTGGAGCAAATATGAAATTGTCAGTGTGACTGTGTGTCTATTGATTTATTTAACATGACCAAAAAGAGCAGTGATAGACTTTTTCATTTTTTAGTATTCTATGATAGTTTCCAAAAATTACACAATTCTCCCTCACCACCTTCCCGTCACCTGTGCCTGCCCTTTCTCCAACTTCCTTTACTGCTTCTGTCTCCCTCTCTGTCCTCTGAGTCCGCAAGAGTCAACATTAGGTTATTTGGCAAACTATTGCTTGCTGTTCTTATTTGAACGGCGGAGGTCTACGTGATGACATGACAGATAGCTGTAGGTGAATATAGGCTGTTGCCTTTTGAAGCTTTAAGTTGATCTTTGTTTACCTCCATGTCTTCTCTTTCATCATGTTCTTTTGACGGATTACAACAAAGTGAACGTGCCACATAGAACATAGAGCAGCATTTGGTTAAGAAACTTCCACAGCTATGGATCACTGCTCAGCTCACCCTCTTTTTTTGGTTTTCCAAAGAAAAGCCAGTGTCACTGTTAAATGGTTATTGTTATGACGTCAAACACAACGGCTAATGTGCGAATATTTGGGTTGTGGCGAGACTAGTTGTATCTGGACTGACGAAGGACAGCTGGAAACTGGCGTCAGCTGTTTACTTCTATTAGCAGTGTGTAGACGCCTCTTGCCCCAGCGTCACTCCACTGTTGAGGTTTTAAATATCACAAATTAGATATGTTATATTACTGAAACATACAGAGATAAAATTAGTTTTTGTGGGGATGATTGTTGATACCTTTGTTTCCCTCTGCTGCCTGTCTTTAAGCTAAGCTAATCACCTGCTGGTTGTAGCGTCATACAGTATATAGCAAACAGACATTAAAGCATTTTTATTTTGCATTAAAAAGTTATCATCATTTATTTTCTAGTTGTCCAGAGCGTGTAATCAAACTTAGAGCTAGGTCATCCACCAGTGCAGGCAAACGTGGATATGAAACCCACTTGATGCTGTTGGATTGAACAGCTTTCAGGAGTGGACTCATCGCCTCCTAGGAGAACTCAAAGCAAGTGCTCATCAGAGGAGCACTAAAGACAACTTAGTGGTGATGCCTTTATGTAAAGTGTCTCAAACCATTAAGAGTGTATAATATATACAGTGTGTAGGGCTTAGGGCTGTGTCATGACGTAAAGTCACACTGCACTGATGTGCTTTACTTGTTGGCAGTTAATTATCTGTACTGCCTGCGGCCAACTTCAGTATGTGGCTTGGGTGGTAGCAGCGTGGCTAATGTTAGCTTGTTTGAATTGATCTGATCTATTGACTGTCCTGCTAGTAGCTTCAGCCAGTAAAGCTAAACAAGTTAGTGTGAACCTTTTAACCTGATTTAAAAAAAAAAAATCATCTAACCTGCAGACAGCAGCATGTCTTACTTACGGTTTATAACTTAACTGTCTTTGAGGCTGCATTCTTGCTGAGGTTAAATGGTAAACCTTCCATTTTCTGTATGTGTAATGTTAACGGATAAATGGAAAAGACAAAAAGTAAATCTGAGACTTGACAAGGCTAACTGACTGGGCTTTTAGCTTTATAGAAACCCAGTCAAGCGGTTTTACAACCGTGCTGTCATTTAAATGACTTGTCGGTTTATATACAGGGTGAGGGGATAAACCCAGAAGCAGAAGAATCAGCGATGTGGATCTATAGCAGTTAACAGTATTGAACATATGTCAGAGATGCTGCAACTGGAGGAAACACACTGATTAACAATTAATAACTCACATTGGTCGGATGCATTTGCTTCGCCTTCTCTACAGTGTAAATTTGTATCTTATGAAATATCACCAATACTATGTATTCTTGCTTCATATTCTATTGCTTAAATGAGGGTTAGTGACTAAAAAACTGCTCATTTCAACTGGCGGTCATTCCAGGTCAGATGTGTTTTGTGGTATGTCCCGTCTCAGCATCGCAGTAAATAGTGTATCAAAGCACAAGTGGAAAACTGCAGCACATGGCAGCAATCCAAGAAGATAATGAGACATGCCGAATGCACAGTGGCAGAATCGATCCTATTTACAAAAAGTGGGCAATATCTGTTACAGTTTCTTGATGAGTGTTTTAACCTCAAAATGTTACTCTGACGGAAGGACGGTTATTGACACTTTAGGCAGTTATTGAGTTATTTAGAAACTCTAAATTGATTTAAGCAATGTATATACTGTATAGGACTTAATCATCAGCATCTTGTGTAGATTCATATTGAGTATTTCAGGGTCTGCCATCGCTGCCAAAGTATTTGTGGAAAGGCACAAGGAAGGCAAGAAACAGGTGGTGAACAATGACATTGTCAATGAAAAGGCTCATTAATTGAAGTACCTGAGATTTGCGCTTTATCTTTTAATGCCAAATTTACAAGAAAGTCAAAATCGAGAAAGTCAAGAAAATTTAATGTTCACAATATAAAATTCATGTTTTTCCAAACAAAACTTCAAAAATCAGTCTTGTTTTTATTGGCACCAGTGTATTTTGAAGTGTATCTTATGGGTTTTGATAAGGGTCACTATGTCCAAGGACTTTCCCAATCCTTGGGACGCTGTTGTTTGTCATCCTTCAGCTGAAGGTAAAACAAGAAAAAATGGTTATATAAGCTTTTCACTAGATGATGTACAGTGATATAAAACTCTTCAACCTTTTGTTTTCTGTGGTAGTCCTGTTTTATGATAATACCATAACGTGGATTTTGATGGGAAGATACGGTTTATTGCGTATGAGACTGGATTGTTGGAAATGCTGTTACAGGGTACCCTTGTCCTGCTGGTGCACCAACAAACAAGAACAAAAGTTAGTGTAAAATATAATTTTCATCATATTTCTAACCCTGTTTGCTTTTTGTTATTTGTCTCTTGCAGTTCAGCAGATGAGAAATTTCGCTGGAACAACCAAGGTAAGATTTCCTCTTAAAGGTTCTCAGTACATTTTGTATGGTCCTTTATTGTTTGTATTTCAGCACCACACATTGCTGACAGTGTTTTTTTTTTTTTTTACAATAGTAGGTACTGTAAAAAAACAAACAAAAAAACATCTTACACTAACAATATACGGTGTTGATGCAATGTATTATGGTAGCAGTTGCAGCAGTTAAAACACTCAATCAAACTCACTCTTTGCACCGAAACCCGAATAAAAAGGCTTCTTCTGAAAAAAACCACTTGTCTCTCAAATTCCCTTGCCATGCCTCAGCCCTTCGGACTGCTGAGTAAAGGTCAAACAGCATTTGTAAATAATTCTCAGCATTTAGTTTAACCTGTTTGGAGAACCAGATGGGAAGTGTTTTCCATAAAGGACAACAAGAATCAATGAGTGTTAGGCCTTTAGATGATTTGAAAGTCAAATGAAGACACCTCTCTGGGCTTGACAACTTCTTTGACAGCATTTTAGTTGAACACCAGCCATGCATGACACTTAAGTCTCTCTCTCTTCCTCTTTGTCAGTCATGCTGAGATGTATAGGATGTTGAGAGTAGACTGATTATCTGAGTGCAAGGTCTCTGCCAACAAAGAGGTGACTGAAGGTTTGTGGTCAAACCATTTCATACTGAAGGTTTTCAGTGCTTGCTGTAGTCTTCATCTATCTGTTGCAACGAAGCCAGACCACTCGGCCTCAGATAAACAAAATTTATTCTCTCATGAAAAAGGAAAACCCTCCCTCGCTCCAGTCGGACTTTTTGATTTCGTCTTCACTCACAAAATCATTAAAAACCCATCCCTTTTGGATTAATCAGGTTTAAAAATGAGTTTTAGCTCGTGTGTGTGAGGGTGAGAGGAAATCCAGTGTAATGCCGCAGACAGAACTGGAAATGTTTCATCAACAGCATCAACATCATCAATCTGCAGTTGTGTCAGACGAAGTCAATAAAATCAGCCTCCTAAATCCACTCACTAAGGCCTCTACTATTACCGTCTCTCTCTCTTTGTGTCTCTCTCTCTATAAGAGATTAATGTTGCTCCTACGACTCATTTGTAAGGTTTTATCCCCCTTGGCAGCCCTCTCTAACTTGAGGACTGGGCATGTTATCAGCCTCTTTCTGACAGACAAACAGCCTGGTGTCTAAGTACAAGGCGGTGCCCCATAGACCTAGATCTCACAAGATTTGTTGCTGGATTTTCAGTTAGATTTTTACCCTTGACCCCCTGTTTACCCTACACATTACTCTAAAGTCTAATCTAAATCAACGGGGCAATGGCTGGATTACCAACTGGGAAAGGCAGGTAACTGTGTGGAGACTCCAAAGGCCTAGGTTTAACGTGTAAGAGTTGGTAATTTGAGAAAGTGCAGAATTGTGTTATAATATATAAGTCACAATATTAACTCAAACTGTCAACGTGAAGATTATTACCAAATCTGAAGTCCCTGTGTTGTAGGTAAAAATTAACCGTTGGCTGTTTTTGTACAGCACTGTCACTGCAAGTCTTAGCAAGCATAATAAATGTTATTTTCAAAGTAAGTTAGGCTAATCAGAAACACCAGTTTCCATTTGACTGCGTTATGACTCTCAGAACAGTGTGCAATTTATGATGCAAATTGTGTAAATCAGGTTAAAACAGTTAAAGCTTTTTTATTATTTGAGTTGATATAGCTTTTACAAGTTATAAATGAATTCCTTATACCACAAACCATGAGCAGGACACAATCCCATCATAGAATCCCTGGTTGAGCTCCAGGCAAAATATAATGAAGCTGCCATGTACAATCGCAGGAATCCAGCCATGAGTGTGGCTTGAGTGCCGTGTCGCAGTGTAGAAGTATGGAGCAACAGACGGGAGATGGCAGAAGAAGCTGTGTCTTTGCGTCAACTCATGTTTTTTTTTTCTTGTCTTGTTTGTACACATGTAGATGGACAGAAGGACATAGAGGAGGAGCTGACAACAGGCCTGGAGCTGGTGGACTCTTGCATCCGATCGCTCCAGGAATCAGGCATCTTGGACTCGCAGGACACTTCTACAGGAGACAGTAAGACCAATGTTAGGATAGCTTAGAAGAGAGCAGGTAAAATGCAATCGAATGCCTGCGGAAATGGATATTCTGCAAGGCCATCCTGTACCGCAACATGGCACAGAAAAGTGTGTTAAGTCCTTAAATCGTAAAAAGAAGACCATTAGATAAGTTTTTAATCAAGCCTGTTAGATCATTTCACTCAAGTGCGTGCTCTAATTAGTAAGTTCTACTCAAAGGCTGAAGGAGATGTTGTCTTTCATTAGATTTAATCACATTTTGCTACAAAACTCAATCATTTTCAGTATTAGTGCATAAGAGTGGTGATCCACAATGTCTATAACACTTTTCTGTTAGTGTGTCAAGCATAATTATATCTTTCCTTGGATTTTCTATTGATGAGATTTCTTTTTCTGTGGGTTACACATCTAAATAAATCCTCCAGAAGATGTTTCCAAGGTTCGGGCTACTGGACACTGAGTTTTTAGAGGACCAAATGCAAAAGCTTTTATAAGCTGGATATAGCCTGAACTAGTAAAAGCAAAGCTGAACTTTATTTATCTTATAAAACGTGTAGGCTATATCATTTCCTTAAATTATATTGAAATTTACATACAAACAAAAAACAACTTACTGCTGTGTCTTTACCATTCTCCTCCTCCATGTTTTCTTGTCACGCTCTTCTTCAAATCACATTACCTTGCGAGGCAGCTAGAACTGCGATATCATGAGATTACGTAAGAACATCGATATCACATAATCATGTGAGAATCCAGCCCTGATTTGCTACATAGCCTGCCTTGCATCAAGCCCGAGAAAGTGCGCCATGTTTTTAAGGTAATTTGAAATAGTGGCCGTAATCACAACTTCTGTGTCTGTAACGTGATGCACTCTGGCCCCAAAAGACATTTTCCAATAGACTTACACTGTGAAAGAAGCATCTGTATAAGAGTGGATACATTTTCTGATAGCAATAAAATACAAATATAAATAGTTTTATCCCCATTCAAGTCAGCATAGGGCTAAACTGGAAGTTAGACGACTTGGCAGATCTCGGGTGCGCATGCTCTGAGGGCTGCCATCACTGCAGAGGGAGGTGGGGTTAAAGGAAGTGCTAGTGCGCTTGCTCCTCTGGGTCCGCACAATGCGGAAGCTATATGAAAGATCTGGGTAGTTTTATACCCGGAACCCACTGAGCAGCTTTCACAGAAATGAACGAGCCCTGCTTCCAGTGCTGGATCCAATTCTCTTTATACATCCATGCCCTGAATACATAGCAGAGACACATAGGGATACCGTATCTCCCAAGGTGGAAATTTACACATCCATCAGACTTGGCAACATTAGCATTCATTTGAAGCCATGTTTCTCTCTTAGTGGATAGTCCAGTATTTACACTCTCTACTCTTTTTGGTCTCTACTGACTTCTGAGGGAAATGTTTCGGCTCTCCAGCAGAAAAGTCTCCAATTTTGTCTGCCATTTGGTGCTGAGCAGGTAGGGAACAGTGTTTATTTCAGAGCTTTCTTTACTGAGAACAGCTGCCTGGTGAGGCTTAAAACAAGACTGATGACTGCGGTGAGACTAAACTATTACATTAACGTTTCGGACCTAAAAGCAAAGGGTTGTACAGAGCACTTTAGAGTTGGGTGATAATTGAGTGACTCCTTTTACATTTAACATGGTTGTTTGATCCTTTGTTAATATAAATGTATTGATTCGCACAGCTTGAAAAAGCCTTCACAAAACTGGTTACTAGAAAAATGTTTCACAGTTGTATTGGTATTTTAAGTCCATACTGCAAAGCATTTGTTTATAAGAGCTCTCAGTGAGATCCTGAACAACTCCATGTACCTCACTGCTCCACTCATCTTTTTTCATTCGGTCCCATGGATGATACGCATGTCTCTTAGTCGACCCCATGGGAGAGAGGTAGCTGTCAGGAGACATGTGGAGTCGGGCCAGTAGTTTGATATGCTAATCCATCCTCGCTGAGGTGTCAGCTGGCCTGCTGTTCACAGTGCAGAGAGGGGAGACACACACACACACACACACACACACACACACGCACGCATGCATACGGGACGGGCACATGAAGCCTGCACACATAGACAGGCATGCATATGAAATCACACACAAGTGTGCTCGCATAGGCTGCGTATGCACACATGCTATTATCACTGAGCGCTCACAGACACACACACACACACACACATGCATGCAGCACGAGGAATGGTAATTTTGTTTGATGTTTTTGATGTTTAAATAACAGTTATGTAACCAACTGCCCGACTAGTCAAAAAAAGAAAAGAGAAAAGAAGCAGGAGACAGCTGAGAGACAAAAAGGAGAAAGCTAGAGACATTATGGGTGACAAAGAAACATTAGCACAAAAGAGACACTGCAACAAAATGACGAAAATAATGTAACTTAAAATGACCATTTGCTAAACCCCTCAATCAAACATTGATTATCCAATCATAGCTTAGCAACTATAACTAGGCACAGCAGGCTTGGCAAGCATTGGATTTCCCCACACATTGACGTGGTGTGGGGCTGTAGCAAGAGAGATACAGTATTAACAAAGTGGTACTTCTAAGGCCAACGAACATGCCCTTAACTAACTAGTTTGTGGGCATACAGGCTATGTTAAGAAACATTCTGTTCATGGCCAGCACATCCACTGTGTTGAAGCCGGTCTTGGATGCTAGACTAGCGGCTCGGTCTTGCTCTTTATTGGATTTGGGGAAGTTTATACTCCAGCTACTGCAGCCAGTGTTACCCAAGATATTGTTACAACAGGGTTAGTCCTCATGATAAAAGCTTTTCTCTTGTAACATCCGAAGTCAAACATACTATTTCAAACAGGGTTCTGTTGCAAAGTAATCTTTTATTTTTGCTGATTGTACTTAAAATGTTAGTCCCACACTCCAATACATTTCTTTCCATGTCTGAATGCTTGCCTGGGCCAACAATATCTGTAGCCTCAGTACAATATCATGTAGCCATCCAAAAACCGTTAATTAGGATCCTCATTTTAAAAGAGTCAGTTGGAAACGTCAGCAAGAGACAGTGTTTTCAACCAACTTGGATCTAACATTAGCTTAATTGGCTAGCTACAGCTGATAAAATCTGCCAGTTTATGTTATCTCAGCTGGAAAAGTTGGGTATAAATAGGAAGCTACCTCTGTCTGGAATCAAGAACCCATTGTTTCTGAAATTACGGAGAATTTAATTGCCACTGAACATTCATTTGGTATTTTTTTCATTGTGGTTAAAAAAAAGCAAAAGGAGTACGAGAAATAAGCACACACCTGTAAAAAACACACACACAGCAGCAGATTACACTAAAGCAATAAAGCACATTGAGTGTCTTCATGCTTAGTGCTGGGGATGATCGCCAGTGTGCATGTTAATCTGCCTGTGTATGACTATGCTGTATGCAGCTATTAGGGACTGTGGATGCAGTTTTATGTGCTTGTGTGTATGTAGCGGACTAGGCATGCCTCCAATCTAAAAATAGACAACTCATAAAATATTAAAATGTGTCAATAGAGAATGCTGGTCATGGTGTGGAAGAAAAGCCACTCAACTTTTTGTGTGTGTGCATGACAGAAGATGAAATGAGTGAGCCGGAGCAGGTCTATCAAGGTCAGACTGTCCTCGACTACACGCATGCAGGTATACGCAAATGTGGTGTGTTCAGGCATACAGTCACGGGGAAGGAGTGAGATATGTGTGTGTTTTCACTCAAAATGCACAGGCAGAGCCCTTCTTATGGCACCCCATTACTTTTCTCTAATACACTAATACACCCCTGCCTCTTCCTACACACACACACACACAACACACACACACACACACACACACACACACACACACACACACACACACTTCCTCACTCTCTCACCTCAAATGGATTCAGTGGAGCCTTCCGTGTTTGCCATCTGAGTGATAATGTATTTATGAGGCCCTTTGCTTCTCAAAAGGCTTCACTACCCATATGAAACACACCTAAAGTGGCAAACAAAAACTGTGGAAAACATCCCCCGGCTTTGTACACGCACATCTGGGTCTGTGTGCATGTGTGTGAGAGTGTGTGAATCCATCTGAAACAGGCCTGGAGTAGGAATTCTTCCTTTTTTAATGTGTGTTTTTTTTAATTCCTGTGTGTGTGCACTCACCCAAGATGAGCCTATATTGGACACAGAGGCCTTGACCTAGTAAACTCAACCAGCACCCTTAGCTTAATATCACATTCTAAATCATTCACGATCACAAGCTACACTGCCTACAGGAGCCATTCGCTGTACTTTAAAGTGACTTTTCACTTCGCTCAAGCTTTATTTTCCAACGTGCTTATCCGTTGTGACTCCATTTGCCCGTTAGCTGCTTACTTTATCTGTGCCATGTTGACTCCTGGCACACTATGATTTTTCATTCTCTCTTGTTTAATGATCCCAAACAACCAGAGTTTCCTCTTTTCTTGTGTGCTGTTTTTGGTCTGACTTGTAGACTGCTGGCAAAAAAAAAGACATCAGTGGACATTAAAAGCACTGTTGATGGGAAGCTAAACAACGCTTTTCGACGAGTACAAATACTGAGCGCTAGGAATTTATAGGTCTATTTAGAGCTGATATAATGCACTAAAGTCATATTCCAGTGCTGTGAGTTGTTTGCCAGGAAGGCAAACAGATGTAGTAGTTGTAAAAGTGGATGGTGTATGTGTAGACTGTATATGCATTGCAGCAAAATGCTGCAATGCATGGGACATCATGTTTTAAGTAACATTTTAGAAAAAAAAATCTGTAATTAAAGTCGGTGATGAGGCACATCATTGCTATCATCACCAAAAGTAAATTAATCAAGGGTGCATTGAAAATTTGACAGGATTTAAATAAGAGCGATGGAAGTGTACAAGCACAAGCAGCTCCTGCCCTTCAGTATACTTCAGACTTCATGGGCCATCCAGGCAAATTTAGAGTTTACAGTCTACAAAACATCCTACGAATGCTTTGTCATTATGTTTCATGTGCGTGTGCTGTCATTTACACACAGCCTGTTTGTGTTACGTCTCACAGTCTATGCATGCTTGCTAGAAATGAAATGATCCATGTGCAAATCACAAGACTGCAAACTGCCTCAGAAACATAAATGAGGCCGTGTGTGTAAAATTAGCAATGAAGCGTTTTATCAGATTACGCTTTGGCTAAATGTGTGTGCGTATGAGTGTGTCATCATAGTCAGTCTCTACTGTGAATCCACTGTTAATCAGTCACGGTGTCATCCATCAGTTAGTGTACAGCTTTGTTACCACATCTGAACATTTGCAAAGTTTCACGACAAATTGACATTATACCCACTTCCTGAGGCATCTAAGACATTTGATCAACATTCATTTGATGTGAAGTGCAAGTCTGATTCAAGAACTGAAAAGTTACCATTGACTAAACGGACTTGGTGGACCTCTGACTTACCACTGATTAAATGGCTGACCAGCTGCTAGCTCAGTGGTAGCTCACTGTAGGTTTGGTCAGGCCGACTGATCTTTGGTAGATTTTGGATGAAAGCCTGAATGTTGAAGTGGAAGAGTAAGAGTTGTGGTAATTGAAAACAGCACCACTCTAAGGTTTTACACAGTGATTCTCAAACTTTAATTTTTACTGCAGTTGATAGATGACATTACAAAGTGTAGAAGATGTGTAATGAGCCAGGGACTAAGCTCATTTCACAAAATGAGAAAACAAATCAGAAATGTATGAACTTCTAAAGAAACAGTTGTGTTTTTGGTGGCTCTTTTTTATTTCTTACTAACCCAAAGTGAGATGAACAACTGCATTATAGTTTAAAGGTATGGTGAAAATGAGATTAGCGTACTTGACTGTTACTGGATGTCTAATGCTGGCATCAGACTACAGAATATTTTTCAAGATGGTCACTGTGTCATAAATTGTTATAATATATTATTGTCCAAGAGACATTGCAGACTACATATTGGACCTTGACCAATCTTGACCAATCATCATTAAACAAACAATACCTTTTGTGTTTTTGGGGGGATATTTCTGAACTCATGAGTGAGCCTTTTTTCAGCTACTGTATATCCAGTATTTATGTTAAGCTAAGCTAATCAGCTCCCAGCTGTAGCTTCATATTTAACAGACAAATATACCAGTGATATCAATCTGCTTTCCTAACTGTTAGCAAAAAATCCCAAAAAATTGAACTATTTCTTTAACTGTACTACACTGATATATGTATATTAAACACAAAGGCACAAATTACACTCTTAACAGGGAAATGTGATGATATGGAGTGAAGAAAGCAAAATACTTCTAGGAGAGAGCGATGAAGGAAGTGATAGAGGCAGAGAGAATGAGAAAAGAAGACAGAGAAGGAGTGTGTTTTAAATGGAGCTCAGGAACAGAGTGATATTTCAGGGTCACAGAGCATGAGAGGAAAAGAGTGGAGAGAGGCTGGAATAACATAGTGGGTAAAAAGCAAATGGGTGTCTCCAAAAAGAGGACTAGGAATTCTATTTTATTCTATTTAAGCTTTCTTCTATTTCTTCTCCTCATTTCAAGGTCTGTTGCAAACTGAACCCGTTATATTTGTTGTATTCACATTCATTCTTTTCCCATAAAAAACAAAAACAGAATTACATTGTATAACATGTGGGATGTAAACTGGGTTACAAAACGCCTTCAAGGCCATGAGCAGAATAAATCTTTACACAAAGATGGACTGTTACAGAAGTAAAAGTTGCCTGAAAACAGTTACATAAAAGCATCGTGACAGAAGTGAAACCAAGTCTTAAAGGGGCTTTTGACAGGGATCAAAAAGTTAGTTTCAAACCATGACATTACCTCACTTGACATCTCTCCAGACCCTCTTGGGTCTTCTTTCACAGAAAATGCAGGATTGATTGAATTTACACAAAAGAAGTGCCACCCATCAAAAGCCATCAAGTATTTCTCCACTGAATGGTCACATCGTTTCATGTTACTCATTGTCCTTTAAGACTTTCCCACTTCTTCCCTTGTTCTTTTTCCCCATCAGGACAAGGACTTCTGTCCCAAAGCGCTTTGCAGCTCAACAACCAGGATGCTTATGCAGCAGCTGGTTATCATAGTAACCAAGGACTGGCACTTGGGGAATCAATCACAGGCCGCAGCGGGCAGGTTGGAGGGGCTGTTCACATCTACAACCAGGTACACACATACCTTTATTTTTGTACATTTTTGTTGCTATGTTCTTCCCTCTTTCATTTCCCTCTTTCTCCGCCCCTCTGCTTCTTTATCCTTCCTCTCTCTATTTACATTCACATTCACACTCATTCTTTGTCCACCCTCCTGCCTCCTCCCCCTGATCTTTCTTCAAATTCCATTTTTCCATTTCTCCTTCTCCTTACTTTCTGCCTGACCCCTTTTCTCCACACTCTGTCCTAATGTTTAGGTGACATCCAGCCGTGCAGCTGCCCACTTGGTGGGAACAGACTCTCCCTCCCAGTCCCAGAGAGACTCATTTGCCCAGCAGGCCCATGGCAGCGCCTTCCACATGCCCACTGAGGGTGGATCCGCACCTGCTGGACCACCCATGTATTACTCCTGTGCCACTTTGCCTGCGCAGGTACAAATCCCTCAAGAGATTATTGTAATGCTTCAGTTGTTGTCTGACGGATGCTTTCTCCACCCCTCTCAGTAGTACCCTATTGGTGAAATCCTTAACGCTGCTTTAACTCTGGTGGAACCACAGAGCTTTGAGTTGCTCTGGACTTGGTTTATTGATTGTATAATTCCTTATATATTGACTATATGTTTTGGTTCAGTTTATCTTTGGTTGTAGATGTTTTTCAGACAGTTATTAGAAAGTCATCAGTACAAATACACCTCCTGAACTTACTGTCCGGTAAGGGACGGAGGCTAAGCTAGCATGCTTGCAAACTGTTAGTTGGAGCGCTAGCTAGCTTATAGAGCTTGCTTTATTCCTCTTCATTAACTCTTAAATTAACTAAAATGTACTTAAGCCTAAGAACAAAATGCCAAAGAGGAGTAACTGTTAGATTTCCCACTACAGAGAGAAAAAGAAAGAAGCTTACGTTGTGACTAACATGCGTTAGCATGGTCTCAGCTTGCTAGCATGTTTGTTATTAGTTAGGCAGCTTCATACTTCATCACCTAACCCTGCAAGTAGTCCCTGTGTCACCAAGCCTCAAGCACCACCTATTTTGCAAGGACACGTGGATGAACTTAACAGTACATGCAAGTTACAGATAACAGAATTTCCTACCAATATACACTCCTAATAGAGTGACTCGCCCTTAGACAAATTAGTCTTGACTTGCAGAAGATTACACCCCTCCACTCTTTCTGGTGAACTGTTTCACCACCAAAGTATTAGTTCAACTTGTGGCATATGATGAGTGCTTTAAACACTACAAACCTGTTGTCATGGTGCATATTGCGGTGGAAGCTAAACTGTGCCAACTCTTCATTGAACCTAAATTACGGCTCACGTGGAAGAAATAGCTTATCCTGCATCTTTCTTGCAATTAGTACAATGTGTTTATCAGATCTGCAAGCAGTTTCGCTTGTAAGGTCGGTTCAGCAGTGCAGCAAAATTGTATTTCTGGCTTCTTAGGGGATGATTTACTCTTTTATTGCTTTTTTGCTGCACTGCGATGAATTCTGGGCTCAGAGTTTAGGATTATAACAACGTCATGTTGGTCTTTGAATTTAAAACAGATTTACCGGGCCACTGTATCCTCGGCATCCTTACTT
Organism: Lepomis macrochirus; assembly: GCA_024633595.2. Classification (NCBI taxonomy): domain Eukaryota; kingdom Metazoa; phylum Chordata; class Actinopteri; order Centrarchiformes; family Centrarchidae; genus Lepomis; species Lepomis macrochirus. Next base: position 10,042,024 of record JALXJV020000012.1, on the reverse strand, counting down.
CCGCACGTCTGTCCCACGCTCATTTAAATTAATGGAGTGTTGAAATTGTACGTTTAGCTATGTAACTGCAAGACCTTGTAAATATTTCTTCAACCTATTTCCCCAGTTGGAACAAAATGAAAATGCACGTTTAGATTTGTGAGGGAACTTCATTTGGCGGCCCATTGCTCGCAGTCACATTTCAAGTTCATTCGGTTATAAAAGTTCAGAGTCATCCCTTCATGTTTGGTCTGATAACTCCAAGCTCTTCATCAGGATGTTATCACAGATTAGAGTCTCTGCTCTCTGGTTTTCCAGCTCCGGGGGGAGTTGTTCATGTCTCTGAAAATAATGATTTGAATAAGAAGAGTAGATGAATATTTAAAGTGAGTGACATTTCCCTTTAATGAAGTACAACTCCTCTTTTACAGCGTGTGAGCTCCCCTCTGCAGGCGGTGGGATCCCCTACCAAGCTGCAACGCCTGGGATCAGCCTCCTCAGACATGCCCAGCTATGCCACACTACAGAGGGTGTCCTCGCCCAAACAGTCACCCAGCCGACTCGCTAAGTCCTACAGGTTGGTTCAACTTCAGTCTTACCAATTAATTTAATTTAAGAGCTCATTGTTAGAAACACAATTCGTAAGAATTTAACTGGTTCAAATGCACAAAAGAATATATCTGGAGGGGTTCGGTATAGTTTAATACCAGTGACTCAAACAATTACTTCACCTGGTGCTGAGCTTTCTGGCTTTGAAAAACACTTTCTAGCATGTAGTCTGTTTCACAACAAAAAAATCACCTTGTTTACGTAACGCTAGACTTCAGTGCTAATATTTTAGTAGTGTTTTACATCATATTTTGTCATGCCTCAGTCTGCATTAAAATGAAAAAAGTGAATTTCACTTTTTAGTGCTGCAACATGCATTACAATAGATGTACTGCAAATCTTTTCTTGAGTATAGTCTAAACATGGTTAAACAATTATGGCAAAGACCTGGAACACAAGTCTAGTCTTTGTAAAGATTAAGTCCCTACAGCACTTTTCTTATGCCTTGGATTTTGACTTTGAAAAGATTGGGCTCACAAATGTTGAGTGTTTTGACAACCCAAATGTTGAGGGTGTTGAGTTTTTCAAAAGTGGTCTTTTCTGCAACTGGTCTGCCTAAAATTTTACCCTGCCCCAGACAAATGAAGGTCCTACTCATAATGGTCTACAGAGTTCTGTGCAGTGATTGGGGAGTTTGATGCACAAATAATGACCAATTAATCTTTGATGAAGCTCCTAAAGCACAGTTTTTACTGTACATTGAAAAAGACGTGATGCAACATAGCAGATTGCTGGTGGGCCAGTCATTATAAGCTCATGCTGTGTAGCCAAATGTTGTTTAAACTCAAAGAACTTTATTTAAAAATCTCATGGTCCCAAAATGTCCATTATGTGTCTGAATTTTGGGGGAACGTGTATAAAATGATGCACACAACATCTATAATCTATTTGATTGAATTGTACAGACAGTATTGGATTTGAATATAGAATATATATGATACTGTCATTGTGGAAAAAAGTCAAATTTAAAGTTTCTGCATCCTGTGACTGTGACAGAAATGTTCTTCTGTACTGTCTGCGTGCAAAAGACGACATAGACGGTCATGAGGATTGTGCTATCAATCAATGCGACAACGCGTGAAAAAGACAAACTTGCATGTGTCCGCTCTCACTTTCTGAATTAGTTCTTGACCTATGATGAAGTGAACAGCCTTTAAGCTACTTGGGGGAATACAAAAAAGGGATTTAGTGTTAGTAATAAAGTAAAGGTACATACGAGAGACCAATTCAAATAAAACTGTCCAAAATACAAACAGAAGGGGCAGAGATATACTAACTTGTTGTGCCTATTATGGGTCAAGCCCCACAAAAGGCTATTTCCTACATTTCCCACAATGCACAGCTCCTCTAGAGCTACAGAAGACTGAATGCCACAGTTTTCACTGGCTGAGTAGTACTACCCACAACTAGTAAACTGGTATTGAGTTAAATCATTTATGGTCGTAGTTGTTAATTTTTCTGGGCAATGTTTATTCAAGACACACCAATTTAACTGACAAAACTACCAACCAAACCTTTCCATTTCCTCCTCCTGCAGCACCTCATCGCCCATCAACATGGCCGCCGGCTCGTCCTCACCCCTCTCCATGGCAGCCTCCCCAGGGGGCAACCACACCTCATCGCCCATCCACCAGCTGAGCTCGGTGGTGGGAAGCTACGCCACTCTGTCGCCCACCAAGCGGATGCTGCATCACATCGGAGCAGACAGCTACAAGATTTCCCACGAGCTGTATGCCAACGCAACCCTGCAAAGGCCTGGTAGCCTGGCAGGTAGAGGTCAAGACAATTTTATTATTTCTTTTTTATGTGTGGATGTGTGAAATGCCATTGTGCCATATTTTTTGTAAAAGAATAGTCCACTTTAAATGTATTTTATATATATCTAGATAGTCTATTCGAGTCATTCAAATTTCAACAATTGTTACTTTGTTTACAATTTAGTCTGTGAAATTATGTATTATGGGGTTTTTTCAGGGCCTTTAGTAATATGGCATTTCTGAGGCAGTTCCATTATGTTCATGATAGTTAAGGGTCACATGAACCCACTTTCCATTGATATATATTTGGTATTCATCAACATGCCATGAGCACAAGCATCCAAAAGAAAACATATATTTCCAAATATTTCATTAAATTGGCTTGAGGTTTTATATAAAATGTATTAGATTCCAAATGTAGTCATGAATTTCTGAACAATTTGTGAATGAGATTTGTTGTCTGAAAACATTTTAATGTGCCAGCTTTGCCTTGGGCTTTTCAAAAGGTGGACATTTTGAAATGTGTCTTTTATTTACTTGAATTAAAATGTGGTTATGTCAAATATTAGGTGATTTATTTAAACTATTTCACTATTGCCTGGTTTTGATCACAAATGAAATAGCTATTCTGATTTTGTAAAGCAGAACATCACAATCCAAAAACACTTTCCAGCCAAATGTCACATTTTTAATTGTCCACATCACAATATAAAGTCGCCATGGGAACTTGGAGGCAAAAGGGGCCCATCAGAAGTATTTTTCAGGTTAATCTGGTGATGGCGTTCATTGCAAGCAAAATGATCACGACATAACAGCCTTTCTATAAATGTGTTTTAAGGAGAGAATCAAAAGACAAGATTGACTTACTTGGCCTACATGAAACCTACATGTACTTTGATCGTTTCCTAGTTTGTCAGTTTTCTCTCCCTTAGAGAGAATATAGTCATCCATCCATCCATCCATCCATCCATCCATCCATCCATCCATCCATCCATCCATCCATCCATCCATCCATCCATCCATCCATCCATCCATCCATCCATCCATCCATCCATCCATCCATCCATCCATCCACGTCAGTATATCTAACCCTAACATTCCCTGTGTTTCCCAGGCTCCAGAGGTTCCTATAGCAGTCAGCACAGTCACCTGGGCTCTGAGCTACGACCTCTGCAGTCTCCTGAACACCACATCGACCCCATCTATGAAGACAGAGTCTACACGAAACCCAACCTTAGAGGACAAGGTGAGCTGAGATGGGGATATGGAGGCTGAGTAAAATAAAGACGGTGATTTGTTTAAGGTGTAAAGGGGGATCTACAAATCTGTATCCCAGAGGGCCAGTGGAGTAGAGAGTAAAAAGCAAACATTTGACAGTAGTGTGTGAGGTGGTGAGGCATGGTAGCAGCTTTGCAACTCAGGTATTAAGGTAAATGTTAAAGATATGTGAGGGAAAGATGTATGAGGAGTGAAAGGAGAGGAATTGTAAGGGCTAGAATGCAAAATGGGTCAGTGGTTGACACAAGGTAAACAGAAGGCTTTAGGAACTAATCAAGATAGAGGAGTTGGAAAAAACAGGTATCACGTTTTAATAAGGCAGCCTTTATACAGTGGTTACTAATTAGGGTTGGGCTGATCAGTCGGCCATGGCTGACAGATGGGCGATGGTTGAGCAGGCATGATTGTAAAACCCTGCCCCCCCGGCAAAGAAAATCTACATTTTTCACATTAAAACAGCAGGTTTTGATCACCAGGAACATAATTATTATAATTTATAAATATGCTTCGCACCTTCCTCAGAATGATCTTCTCCCCACACCCGATGCCATCGTCCATCCCAATGTTTCAATATAGACATCGTCTGATGTAATTTTGTAGACATCTCCCAACATTATTTCTAATTATTATCAGTGGTAAATATATAATTCACTTTATTGATGAAATAGAAACAGTTAATAAGACAAACTGTTGGGTTGTCAGGTTGTGAAAAAGCTCCTTACTGGGTCATTCATAAGCAAGTCATTAATAAGGTCATTAATGGTGTTAGAATATTCCCACTTTCTAATAAGCCATCAAGCCAGAAGTTAATGTTAGGTATTGATTCAAGGGTCATGAGTTTAGTTCTCTAATAAACCATAACTTCAAGGGTCAAGGGTTTTGCTGTCTAAGAAACAGCAGAAGGCAGTAAGTCATCTGTAACTATAAATGTTAGCAAGTCATTAATAAAGCGTTTTTACAATAATTACTACTCAACCTATGAAAATGCTTGTTTCTTTCGTTTTGAAAGGAGAAGTCTGAGAAAATAGTTTACAGAAACCCTGTTGTACTTCTAATGAATATGTTATTTAGTTTTGAGGACTGTGGGAAATGTAGGAGCTAGTGTTTTTTAGAGCTTGGTATTAAAACTCAGATGCTTCAATTTTGACCATTCTTTTTTTAATGCGTCTCTTGTAAGCTTTCTAACTTTGTGGAATGGCAGCACTAAATCACGAAAGTTCCCCTTTATGCCTTGTCGTTCTTTCTGTAACGACAAAAGGAAGTGTCAAGCTGGAGGATAAACACCAGGTAAAAGCATTTTCATACCTGGCAACCCAAAAGCATTTTAACGATTATTAACCATTTATAAAGCCATTAGTTGATTGAAGTAGAGTAGAGTTTATCTGTAAACACAGAAATGCGCTTCAAATAGTCCAAATTTATAAATGGCTATAAATCACCATCTGAACCATCTAAATTTAAAAATCAGTGAGTAAAAGAAGACATCACATGAGCAACTGATTAATAGTGATGGATCAAAGACATACTGGACAGCATACTGAGAGGCAGAACAGAAAAAGACAGTCTGGTCCAGCTTAGAACATTTGTGGGGTGTTTTTGGTAGTGCTGTGTTATTATAGACTGCTGTTCATAAGATATTTCCTCGTCCCATCTGATCATGTAGCGCTATTTACCAGATCAGGTGGGCAAATCCAATTGGGGTCTCAATGGCAATTTGTCTCTCAGTCACAGTCTGTTAACTAATTAGTTTCAAGGCTGAAAATTAATCTCAATTAACCCCATGGGCATTAGCTTGGGTGCTTTGAAATCAAAGCAAATCAACCGTGTCCTAAAATGTTGTCGACGCTGTGCGTCCGGTTTGGTCGCCTGGGTGATGAATGTTGTTGTAAAGAGTAGTACAGAGAGAGAGAAATGTGAAAGAAAATCTCTTTAATTTCTCTACTTGTTTTAATCCAAGAAAGATTCACCCTAATAATTAAAATATCTGAGATCATGTTTGCTGCTGGCTTCCTGTACACGCTAATAGGTCACTTGCTGCATCAGAATAACTCAATCATCATCTCCAGCTTTGTGTCTGTGAATGTAAGTCCAAGGTCACCATTGTGTTTATCAAATCCTGTTTTTTTTACATTGCTTTTAATTTGTTCTGTGCAACACAAAGTAGCTGTTGAAGCCTGACTATGTTTCAAGGTCAGTTTAAATAGTTTCAAGATAACTTTACGCCTGACTTCACATTCCAGGTGAATTTCCTCAGGCCTTGTCAAGGTCCCAGCAGTTAGTTAGTCACACACACACAAACACACACACATACACACAGATGCAGCTCAGTTCCCCTTAGAGTGAGCCGGTGGAACCGTGCTGACCATCATACCCCCATGGTTTCTTAACTGCTCTTTAACAAGGGGACAGTTCCTCGTTCTGTTGGAGACTGACACAGGGGGTCACTGGTCTGCGTTTTATGGTGTCCTGATGTCTTTCCTGCAAGACTGGATTACCAAGTGGGTAACTTCCCTGGGGCCCCAAACATTCACTGTATGGCAATTAGTGTGATAATTTAAGTAATATATTTGATACTTGGCCCCACTAAAGCAGAATATGAACAGAAATCTATAATAAAAAAAGAGCTTTAAAGGAATAGTTCAACATCTTTGGAAATACTCACTTTCGTTCTGAGAGTTATATGAGAAGATATACCACTCCCACGTCTGTATGCTAAATATTAAGTTACTGCCCACTGTTGGTTAGCTTAGCTTAGCACAAAAACGGGAAAACAGCTAGCCTCTCTCCGTCAAAGCACCTCAATGAACAGGGAGTCAGTTGAACGTGGAATCACAGGGTGCACATCTCATTTTTGCCCCTGGGCCATCCTGGCAGTCTGGTAACCCCGGTAATCCAGCTGTGCTTTAGCGGAAAATAAGTTTTACAGGTGCCTGTAAGATTAATGTGTCAAATATGAATTCTCTTTTCTTTCTTTTTGTTGCATGTCTGTTTGATTTGATTGCTTCTGTCTGTTCTTTTTGTGATTATATTTTTCAAATGAAAAATGAGATTATTTGATGAGTTCACCCACCTGTTGTAAATTGTCACTATGAGTGTTTTTTTTCATAACTTTTTTTTGCTTCCTCCCTTTCTGCTTTTTTCTTCTGTGCTGTTTTGTTCCACTTGGTGCTGGTGTTGTTGCTTTTATCTCATTGTGTGTGTACGTGCATCCTTGTGTTGGCGCTCGTGTTTGGTTGCAATTTCTTCTTCACCGACTCCCCTCCTCGACTACATCAAACCCAGTGGTGAACCAATTGTACCAAGAGGTCCTCAACTATCTGCTCTGTCCCTACGCCCCTCTTCCTGCTTTAGCCCCGCCTTCCCCCGGTGTCGACCCAATCCCCTTGCAGCGAACGGGAAGCCAAAGCGCCACAGCCACCTTTCAAAGAGGCAGCTTTGCCACAGGAGGCGGGGCGGCTGACTACGCCAACCCGTACCGCACTCTGCAGTTCTGCCCATCCACCGAGTCGCCTTACAGCAAGTCGGGCCCCGCCCTCCCCCCTGAGGCTGCCCTAGGCCGCTCTCCATCAGTGGACAGCATCCAGAAGGACCCAAGGTGAGGAAAAACATTTATTTAGAATCAGCTCTGGCTTGTTGATGAAGCCCCTTGTTCCGCTCCCTTTCCACTTTCACTGACCTTACTGAGGGCCAGATTCACCAAGTTAAACACAATTATGCAAGAAAGTGTAAATCACATTAATACCCTGGAGACATTAGACTTGAACAATGGAAAAAAATGAGTTAATTGCAATCCACAAAAGAGTGTCAAAGTTGGAAGTGTAACACGGTGACACCAAACAGTTTGTTGCACCTCAACTGATAATTGACTGTCAGGATTTGACGCTCCAGTGCAGTAAAAGGCTGGCTGAATCTGGGCTTTAGTATGAGGCACACATCACGCCACATCTTTCACTGTCCTCTCTAGTTTGCCTGGTGTTGGGGCTTGTTCACACTGCCATATGAATGCCTGGGCACATCCCTAGTGCCAATTTAAAAGTTTGCTATCTCTGTTAAGAATGGAGCACCTCTCTGTCAGTGGCAATCAGTCACATTATGTGCAGTAGGTAGACAGAGTAAATGTGGGAAGTGCATGAAGTCTGCTTTTAGACCAAGAGAGCTCTGTGTACGAGTGTGGGTGTGTGAGACTGAGGGAGAGACATTGACAGACAGACAAAAAAGAGTAAGAGAGACCCATACAGAGACAGCTTAATAGCTGTTTTTTCTATCATGCTTTTGTCCTAGTTACAATCAAATTTGAAATACCAATCCAATATAGTCTTGGATTTTTCTTTCTTAGCCTCTTTTTTCTGACTAACAACTTGCCAGACAAACTGTAAGTAATAGAAGCAGCCTAATTAAAGTTGAATTTTCTATCTGTGTGACATTTCAGCTCAGGTGTAAACAGGAGATGTGTTTTTTACTCTAATTTAATATTTCTAATGAGGAAGTCACTTTTTGCTGAACTGCTTATTATATGGTAACATTTGGAAACACAAGAGTGTCTTTCTGTGTCTTTAGAATATGCGACTCTTGTTGTTGTTGTTGCCATTGCTCTTTTCCACCCATTGTCCAAGTGTTTCTTTCTCTTTGCACATTGCACTCACATTGTCTGTTTGTTCAATCTTTAGCTCCGGCATCATTGTTGTGTAGCTTCCAGCATCCACACATCCGAGCTGCTACATGTAAAGGACTGACTTGTGATGCATGGCATTTTGCTTTACCTTCACAACATGCACAGTCAACGTCAGTGCTAGAGCTGTCTGAATAAGACAGCTTGTTGTCCACATTGTGTTAAAGGGAGGGTCCCCCAAGATTTTAAGTATACAGGAACATTCTGATCCTGTCAAGTTTTAACGTTTACAAGCTCTCTGTGCTCTTCTGCTGTTCTTGAGGTTCAAAGAGGAATTATACGTTATTATATATTTACTAATATTTGTGTCAACAAATCCCATCAAGAGACCAGAACCAACAGCAGACAGTGTTAGTCAATCTGTCAATATTTTCCGGCTTACCAGCCGTGTCTGTGGCACTCACCCCCAAGCCCATTTGTTCTTTTGGAAGATATATTCAAAAATGAGACTGAATATGTAGTTTGCTGAAGAAAAAAAATGTCTGGGCTCTGTACTTTTTAGTAGACAATACTCAAACAGGAGGCAAGGGTGTAGTTCTTGGGGACTACTTTCAACTGTGGATTCATCTGCATTTGGTGCTATTATTGGTGTATGTTGGATTGAGATAAACAACAGTGCCCATGTTCATCAGTGTAACGGTGTAGCTCATTGATTTGTTTTTTTCTGGAGAACAACAGAGGTCTATTGCACAGATAAATAAGACATATCAGGTTTTAGCTACAGAAGAAATGTACTTATAGAGTATAAGTCTATATAATATATAGAAATACTTGTTGATAGGATCAAATAATTGTTGGTTTTGTTTTGTTTTTCATGGAATTTGTTGACATAAAGAAAAATATAGACAATGACCCTCCTCATTCTAAAATACACCCTGTTTTTTGGATATTGCTAAATAAGCCAATCCACATTCATTCACATTAAATTATTTCTACATACCTTACTTAGACTTATATAAGCATAATCAATGATGCTAAAGATGAACTGTAGCTTCAATTTTTATTTAAACAATTCAGGTAAGCATCTATTTATTTATCGTTTCAAGGCGGGAAAAATGAGTTGCTAAACATATACATGTAGATATTTTGTATCTTGTTTTAATTTTACCCACACATAACAGGCTTAGCAGCTTAGCTCGTCATTTACTCACCATTTAGCTTCTCTGGTATAATTCCTGCTTTTCTGATGTACCGCTAGTCACTTTCAATCACACACAAAAATAATTTAATAATTACACATCGATGATTTTGCTTTCATCAAACGGCTAAGTCTAACAGGACTAACCTATAGATACACTATATTCCTTTTTAACAGGACGACATAGATGAGAGAACAGCAGCATATTTACATACCATATACCATTGAAATAATCTAGGTTTAATAAGCATGTTGAACTAAGGTCTGTACTGTGCACAGGACATGACCTTGTAAACTCACAGGTAAACCCTGGTCATTTGAAGCATACAGTAACTCATCATGCTGTCTAAAAATAATCTCATAATTGGCTTTTTTTTGGCTCATTTAAAAATGCTCCAATATCCAGATTTGGTGCATGATTATGCACAGAACAACACGGTACCCAGACCCTCTCTTTATCCGACATATCCACCATCTCCCCACCACCCGCTCTAAGTGCATGTCCTTCACCCTGCCCACCTTCTCCACCATTGCCTGATAACCAAATGTTGAGAGAGAAAGACGAGTCTAGTGACTACATATGGATTTCTATTTATTAATCATCACTATCTTGACGGTTATTGATTAATTTGTTGCCAGACAGCCAACAAATACCTCTCTTGTTTCTCTCTGCCTGTCCCCCCTCGATAGGTACGACCCCGAATTCCTTGTGTGGAATCAAAATCAAGCCGAGCAAAGAATGACAAAGTAATCCAACTATTTATTTGTACATATCACATTCTGTCTATCTATCTTACCTTTGTCTCATTCACCGAATCTTTCCATCTTCTCTTTATGACACCAATATCAGACGCAGATGTTAATGTTAATGGCAGCATGACATTTCCCATTTGTACTGTCACCCATTTAGTGCTTTATTAAACAGGGATTTTAGCATTTTTGGATTCTAAATTGAAGATGGGATCAGACTACTGCATTTTATCACGGCATTGTATAATATCAGAATGGCGTCCTCTGTGACCTGAAAACACCAAAACAAAAGTTTTTAAAAAATCAAGACAATTTTAAGAAAAATTAAAGTAACTAATGATCAATTGCTGATTGCCTATTTGCAATTTGTGGCAATATGCTTTTTTTATAGTGTTAATATTCCTCATTCTCTCTTTTGACTTTCCAGCTATCCATCCATCTCTCCATCCATTTATCTATCTGTTAATTTATTTGGTCACTCATTTGTCTCCATTGTCTGTCTTGTCTGTCCTGGTAATTTCCGAAATGTGCTTTGTGACAGTTCATTCATGTGGCTTGCCCAGTGTTAAGGTTGACACCTGATTTAGGTTTTTGATTTAGTGGTATTGATTTTATAGTCTCCGCCAGAAGGCGAATAAGCGTCTTTGCCAAAATGTTGAACATCTAGAGGATTATGAAGATGCAATGGACAGATGACAATAATCTTGCACAGTTAGCCTATCAATATGAAAAACGTCCAACTTAAAGAGGTCATATTATGCTTTTTGACTTTTCCCTTTCCTGTATTGTGTTATACATCTTTTTTGTGCATGTAATAGGTTTACAAAGTGAAAAAGCCCAAAGTCCACCCAAAGGGAGTTACCATCTCCCACAGAAAGCATTGCTCTGAATTGCATAATATTGCTCGCCTAGTGCCTAGTGTGGCACACGCTCAAAAACATCGGTGGAAAAACACACTGAGCTGCAGCCCACTCAGTGAAGAGACATCCGCCCACTGCTTCCTCTCACTCCACCCTCCCTACCGAACATTTAGCAGTCAGTGGACACAAAGTTGTTACTGTGATGTAGAGACAGTGCACAGTTAAAACTTTACTATGAAAAAAAAATTGTTACAAATTAATAACTTACTGCTCAGAAACATCTTCTTCCAGTCTAATGCTAAGCTGGTGGGAATATGTACAGCTGAACCAAAGCAGTGTTTACCGGCTTGTCAGGACCCGCCCTACTCTGCTTCTGATTGGTTAGTAGTCCTTAACTAGGTACTGCGCACGTGCAACACACAACTAATTCTAGTGGAAGTGACGATGCGTTTAGTCCATAAATTTTCTAACTAAGAACCTGTTACATAAGCTAGCAATATGTTACTGGAAAGGCACAAAACATTAGCTATCAATACATTAGCTGTCAATAGGCAGAGACAAACCCTTAGGTAACAGTACTGACATAGTCATAACAATAGCTACCAGTACTGGCAAAGACAAACCTAAATTAGGAGTACTGGTAGAGACAAAACATTAATACCAATACAGGCAGAGACAAACCCTGAGCTAACAGTAGTGGAAAAGACGGGAGAGACATAACATTAGCTAACAGCACTGAAAGAAATGGAAGCGACATTAGCTAACAGTACTGAAAGAAATGGAAGCGACATAACATTAACTAACAGCACTGAAAGAGATGGAAGCGACATAACATTAGCTAACAGTACTGGTAGAGATGGAAGTGACATAACATTAGCTAACAGCACTGAAAGAAATGGAAGCGACATAACATTAGCTAACAGTACTGGAAGAGATGGAAGTGACATAACATTAGCTAACAGCACTGAAAGAAATTGAAGCGACATAACATTAGCTAACAGTACTGGAAGAGATGGAAGTGACATAACATTAGCTAACAGTACTGGAAGAGATGGAAGTGACATAACATTAACAGTACTGGGAGAGCCATAACAGTAGTTACCAATATAGGCATAGACAAACCCTTAGCTAACAGCACTGGAAGAGACAAAACATTAGCTAAAAGTAATGGCAGAGACTTAAAATTAGCTAACAATAAATAGTGGCAAAGGCATAGCATTAGCTAACAATACTAGCAGAGACATAACGTTACAGAAATATATAACGTTAGGTGTTGCTTTCTGGTGCAACAGGTCAAGCAGATAAATACATTTCTGAGGAATTAGATGTAGGCAGTGAGAAGCATACTGTTTAACCAATCAGGATTGGGAATATGAGATTTTCTGGGGTGCATACAGGTCATTAAATAATTAGGCTGCATTTTAGTTATTTCATCCGTGCACCATTATCGTTTCATTATTATTCATTTATAAAATATGTAAAATCATTTATATCACCGACACTGTCTGCACCAGCACTGTAAATAGATGATTGAAGAAATGTGAGGTCTTTGCCACCGTCTGCAGCTGGTTCCCTAATGATACCTTTATCCTGCAAAAGCCTCAAACAAATTTCATTTAGCTGATTTGTCAAGCCACACACTACCACAATCTGCCAAATGAAGGCACGTTACTGTGGAGACAGCCTCTTATGTACTCCAACGCATTTCCTTCTACAGGCTGTCGGCAATTTATGGAAACATTCCTGCTAACATGAAGAAAGATTAGTGCTAGACAGGATCTGACCCAATCATAAAAGTGCCTCATTTTATTTCATGCTCATAACACACAGTTGAGAATCTGTGATCCATATCAGTCACAGGTTTGAGATAGATTCCGTGGGGTGTGTGGATGTGTGTATTCAGCTCTGCCTGACATCTCCTGACCTTTCGTTCATCTCTTCCAGCCTCAGTAGGCCAGTCAGTGAGCCATGCCATTACACCTTGAAAGACACACACACTGTCTGGGTAACACAAACATATGCATATAGAAACACTCATAACTTTTCTTTCTTTCTTTCTTTTTGCCACAATCTTTCTCAAATTTTCACTTTAATCTCCCCCCTACATTGAGGGCCTAGAAGGTATCACCTGCACTGGTAATTCAAAAAAAAATTTCATTATTTCTCAATTCATTATGTCTCAAATGGATTTGTACTTGGTCTGTTATGTTATGTTTGTATTTTGACAATGTAATATATTAGAAAAATCTCAGTAGCCAGCTAGCAATGATCAATACTTTTCCCTTTCCCCTACAGTAGTTAATGCAATAATCCAACACAACTATAGTGCTCTAAGTCTGCGTGAATCTAGACAGGTTGCATGTTGATTGGCAATAAGGCTATTGGCTTTATAGTGAAACCCAGTGTTCTCTTTATATTATCACAATGAAAGACAAAAGGAGGACAAACATTACATCCACACCTGAGAAATTAATTAAATAAAATTCTGCTCCCAGGTTTAATTTCTGCATTTATCACTTCTAAAGAAAATTAGAGCAATGTGGAGCTATGTTTTTTCCTTTGTAACACGCTCAACTTTTGCAAAGGTGAAGACTAGCCTTGACATAATGTAATATCTGAGTCACGGATGAAAACATTGAGAAAATATTGTACTATAACCAAGTTATACAAAGCAAGTTATATAAAACTAAAAGATCACCAGGAATGAGACATTAGAGTGGAGAGACTTTATCTTTTTTATTATGATTGGCGATGGGGCAGTGAATATAACACATGCCTCTGGTGTTGGAGACCTGGGTTGGATTCCCGCTGTGACATCCACCAGTGTGTCCCCTTAGCAAGACACCTAACTCCTAGTTGCTCCAGAAGCGTGCAATCTCTGACGTATATAGCAATTGTAAGTTGCTTTGGTTAAAACCACCAGCTAAACGAGTAATTAATTTAAAAAATTTTGCTTTATTAGCATCAGTGTTTAGGTTTATGTTGCCAAAGCAGAAAATCACATATAAACAATAAAAAATATTTAAATAAAATTAAATAAATAAAAAGTAACAGAAGATCCTCCATCCCTCATTTTGACTTTTGCATGCTTATCCTTTATACAGTGGTTGTATACTAAACTGTTTAATTAGGCTATTTGCAAACACAAACAGGATATCACTGCATCTTAATAATGTGCTGTTCAGTGAAGAACAGATGACATTTGTTGACACAACATGATTACAAGGGCAATTAACATGGAGTGGCATTTAACCGTTGTTGTCCACCTTTAATCAGTTGCTGTGCTAATGACTGTATCCATCAACTGTAGGCAGATCATCTGGTGGTCTGAGAAAGAGACATTTTAGAGGAAACATGCCACTCAATCATCCTCAATACAACTCTATAGGGAAAGCCCGTAACGGCAAAGATGGCGGTTAAACCGCCCCTCCCGCTGAAAGCCAATCGTTTGCTTTTAACAGCCGGAAACATACTTCAGTCATTCGTGTGGCTCCACTGACATAAGGCTCTGTTTTACTTCTACTATGCATGCGCGGAAGAGGTGATGCATGCGTAGTAGAAGTATAACCGGTCGGGCAAAACGCTTTTTAAACCTTATTTTGGGGCAAAGTCGTCCCACTTTTTCAGCGATTTTCAGCAGATTTTACTGCTGATTCTATTCATGTAGTTTTTATGTCTTGGTGACCAGTGAACGTGCAGTTCTGGCTCTCTCCCCAATCATTCAGATAGGAGCCTGGTCTTGTTAGTCCAAAATAGCTGCCCTGAGGTGATGCCAAGATGGCGGCCATGTGCCATGACTTGAACTAGAAAGACTTTGTCTGAGATCAGTTTGTTCCATAATACAGGAAGATCAATATGTTTTGTGATACTAGCCAGTACAACACTGGTGTCTTTCTGATTCTATTCTATTCTAGTTTGCTATAAATAAACTGTAATGTTTTGTTGCTAATCAGCCACCTGAAGTTGTTAGATGTCCTGCTGTAATATGAATGTAGTGAGTCAGCACCCGTGTCAATTTATTTTTGACTTCCTTTATCCCTGCCTCCTTTCTTCTTCTATCAGTTTACTCTACAGGTTTACCTGACCTGTCTGTGTGTCTGTCTGTCTGTATTTCTGTCTGTCTGTCTGTCGGGGAATGAGTCAGTCCTCAGTGGTGGCAAAACACACACACACAAATATACCTGACACAAATAGCATAGTTCGCTCTCTGGTTTCAAATCGCTCTATTCCCCAAAAACCCTGACTCACAGGAAATCCTTTCAGCCTGATATAGCAGTGAGCATCATCTGCCTGCAGCCCTCACATTACAGCGCCTCGCCCTGCTTTCTGAATACGTAATTCATAAATAGTTTATTTATTTTGCGGGTTTAATTGTTGGTTTGCCTGCATCTCGCATTGTGGTGTAAATGTTTTGGCTGTGGGTGACAAGTGGTGATGCGAGATAGCCCACCTGGTTGGTTAGAAACAAAGAGTGGATTGACACTTTGTCAGTATTATGTCCCAGTCCACTGAGTCGCCAAATGAAACATTAGGCTGTCCTGGGGGATTTCAGAGTCACACACACACACACACACACACACACACACATGCATAACACTGTACACACTTATATGCACATTTTTATTGAGAGGAAATATGACACTCACAATTTATTCAGTCCTTTTCTCTCTTTTTTAAATGCTCCTTTTCCCCCATGACAGTATTTTTCATCGTAATTCTGAAATTCTGACTAAGATTGGAGCCATCTGCAGGACAGAAGGTTAAAGGGATGAGGTTGCAGTTAAACACAAAACTGGCATATTTATAGGAAGCACAAAGGTGGCAGAAAAAGAAAGCAAGGGAAGAAACTGAGAAAAAACAAAACAGGTGATTTGGATCTGCAATTTGTGTCAAGTGTCTTTTAAGTGGAAAATATTTGAGTGGGGTTAAGATAATTAAACTTGTTAAAACCTGTTTTAAAAATGATGTGAAGTTGTGTGATCTGCCTCCCTCTGCTTTGTTTCTTTAAACAAAGTTTGTTTTTTTAAAACTGGATGTCATAATATTTATAGCACATATGATGTTATGATTGACATGTTTTGCATATTTTGGCCACAGAGATTAAAAAATAAATTAACACGTCTTTTCTCTCTGAATAGATAGCTGGTCTATTTTTGACGGAAGCCGCATCAAGCAGAAAGCAGATCAAACCAGGCAATAAGTAAGACGCAGAATGGCAGAGAATCCGGTCAATTTTCAAAATAAAACACCCTGTGGAGACTCTTGATCGTACAATTACAGACAACACGGTTAAAACAGAAAACATTTCACTATGTAGCCAACTTAATCATAGTAGAAGCATAAAAAGCAAACACTGATTACCAAATCAACAAAATCTAAACAAATCAGCAAAATCAGGCCGGCAAACTGCTCTGATTCTGAAATGCTCCCTGTGAGATATGCAGCCTGCAGACGACGAAACGAAACGGGGTCACAGAGAGCTGCGAAGAATGTAGTAGAAGAAGAAAATTAATGACAAGTCAATAACGTGGGGCAGCCTACACGCTCCACTGCTGAAACGCTTCTGAGAACGCTTCCAGTAGACTTTGATTTCCGGGTTGTGGACGCATCAAAACCGTGGCTCAGCCGTAACACACCGAGCCAGAGTCAGTGGACTTTTGGAGTTAAACTTATGGAAGACCAATTGTATTATAATGCGTTTTGTGATGCTAAAGATAACAAGCTGGTTATGTCACCCGTGATTTGAAATACACCTACATAAAGAATGAACTAAAAATTTACATTTTTTGCAATGATCTTAGAATATCCTGCTTTTCTATCAAGGGACATGAAGTTCACCCATACACATACAAGTGGGATCTTGCATTGCATTGCTCTCCAAATATGTTACATATTCTTTTCTTAACACTAAAAAACAGTGCAAACATTCCCCCAGTGAGCACTTTTGCCCGAAGTTCACAGATGGCTCAGTAGTATTTGCTCATCCTGCTGTGATGTTGTCACGCGGGTGTTTAGGACTGGGAGCACCATATCCTCCTGTGTTAACTTCGCTCTGGAACGAGAGAAATACACACACACACACACACACACTGCTAAAGAGAGAGGGAGATGATGAGTGAAAAGTAGTACAGCTCTAGGCTAGAGTTAGTGAATGAATGAACTGTTATAGTACAGCTTTCTGGGGCAGAACACAAGAACACACAGGAGTAAAGGCAGGCAGTCTCTTCATTTTATTTAGATTCACTGCGACTGTAGGTAAATACTTTCAGAGTGTTAGTCTGCTTTACAGTTTGTTTTGATTTATCCCAGGACAGCAGCGTACTGCAAAACATGTCAACTGTTTATCTCAGCATGTTGTACAATATTTTTGTCTGTGTGTGCATGTGGAGTTGCATTTGAATATACATTTCTCTACTGTGTGTGTGTGTGTGTGCGCCTTCGGAGCTTCACGGCCTAAGGCCTTGCGTTGAGTTTTATCCGCCTTGATGTGCCACTTTTCTCTCCAGGGCCACGACTATTCTAAGCCCTGGTTCTTCCATTGTGTGTGTGTGTTTGTGTACTCCTTTCTTTTTTTGCATGTTTGTATTTGTTTCTCACCTATTCGTCTCAAAATGTGTGTGCATAGTGTTGTTTTTTTCTTGTTGTGGTGTTCTGAAGCATACTTATGTTTTATTATGTATGTTTTTTTGTGAGTGTGTGTGGGTGGGTCAAATATTCTGTGCCTGCAGGCTGACAACAATTACACTGTGTCCCTTTATTCAGTCAAGTGATAAGAGTCCATTCTAGTGTTGTAGTTAGGGTGACCAGATGAGAATGGGTGAAAATCGGGCCGCGGGGTGGGCGTGGCTACCGGTACATTGATTGTCAATAAACATCAACAGACGTGTAAATCAAAACACAACACTAAAATTAATTATTTTTGTTCATGAAGTCGCCTGTCTATTTAGGAAAAACACAACAACAGTGGATATGTAGGTAAATCATGATCTTTTACCTAATTTTTATTTTATTAATGTCATCAGTGGAGTGTCACATCTGTCTGCGCAACGCGCTCGTCAGATCTTTCCGCCGTGCCGTGGCTGCCTGAAGCTACACTTTCCATGTCCTCGTGACTGTAACTTCCACCAACCACAAGAAAACAAAACGGGGAAAAGATCGTGACGAGTGTTAATTTGTGGCTGTAACAATGCTGTTGACACAATGGTACAGATTGAAGAAGGAAACTACACAATGATCAGTATTTAATGTTTAATTAGGCTATAATCAAAACTCATGTTGAGTCTAATTTTCGGGACAAACCGGAAAGGGGTCGGGACAACTGCTCATAATTCGGGACTGTCCCGGATTTTGGGAGGTCTGCTCACCCTAGTTGTAGTACTCGAGACCAGTCTTAAGACCACTTTTTGATGGTCCTGGTCTTGTCTCGGACTCGACCGCATTTGTACTTGGTCTTGTCTCTGTCTCAGACATTGAGGACTCGGGATTTTATTTCAAGACCAGTCAAGACCATAACTTTGGGGAGATCAATTGCTTTTGCATTGTCTGATTTATTTTTTTACATTCCAACTATCATTGGATGTAAAACGTATCGCTTAAAATGCAACCAATAACCCTAACTAAAAATGTGTTGTTACCATTAAAGACTGTCACCTCTCGCCGCGATGGTAAGCATGGAAAAGGAGAGTTAAATAAAGGTGCACTCTTAGTGTTTGATTCTTTCAGATCAATTTGAGAAGTACCTATGATCTCGTTTCACATTTTATTGTGTGTCATGTAATGTGGGGAACTGGTGTTGGTCTCGACTTGGTCTCAGGCCTTAAAAGTCTTTGTCTTGTCTCGGTCTCAATAAATTCTGGTCTTGGTCTTGACTTGGTCTCAGTTTGGGCGTTCACGGCTAGGTGTAGGTTGTCCCAGATTTTGTTGCTATAGAGGAGTAGGGCGAAGGGGTGGGACTAAACAGCCCTCGAAACGGAGATTTTTCAGAGGCACACTCCAAAAGTAGAGCTCAGAGAAAGTTCCCTGAATACAAGTATTTTCTTCATATAATTTTCAATAGCCATGGTAGTTTAATGTCATTTCATTGTAATATGGTGATTTTCTTCAAAGCAGTCCTTTAAAAAAACACCAGTTCAGCCGCTGGCATGTTGTCGTGTTAGCTGGCTTCGCTAGTAACATTAGTCACCTGGTAATGAAGCTGTGTTTTTTATTTTTCATCGGTGACTTGTTAAATTGTTTCATGTGTGATATAACGTTACCATTCGAGAGAGATTACCACAGTGGAGGACTGCATATTGGAGTTGTTGTCAATTGTTGTCATGGAGAAATCTTGGAGAAATCTTGTAAAAACTTGTCGCTTCTGTTAATGTCAGAGTCATCGTTGAGTACTGATGACAGATCGGGTCCCTGAAGGGTTGTTCCATTTCCCAGGGAAACATTTCAACCCCTTAGCCCTTGTAACTCTGTTTTAAGGGCCAAGGGGTACACTTGGAAACAAGTGGTAGGGGCAGGGGGTGAAATAGGACTGAGCCCGTTGTCTATGCTGTAGTTACATGTGTGGCTCCACTTTGACCCCACACATGTGAGACAGACATTTTGTAGGAAAAGACAGAGAGATACAGTAGAAGAAAGGACAGGATAAGAAAATAGTATTTTTATGATACTTATTATAGAGTGCTGTCTAAAGTGCTACTTTGACCGTCAAGTAGTGTTTATTCTTTGGCCGCTGATGTGCAGGTAACACCATGCTGTGCTGTTTTGATGAGAAATGACCTGGAAAGCACTTTTGCAGCCTCATTTCACCAGTTCAGTAGTTGCAACTTTCAAGACAAAGTGTGGATAAAAAGTTTTAAGGACATAAGCATTGATGGACTTCTCGTATGAAAGCTTCTTGTCAGCGGTTAAGTGTGTGTTCCTGTGGTTAAAACTATAATAACTACAAAGTGTATGATGTGGTAGGGGAACATGACTCGGAGTCATGTTCCACTGTTCACCCTTAGTTATAAAGCTCAGACAGAACTTCCACTACACTGTCAAAAACTTTAATTTATTTACTTTAGATTGTCTTCAGCTGACTCCCAACTTCCCAACCAGAGATTGGAAAACTTTATTTGTTTTTAAAATCACACTGTTCATAGGGAAAACCCTCAAAAATCAGACTTAGTCTGGTTATAATTATTCAAATCTTTCACTTAAAAAGCATTAATTCTATAATATAGAAATACTCCATTACAAGTAATTGTTCTGAGTAGTTAACCTTCATAGTAACCTTAATGCATCCTTGTGGTGCAATAACTTTTACGATTGGGCTCCTTTCCCTTTTATTTATTTTTATCTTCTGTATGTTTTTAGGGGTTATAGGGGTGGTGATGGCACAATGGGTAAGACTACGCCTTTGGTGTGAGAGACCCGGGTTCAATTCCCCACTGTGACCCATCTACCAATGTGTCCCTGAGCAAGATACTTAACCCCTAGTTGCTCTAGAGGCGTGTGACCTCTGACATATATAGCAATTGCAAGTCCCATTTGGATAAAAGCGTCAGCTAAATGAGTAAATGTAATGTTTTTAGGACTATTATTATAGAGTCCAGTATATTATAGCTTCTTTGGTTTACTTTTTCACCTACCAAATTATTTTATTTACTTATTTTTTACTTTTTATTTGACAAAATCAACCTGTGTGTGAGGACTGAATGTGCTTGCTGCTACTGTAACAAATTTAATTTCTGTGAAGGATCAAATAAAGTATCTATCTATCTATCTATCTATCTCTCTATCTCTCTATCTCTCTATCTCTCTATCTCTCTATCTCTCTCTCTATCTCTATCTCTATCTCTATCTCTATCTCTCTCTCTCTCTCTCTCTCTCTCTCTCTATCTCTCTATCTATCTAAAAACTAAAATCACCCACTATGCTGAATGTTTTTTTACATAGTTTGTAGCTGGTTTAATCTATAACTAACCTTACTATATGTTTTGTATCTGAAATACCTTTATCTGTAAAGAAACACGTAGATATTTCTGTCAAATAATTTTAGTAAAAAGTGCAATATCTTTTTCTGAAATGCACTGAAGTGTAAGTATAAAGAACTTTTAAATAAAAGAAAGTATTAATACTTAAATAATAAAGAACAGAATAATTGTAATCTCTTGTTACAGTAATCTCACACCTCTGTCTCCATTAGAAATCCATTTCTGATTTACAATGTAAAAAACAAACCCACACATACACACACACACACACAAACCTCGCTCAGCCATAACGCTAGATGTGTTATCGGCCAATTAACCCACAAGGTGACCTACACAACGTCGTCTCCTCTGATCACATTTATTGAGGCCCATGCCACTTTATATGTACATAACAACTTAATGTCTGTTAACGTTGTGGCTGTGCATGTGTGTACGAATTTGCCTGGAGCACGGCGGGAAGAAGGAAACAGAGGGAGACACTGAGACAAGTAAAAATAAATAAAAAAAGAGAGAAAATTGTTAAAGAGAGGGAGGATTTCAAAGAGAGAGGGAAAAAAATAACCTTTGAAATAATTCTCTCTCCAATTTCCCCATTTTTCAAACACTGGGTTTATCCCATTGGCCCATTATGAAACTTAAAGACAAAAGCTTTCTAATCCTGGCTCTTCTGCACTGCCTTTGATGACTGGGTGTGCACGCAAGTCAATGAGTATGTGTGTGTGTGTGTTTGACTTCTATATTAGTGTGCTGGGTTGTGCGCGTGTGTGTGCGCTCAAGGCTGCAAACCGAGTTATCCTACAGCACCCAGTGGTGTGTATCACTGTTTGTGTGTGAATGTGTTTATGTTAGATTAGACTGAACTGAAATTATCTCCACGGGGACGGCGGGCTGTTGCTGCATCAAGGATAAGATACATCAAAGAGAAATGGGTTTCTACATAAGAGCAGAGCAAACAGGGCTTCTGTAAGCAGCTCAAAGTTCTCACAACTGTCAGAAAAATTTCAATCAAAATGTGTGAACGTGTCGATTTAAAAGCAGAAACAGCATGTTGACAATGCATCAAAAAGGTAGCAGAGCATAGTAAAACAAAATTAGGGCAAAGTTAAACCCCCCTCTCTAGGTCTATAAATGACAGGGCTAAATCACCTGTGGGAATAAAACTTTGTCCAAAATAAGAAAACTAAAGAGATCCGGTCCCAGTTATTGTTGTTGCCTAGAAACTGTCAAGGGAGCGTGGTATTTCGTTGCCGTTGGCTACAGATAATCTACATCGATAAGCTCTGTCTCCCTCTCCTCCCTCCATCCCGCTCTCTGATCCCTCGCCGTGACTTTCTCACATCACATCTTTCTCACGTTAATCATCAGTGTTTCTTCTTTCACACACACCCTTAGACACATTCATAGGGTTAGTGAGCTTAGTGTGTTTCTGTGTGTGTGTTTGCGTGTCTGTGCCTAAAGCATGCCTTTGGGCAAAAGCCCTGGTAGACCCTTGTTACAAGCTAAAAGCAGCTGGGGCAGTTAGATGAAGGAACAGCAGAAAGAAGCTCTTTTTAGTGAATCCAAGATGGCTGCTGTTGTCCTACGACAATGTGTAGAGAACCTGTTTTGCTCAGTAAAGGTCTCCTAAATGTTTAACACAACATATAAACCATGTGGACATATTTCTGTCTCAAAGTGTTCATTTAATTTATGGATTAAATGGCTTATTTTGGGTTGACACGGTGGTGCAGAGGTTAGCACTGTCGCCTCACAGCAAGAAGGTCCGGGCTCCCAGGCCTTGCTGTGCAGAGTCTGCATGTTCTCCCCGTGTCTGCGTGGGTTCTCTGCGGGTCGTCCGGCTTCCCCCCACCATCCAAACACATGCAAGTAGATTAATTGGTGACTCAAAATTGCCCCTAGGTGTGAATGTGAGTTTCCGTGGCTGTGTGCCCTGCGATGGACGATGGACTGGCGACCTGTCCAGGGTGTACCGCCCAGTACCAGCTGGGATTGGCTGCAGCCCCCTTGCGACCTTGTACACAGGCTAAGCAGTTGATGATGAATGGATGGATGACACATAGGATACATTATACCCTAGAGAGGTTGCATAAAATTGAATGATAAAATGAGATTGTTTTGGTCCTGTGACCTTCAAACTTTGTTTTGGAAATCTGGTACCCCGGGCATGCATCCTCAACTTTGCTTATTAGGTACGACTTGACGAGACAATTGGAATTCACCAGATAAAATATTTATTGATACTGCTTTACTGGCAGTTTGGAGACGCATTATCATTCACTGGAGATCAACTATTCCGCACTCACAGTGGTGGATTGAGCTTATTATGACATCAAAGGGAAACCAAAGCCCTTTTCATATGAATTTAGATTTACAGAAAAAAAATAAACTATTCTTAATATATATACAATGTAATAATAGTAATAATTATTTTTGTATGTTTGTATATGAATCCATGCAATGTGTGCTTTTGTCTGGATGTTTTAGTGTAGATGCTCATTGATGGATTGGCAATGGGTTTGTACTTTTTATGTAACTTTATTCTAACACCACGCAGTTTTGTTGATGTTACTTGACAGCTTAAAAGTCGCTCACGGCAACAAACTGGTTCTGGTCTTGATCGAGTGTCTGTTCAATTAGATGGGGTTTAGGTCAGGGCTCTTTGCATGCCAGTCAGGTTCTTCCACACCAAAGTGGGAAGACCTTTGTCATGTTGAAACAGGAAATTGCCAAACATAAACTGTTGCCACAAAGTTGGAAGCATTATTGCCTAAAATATCAATGTAGGCTGCAGCGTTAACAATTCCCCTTAACTGGACCTAAGGAGCTACCCGAACCACGAAAAGCAGTCCCAGAACAAAAGTACACAATAGTTTATAAGTACATATGGGAAAATACTTTTATCATCTAGCTAGGCCTACATTGATAAAAATAATGGAACACAAACATTTTCATCGCTTTTGTCGAAGGAAAGTATTTTATTTTCTGCTCAAGAAATGCCATTAATTAATGTTTGGCTTTGAAATTGACACACTTCCCCCAGTTTCACGTTGTTTAATTTATATAATAAGCATTGTTGGGCAATTTAGTAGGGGTCAAAAATGTGGGCCAGTGTGTGAATAAATACAATATTAATACATACAATATATGAATACCTAATATTCACGTCCTGGCAGAGAGTAAATACACAGTTACAGGTTTTTTATGGTTAGGG
Source organism: Lepomis macrochirus (assembly GCA_024633595.2). Lineage (NCBI taxonomy): Eukaryota > Metazoa > Chordata > Actinopteri > Centrarchiformes > Centrarchidae > Lepomis > Lepomis macrochirus. The sequence continues at coordinate 10,017,805 of JALXJV020000012.1, read as the reverse complement.
CTGGATGTTTGTGATTTGTCACTCCCAAACGAATGGCTTAAATATTATAAATACCTTAAGTACATAGATCACAAATGTGTGTTTAATGTCTTTTTTTTTATTCACCTCCAACCTCCATTTCTGTCTCTCTTTCTTTCTCTCCAGTGAGGATTTTAAATCAGGGTTATAGTAGGGAGACAAGCTGCCTAGTAACAGGTTCAGCCACACACACACACACACACACATTTCTGTCTCTGCACACAAGAAAACATACTGTATTTTCTCTGCGTGTGTGTCTCCGTAGGGAGTTTGGCTGGAGGGATCCAGAGCTGCCTGAGGTGATCCAGATGTTGCAGCATCAGTTCCCATCAGTCCAGTCCAACGCTGCTGCCTACCTCCAGCACCTCTGCTTTGGAGACAACAAGATCAAATCTGAGGTATTGATCCCAGAAGAGAAACCAAACCAAGAGAGAGGGCTTGGAGACACAGAATGCATTCCAAAACTCTGCTTGAAGAAGCCCCAACTCACCCTGCTGCTTCTACATCCACACAGACACACACACGCATACTTTTGCTTTTATTCAGAGTTGTTGACTGCCACTAAAGAGTTTAAACAAAACACACACAAAGACACACTTTCCCACAATACTGTAGTATTTGATTTGTCTGCAGAAGTTTTTAGGGTTCTGATGAACAATGTTTCTGGGAAGGTATGCTGTTGTTGAGTTTTTCAAGTGGGATTTTTCAGTGCTTGAAATACCACAAGTAAGAGGACCAAGGTCCTTAACAAAGACTGAGTGGGTGTGTGTGTGTGTGTCCTCGCCTAAAAGTGTTTTTGATGGTCACACAACACATCAATGGAGAAAAAATACAGCAAAATTGCCACAGTGCTTTTTTTGTGTTTGTTTTATTATGTTGTCCACCTGAAATCTTCTATATACTGCCAGTGTTTGTTAACATCATTTTGGCATTGCAGTTTGTTAGTTACCTACTCAGGAGCCCTCCTAAAACCAAAAGCCACCTTCCTGGTTCCCTTTGAACCCCCTGGTAATTAAGAGACCAGGAGGGGAAACGCGCCATCACCTTTGTGGTTGTGTGCTCGCTGTCTGCAACAATTAAATGTGTGTGTATTTTGGGAGTTGCCATTTCTCTCAGACACAGGGTGCTGAGAAGAAATCTAAAGCAAGCACACAAGAGGGGCATTCTTGAAGTTGACATAAAGCTGCAGATGTCTGTTTGTTAAAATTTGTGTAAAAATTAGTTTGACAAGGACCCTGCATGACTGCGTATAGCCCCAGATCGTGATATTTCAGATTCTGAGAGGCCCAAACTGGGCACGCAACACCTGAACAGACTGAACCATTGTGAATGACCACACACTAAGCAGGCAGGTTGCAAATGTGGCCAATTTCAACTCGCTTTACATTAATCATGTGGCCTTTTTTACAATAGCATTTAGGCAAAGTGCATTTATTAACAAATAGAGCTGCATGCACTACAATAGGCGATGTGTGAAAGGTTGGACGCATGTTTTTACTCAGGGGAAACTCCGTCCCACACGTGCAGCCGTCTGAGCTTCGCCAATCTCCATATTTGACGGCATTAACTCCTCATTGCCCACACTTAACCCAGCTCTGAATATTGCCTTGTTCCTGCAGTATGCCCTCCTGTCCTTTAGAGCCGTCATCACTCAGTGTCTCGGAGAAAACGGTTCCGTCTGTCTCCTCAATGTCAACTCAATTCAGCTCAATTTGACTTTATTAATCCCCACGGAGACGATGGATTTGAGGGCAAACAAAGTTCTTCAAACAGCAATCAGCCAACAAGCATTAAAAATGTGAGAGAGCGAGAGAGACGGGTGAGAAAGACGACTGATGTTGAAATTGCGTTAAAGAATGAAATATGGTAGTATTTAGAGCACAGCTGCCAAAACTACAACCCACAGGCCAGATAGTTTTTTGCCCTTGAGAAGGATGCCTGAATATTGAAATAATAGATGGGATACTGAGGGATATGTATGGCCTACATACATATGACCGCTTGATTTATTGTGTTAGTTCTTACATCCCTGCTTCTTTTTCACTAAGGGAAGACGAGACTGAAAAAAAATGCCTAACAATATTTTGGTACTTGATTAATAGTCTTGATACATTTCTCCAAAAAGTTGCCAAAACCAGTTTCTCTCATGTCAGTATTAAGTAAATTCCTTCGGGTTTTTCAGACAAAAAAAAAGCAATTGGAAGACAATCCTTTGGACTCTCGCACCTCGCAATGAGTATTTGTCACTTTCCAACATTTTATGGGTAAACAGAACTTTGAGTAATTCAAAACAATGACAACTAACTAATAGATAAATCAATATTAGTCAAATCAATATAGTCATTATTTGCAACCGATGCTAAGACGAATGTTGCCTTGTCAAATAAGGTAAGGCAGTAATTATTCTACTGATTGTTGTGTTTGGGTGGATCAAATGTAATCACATTTGTAAAGGTTTTTTTCACATAACCCAGTCATTACAGGGCCTGTTACTTGAGGATATACAGTAAATAATCAGTTTCCGGTATCTAAAGTCAATCTGCTGTAATAGCGTTTAATCTGGTGTACGTTTAACTAGAGCACAAAAGACACAATATACAAGTACAACTGCCTCATCTCTGTGCAATCTCCTTTGCTAAAATGTCTCTTTTGTTTTTATAGAAAGCAAGCAGTCTGCCCTACATTTTCTCTGTCTAGACGAAAGCAGGGAGGGCTGCAGACACATAGTGGAGTGATGGGACAGAAAGTGCACTGGCATTTAAATAAATCTCGCATCAGTACCACAGTAGTCACTGCACACTGTTTATTTTCAAGTGTTGAAAAAGTAGAAATGAATATTTAAATGATAACTTAATCTTCTGCAACCACAGCATCAAAAGAAGGAAATTCTTATCTTCTTGAGGTAAACAAACCTTAATGTCTGATATTGTTTAGATACCAACGGACCCATTGTTGGGAGAGGATGGGCAGAAATGCATTGAAACACTTCTATTAGTAGTTTCGCCCTGCTCTCCCCTTAATTCCCTTCTCTGTCTCTGTCAGATCCGGCGGCAGGGCGGCATCCAGCTGCTCGTGGACTTGTTGGACCACCGGATGACTGACGTGCACCGCAGCGCCTGCGGGGCCCTGAGGAACCTGGTGTACGGCAAAGCCAACGACGACAACAAGATCGCCCTGAAGAACTGCGGAGGCATACCGGCTCTGGTCCGACTGCTCCGAAAGACCACAGATGTGGAGATACGAGAGCTGCTCACAGGTAAACAAATTTTTAGAAATATTTAGATGTTACTGCAGCAGGGGTGAATATCATAAATTAAGAACACAGTATTTCCCTTGAATTCTTTCCATAATCCACTCCCCTGGACAAACCAGGACTTTATCTAGCACGCGTTTGCTTGTGTGCACCTGTGTGTTCACAAATTGAAAATGTTCATATGCAGTGAAACAAAGAAACTTTTTCCAACAAAGCTAAATACTAAAAGTCAGAACTTGAAATGTATTATCCTAGTTATATAACTGGATTACCTTTTCATGTGTGAATGAAACAGTGAGCTAAATTCTCTCATACACTCCCATATAACCAGGCCTGGGAGTTAAAGGGGATTTCAGTAACAGTGTGATTTTTTTCTACAGTTGCAGGGTAACTTTGGTATTTTTCAACCTGGACGTAACAAAAATAAGAGCTTTGGTGGACGTACTTTGACAGGGCGTGTTACAAACAGGTCTTGCTGCTGCCAGTGAAATTAGGCCCAATTAGTCACATAGACACAGAAACATGGGAAAACACTATCCAGGTTAAAAAAAAATACCAAAATTACCATTCAAAATATTTTTATACATTCCAGTAGTTTCATCCTCAGCATATTTAAGAGACAAAAACTAGAACATTTAACAAACTAAATTAACAAACAAAGGATTTTGTATTTCCCACCACAATTTAATTCCTGGCAGTGCAGAAAGGGTCTTAAAACAGAATGGACTCATGACCTTAGTATTTCTAAAAGCCTGGCTGGGTCCCCTGCATATAACCACTCAGAAGTTATAAGGATAATAAAAATATACTCTAAGCCTCAGGAGGAAAACCCTCGGCCCTGATGTGCACACATACCTGTATACAATTGCACAAATGCACGTAGGATCCACTGCACTCAGATACACACACATGCAGACACATATGTCGCTCTCATTCACACACAGGAGAGGATCATTTACTGAATTTCCGGTTATACAATAAACAAAGCAAACTGTGCTATATATGCAAGCACACGTACGTTCATATGCATAGAAAGGAGACAAATGTTTACCAGCTGACTGCTTCCCAACACTGTAGTTGACACGTGGTGTTGACTTGTCAAACTGAGATTATGTGCAAGGGGGCTACACTGCACTTCTGCATCCACAGCAGATTTGTATTCTCTGTCAGTAAATGCAAACATCATCTGCATTGGGAAAATATATTCAGGATTGATTAATTTGAGGTTCTAAAGCCACAGGGCTCTGGGTCCTAAAGTCACTCCCAAAAGGAACAAAGGATTGCCAGCAGTGCATCTACCATTTTTGTTATTTTTTTGGTTTTTTTACAGCTTTTACTGTAAAACTCCTGGCAGTTTCTTTCTAACTGGCATTCACACGGATGACACGCTGAAAGGACTTAAACCTCTGGAGGGGCATGTAGAGACCTAAAGAGCTAAAAGAGGAATACCACTCAATTTTCAAACTGATCTACGTCCAGAGTCCTCGGGGAGCTGGGGGGGGGGCAAATGAGAAAAATTGATTTCTCTTACCAGCACCCACGCTCATGAAAACATCTCTGCTGCAGGCCTGTAAAGAGCATGATATTTCAAGACTCCACATGTCAGAAACCAAGATTTTAGCTATTTCTGCTTTCGAGAGCAGTTTGATCCGCGTGTTCTCGGTGATGTTGTGAAGTGTAGAAGACCCTACACACTAGACAGTGATTAGTATAAAGGCTTCAGATGGGAACAGTATGATTGATAGGGACAAATATAATTGTGATGTGGCATCAGGGCTGATCACACCATGTAGGACAGTGTATCAAATCAAATCATTTTTAACTGTGGTTCCATTAAAATCTCCAGAAAAAGCTACTAAGTGGACCTAAAGGAATCATTTTGTGGCATATTTCAAACTTTTTATTTCAGGAACTGACACCTTCATTTTACGCCTAAGGCCAACTATTAAGTTCCAGTTCAGGAAATACTTTTCTTATATAGCAATGCGAAAACTAAAGGTGTGGAGGTTTGGGTGTGGATCACGTCTGCCTTAAGTTTGTGTCCCGTTACAGACAAGCAATTAACATTTATCTTTTTATTCATCGTAATCGTGATCTTTTACTCCCCTAAAAAGTGTTCTAGCTGTCTAACCCTAACCATACTTTGACCAAAGTGTATGCGCCACAGCCAAATAACTTTTGCTAACTTTGGATGTAACATACTTTCCATATGCAGATTCTGTAGAAAGCGAGAATCCTAAAGAATTTTAAAACCAGTGGTATCGCACATAAAAAGAAAAAACTTCATCATTCTAGTCTGGCAATAGGGTTGGTTTCTGAAATCCAAGTTGTAATTACAATTAAATAACATAAATGTGGACACCTTTTGTCAGCCAAAGTGCATCGTTCATGGTAATTAAACCCAAACTGAATGAATATAGTGCTGAATTTTAAATTCACTGAATTTTTAGTCCTCACTTCACCAACTTTGCTATCATACAACTGTCTTGAGTGGTCCGATGATATGAATACTACTACTACTAATACTTTCAAGCTGTAAACATGGAACTCTCTCCTACCATTAACTTCCATTCTACATGACGCAGACTTAACTCAGTTACACCCAAACCTATTTTCCATCCTGTCCCTGTATCCCACAAAGGCTTCCCTTGAGCCGTTGTCCACTCTTCTAATTATATACAGCAGTACTTCAGCACAGGGTGAGGAACAAACATTTAAAGCATTATTCGTGGTAATAAGACACAGTCATGTGAATACTACCACAACCCGAACGTCCGCTGAAACACCTTATCAAGAAAGTGAAACTGAGAGGTGTCCTCACATTTGCCTCATATAATCACATTTGGGGTATGACCCACGTGTGCTCTGCGCATTTATGTATATTTATATGTGTGTAGTGAGTATAGAAAACGGTTTAGGCTTAGCAGAGATGGAAATAAAAGGTTTTTTTGTATGCTGCTAGAGTCTTAAAGAAGATTACCATATAAATTAGAGCAGCAATTCAAGGCACGGAGCAAAGAAATCCCTCCTGTCACAAATTAATCAGCTGAACGACCGACCGGACGCAGACAGGCCGAGCTCCCCTCTCTCCCCTCTCTCTCTCTCTCTCAAAGACCCAGAGGAAATAACTCTCTCTCTCTGTTTCCCGGCGACTCTCGCTCGCTCTCTTATCCCTCTGTGGTTGGGTTTTCGTAATTGGTCTCCCCTTCTCTTCATGTCTCTCTCCTGTCCTCTTTGCCTTTCTCTGTCTCCGTATTTTCACTGTCTCCACATCGCCTACCCTCTCTGCCTCTCTCTGGTGTGCATTTTGAATCAGGATCGCAGTGGGAAGTCAAGCTGCCTGCCTTGCTTAGCCACACATTCAGCTACACACACACATACACAAAAAGGCCTGTTTAGAAACACATGAACACACACACACTCTGTCTCTGTCACACGTCAGGTTTGCTTGATGGCACAAAGTCACACCAGTGCCCTCTGCTCTTCCGAACCCCCCGCCCTTGTGGTTTAATATTTGGTCTCTTTTTCTCTTTAATGTTCAGACCTCAAGATGATTATTTGAAGGGAGTAAAGTTGAGTGGATATTATTTCTACCTCTGCAGATTAAATGTAGCATACACAAGAGCTGTGTGTGTGTGTGTATGCTTTTATGAATTCATATACATTTGCACAAGTGTTTTCTCCAGTGCACACCTTTATCTAAAAGCACTTTTCCAATAAAACATGCAGCCCCTGTTCCAGTGGCCATGCGGTGAAACTCGGTGCAGGTTCCAATTTTTTGGGGGTTGTACTGTCAACTGTCATGATTAATCCAGCAGATGTGTTGTTACATCACAGCAGACATTTCAGTTTGGATCACAGAAATCTACCTGGTGGTGGTATTACAGTAAAAGACATTTATATGCATCCTATGGACACGAATAAACAAAATTTGTACCAGTCCGTCTTGAAATGGAGAGACATTTTATTGAGTGAGTGAAAATGTTGCTGTCTGTACTCAGATGGCGTCATCGTAACATTCGTGGACCATGAACTGTGAACCCAGAGCTGAAAAAGTTTGTTTTTCATAAGTAACTGGGGAGAGGAGGCTATTCAGAGGGCCCTGAAGTCAGTGGGAAGAGACCAAAAGGTAGACCAGAAGGTTTCTCAGCGTCTGGCAAAAAATATAGTTCATGATTTTATTTTTCCTGCAGTAGGAAAAATAAAATCATGAAACAACAATACATAAAAGTAAAGAACCACAATGCATGTAGTAGAGCAAATCCAAAACATGAAGTGTTGACACGCTGGAGGACGTTTTCAGCAAGTGACGGACTTGCACTGGCCCCAGCGATGCTCTTGACTCAGTAGCTCTAAAAGAAAAACAATAACAAAATCATCTCCATGTGTCCCATTGTTGTCTGTTCCACGAGTGCTTACTTCACTTGCCTACGAAAGAGCACAAAAAAATGTCGCTTGTTGCCTTTTTAATAATTTATGTCTGAAAGGTCTTCTAAGTCTGAAAAGTAAGTAAGTGAATAAAATATAGTGGAAATGCTAGCAGAGTCTAGTAGCAAAGCCTCACAAGCTTAACCTCCCGTAACCAAACAGAAAGTTTAGGCTCAGATTACATTGTTATATTCCTGCAGTGGAAAGGTTTATTGCTCTATGTATTTACAGGTGGATGAGACAGACCTCAAGGTGTTGTTCCACCACAGGCCTCCAGAACAGCTTTAGTCATTCTCTAAGTGTACTGGAGGAATAAGCTCCGTCCTTCCAAAAGATTTTTCTTCATTTGGTGTGTTCATAAACATGGTGGAGAGCACTGTCCAATGGTTTGAGATCTGGTGATTGTGAGAGCTATCATTTTCCAATATCATTTTGTTTAGTCAAAACCAGTCTGTAGGTTCTTGTATGCTATGTGAAGGATGTGCCGACCTTGTGTCTGATTTAACCACACTTTATCAGCTCTTGTCCATTAGCACGCAGACAAAGGCAGGTCATTAAACTAATTTATTAGGCAGAAAAGGCAAATAAAAGTTTGCCATCTCTTCGAGACCCTGATATGTTTTGTGGCTCTCAGCTCCTGGACTCCTCTTGCCTGAGGCACTCTTGTTAGGCCGGGGCTGTCTTCACAGAGAGGTCACTCTGCTCTTGAGAATCACAAATCTGAAGTGTCTGCTCCCCGGTTACACTAATATTCACTATTGCTACATTAACAACACGGTGCAAGCACAAGCAGTAGTGTGACGTTAATATATGAAAAGTTAACTTTGTTTACCCTAAACAACGTGAAAGCACATTACCTATTCTGTGGCCGAGTTTTCCCGGAAAGCTACCTGACATTTAGAGCAGCAAATGTAAAAGCTTTTAGGACCTGAGTATAGGTTGCATCACTCTTGCTTCACTAAGCAACAATATGAAAATGGCAACAACAGTTGCTTTATGAGTAATTTTATTGCATGGAGCCAAATGTGTAGCTCTGTCTGTTTGTGCTTCACTGTTGGGGCTGAAAGAACGTTTGTGATGTTGTGTGACGCATACGTCTGCAGAAAGTTTTACAGCAGACCAGACCTTGTGTGTTTTTAGCTTTAGCCTACAGTATTAATCCTGACTTACATGAGCTAAGAACGGATTTATGATTACTAATTAATTCTAAAGGAGTTATTACTGATCTGTACATTTCTATCCTCACAGAAACTTTTTGTTGTCATGTTGATTTCACGCAAGGCCCATTTAACCCAGGAGTGAATATGTTTGTGTCTGTGAGGAAGAGAAGTTAAGTGAGCTACAGAGAAATGGCAGCCCCATGCTATCTGCCCTCTCTGACTCATACAGTGCTGCGCCTTCTTTAACTTCTTTATTCCCTTTTAAAGTCTGCCATCAGTAGCTGCGGTTCCACTTGTCATTACAATGCCACGTTTTCGTTCAGTCACAGCGGCACGCATCATCGGAAGTGACATGTCTGGATTGCTCACGTTGGTGTCAGCTCTTCAGAAGTAGATATGGAAGTTGTCATGCTCACACTGTGATGGGAACCTTCCTCGGTATGGATGCAGTCCAGTCACAATGTTCATCCTGTTTAGGCAAAGCAAAGAGACAACAGCTTAAAGGGGAAATGCAGATTAAAGGGGGAACTGCAATAGAAATTGTGGATTATTCACAAAACAACAGCGGCTGTGTTCCCTTACGTTTTACTGTGCTCATTAACTTATTTTTCAGTTCATTTAAACAGGATGTTACAGGCTCAACCTGTAAAAGGTTTCATCCATTACCACCAGAGTGAAACTTATTGTGGTGGAAGCAAGTGATATTACCTCCAAATGTGTTTGTAGTATTATTAACAGTGTAGTTGTGTATGCCTCTATCTTTTTCTTTTATTTCTGCCTGCCTTCATCTGCAAAATACTTATTAACTTATATGACAATATAGATGATATCAGATATGATAGATTAGGTAAATACATGCAAGTTCTGTTCTGTAGCAGCGTTACAGAAATTGCCGTCCAACTCTGGTTGGCCTTAGCTAAGGTAGTTTTTTTATCATTATATAACACAAGGTTGTACAACAATATGGAAGTGTGCAGTCCCTTCAGGCTACAAATGAATGTAGTAAAATAAAACAATATATTTAGATTATATATACATGTATGTGTACACACACAGGAAACAATTTGGCAGTGCATTTTTAATTACACTAACAGTAGTAATAATAATAATAATCAGAAAATGTGAATTAAAACTTTATGGCATTCTAGTTGCTGATCACATGTCCTAAGTTTATTAAAACAGCATGTGTTGGAATGCTACAACATCAAAGACAGTGGCAAACAGTATTGTTGGGATCACTTTTAGAGCTATTTGATGACCGATAGAAACACTGACAACCAATCCAAAATACCCTATAATTTACCTGAGACATAATAACGTGATGGGCGGCACGGTGGTCTGGTGGATAACACTGCAAAAAGGAATTTTAAAAAACAATGTAGTTACATAGACACACACAAACATATATTTAAAACACATACATGTGAATGTGCATGTGTTTAAGCCATGTACACATTTTCTGTGAGATGTTCACAGGTTATTTGTTCTCTGTTGTGAACTGTCGTCTTTGCAGGAGATGGGTCAACTGATGAGGTTTGCTTGGCGCTCATCTCCCCACAGTGTATTGCTGGGATTTGACTATGAATATCGATAAAAAATATTTTCTGTGTAGACAAAAAAGATGCAGCAAAGATGCACTTCTGGAGAACCTTAATTATTACATTGGTTTTGATACAGTTGTGAAAACAGTGACTATATTCATTATTTAACCCCCAACCAGCACACACCTGACTTGAAGACATTTGGAAAGGTGAAGTCCAGAAATTGAAAAAAAACAAAACAATACTCACTTTGTAAACTCAAACTGTTCTCTCTGAAGGTCTCATGGAGGTCCAATTGTGAACATGAGGCCACAAAAAACACTCCAAAATACATAAGGAGAAATGGGGAACATAAAAAGATCAATAGGTGAACAAAGAGATGTGCATTTGTATTGCAGAAGTGAGAACGGGGATGAAAATACGGTTCCAATGAGAGATGGGGAAATGGCTTCAGAGACAAAGAGAGATAGCCAACATATTCATTTCCCCTCCCTCCATATAACCTCCTACTGCCACTCATGATGTAAGGCTGAGGCAATTAACCTCCTTCATCTCTCAGGCACTCATAGCCTTGTATATGTGTGGCTGTGACTTCTTCATAGAGCTTAGATGTGTGTGAGCGTGTGTGTGCCTGCATGTGTAGTAAGCCTGCATGAATGTGAGGGTGTATTTAGTATTTATTTTGTGTGTGTGTGTGTGTGTGTGTGTGTGTGTGTGTGTGTGTGTGTTTCAGATCAAAGATAAAACCCCACTGCCTTTGGGAGATGATGTCATTCACGGCACAGCAAGAAGTGATGCTGGCAAATAGCTGACTTCACTCAAGATAATAAAAAATCATCTTTTTCTTGCAGCTGCTGCATGACATCATGTGGTGTGCATTACATTTTACCATATACAATATATGGTTTTTACTTATTATACCACAGTGATTTTACTTTACATGCCTAATATGGACATCCTCCTCAGTGGGGGAGTTTGTTATTTGTATGAGAATTGTTCTAGTTAATTACATACATATTTTAGTTTCCTTAGAGCATGTTTACTCTGTGGACCACTACTAAAAACAACAAAAACTGTTGTTTGGATGCCACTTGAAAAAGCCTTTTTCTTTTTTTTTAATGAAATTTCTTCTGATTGTGCTGTTTAATGTGTTGTCAACAAATTAGAAAAGTCAGAGTAACATTAGCATGCATGTTTTCAGCATTGAGCTAATTTGAGAAAACCAGTTTAATAACAATGGAACTTCACATGCTGGGCTCTAACAATTTAGCCACAGGACGTCAAATGCATTATTCAGTGAATCTATTCAGATCTTGCAGGATGATATTGATTATTTTCAGAACAGTAAGCAGCCTTGGTGTTCTTCAAGAACAAACCAGTGTTTTTCTGATTTGGGTTGTAACCAGCACCCAACTAAAATCCTTTTGTGATGATTCATACATACACATCCATGCAAGAATTATGTATACCTGTACGGCACGAACATACTCTGCCCCAGTGTTTTAAGCTGCTAGGGTTGGTTCACCCAAATTACACTAGCACAATTAAATTCTTTGACTCGTTTTTCAAATTAAACAAAAAAATCTTTCTGACTTCGACCGAGTGAAACCAAAAGAGAATCCTCATTTACCACTAGGGGTAAAATATTCTTTTGAAATATGGGTGAACCAACCCTTTAACATAATATGGTTTAAAAAAGGCAAAATTAGTCATTCAATTTAAAAAAAAAAGACAAAAACTAGAGGGTCAATCTCAGTGTCATCTCTGCATGCGTCCGTGACAATACATCCATTAGCTGATATAATTGGTAGCATTAACTCAAAGGCTGGAGGCAGGAGGAAACAGCTAGCTTAGGACCATGAAAGCTGTGTACGCCACACTGTATTTATTACCTTGATGCAACTCGTGTATATAAGATATGTTTGAAGAAATATAAAACAAGAAATAGTGTTTTTTATGAACTTATGTATTGGAGCTGTGTGCTGACCAACAGCTAGCCAAGTTGGCTACGTACAGCAGCAAACCCAGATTACTCATTGATGTAACAGACACTAGTTTGCTAGCTAATAAAATGCAACATAAGCCTAAGTAAATGAAAGATTCTGGGAGTTGTTAGGAGGCGGGGTTTTTTTACAGTTTGCCCTGCTTTCAGTCACAGTACTAAGTTAACACAGATAAAATTAACCATCTTGTTTTGCTGTAGGTCAGACAGCAAACAAACATTTTACTGAAATGTCAGTGTTTAAAGAATAATAATATTAGTTCACATGGGATGAGAAGTAGTAAGTCTCTTAAAGAAAAACAGCAACATTTGCTGACTCACAGATGTGGCAATCAAGGTCAGCTAGAATTATTACATCTCACATCAAATGTCAAGGTTATCTAAACCCAGCACGCCTTCTTAGCCCACTTGAGCAGCAGATAAGATGAGACAGAGAGAAGACACATTCGTTAAGGTGACGGGCCCAGCTAATTACGCCATCAAGCCTGAAGCAAGTCATTTAGAAACTCCTTCTGACCACAAACAGACACTGCCGCCTTAATGCTCCACATAAACATAGTCCAAACGGCTGACGGAGTTAAGACTGATTTGTCGAGGGGGCTTAGATGCACACGCACACAAACGCATGCGTACACACATGCAAGAACAAATTCACACAAACAAACCCACAAAGACAGATAACAGAAGCTGTAATTACACAGTCGCTGTTCAGCCGAGGGTGAACAACAAGGCACTAAGAGAGGACGGTCCAAACACACAGACACACGGATCTAAGGATAATATGTTTTAGCACTATTACAGCTATAATTACACCCATAAAGGAGAGGGGTAGATATGTACTGCTATGACTAGAGGTGGACACCATCAAATACACAAACATATAATTATACGAGTACATTAGGACATCTAGACACTTTGCCAGATGAAGGTCAACAACATTTATGATGTGTTGCGTTGATCTTCGCAATTTGTGTGTATGAGTGTTTGTAAAACCACTCAAGAAAGCAGTTTCCAGCAAAATGTGATGATTTGCCTCTTACCCTCCATGTCCTTCTCTTGAAAGTGTGTGTGTCTGGGAGAGTGAGTCTCTAGAGAGGGACAGCTTTTGTCTATTCAATATGGGCTTTGTGTGTGTGGGGGGGGTTGGAAAAAGAGTGAACAGTAGTTGGTAGGCAGGAGGAAACTCTTCATTTTCTTGGTTGGCTGGTCACTGTATGTTGAATTCAGGTGAGGATTAAGAGCAAGAGAAAGGTGCAGGGAAATTTTGTGTAAGTGATTTACTGCCTTCAGTACTACTCTCAGCTTTTTTTTTTAACGTTGTCCTCAATTAATTACAGCAGCACAGTGGCGACCTGGAGCAATAAATTAAAGGTTATGTTTTGAAATATTAGAACAACATTTGAACACATCACTCCTGCGCAACTAAAAATGTAGGATGCTAATTAGGTTAGTGGCATATGTGTACTTTTGATGTGTGTATTTCTGTCCTTCTAATTATTTTATCATTGTGCCAAATCTGTGCACGCACTTCTGCAATTATTCAGTTAAAATTACCAAAATAGTTTATTCAGTTATTTGTTTTAGGTGTTACTCAGGGACCGATTAAAAGCCCTGGGACAAAAGTATGTGTTTACAGGAGTTGACTACCCATTGCTGTGAGTTTTGACAGTCTGGTCAGTTGCGATCACCATGTAAGAGAAACAGCTAATAATGTGGGTAGAGTGTTGATGCAGCTGGTGTTGAAATAACGTCAGTGAAAACTAACGTCTGTTGGAATCATTGCTAACATTAGCAAGATAGGCTCGATAGCTTCCACTCGGAGTGGAATGAAATATAAACTAAATTGCATGATGGCTCCTGACAGTGCATCTCCTCAAATGTCAGTCAACTGCTACGAGGGGAATCGCCCACTCAGAGCCCTGAAGCTTAGACACTTTCACTGATATGTCAAAAAACAAAGGTATTTTGAAAAATGGTAAATTATGCACAGCTGCAATATAAGCATAACATCAACTGTAATATTAAAGATATTAGGCTTATAACTAGGCTTCAACTTTAACATAGGGTCTCTCCATTATACAGCGCCTCAAGATTAGATAAACACACACAGTAGACCTGGGGCAGGGAGGTTAGCCACTTGCCCGGTTGGCAAACCACTGCTGTTTAATTTGTGACATCATCTTTACAATAACCCGTGGAAATACTGTTAGTGTGTGTGAAACAATACTTTGTGTATATTTTATGGATTCTTGGCAAAATGTGAAATGCAATGTAAATAACTTTCTTTTTTTTTTTAGCTGCAAGCAAATGTTTGTACAAGCACACAATTAGCCTATGGCAATAATTTTCACATACAGGTTAACACACTTGAATATATTAACAAAGAACTAACCCAGTATTTATTTTTTGTTAGATTTTATTAATTGTCATTTTTATTTTGGAGTGGCAACAAAAAATTTAATGTATTTAATCACTTCCTCCTTACACAGCTCAAAAGTATGGAGCCCCCCTGGGGTCAGCTGAGACAAAATAAATAGCCATGTGTTGATCTGTACTCTGCTCACAAATCCGTGCACAGCTCCATTTCTGTGGAGGGATTATTTTTGGTCAGAACTAAAAGTCTAAAACTAAAAGTCTTAAATGAAAACTAAAAGTCTAAATCTAAAACTAAAAGTCTAAGTCGAAAACTAAAAGTCTAAGTCAAAAATTAATTTGGTATTTAGAATTGGGCGTTTGGTATTTAGGATTGGGCATTTAATCATTTAGCCATTTAGGATTTAGGATTGGGAATTTAGGGATTTAGGATTGGACATTTGAGGATTCAGGATTGGGCATTTGAGGATTGAGGAGTGTATGCAAATAAGGAGGCGTGGGCCAAATACTGGAGGCTGGGTTTGACATGGCTGGTGTGCAGAGGCACCTTATGGACAGCAGAGGGAGCTCCAAGTGCTAAGGAGCACTCTGTAATGAAACCAAAGAGAGCAAGAGAGCAGGGCTGGAGCGAGAACTATACTTTATAATGTGATAACTTCAACTTAATGACAGCGTTGTAACATTTCTGTGGCCTCACACACACTAGTTATATTAGCTGATATTGCTAACATGCTTTAGTAGGCTATTGTTATATTGGGACACGCTGTTTTTTGTTTTTTTAACTGCGGTCTACCCCACCTCCCCTTCACATTGCCAGTAGATGTGCTTGTTTCTGTTTTTTCTGTCACCTCAGCTAACACTGTAGTTCTGTTAGCTGTGGTGATTAAACCTTTCCATATAAGACAATGTTATGTTAGTGATCCAATGCCGCAGACTGCAAGTGACTAGCAGAATATCAGCTAGAAGCAGCAAAGTCACCAGAAAAACAAGTTAAGACGATTTCAGAGCATAATATAGCAATATATTGCGGTCCTTTTTACACTGCACAAAAACCCCTGCTTAATGTTAAATCTTACAGCAACCATCGTGACATCGTCACTGGCCTTCATGCTGCCTTATGCTGGGCGTACACCAAAAGATTTTGAAAAGATTTAGAAAAGACTTTATAAGATTATCAGCTCACATCTAAAGACTGTGGGTTCACAGTTTTTAGTCTCAGACTAAAGATTTTACAAACACTGAATCTTGTAGTGACACTATTTACAAGACTACAACTAGATTATTTTCTTCCTTCATCATACTACATGTACTAACCAGGGCTGGATGCTACCAGGAAAGTAGTATTACTGGCTTCATGTAGTAAAAGCAAGCAGGATCCTCCGGCAGCCAGCAGGGGGCGACTCCACTGGCTGCAGAAAGAAAATGTTTCTCCTTCTCAGCTGATTTATTCCCCCAGTAAACACTTTCCTGATGGTCTCAGTCGCTAGTTTCAAGTCTTCTTCAACACAGCATGATGTTCATTTAGTAAATTATGGTCCCATTTAGAGGAACATAGACCAGGAAGCTGGGGAGGCTTTAGGGCGGGGCTACAAGCTGATTGACAGGTCTCCACCATGGCGACCTGTCAATCAGGACAGAGGATGCTCTGTGTACCTCTTTTTCCACTGTCCATTTTCGCCTGCTTGGCGCTCGTTGGGTTTCCACGTCCGTCGACATGGTTCTGTGTTGTGACTGATGGCTTCCGGTTTTCGGAGAACAATTTTATTGGTTGTTGATTGTTTTACGTCACTAGTGCCGGGCTTACACCAAAGGACTTTCACAGTCCCAGACTAAAGACCGGCAGTCTTTAGGAATCTTTACTGAAGTCTCGGCGCGCTCCCGTCGTCTCAATCGTTAAATGTGAGGTGATAATCTGTAGTCGGCGACCCGATTTATGCCAGTCTTTCTCTAGTCTTTCATATCAAACATGTTTGATATTATAGCAAGACTTTTTTTTAAAAGCTGACTGAATAATAGCACCCAGATTTTATTTTTCATGTCCTTTATCTAACATAATACATTTCATGTAATGAGCATGAGTTACCACAACTAGGAGGAAAGACACATGTTTAAACATGTGTTAGTATCTCGTAGATGATAGACTATATACAGTAAATAAGTAATACTATATTATAAACGACATGCTTTCATAAGGTACAAAGTTGTTTATTTGCCATTATACAACACAAGGTTGTATAACGAAACGAAAGTTTGTAGTCCCTTCATGCTACACACTCATAAATTAAAGTATGGTCAAATAAAACAATGTTCACGTGTGTGCAATTTTATTTAATTAAAGAAAGCAGTTAAACACGTTTTGTAACTGGAGAATTTGGACTCATTTATAAAGTATTAGAAAATTAAAATTTCCAATTGAATTACTGTAATATGTGAAACCAAAAATCATGTTTTCATAATTTAGAGTAAAGTTTGAGAGTAATGTGATTCATTCTCAGCGTCTCCTAAAATGTTAAACTTAAACTTAAATATAAATTTATATATTAAAATGTCCTGTGTGAGATTTTCAGTTTGTCTGTCAAATTGTCACACAGGAAGTTTGGATTCCCAAACATTTTTGAAAACTAAAATGAGGAAATGTTTTCACATATTAAAAAAATGTCTTTTATCACCTGTGAGATTAAAATGTCACAAATGTTTCAGTTGATGTGTGGAAAAAATACACGAGTCCTTTCCAAATGTGAAACGTCAGGTTCAAATGTGGCAACTATCGCTCAGGTGGTAGAGCAGGTGTTCACCCTGCTGCCTTCTGGGAAGCGATATAGAAGTTTCTGCTGCAGCACCATCAGACTGTCTGTCAAACTTTTAAACTCAAATGCATCCTCAGAACTATTTTATTGAATATAGTATATTTCTGTTTACCATTTTCACAATTGCTTTTAAATAAATCTACATTGTCTGGTATGTAGCAAAAGGGAGGTACAGTCTTCACTCTACAACCTGCTGTGACAAAATAAATCTACCTGCCTACCTATTGTTCATTGTTAGCTGTGCTGGTGCTGGGCAGGTGGCATTTAGTAGGTTTGTCAGAACATTTTACTAAAAACAGCTTCATTCTGCAGATTTCTTAGCTAAACTACAAAAAGCCTGACATTTTTTAAGCTGTTCTGAAAGTGACTTTTGGCAAACCTCAAACAAACAGTGCTTTTTCCTGTGTTTTGGTCCCACGTATCTCACCACAAACGTTGTTGACGCAACTGAAGTAGCCAAATGAAATTTCAGCAATCATTAATTGTATTATTCACAAAAGTTTCTTTCCTGCTGTGACATGTCAAAATGTCTTCCATAAAAAAAGGGCCTTTGTATTCGTTTTGAAAACATGTGTCTGGCTTTTCAGACTGCTGTAAAGCAAGTCAAGGCTGCAGTAACTACCAGCACTACTAAATAGCTTTTTGCCCTGGGGTTGTCTTTGTATCTGTCTCTTCTCCCGTCTGCCTCCCGTGGTGTTCCTTTCCCTCTGGTTTGGTTTTCACCTCCTGTCTCCCTGCTGTCCTCTTCAGGTGTTTTGTGGAACCTGTCGTCATGTGACGCCCTGAAGATGCCCATCATCCAGGATGCCCTGGCCGTGCTGACCAACGCTGTGATCATCCCCCACTCGGGCTGGGACACCTCCCCCCACACACAGGAAGACCGCAAGCTGCACCTACACTCCTCCCAGGTCCTCCGCAACGCCACAGGCTGCCTCCGGTTGGTATCACTATCTGCTCCTCCAGTGCTTTTATTACTTTTAAGAAGACGAGGATAACTTATTGTATGGCCTAAGACATTAATAGATTTTTAGAATCACATATTATTAGCTTAATATCTAATACATATAATCACTGATTAAATGTTTATTGTCACAGCTGTTTTAGCAGAAAAATTACATATTCACTCCCTTTGCAGAGATGTTTTGCTGTTCGCTGTCTGTTATTAGTAACCTCATTCAAACAGAGAAATAAGTGTCTCTTAGTTCAAATAAGTCTGTTATTTTTAGATAGTATTCTGTGTTATTTTTACTGCTCTACACACAGAGAACTGACAGACTTAGCTGCATTTAAGATGACTCACCACTTGGCTTCAGAGCTGCTGTGGCTTTTCGTTTTCTCACTTGAGATAAATTGATAGTCATACAGGGCAGTCTGGAAGTAGTAGGACTGTGACACAAATTTTTTTTGTTGTTTTGGCTCCAGCATGTTGGATCTTTAAAAAGAAAATCGCTGACTATCACATTTAAAGCTAGGGTAGATAATGTATTTCGAAGGCATTTTTGTTATATTTGTGGAAAGTATCTTTATATTCTGACAGCAATCAATAAATCAAATGCGCTGAAATCGGCTACCTCTGGCTATGCAGGCCCGTAATAAGCCCAGCTAACCATTTCATTCAGTCTCAACGGGTGAGATTTCTTTGGTTAGATACTTTTAAAATCTAGCTGTCTCTTGCTAGTGTCTCCAAAATTACACACCCTAGTGTTAAGTGTTATTTTAACTCATTTATATATTACAAATGAAATACATACATTGCTTTATGTATTCAGATGTAGGCCAGGGTCCTGTCATCAATACAGGACTGGATTGTTTTGTTTTTAGATTGGAATTTAGACTTTTACATCCATGACTTGACACTTTCAGCAATGTAGTATTAGATGTTATAGGTTGTGTTTTTCATCATTAGTTCTTGTCCTCATATTTGATTAAAACAGTTAAAATTGTGGTGAAAATTCCTGTTCCTCCACTTTCTAAAGACTTTATTAAGCATTCATTGATGTTTTTTTGGGCCACTTGGGGGCAGCGCAACAAATTGTACACAAAATATTGACATATTTTCACAAGTTAATATGGCAAAGAGTATCTAATTCAATTAAAGGGAGTAGGCTTCACATTTATGTGGAGTCGTGGTTGTGTCCATATGAAGGATCTGAGTCCAACATTCACTGGTTCCAGGAAAGAAAATCGGGCTCTTTAGCAGCTAAAATGCTCCTCTACATACACCAGGTAGTTTGAGCGAGTAGTGTGGTGTACAATGGGTTTATCAGAGCTTCCTCACTGAAAATTGTGGCCATCAGAAAATTGCGCTGATGAGAGAAGTTGATACTTAAATCGAAACAGTAAAGTTGCGGGCCATAAATTCAAAACAATAATAAGATGAAAATGCTAAAATGCTCCGTAGAGCTGAGGGGAAATGCAGTCAGATGGAAATACTGCCACTATGAATGACCTCTTTCATATGCACATTCATTTGAACCACTGTTAATATAACAATTTATCATAGTAGCTTTATTTATAATACAAACAGTTACATAATATCAGTATATTATACTAAATTTCGCCTTTCAGCAGAAAATCAGAGACATATTGTTATTTGCTACAGATGAGTTCTACTAGTGAAGAGTGCAGTGTAACTACTCACTTATATCCTTACAGAAATATACTAAAGAACCTTATGCTTTCTTCTCTAAGACCTATAAATACGTCTGTTATTAGCTTATTTGTTCTTGTTGTGGGTATTAATTGACTTGGCTCATTCTTAGTAATGATGAACATAATACACAAGCGGATGAGACGTAGGGATAATGAAGGCATGTTTGCTGGTGATGGTGTCAGGCTAACTTCACAAACTAATACATCATCTGCCTTTTAAAGACCATAATTAAACATAGTGTCTGTGAGTGTGTGTGTGTGCATGAATTGTGATGCTGAGACAGCAGTTCCTCTTTGTTCTCTGTTCTGTAAAATTCAATAAAAATGCTCCTCGGCAGTGTACAGAAGTATAAGCTTCTAAATGCTTTCTAGTATTTCATCTCCAAGAATCCATTGTAATATATTTTTTTGTATTCATGGCATCTGCCTTTAAGGTACAAATACGCAACTTGTCTATAGCCTTCATTTCAAAGCTCTGTGCTCTCCTTTCTGCAAAATTCAATAGAAGTCACATGGAAGCATTGCAAGTATTAAATCCTATAATTCTTTCTGAAAATGCGTTCCGGTATTTTATGTCCAGGACTACAGTTTAATAATGTTATTCTTGTTCATGGATTCAAAAAGCTTTTAGGCAGGATAAAGAATCCTGAACGTCTTCTTTCTGCACGCTAGCTACGTAGCTACAACCATGATGATGGGTGCATCAGAAAAATGGTGATAATCGCAGGTGAGATTGATGCAGGTTGTTATAAAGCAAAATGTCTTGGGCTGAAAGCATTATGCCAACTGCTGCGTGTGGTTTGGTTCAAACTTAACAAAACACACCTACTCCCAACAAGAATTTGGCTAAAATGAACACTCTGTTAAGTCAGTCACCCATCGCTCATAATAAGGTTTTCAGGGCCTTTAACTCAATAAGCTATCTATTCATTAGATATTTGTACATATAGAATTGAAATTGGTGAGATGCTTTCCAAACTCTGCAGGTATTACCAGGACTGTATGATGAAATTTCGGCGGCCGAGACTGAGCTCGTAAATATTTCTAACAGAGAAACGTACTAGACATTTTTGATGTGCTGCTCGTTGCCTTCCATCAAACATTTTAGCATCACAAGAGGAAAAAAAACATGTCTCTCATTGCATGTTTGTGCATGCTGCTGTTTGCCTGTCTGTCTAACAACACGTTAATCTCAGCCGCAATATGTCTCCTCAGCTGCTCTTAGTGAAAATAAACTACACATATTGGGTGCTACCAAAAGGCTTTAGTTGCATCTAATACCGTGCGTGTGTCTGGAGTGTGTGTGTGTGTCACAGGAGTTAGCTTTGTGTGGATCAGCTCCCTAAACTCGAAGGGCTAATTCATCTTTCTCACGCCTCGTTAGGGAATGCTGGGAGTCTGATTAAAGATTGAATATTTCATGGCGGGTTTGGTATATCGCCGGCCACCTGCGCTCTCTCCCTCTCCCCATCTCCCATTATCCTCCTCGCTTTCTCATTTTCTCTTTTCATTTCTTCTCTCTCCATCATATTATCCCTCCTTTATCCCTTTCTTCTTCTGTCTCGCCCCGTCTCTGCCTTGCTGTCTCTCACTTTCACACACACACACACATTTTCTGCCTCTGCTTACTCACTGCTTGTTTCCCTCCCTGTGTGTGTGTGTGTGTGTGCATATGCCGTCGTGCCAACTAACAGAAAGTGGTAAAACTTGTGCTGCTAGAAACCTGAAAATGAATAATGTGCATTGAATTTGCATATGCGACACATATTCTACAGCAACTAATGAAGGGTACGTTGACCCAGTTTGTCTATTTTCTGTACTTACGGATCAGGAGCACAGACACATTGTCATACCACCAAGACGTTTAACAAGTGTAAATGCATCCATGTCTCTAAGACGCACCAGTCATCTTTACTCCTCCAGAGTATAACTACGTCAGTATGCCGTCTACTTAAAGGGACTTGCCCTGTGATAGTGCCAGTTGAAATCACACTAAAATCACCCATCTTTCTCCGTCTCACTGAAATGACAAGAGGAAAGCAGCCCCCGCAACATCAACTCTTGCAGTCGTACATAATAAGGCAACAGGTGTTGATGTGGGTGAGAGAACACGGTGAACACAGGTGGTCCAGCTCGATGTCAGTGAGTTTGCACTAATTAAATTGAGAATTTGTTGGAGACCAGGCTATACTCAAGGTAAACATCTGCTGACGTTACTCATAAGGGCCTTTGTGGTTATGTGTTGTATATTTCTAAATGTTATGGCCCAAGTCTTTGCTTGAAAGTTTATTCCCAAAGGTGCACTGGAATCTCCTTTGTGTTGCAGCTGTATCCATAATCCGATGTGTTAAAGGAAAGGGATGAGTAATATGGAGTGATAATTGTCAAGCTATCTAGCTGTGAGTGCAGGCAGTGAGGTGACTGCAGGCTCCAGCGCCGTTAGCTTGCTAAGCAGAGCTTAACCAGCGTATTTTAGCCTGTGGAAAAGCCTCAGTACCCCTCTGGTTACCCAGAGCTTATTTTCTATACTGTGTGAAGAATTTAGATGCAGAGAGAGTGTCATTACGGCTAATTATAAAGTGTTCATAAACTGGTTGAACCACTCTTACAGTAAGCTGGTCTTAAGAGCAGCAAAAGACAATGTGTTTTTTTTAAAATGGCTCGAGTGTTTCTTTTACAGTAACATTAGAATTACAATTCCCAGGACATCAGCTCATGCAGAGGTGTTCTGCAGAATCCTGCTTTTGATAATAGAATTATAGACAAAGCAACAGTATCTTCCTGTTGTTACCAAAAGAGTGACATTTTTGTCAGTACAGTTTATCTCACAGCAGCAGCACACTGTGGATTAATCAAATTCTGTTTCATGTGAAAGTTCCCCAAGTAGACACAACCTTTTTTCAGCAGTGTGATTTATTTCTCACTCTCATTATTTAGATTCTTCACACTAAAAGATCATGATGAGAGATAATCTGCAGCCCTGTTGTCTTGCAAAGGGAATGCGTTATTACAGTAATTATGCCAAATTAACTTAGGTTAATTGAATAGAATACAGGTGGTATCCCAAAGAGAGGAAATGTGTGAAAGAAGTGAAGAAGTCTATAAATCAGACATACCTTGAGGGGAAATTCCTTTGTCACAAATGCCCAGCTTAGTAGTAGAAGCTTTAGTAGTGATGAATTAAATAGTAATACTAATAATGCAGAGTGCAAATATGTATACAAATATAAATATAAGGAGTGTAGATGTACAGTACAGAAATGGCATGATAAGTAGTAGTAGTGACTTTTAAGCTCAAAGTTGATTTCTGTTTACCCTTTCTATAATTGCTTCTATTTTAATAACAATAAAGGAATAAAAGTGTAGAAATGTACTGCACTTGTGGCGTTTATCACAACCTTCATTGAACTAAGACAAATTTCTGGTGGTGATGGTCACTGAAAACATCGGCTTGATTCTTAAAGAGGCAGTAACAGGGTGGACAGCAATTTTAAAATATTTGATATTATTATAAAAATTAAACATAACCCATTGATATAACCATATCATTTGCTTTCAAGCTGATGCTAAATTAAGTGAAGATTCTTAATTTGTCTTTGTATAGAACATAGGAAAGATATAAATTCAGATATGATGCAAATTAGCGACAGTAGGCATAAACCAGAAACCAGTGCTTGCAAAAGGTTCCTAAGAACGTATCGAGCGGGAATTCATACGCTATCTTGGCTGTAGTCTGAAGGGAAGCGGTGTGATGCGAATTCGCAACAATTGGTGTTAGGGCATTAAATGATCATTGCTTTTATATTTGTGTTTATCTGTGGTTAGTCACGTTGTGACAGTTCGGTTCTCACAGTTTAGTTTCAACAGTTATTTTATTCGGGGTGCCAGCGAGGTCTCTCTCCTGGCAGTGAGTTAAAAGATTTGTTTGACTGGTTGGTTCAAAGTTATTTAAATCAAACGTCAGATGTACAAATAGCAAGAATGTACACCATCCCACTGAATGACCATAAAACAAGAACAGCACAAACTCAAAGGCTTAGCTCAAAAAAATATTAGTGTATTTAAATATTTCAAACAAAAACAGATACAAAAAAAGCACATTCCAATTGAAATTTCTACTTTGGGTTTTCCTGCACGTTGAATTCAAACATTGGATGTGTCAATTCTAAAATGGGCATTTCTGGTGTTTTGCACAGGTAGAAAAACATTTTGTTTTTTAATGGAAACTGTGGTGCCTGGAAAACCCTGTTGTGTTCGCAAGCGCACTGCATTTTCCTTCTTTTTTAACACTGTTTACAAATGGTCTCGCAGCTGATTGAGTAACACCTGTGACATGCTCACCAAATGGGAGAAAACATACGTTGCAAGGAAAAATGACGTTCAATCCAAAACCGTTGCAAACCGGTCCAAAGCGCTTTGGGACTGAACTCGCCCCAGGTGATGATAGATTGCACGTTTTCACACTTCTTCCCCTGTACGAAAAACCTGCACTTTAGCATTACCATTTTGAAAGTGTCCAACCGAAACACATTTTTGTGCGCAATGAGTCCACGCATAGGCTGAATGAAATGGTTGGTCTTGCTTATTACCATCCTGCGACAGCCACAGATACTGGATTTTCTTTTTCACTTTTGTGTCAGAGCATTTGATTTATTGATTGCCGTCAGGATTTAAAGAGAATTTCAACAAATATAACAATGCTTATGACATAAATTGCCTACCCGAGCTTTCAAGCCGATGGAGAATTTAAACATTACCACAGTTTGCGTAGGTAAATGCATATAATACTGTATTTAGTGTTTACTTGTGCGACAGAGTGTGATGTGTGTGATGTGTCATATTGCAGCTGTATAACACCACACCCCGTACCTTAAAATCACAAACTAAAATGGCGAAGACTGTTATTAAACAGGAAAACAAATGTGACTAATGGAGTTTTGGCAGCTTGGTGTCATTTCTCACTGACACTGAGGGCACAAGCATCTCCTAGCCATCTTTAATAGTCTGACATTTAAAGGGCATTACCCTCAGATTGTCTCTCCTCTCTGTCACACAGACAGGCATACACATGCAGTAGCACATCCATATGCTTCAACAAGTTATGTGGATTAGTTTGCAGAAGTGTGTAGGGGGTTCTGAAACTTTGTTGCATGTTCAGTTTTCAGTTGGACTTTTCATTGATGAGGGGGATGTGTACCTGTGTTTGTGTGTGTGTCTAACAGGAATGTGAGTTCTGCAGGCGAGGAAGCCCGGAGGAGGATGAGGGAGTGCGAGGGCCTGACAGACGCTCTGCTCTACGTCATCCAGACTGCTCTGGGGAGCAGTGAGATTGACAGCAAGGTAACTCTCTCACACATTTACAACCAACTGCCATGCACACAAACTGTCATAGCCTCTAGCTCATGCACACACAATATCACCTGAATAGAAATGTACATGCACACGGTGATGGAAAATTATGTTGCTCATAGGTCCTGTGTGTGTGTGTGTCGTGCGTGTGTTTGTGTCTTACTGCATATTTGTGTATCACTATCCAAGAACTCATATCATAGTAGTTATTTTTGCTTTGTAAACATGTGTTTCATGACGATTACTATGCAAAAAATATTTGAAATTTACATAAATTTACATGAGTTATATGCAAATCTGTTTTATCTGTGGCTTTGCAGACTGTATGTATGCACAGCATAATTCATATTAATTTGTGTAAGTTGTCCCTGTGGTTTGTATGTTAATGCCCAAGGCTTGCAGGCCACAAACTACACACTGTAAAAAATGAAACCATGGTAAGTTGTTTTGTTGTTAGACCTACAGTATGGAGCGATACATATTCTGGATACACACACTAACATTTTCTTCCTGCACTGGCCGATATGTGCTGTTAAATAAGAAATTAATAATATCTTGAAACAACAAACTAATTTTTCACTTATACCAAGTACGTGTCTGAGACGAGTTGCAAAAATCTAAATCTTAAATTTCAAATATCTTGCAAAAGGAATGATCAAAGCTAAAGTTAAGGAACATATATAAGAAATATACAGATATACAGTATAAAATCCCGAGCTTGCCTTGTATAATTTTTCACAGTGCACCATATATTACCCAACCCAGATGGCCAGTGACACAGAAACATCAGTAGTGAGTGTGTGTGTTTGTGTGTGTGGATGTGCTTGCATATGCGCTCCATGCATAGATGCGTGTTTGATGTGTAAAGTGTTGAGCTGTGTTGCCAGTGTGTAAAGATGTGTGTGAGTTGGTGTGCTGAGTGGAGACGTGAATTTTTTAATCCTCAGAAATCCTTCACAAGATCAAAGTCTGTGACTGTTGACTGCATCGCCACTCACAACAATAGGATTAGTGTGTGTGTGTGTGTGTGTGTGTGTGTGATGTTGAAATATTATATTATAATACAGTCTGCCCTGCACAGTATGTTCATATATGTGTGCATGCGTGTGTGTTTGAGTGCGTGTGACCGCATATGTGTCTACAGTCTGATTTTTAGTGTTTGTCTGTTCGCCTGATTGCCATCTGTCCCCACTTCATGTCTATCTCTTTCTCCACACTTCCTTTCTTCCCTTCCGTCTCTACCGTCAGACCGTAGAGAACTGTGTGTGCATCCTGAGGAACTTGTCGTACCGTCTGGCTGCGGAGACGTCTCAGAGCCAGCAGGGAGGGTCAGAGGAGTTGGACGGTCTTTTATGTGACACCGGCGGGAAGGACGCAGAGAGCTCCGGATGCTGGGGCAAGAAGAAGAAGAAAAAGAAGGGGCATGACCAGGTGGGAAAGCAAAAAGTGGCATCTTTTCACATTTCCTCATTTCTTTCTTTGTCTTATTTTCCATCACTTCCATCTTCTCTTCTTTTGATTCCTTTCTTGATTCAGTCAAATACATTTTTCTGGTGCTTCCTATGAGATAAAAATGTTTGGCAGCCTCAGCTGAAGAGTCAATGGATTTCTTGTTTGGGCTGGCAAAGTCCTGCAGATCCATGTAGTTATATAATAATGTGGTAGATAATAATAATTTGGTGGAATCTTTGTCTCTCAACAGTCTGATATCCAGACTGTGTTTGGTCTTGGCTGAATGCTGTTGCCCTCTACTTGCTTGTACAAAAAGGACCTGGTTTCCCAGACATACGGATGAGCAATGCTAACTTTTGAAATATGGCCAATCCGCATGCACACAAACACACACACAAAAGCACACAGACTCTGCATTTGATGTGTTAAGTATTTAAAGTGAAATAATTTGGACTGCAAAAACACTCCAGTGGTGAGTTTGCACAAAAATGTGTAATGTGGTCTAGCTGAATTCACCCAAACCTCAATGACACACAGAGACTCAAAGACTGAAGAACCGACAGGATGCTTGTGAACATCACTTTAGTTCAGATCAATTCAGGCTTCCTGGTTCTCATGGTATAACTTTTATCATGCTGCCGGGACTTGGATAAGAAAGCGATGCATGGAAACAGATCTCTCAGGAAATGAACCACTTCATTTCATGCCCTTATAGAGTCAGTGGCGTATAATGGCAAATAACTGCCCAATCAAAGCTGA
Source organism: Lepomis macrochirus (assembly GCA_024633595.2). Lineage (NCBI taxonomy): Eukaryota > Metazoa > Chordata > Actinopteri > Centrarchiformes > Centrarchidae > Lepomis > Lepomis macrochirus. The sequence goes on along the minus strand of JALXJV020000012.1, from coordinate 9,990,011 downwards.
GTATGCTAATTACTGGCTCAATGTTTAACAGGCCCACAGGCTTTGGGACTCGTAAGAGCCTTCGACTTGTGTCTCCATGTGTGATCACTACTTTATCAAAGGAGGCATCAACAAGCATGAACGTGGCCTCTAGATGCAGAGGTGGCAGATGGACATTCTCTATGTGGAGCACAATAAACTGTTGTTTATGTGCATTGTTAGCTTAATGTTTGTTTTGTTCATGTTAATTATGCTTTTGTGGCTACGTTAACATACAGTGATCAGTTTTTGCCACTCATATCACACCACGGAGCACCTTGACCATGAAGTGGGCAATTTCATTATGGGGATGTGACAAACTCAGCTTTTGAATTCCTAGGCTCCATCCTGTCCTGGTGGTTGGGCTCCAACAATTATTTTCATTATAGATTTATCTGATTTATCTTCATGATTAACAGTTGAGTCTAAAAACTGAAAAAATGCTCATAACCGTTTCCCAGCGCCCAAAGTGACGTCTCTAAATTATTTCTTTTGTCCAACCAGTAGTCCGAAACCCAAAGACTCTTCATTTACTATCACAAATGACAAAGAAAAGCAGTAAATCCTTACATTTATGAAGCTGGAATCAGGAAATGTTTAACATTTTTGCTTGAAAAATGAATAAAGGGAGGAATCTGTTATCAAAATAGTTAACATCGACAATTAATCTTCTGTCACTATTCTTTTTTAATTCTTTCTCGACTAATTGCAGCTCTACCCGGTGGTTTTTTAATTGTTAACTTACTTCCTCTGCTCATTAATCTCTTTCTCTCCTCATTTTACTTTGCCTCTTATTCCACAACATTATATAGTTTGCTATAGAATTTTAAAGATCGCATAAAAATCTACCTTTACCCATTAAGGACATCATTTGTTTGTTATAGCTGTGACTCTATTGGTTGGTATTCCCTGTCAGATGGCCACAGCAGGATCATGCTGATTAAACAAGGCAAAATGCTGCTGCTCGTATATCTGTAGGCAGCTCACCAAGAATAATCCTTACTGTTAACCTGTTTTTGACATTGTGTATATTTACGATTTGCACCTGTTAATACCCAATTTTATTTTTGAACTATATACAGTGTCTCTTTTATTATCTTTATTATAGATTATATATTTTGTAAGACACCGAGACACCATTGCTGCCATTTTGTTTTTATATATATAACAAGAATATTTTTGTGGATTCAGTATCTCATTTTGTAACGCAGCTCTATGCTGTTTCTAGTTCAGAAACATTTGCTCAGTTCATCCTCGGTTCACACTATCTCTAGTCTCAAATTAATATTTATGAAAGCTCTACAGCTTTCTTTGATATTCATGATGTTTGAGCCAGAGTTGTTTTCCACGTCAACTACAGATATTCACCTAGCACCCGGATTATTCAGGATCACGTCTGCAGAATGAGGTCACTCACAGCTACATGTGTCAAGAAGAGCTTGAGGATGTGCTAATATGTATCTTCTTCATGTAATGTTTTTGCCGACACATGCGACAAGGTTTTCGCACGGCAGGACTGTGGGATTACAGCTTCACCTACAGTGACTTGTCTGTACTCTGATTACCCGTGCTCAGAATCAAAAAACTACCAAGCCAGTTTAGTATTTCTCTATGGATTTAGTGAGCCTGTCCATCTGTTGCCAACACGAAGAGTTTCATCCTCCGGTTAGTTAAAAAATGAGCGCTCTTTTAGTTGTGGAATTGGCAACGGCTGCCTTGGAATAGGCTCTAACCTCTTGTCATGCTAATAAGCAATCAGCATCACATTCTGGTTGAGTGGAAGACGTCTTTTACAACTTCTAGTGAAGCTGGGGGGGATTGAAAAACACTTCCGGTGGATCAGGGTGGATGAATTGCTCATTAGCCCTGCATGTTTTTTTCCCTTTCATTTCTAGGAAAGACAGAAAAAAGGAGATTTAAAAAAAAAAAAAGTAGTTATGAGCCAGGCCTTTAACTTTCATTTGTCAAATGAACCCACGATGAACTTTTTGTGTATCCAGGCAGAACCAGGGAGATGAGGGATCTTAAAACTAGCCCTGGGATCAGATTGTAAAGGGCCAAATCATAACCTCTCCATAATAATAATGTGTACACCCCTATCTGTCTCTCTCCACTCCAGTGCAGCTGTGGGTGATTACCATGAAGTAGCGATTGGGGAGCTTGTTGGAGAGGGCAAAACTCTATCAACTGTGGGGTAATTAGAGGAGAGAAGGTGGAGAGGAGAGGAGGAAAGCATATGTCGGTGGAGAGGACATGTAAAAGGAGAGTAAGGGAAGTTGGTGTAAGGGAGGGAGGCCAGAAAATACAAAGGGATGAGAGAAGAGAGAGGATAAAGAGGCCGTGGAAGAATGATAAGGTCAAAGACAAACAGGAAGACACAGAGGAAGACAACAAATTATTTATTTCAATGCAGTGTGCTGGCAATATTGCAGAGCCTTAACAGATATCATGTGAGATTACATCATTGCAGAAGGAAGGATGGGATAATTTTGTAGTTATATTAATACATATCTTACAAATCAGAATCAGATACAGATCAACTGTACGGGCCCCAGTACGCTTAAGCATACAAATTTATGGAGCCCCTGAGTGGCCACAGAGGCCATGTTTTACTACATTGAGCGCTTAAAATACTATTGAGATATAATTAGTTCACACCTTTTTTGGCTTAAGAGTGTAAATTCAGAGGGTTCTCCCAAAAACATGAACACGTGCACCTGCTTCAAGTAACTCTCCTCAAAGTCGTCACATTGCCACAGATATAATCCAATGTTCCAGTTTTTGTCCACTAAATGTATGTCCTGCTGTAATACTGCCCAGTGATTGGATTAACGCGTGTCTTCTGTGTGTGTGATAGAGGTTTGTATTAGAGTTTTGTACCGTCAGAGAGTGCTGCTATTTTCTGGCCATGAATGAGACTTAAAGGAAGTGCTCTCCTTCTTAGGAGAATACTGACATGCACACTTTTACATTTAAAGATTCAGTTCTTTTTCATTCAGTAAGAACCGCTCTTCACTTGCATGAAATTAACCAAAAAGTTCCACCGTTAGGTATTACATGAGACCAGAGAAACCTCGATAACTTAATTCTATCTTCATCAGAATCCTTAATTTGGAGCACAGACATCTGCAAAATGATAACATGTTACGATCATTTAATGCCCAAATGATTCCATTAAAAGTCAATAAACAGTAATATCTTATTATTGTTATTGAACTTCTGTTATATTTACATTTAAAAGTGCAGTGCTCTCTGTATTTCCAAAGCTAAGTGTGGTGAACATAACAACTAATTAATCCTTTTTGGTACAAACGCAATAGTTTTTTATTTCCATAATGCACCTTCTCATGAACACACATGAATTATATTGTCACTGAGAAATCTAGTGTAATCAACAGCCAACGCTTTCATGCTTATTATTGATATACAGTATGTGTGTGCATTTGTCAAGATGCATCATCAACGCAGGAATTACAGAGGAGATAGGAAAAAACAAAATGCACAAATAGATGAATGCCACCTTATTTATACACAGTTTATGAATAGTAAATCTCTCCTCTCCCTGTTCTTGCCTGAGGGGACCATGCTGGCACCCTACCACTGTCAAACCCTCCCTTCACACAGAATTCAAAATTCTATTCTATTCTGAATTATGTGTCATCTTCCGCAGTGGGACGGCGTCGGCCCATTTCCAGACTTGGCGGAGCCCCCGAAAGGCATCCAGATGTTATGGCACCCCACCATCGTGAAGCCCTACCTAACACTGCTGTCTGAGTGCTCCAACCCAGACACCCTGGAGGGAGCAGCTGGGGCTCTCCAGAACCTAGCTGCTGGCAGCTGGAAGGTAAGGACTGTGTCTATGTCCCTGTGATACTAAAGGACATCTGCACGAGATATTGAAATTCCAGTGGGTGTCAAAAACTGTTCTGAAAGTGAGAAATCTCGGCACACAACAAAATAACAACTCTAACAGTCGCCGTAATCTGGTTGTTTGTGCTGTGGGTCAGCAAACATTACTTACTGGACCTTGTTTGACACACTTTTATGTAATGACATCCAAAAGACACAAGTTAGAATAAATGCAATAAATAACAAAAGTGCGTTATTTGTGTTATTTGTGTTATTTGTAAAGTGTGTTTCAGGTAATGACAAATTATACAGGGGGACATTTGATGTTTGTTTTTTTACATTTACCAGCCTAATTGCTTTTTAACTGACTAACTTGATAGACAGCACTTTGGTGTAGACAGACGGCATCAGGCTTTTGGACAAATTCTAACAATAATCCCTGACAGATGTCTTTTCTATGAAATGACCGTATCATCGATTTGACAAAAAGATATCATATTGGATGTTTGCAGACATTTCAGCCACATCACACGACCTTGCACAGCATATGTATGTTACATAACTAAACACAACAACCAAACCATCTCCATGACAACTCAGCATCTCCATTTGCTAGATATGAGATGTGGCTTTTGTAGCCACCTTCAAGTTCTATATCTGTCAAATGATGCAATCCAAAAATTTCTGAAATATCTTTGTTAGCCATGCTAGCAGCATCGCCCTGGCAATGTCAGGATGGCAATGTCTGTCTGTCTGTCGGCCCACTATTTTGGTCCAGATTGAAATACCTCAACAACTACTGGATGGATTGCCACTGCAAAGTTTCCCCACATGACGAATCCTAATGATTTTCTGACTTTTCCTCTAGTGTCACCATGAGTTTGACATTTTTGGTTTTACATAAAAACTGTTTTTCATCAAGTCCCATCAATCAGGTCAGAGCATGTTAGCGTGCCAACATTAGCATAATCTCAAAGCACCGCTGTGCTTAATTACAGCCTTACAGAGCGTGGCTGTAAACTCTTAAATGAATCCTTACATGTTTCAAAGTGCAGCGGTCTTCAGCTGTGAAATTACATTATGTCATGTAATTTTTTTTTTTAACGATATTCTAGGATATAAGGTAAGAATAAAATCAATCGTACGCTACCTTTGAAAAACACATTCAATTTTGAACTTAAATAAGGAGTTAGTCATAATATGGTACATCACTTCAGAGGAACAAACATAATACACCAGAAAAAAAAGGTGCATAAAAACAAATCTCTGATGCTCTCTTTGTCCACCTCCCCACTAATCCTGCCCAGTGGTCGGTGTATATCCGGGCCGCAGTGCGTAAAGAGAAGGGCCTCCCTATCCTCGTGGAGTTGCTGAGGATAGACAATGACCGGGTGGTTTGTGCCGTGGCCACCGCGCTGAGAAACATGGCTCTGGATATCAGGAACAAGGAGCTCATTGGTGAGTCTTAGAAAGAGACATACAAAAAGTGAACTGAGGTAAAAAATAAAAAAAGTGTGTTAATGGGTTAATGCATAATTACCAATGTAAACCAACTTTATTCAAGAATTTTATTTAAATATTTTTATACTAGTGGAGTTCTGCCTTAATTCATGAGAATGGCACATAGAACAAGTGCATTTATCCTGAACTGCTTTCAGGATTACTCACTTGCCTTAATATTGACTATGATACATTTTTTAAGTAGACATGTTCAACAGTAATTCCACAGAAGGGGCTGTTAAATCTGACTGATCGCTTGATGCTTGATTTTCCTTTGGAGACCGAGTGATGTCTGTAATAAACTGCTTTTCTGCTGGTCCCCATAGCAACAACCTCATGCCTCCTTCCACTTACTCTGTCTGATGCTTGAGGCTCTGAGTGAAGTGGTGTGTGTGCATATGTGTGTGAATGCAGAATGTGTACAGTGTATGTAGGTTGTAATGTCTGTCCTATACCCGACACAGACAGGTCCGCTATGAGCCAACTGTTGTTTTTATTGCCGCAATGTTGCAAACTTGATTGTTTTATATAACAGTGTGAATATTGCCAATATTGCGAGTATGAGATGTTTAACATTGTTTAATATTGTTTGATAACTTGCTGTAATAAGCCAGTTTATTTGTGTGAATCACTTAGATTATCTGGAGATAATTGTGTTTTTTAAAAGCTATTAATCAAAATGATGTGAAGTACATATGGTTCAGGCACCAGCAGGATTTTTGCAGCAGGAAAACACATTTAGTGTGGATGTGAACTGTCAGTAGGTCATGACATGGCCACACCCCAGGGTCATGACCAATTCAGAATGAGGGGCAGAGTGGACAAGATTGCTTGACAGCAGTACTGCAGTGTCATGGGAAATGTATTCAGTCTTTTATAGATCACGTGACCAAGTCATCATTGTCTGATAGACACCCAGCCAGGCTGGATTTGTGGCTGGGAGTTTAAGCTTTCATAAGTTTATAGGATGAGAAATAACCACAGTAGATTTAGTAGGGACTGTATGTATTATTTATTATATAAATTTTACGAGCCAAGGCCTCAGCAAAGAGGAAGGGTCTTGTTTGTTTGTTTTTTGCTTAAATGAGGGTAGTCAAAAAGTTTGGGGGGCTGGGAGGAGGTCCTTTAACGTTTCAAATCAAATCAACTAGCTATTCTCAAAATTGTGCAAGTTTGGAGAATCGAATTAGACATGAATCTCTAGATATTAGTTATTTAACTTTATCTCTCTTCATATGCCTACAGTTATTCACACCTTCGGAACATAATAAAATAAAACATGTCATATAAAGTTAGCAGTTAGATAGGCTTTACCTTTGCCTGTCTGTGTTGTAAAGTATCCAAAGTTTTCACTTAATTCAGTTTCATTTGCAGTAATGTTAGATTAGAGGTCTAGCTAAAAAACAGAGGTATTAATTTTAGCATAACAAAAGCTCAAATTGTCTTGTCTTTTATTTCCACCTCATCTCCTTCTTTATTTCACCTTTATTCTACATTATTCCACCCACCCTGTCACTCTTACCCACCGTGCCCACAGGTAAATATGCAATGAGGGACCTGGTGCACCGTTTGCCCGGAGGCAGCAACAACAACAACACCACCAGCAGCGGGGGAGGAGGAGGTGGCAACACCAGCATCCTGGTGGGGAAGACCATGTCGGACGACACCATCACGGCTATCTGCTGCGCACTGCATGAGGTCATCACCAAGAACATGGAGAACACCAAGGCCCTGAGGGACGCTGGCGGCATCGAGAAGCTCATCGGCATCGCACGCAGCAAAGGAGACAAGTAAGCCGAATGGGAAGACGTTGTCATGGGAAGAGGGTAAAAAGAAAGAAGATGAAAGGATAGAAGAATGAATTATTAGTTTTAGTCACAACAAAATTAGTTGTGGGTATTGTCATGGGGCAGTGCTCCGTTTTTATACTTTGATAAAACGTGCAACAGCATTAGAAGCTGTTGAACTGATATTAGAAAGAACACAGAGGGAATTCTGTTTCAACAATCAAAATGCCAAATGTGACGTAAGACTAAAGTACCCAAGAGAAGAGAAGACAAGAACCACAGGGGCTGAAATTCTGCTGAATTCATGCAGAATTTATCCAGAAATGCTGGATTTATTCCAATTGCAACCACCATTTTAAGGAATTTGACTGCATGTTTGTAAGCACAATTCTATGTTGTGAAAACATCACTCATCAACATCAGAGTCCTGAAGTCACCTCATCTCAGAATGCACAGTTGGACTGGACATCGTCCGTATTTAATTGTCTCCATGTTTCTGAATGTTGATTGTAGAATGCATAGCTTATAACCAGCCTGCTGTTCTGTAAGAAGGATACATGTAGTCATTTGTTCATTAGCAAAGCACATAGCAAGCAGGTGGAACACAGGTGGTGGAGAGAGAGATATTTAGGCATGAAGATAAGGAAGTTGACAGGTGGAATGGGATAAGAGAGGGATGTAGACAAGTCCATCAGTGCAGTGGAGAAGTAGGCAGAATAAGAAAAGACTGGCTGTGGTTGAGAAGGAGTGCAGAGATCATGCAGCAGAGACACAGGGGTGAGGCAAGAGGAGGGTGAAAGTAAAGGTTTTGAGAGCCTGTGTGCTTGTTTTAGAGCTGTGAGTCAGCAGTCAAAACAGTCAACAGAAAATAATGTCCAGTCTCTTTGTCTGCACACCTACAGTTTGTTTCTTGCCGTTTTGCATTTATTTGACACTTGACAGCAAAGACAGCCAGGGAACATTGGGGAGAAAGCAAGTGGGGTGACATGCATGAAAAATTCCCAAATCAAACTGAGGACATGATAATTGGTGTCTTAGACCACCTGCAATTTTACTCCCGCCCTCGCTTAACTGTGAATGAGACTTCAGCGCGCTGCCAGTGCCTGAATATTGTCCCTTATATCTAGATATCTATTCTGTCTTGCTAAGGCAGAGAGAAGTAACAGCTCATTTTATACGTTTGAAGGCTGATTTACCTAAATTGTAATTGCCATATAACCTACATATTACAAAAAATGAAGATATTTATCTGACTTTGGATAATCTTCCGATTTCCTGACCATTTTAACAAATTAATTAAATAAAAACATAATCTTTATTTTGATGATTTACAATCCATAGCTTTTAGGAATGAAGTGTTGTACTGTTTTGTATGGAAGCCCTAAGTGGCCATCCATTCAAATTTTTTTTTACTCCGTTTTCCCATGATAACAGGATAATTATCTCGAGATCTCAAAATAACGAATGTACTTTTCCCATGATAACAGGATGATTTTCTCATGATCTCGAGATAACAAACTTAGTACTTTAACGCAGTCATTCAATGGTACTTTCAGGTCATACGTCAGTGTCACTGGGTAGCTCAGTCGGTAGAGCAGAGGACTCATATTCTTGGAATTGTGGGTTTGATACTCACAGAAGACCAACTTTTTTATCTTTTTCATATGAAGAGACTGTTTCATATCCTCCCAATAAAGCATGTGCTGGACTGTGTGCATCCCGGTGATTGGTCAATATCCATCAACTTATGGAGTTTTCATTTCCAGGCAGAGGAAATTACTGTTCTTCTCATTCAGGGGAATCCATATAACGTTACACATTTCCTGGCAGCCATTTTGGAACCTTTGGAAAAGTGATTGGATTCCTGAATCTCTTCACAACAGCTTTGCTAAAGAGGATAATAATAAAAACACACACAAAAGAAAAAAAAATCAGTTATTGAGTCAAACCTGCAATCCTTGGAAGATGAGTCCTATGGTCCACTACCTGTGCTAACCAGTCACAATGAACTGTACCCTGAAATTATCATAAAGAAACACACCGGCTGACCCCTGTATTCAGGTATGGTTTGTTCAGCTATGCTTTGTTATCTGGAGATCAAGGAAATTATCCCTTTACCAAATGGAAAAATCGTTATGTCTAGATCACAAGATAATCGTCACGGGAAAACGGAATAAAAAATATTTAAATGGATGGCCGCTTAGGGCTTCCGTAGTTTTGCTAGGTGTAGACAGACACCATTAATGTTTATGTTGAAACCAACATAATAAACACATTTAGATTTAATACATCTAAGTATCTAATTTAAAGGTAGACATACCAAATTGTATTCATTCCAATTCAAAAGCTGCAATGTCAGCTTAAACTTAGCTAGTTAACTATAGCAGCACTTTTGGTAAGATTTTTTTCACTGTCGTGATTGGATTCAGCTACTGTGAAGTATATGGAATATCAAATGGATGTACCTTCATTTCCAGATAACAGCTTGGGAGCAATCATTATTTTAATATTGCTTTAGCTTTTGCTAATGCTATTTTTAGCTGTCTTATCCACTCGCTTTCACTTGACACAACTCTCTTGCTTTAGTCAAAAAGTCTGTGAAGGTTATCAGTCTTCCAGGTTATAGTTATCCAAACTATCCAAACTACTTGACTTTGACCTTCTTTGGATAGAGATGTCAAAAAGTCAGATTCAGGTCTCAACTAAATGTTGCCCAAATATGTAGTCACAGCGTTTTGCTTTTGTACGGCAGATCGCAAATTTGTCACTTTTTGAGATACTGAAGGTACGGCCATTAATAAACACGTACTTTCTTGTCTTGTTCCTCAGAACATTTTGAAGTTCGCTGCTTTGCATCACTGCAAGGCCTGACCTTGATATGCCGTCACAGAATACAAAACGATAACATTTAGCAAAATGACTTGAAGAAATCAAGTTTAATTTCCTAGGCGCTGATAAGGCCATATGAGCCAATTAAACTCGCAGCCATTAGTCAGCTGAGACAAACCCTGAAGGATGCAGAATGAAATATTGGCCAATCAATCAATCAACCGAGAAATTATGCAATTTGGCCTCAGTTCAATTTTGAGATAAAGAAGACGTTCTCATTTTGCACATTTGGTCGTCTTTCTTCTTATGAGAAGATTCATTAGAGGCGAGTTTAGTGTCTCTGCATTATGTCTTGATTTCTTCATTATTCTGCAATGTGATATTTTATAGCTCCCACTGGTACAAAACAAAACAATAGACAGTCGAGCTTTATACTGTATGTGTTTTGTCCTCTGCTGAATTCCCAGACATAGTCCTAAAGTGGTGAAAGCAGCATCTCAAGTCCTGAACAGCATGTGGCAATACAGAGACCTCCGCAGCCTCTACAAGAAGGTAAAGTCCACAAGGCTGTGTTAACACTGGAACTGTCAGTCAGGTTGATGTTTCACTAGATATTGCTGACAGACTGGAAACTGACTAATGATGAAAGCATTTTGAGGGATGTAGATTAGTTCTAACACTGTCTTGTCTCTCTTTTCATTTCGTTTACTTAATTATTTTCCTTTACCTTTCTTGCCTTCTCTATTTCAGGATGGCTATTCCCAGTACCATTTTGTCGGATCTTCCTCCACAATAGAGAGAGACAGACAGCGACCTTATTCATCCTCTCGTACTCCGTCCATCTCTCCCGTACGGACCTCACCCAACAATCGATCAGGTGAGTCTACACCCCGACGCTCTCTTGTCTTCCCTTTTCTCCTCTGTCTCTCTTTCCATCAGTACAGTCCAGTCAAACAAGCATCGCTCTAAGCTAGCTGTAGTCTGCTTTAACCTTCACACCACGGTGGCTACTACCGACAAATTATTCTGCTGTCAAGTGAAATCCTTGCACCGTGCCTCCAAAAAAATCATCTTGAAATTAGGGTTTCTCACACAACCTAAGATAATGGGCTCTTCAGTAGATGTATAAGTGAGCCTCTAGCGCCACAACCATACAAACAATGATCTGATAGATTGTGCCTCATTTTCTTTATGCTTATAATTTGATGGGGAAAATATCCCTTCTACTGAGCGTACACAAGGTAGTGAGTCAGAACCATTTTATAAATGCACAACTACACCTGGCTTCAATAGAAATAAAAAAAAAAAAGAAAGGAAGATTACTGTGACGTAAAAGTGACTCTGGTGCTCATTTAGACATGAGACTGATATGTAAAATTGCCAATCCATAACATGGTGCATGCCTGAAAGGGGCTATAGTATCGGTTCTGCAATAAATATATTAGCAGATAGGATTAATTGTTTTCATTATATTTCATGAGGCTGAAAATGTGATATGTTTTTTAAAAAGCCTACGATATATTGTTCTTTATCTGTTAACCAATGCATAATTCAAACTAATTTAAAATAGTATGAGAGAGCGTTCAAATAGGTTTCATGGGACCACCTGTGTTTAAAACAAACAAACACCAAAACTGGATTTATGAGGCTGTCAACTAACAGTAGCAAAATGATAAACACTTGGAAGCTAATTTCACATTTTCTATTTTGTTTCTCAATGCAAGTCGACGGCCCATCAAGCCATTTGGTTAATTTCAGTGCTGTGTAAATTTGTTTTCATATAGAAAATAAAAGTGTTCCATTGTAAAGCCTTTTGAATGTATACATTTCTACATTAGTTGTTTATCACAGCGGCAGGCAGAGAATAATTGGCTGTGTAGGTGCCAATCTTACAATAGACTGGTGATATTAGCAGAGCATTAATGAACTTATGGATCAGTTCTAACTGTGTTATAATATGCAGAGGAAGAGAAGAGAGACAGAGGCAGCCACACAAACAAGCTGGCAGGCTGCATCGTCGCCAGCAGCTTCTTTGTGAAAAGCTGCTGATAATTATTTGAATATTAGAGGGAACGTTACTGAACCATATGGCACTGAATCAATAGCCAGGTTTCCTCTAACATGGCTAACCAGATCTAACTTATTATCTTCGCCTCTGATCCCGCCAACACCCATCTCAGTCCAAACTGTGTGTATGTACATTTTCTATGATTTCAATTTGGCTCGTTTTGGTACAAGTGGATGTTTGGGTTAGTAATGCCAAGACAGACAGACATTAATAGGCCAGTGGGAGTTTAAGATAGTGATATGTACATGTAGTAAATACAGGGAGAGAGCCTGCATCCTGACAGAGTGAAGGAGAAGATAAAGGCAAGAGTAAATCAGAGCCAGGGAGGACGGGTGACTCAGTATTTTCCGCTTTGAAATTACACCCTGGTCAAAAAGCCAGATTTGTTAAGAAAGGCACAAAACAGCTACCAGTTCCCCTGCATTTCAGTCATTTCAGGCTGATGGTTAGAAGTAAATACATACAGTGAAGTCTCAGAGTGCTGTGCTTTTGTTGAGCTCCCAGCACTTAAATGCAAACCCTCAGTGAAAAAATACTCCGGTCTTTCTTCTATAAAAATGACTCCAGTGTGTCCTAAATACTTATCCTTGCTGTTATAGTGTCCTCCTTGTGAATCCAAAAGAGAATTGATAATGTGTTGATGATGGTTAATGATGAATTGAGGGTTAAAGATATTCCCTCTGTGTGTGTCTGTGTGTAGCGAGCGCCCCTGCTTCCCCCAGGGAGATGATGGCTTTGAAGGAGAGGAAGGCAGACTATGAGTCGACTGGCAATGCCAGTTACCATGGCAACAAGGGCGAACACACATCCCGGAAGGACGCCATGACGGGTAGGAATTTCATACAGCATGTCTGACACAAAGACGCAGACTCCCATAAAGCTAATGTGTGTTATAGGTTTAGGTATAGCCACATCTGAAGGTTTTACATACACTAAAGCAGTCAGCAGAGTTTTTGTGTTGGACTATCAAACTGAATCCCTGCATGAAGTCTCTGGTAACTTGCTGGCTTTGTCATTTTTTTCACAGATCGATCAATCAAGCAAGACATATAGTGTTAATTAATGAGCTCTAGAGGTGCTTATAGGATGGTTTTCTTACCTTTGGACAGTTCTTACCTGTTTCTAGTCTTTGTGTTATATTAACTTAGCATCGTATTTAGCATACAGACATGGAAGTTGTATCAATCTTATCATGTGTCAGAAAGAAAGCAAATGAGCATATAACACTTTTACTTCTTAAGTTTCTGTGGTATGAACATACAATTATTGATACCTTTTAGAGGAAGCCAACCACTTTATATAACAAATTCTACAATTTATCAGTTAAAGTCAGACAAAAAGATTCAAAAACCATCCACTAAATATCACTTCCTTTCTAATCAGGGAACTATAGAGTGTAGGTACGCTGACATAAAAAGAATCTAATGTGATGTGATATATTGATCAGGGTTCTGGCGTTTCATTGTGCTTATGTTTGCAGACGTTTGCACACTGACAGCAGCTGTTTAGTGGGAAACACTTAGTCCTAAGCTCTCTTTAATCATCATCATCATCATCCGTCATCATTTTAATTCTTATTCTTAATAAAAAAATTTGTCACGTCCACCTGATAACAATGACAGCGCACCCACACTCCACCACCGCCTCAACAGTAATATCTGAATAAATGCTGCAGAGCAAGCATTCGTCTGAAGTCCTCATCCTCGCTTGTCTCTGCAGGTCAAATGTCCGGTGGGTCTTCCACACTACTCAGAGGAGCTTACGTGTCACCTACTGATGACCTGAAGTATAATCAGGTACGACAAGTCACTTTTCTGTGTTGAAATGCTCGTAATTACATTACAGCTCCCAACTGGCAGAAGAAGGCATTAGTCATGGAACACGAACAAACAAAGGAGAAATGTTAGAAATGATCACACCAAACACAGACGTTGAAGTTTTAGGTGTCCCGGGAAAACATATTTGACCCAAAACATTCAGCGTCTGATAGAATACAAGAAGTTTCTTTCAGTGTCTTGCCCTTCTTTGCTTCTCTCTCTCTCTCTTGATGTTGGTGTTTTCCATGCTGCATTGCAAGCTCTGCTTACTGTTTTATGACTCATATCACCTTATAGAGAAGGAACTGCTGTATAGTAATCCTATAAAAAGTTCCAGATGGAGACAGCAAAACTAGTTCCTTTATTGTACAACAATTTAATAGTGACACAAAAGGGGATAAAAATAATATGAAGTCCAAAAAGGTTACAATAAACTGGAGTCCCTTTTATGCTTTATGAGAATACTGAATGAACTGCCACTGGCATTCAATTCTGCATTGTTGCCAGTTAAAGCCTTTCATATTACCCATCAAACCCTTTGGCAGCAATATTTCATGCTGGTTATATCTCGAAACTTGTGACTTGGCAGTCTCACAGAAATGCACAACAATGGACACCACTGTTGTCCATCACCTACGGTCAATCAAATCCAGTTTAAAATCTAATTTGCTAGATAGTTAAACAAACTATCTGGTCACTACTTACTTCGTTACTGCAAACTTCATTTAGAAGCACATATAGTTCCATATCTGATAAGCTTTTCTACACATAGCAGACATTTCATTTTATGTGTTCTTGCACTAAACAAATGGCATATTTGTATTTGTATAACTACCTGTTATACTTTGCTGCATGAATGCTGTCACGACTAATAAACATGAGAGCTACCTTTGTGTAGTCTGGTTCTGTCAACAGTTTTGTCGCGTAAAGATTTAAGATTTCTCTCTTCCTCTGACTGTGCCGACCTGTTTCTAGACACGCGATGCTTTTAATTAGCATTTTAAGCTAACAGTCAGGGATGGATGAAATACATGTCTAGTGCAGGTATAGGGTTCGGCCCAGGTTTGGGTCTCAAATTTGGCAGTACCAGTTGGTTTCAGTCAAGTCAGGTCTGACCTTTGTCATGTGCAGAACTCTTATCTGGGTTAATATTTTTACTGCCACTAGCTGCCATTAGTCTCTAGAATTTTCATGTGTCCAGGTTTCTTTTTTTTGATGCCTTCAATGACCACGATCAGATGAACAAGCAGTCTACATTAACAATAACACCACAAGAAAATGATATACAATAATAGACAGAGAATAGACAATTGCTACACAATAGAGTATGAGGGAGATATAAAATAATATATATGCAATATATTAATAGATTTTTATTAGGTTTTAATAGCTTTTTTGTTTGACAATAATGTAGATAGAGTCAAAGAGATATTGTAAGTCACTACAAAGCTATTCTGAAAGCTATCAGTTCTTTGTGGCAGTGTGGTTTCTGCCTCATAGCTGCATGCGCATCCTCAGTCGTTTGTCCCTTTTATTTCTATGAATCGTTTGCAGGTCAGTTAAGAACACTTGTAGCACAGCAAATGGACCTCACTTCATGATTGTATGCACTTTAGCCATCTCGCCGTTCTCTCAGTAATGATCATTGCTTTTTTACAGATCTCTTCTCAAGGCCTGCCGTCAGAACCGTACCCTCCTTTCCAAAACCCTCCCCCGCCCGAAAGTGTCAACTACGAGGACCAGGCCTTCTATGAGAACCAGGTTCACGCGGGAGGGCGCCCCCCACAGGGTGAACTTAACATGCACCTGCAGGGCCTCAAGTCCACCGGCAACTACGTGGACTTCTACTCAGCCTCGCGGCCCTACAGCGAGCTCAACTATGAGACCAGCCACTACCCAGCCTCACCAGACTCCTGGGTCTGAGGGGAGAAGAGGATGGAGGAGGAGGAGGAGAGGATGGATGAGGGAGAACATGATGATGAAGGGTGTAGTTTAAAAAGAGGAAGAAAGAAGATGAGAGGACAGTTTCCATGCCTCCCCATCCTCCCCTGTAGCTCCTGAGTAGCATCATAGGTAGCAGGATGACAGAGGGGGAGGATGGAGTGCAGGAAAAGAGACGAGGGGAGAAAATTTTAGACTTTACACCCCTTTCAGAGAAATCTGAGGGAGGACCGATAGGGGACAAAGGAAGAACAGAAGCAAACAGAGGAGCGGCCATGCATGTGCATGCACACCACCAACAAAACCGACAGACACATTTTCTTTCTGTGTTTAGTTTGTGATCAACTACTGCTAAGTTCAGCGGGCAGAAAAGGCCCGCACCCGAAGGCCTCTGGATACAGAATGTAAGAGGGACAGATATGAGGTAAGAGAACATGATGGGAAAGATAGAAAAAGTGGGAAATATGTGGAGATGAAGGACAATGAAAGAGAAAAATGGATCGGTGGACTCGAGAACAGAAGGTTTGGGATTGCGAATGGAACATGTGAGAGATACCCAGGCGAAACCTGTAAATATGTGGTATAACAACATGGCTTTTAGTAATGTGAAGCACAAGAAGCAGATCAGTAGGACATGTAGGTCGCTGTCACAAACTTGCGTTTCTCTCTACGGCTTCAGCGTGATGTATCCTCCTCTGGGCAAAGAACGCTTCTGGACCTTGTCATTTGTAACAGGTTTTTTTTTTCTTTTGTTGTGTTTCTACTTTTTTAATTCTCGATTCTGGTTGTATAGTATTTGATGTACACTGTACATTTTCTCAGATGCATTGTGTACTGTACATTGCACTATTTTCTGTGTCACGTCAGACCTTCTGCCATTAGGTCAACCTCACTTCCTCACTAACAACCCCACACACAAATGCACACAGTATCTGCACTCAAACTAAAATTCATATCACAGCTACAGACAGACACACTGGATATGAAATGGGTATTGAAGCATCAATTCTGGTAGGTCACGGTGCTCCCTTTACTGCCCTACAGATAGTTTTCACAGAATAGCTGACAGTACAGCTGCCAAAATAGCTGAGGAGAGGCTTAAAAAGTTAAGCAGCCTTTTCCGGGACTTTTTTTTTTTTTTTTTGAGGCAAGTGTTGTTTCTTTGGTGGCTATCTTTCCTCATTAACACCTCAAATCTCCTTTTTGTTCCCATGACCCCTTGCTTTGAGTGAACTGTGCTCATTGTGTATATAACCGTGCCAAACAAAGGGTTACTTCCCCTCAGCTGAAGACGGCTGCGGGGAAGGATAGGGGCGTGTTAAAGGGTCCAAGTTCAGCTGAAGTGCTCAGCTGAACATCCTTGCGGTTCTAACGATGCCAGTTTGTAAATGCTTTGGTTTTTCTAAACTGTGTTTTACGGGGATGAAAACTGTCTTAACTGCACTGGGACCGGGGCGAAAAACATGAAAAAACTGAACTAAAAACTAAAAAAAAAAAAAGCAAACGGAAACCACAGAGGGACTGTGACCAGGCGGAGCATCGCTTCCTCCAAAGTTGTACAAAATTAGTTGATTTCTGTGTTGTAAAATAATCAATGTTTGAAGTACAAAAAAAAAACTTTTCTGAGAGATGGGTGGCAATTCTAACTTCATGGTAGACAAAACTGTTAATAGAGTACGGATATATATTATATAAATATAAATATATACTTTTTATGTGCAGATGTGGATGTCACTTATAGCAGCAACATTATAGAAAAAGACTTGAAAAAAAAAACAGCTACATGTAGGAATTTTGTTCACATTTTATTTTCTGGTCAACACACTAAATTGTCGACTTTGTGTAGTAATGTTGTTGCTATGTGGAGTAGAGTAGACCAGGGCCCAGGGATCCACGTTGTCACTAATGCAGTCTAAAAAGGTGCTAAATCAGTGATTTCCAACATGTCTGTATTTATCTGTGCACACAATGTCCACTTTTGCATTGATAACAAACTGACTGATTTACAGCCGTGAGTTCTGATCATGCCACAGGTGACCAAACCACACGACAGAGTACAATCACAACTTTGATTCCTCCTCTAAGTGCGTTTCCCTCGCATGAAATTCTGATCAATTGGTCTCATGATGCCAAATCGCAAAAAACTGCACCCATGAATGCATGAGTATTTGTTCTCAGTAGGCCTAAGTCTGAAACTAAATGGTGATTTTACTATTTTGTTCACTTTTGTTTTAATGTGAGAAAGGCTAAATTGTTAAACGTGACAACAGACCCTGGTTCTCCCTACCCACTGCTGTTTAAAAGTCCTAAAGGTCATCTTCCGATGCTTGAAAAATGGCCGATAATGCAAGTGTCCCCACAAAAACACTGGATGAAAAACAGACGTACTGTATTTGTTAGTGAGCATCTGGAAACTGACACTGTTATGTATGTCATTGTGATCCTTAGGCAGAGAAAACCTGACTATTAAGACCTGTATGGAGAAATAACGTCGGTGACCTTTTTGTTGCTAGACCAAACGTGTTTTAAAAAGAGAATTGTGAATCTTTCTATTGCCTCAAACAAATTGCAACTGCTCCAAAAAATATAAACGGACCATCGAAGAGCCTCTGACTTTGGGAGTTGTTTGTTCTGTTGTTTGTGGTCTCTGTCGGTGTGTTACAGGACAGTATTGATGGTGTTTTATGTTTTCACCATTACTTGTGTGTAATGTACAGATTTTAACAGTAATTTTAAAGCATATCATAATTTTTTACTTTCCATGCAGCCTTTATCTCCCCCTCCTACAGCGCAATATGCAAATTCACTGACAAAGATATGACATTTCCTTAAAACAACTAAAGCCTAGCTCAAATTACACAATACTAAGCCTGATTTGCACGTCGCAGAGCTCGCTGACAGTCAGGGCAAATCAGAGATCAGTTGGCGCTCACCAAGGACGCGTCACAGAGGTTTGCCAATGCCAGACAGATATCTAACATGCTAAATACCTAGAGCCGTCGGCTGACTCCACATCATGTGGTGTGTGCTACAGCCAAGGAGATCCATCACAGTGAACAAGTCGCTTTAATTTTTTTTTTTTAGTCAGTTATTGTTGGGTGGTTCCATAGAGGGACCATTTATCATCTCCTGGGTGATGCATTCAAGGACACTACAACATCTGGAAATTAGTCATCAGTTGGCAGAAAGCGGTGCACTGATAAGTTGGTGGAACTTTACTTTTTTTTATCGCAGTTATAATCACGATTTTTAGGAAATAATGCAAACATTGAGGCTAATTGACTGTTCATAAGCTAACTGTGAAAGTCTGTTACCCTTTTATAAATTTGTGCATAAAACTAAATGTCTGAAATGAAGACACTTTGTTGTTATGGCAGACGGTTTATGAAAAATAAGCATTACCTGACAGCTGACGTTCTGCAGTCACCAGTGTGCTACGAGAAGTCAGCAATGCTGGGTGGGTGTGGCAAAAAAAAAGTATTGCTTGAGACCAAAGACCAAAAAAACTTCAAATCAAAACACCCTCAAGACAGAGATGCAAGATATTAGAAATGTTGTGAGGCTGGGCCACGTCCTGTTTAAATTTGAGTTTTGAACACAGAGGGCATTTTAAATTGCGGCGTATAATCCATTAACTGTTTACTGACACGATGAATGCTAATTCACATGTAAAGATCCACAGTCTCTCATAGAGCTGCCATAAAAGCTTTGCTGTGCTTCAGAAGAGAACAGGACACAGAAGATCTTTTCAAATGTAACCACTCATCAGATAATCTCTTATTCTGGGCTGTGTATGTGCTGTAATGTGTGTAGGTGAGTGTTCAGAGCCATGGGCTTACTTATCTTAATGCTACATGCAGCTAAACTGCCAACTAAAAGGCTATGAGTGTCCTCTAGTGGTCATTAGAGACACTGCACCACAGGTCAGGGTGGCGGCCATTTTAGTCCCCGAGACCTGTTCTGCATGGCTCTCTGCAGATAGATCACCGCACCACGGGCATAGATTTGTATCTTTGAGAGTTTGAGGTTTTTCATTACACACGCACTGTTGGAGCGCAGAACAAGGCACAGGCGAGGTGTCAGTCACAGCTCCAGAAATGGGAGATAGGTTGAAGTGCATCTCTTTCCTTATCTCAGCTGCACCACCATTTTTTTTTTTTGCAGGACACCTGTGGTTAAAAAACAACATGCGGCAGACTCTGGAGGCTGGTTTGAGAAATTCTACCTCAGGCTGCCTTCCTACTAGCATGCAGTATTTCTCTGCAGCATACAGTACTTGATCATTGAAAAGAATGAATAATTGGCAGGTCCACTGAAAGTTTTTCACTATTTTTTTTTGGTTCCCAGGACGGATATTTCTAAACATTTGTATCTGCAACAACCAAAGTTTTGGTCACATAGGAGATCCGAGTACTCTGAGGCTTGAGTGAGTCTACAGTTCACAAAACTCCCTCCAGAATTTCACAGATTCTTCAGTTCTTCATGAATGCCCATGCAGACATTTCAGCCACAGACCATCATCCTTGAGAAAACACAATGTTAGTGTGTGCCCACTGCACAGTTTTTTTCCCCACCAAAACACACATTTCAGACTGCTGATTTTGATGGAACGTTGTATTTTTCACTTTTACAATTTCTGGTTTCTTCCACTTATGTCACTGCATCATGAAGTGGTAAGAGTAAAGAATTGTGAATCGCTGTGGGGATATTAAAAGTGATTGTTCAGTTAGGCAGACTCAGAGCATCACAAACAAGTTTACTGCAGCCACTGGGATGATCTTTGGCTGTAATGAAAAAAACACAGAGAAAGATGTTACACAATTAGAGGCTTCATTAAAACTGTTTAAAATGTCTTCTTACAGTATATTGCTGCATGGCAAAGAGGTGCATGAAATTGACCAATAAGCCCTTTATTTTACATCTGAAAGGAGAGTTGAGCTTGATTATACACAATCAATGAGAAATGAAGGTCCAAACAAAGATCAATTTGGTGAATCGCAATATTTCCTCAGAAGCCAATGACAGGGTGACATGTATAAGGCCATCCTCCGTTCCTGCTACATGATGTATGGGATCCTCCATCAGCTTCCCTCCCAGTGCAAAAATTAGTTAAAGACGTGTTAGAAATGTTACATTCCTTGCAGAAATGTAAAGAGATCTTTAGATCCCTTGAACTGTACTTCATCCATGCAAGAACAGTTCACTGTGGTCCAGTCCAGACCAGTTCAGTCCCAGAGATCAACAGTTCAAAGTAGAAAAGAGTAGCTTAGTCGTCTCTTTGTGCGCATGTATATAATTATATTGTAATGTTAAAAGAGGTATTTAGTGAGATTTGTCCTGCCTCACAGCCAGTGGTGACCTTAAGCATCTGGGGGCCCGTTTCATAAGCAGATGTGTTGCCCCACCAAACTCTGTGATGGGGCTGGATGGAACAACATGACTAATCAAAAATCACTTTTTTCAGAAAACACTTGTGTACATTAAAATATATTTATCTATAGCCAAGACTTTAACCTTTCATTTGATGCTAGTTAGATAACAGAAAGTTTGCCAGAGAAATACGGCAGATTGCAAAGTGTGCCAACCAATCCTATACTATACGTATGTCGAAGCAGCAACTACACCGTCTGCAACAGGAACGGATGCACGAGAACTGCAAGGAGATGAAGAGACGGGCACCTGTACACGGGCGAGAGATGTGATCCAACGACCAGTTCATCAATAATACAGGGCAGTGAGGATACTTATCAGACGAGTGTATATAACATAAATCTATCTGTCTGTAATGGTAAATAAGACTGTACTTGTATAGCATCTTTCTAGTCTTCTGACCACTCAAAGCGCTTTACACTACAAGTCACATTCACCCATTCACACGCATCCACACGCTGATGGCAAAGGCTACCATGCAAGCTGCCAACTGCTCATCAGAAAGAAACTAATCATTTACACAAACTCACACACTGATGGGAGCAAATTTGGGGTTCAGTATTTTGCCCAGCGACACTTTGACCTGCAGGCTGAAAACCGCCAACCTTCTGATTATTGGTATGTTAAATTAATTAATTATATTATATATATAAAAAAATGTATTTAGTTCCCCTAATTGTGTTTTTATTACAGTCATTCACACTGAACAACTAATGGTGGGCTTCCATGGCTCCAAGTCAAAGCAGGAGATACATACAGTACCAGTGTCATGTGATTATTTCAGAAGTCAACAAGTCACGGTAGTAACACTAAGCTGTTTATTTTTGGCTCTGCCTTTTCCAGTTCTCCACAAAGCCCTTGCAAAGCCTGTGAGCTGCCTCCTCAGCTCAGCTGTCAAATAGTGCTCATAAGCTCTTCCCCTTCCTTGCAACTACCTGTTGCACTATGTATCAGTGCAAAGTGGCTCCTTGGCTTCCTCCTGCATGCTCAGTGGTCCTTTCCTTTGGCAATATAGCAGTCAGCCACCTATCTTCATATGGCCGTATCAGAGGTCTCCTCTCAGTCCTGTGAAATCCGTTCGACTGGCTGTCACATTCCTGGCAAATGTGCCCGTCAAATTCCTAAGCACTTTTCCTTCCCTTAATAATAATCTCTGCCTCTCCTCCTCTCCTCTCCTGTTTCTTTTACCAAATCTTTCATCATTCTGCTTCCTTTATGGTAGCATATATTCATCTAATCCTCTTGCTTTAGACAATTTGACAAGCACTTATTTTCAATTTTGCCACATGTCATTGGATTTATGATAAATATAAGTTGCCAACATGGAAAAATGTATGTACAGATGCTAAACTATAAGTTGATTTTACCCCCCCCTGAGCTCCCAGACCTCTCACATTGCACCACAAATAATGCCTCACAAATGCAACAGTAGAAACAAGGCAAGAAATCAAATGATGTCAGCAATCTTAGCAAACTAAATGAGCACTTACATTCAATTCTTCATGTCAGTTTTTCTAGAACTGCAACACTGTGCATTGTGAGAGCCATGTGAGGGTTTTCCTAAGACACACTCAAGCTCTTTGAAGTTGCAGCAAGCCATGTCCGGCTTTTTCAGGTAATGTGAACAGACAGGTGTACTCCCCTTTCCCCTTATCTCCTCCTTACTAGAGGTAACATTCTTTTCCTCTCCTCCTCCTGCCTCCTCTCTATTCTCTTCATCTTGTAGTTCCATTTGGGAATTTGGAGATGGTTGTGGTTACTACTCCGTGGGATTTTTTCCGGTATAAAGCTCTGAGAAGGGGCTTTGCAGAGCATTACTTTGGGGACCATGATGCCTTGCCGCATGCTGCTTCTCCGCAGCATACTCAGAGGTAGAAGACTTGCTCGCCTTATGGACGCCGCGGCCACGTCGGTCAGCAGCTGCGGCTGGAGGCTGGCCCTCCGATCCCTCGGCTTTGGGATGAGAAGGACCCGTGAGTTCTGGAAAAATTTCTTGTAGTTGTTAAGTCTGTCAGGGCCAAGACGCTTCAGCTCAGCCACCCGTTGCCTCCTCAGGATCTCCTGCACGGCGTGACGACGCTTCCCGATACACGGTGGGCTGCCTGGACACACCGTGCGGCAAGATGTGGCAATGAATGGACTGGAGATACTAGTGGTGATCCGGACCATGTGGTCAAGAACGCCATCATCCACAGGGTTTACCCTGTTGTTTACATAAAACCTATAAGAGCAGCAGGAGAGGAGGTTGATCAGACGCCTCCAGCAGGACTTTGGCTCTCTGGCCTGCGTCACCAGCTCCTGCACAGGAAGATCAAACAATACAGGTTGAAGGAATTATTACTAAAAAGAACACATTTTGACTCTTTTTCTTGAATTTCTCACAGGGGGAAAAAAGCTTTATGTGGTGGATTCAATAGGAGTCATGATGAATTCATTAACCTCCAGCATGGGCCACTCCAGGGAGAATGAGTCACAGAACTGCTCAGCACAGGGCTTTGACATCAGCTGATACATCAGGTAGGCTGTCTCGTATCGACCAGTGAAGAGAGCCCATTCCCTGGGTGTCATATGCCGGCCGTTGTCCCGTGCCTGAATATCAGCTCCTGGACACATAAGGATTTATTGAAGTACTCATTGCAAGGGAGAATCTGCGAATAAAGCTTAACTGCAATCTGCTCATACGTGACATGCATCAAAGGGGATTTTTACAGTACATCTAATACACACAGGCAGAACATTTTCTAGAGCAGATCTATATTGAATGTACTGTATGAGTTTTTACCAGCCAGCATGAGAGCCCTGACACAGTCAGCCCGGCCCTGCATGGCAGCCTTCATCAAAGCTGTGAAACCATGACAGTTCCTCCTCTCGATGTCCAGCCCAGGGAAGTAGTTGAGCAGGTAGTGCGAGATGAGCATATGACCTGCAGACCAGAGGGAAACACATGCATGTGTTGTGCAGGCTGAGATTTCTCCAGTTTAGCACTAACAAAGCATCTTCTGATGTATCTCTCATATTGTCTTGTTGTCATGTTTAGTGCTAATTAGCAAACAGCATGCTAACACTGCGACGTGAGATGGTAAACATTATAAACATTAACTGCTGAACATTAGCATTGTCATTGTGAGCAGGTTAGCAATGCTGTTAGCATTTAGCTCAAAGCACTGTGCTACCTGTACAGTATTGCTAACCTCCTTGGTCTTGTTAATTCATGCTCACAAATTAGCTCATGAATAATTCTCCAGTTGTTGTAGTTGCTCTACTTAGTAAGTTATGGAAGAGCACCAAGATTGTTAGTGGTACACTAGCAGCTGTGTTTTACATATAATTTGGGTAATTCCTCGATATTGTTCATTCATTCATTAAACTTGTGTCCATTATTATACACTTGAGATGCTAATTCAGATGCTGTTTCAGGAAGTTGCAATCTCATTTCAAGCTGATATTTTGCCAGCCACTCTGGGGACTGAACAAGTCACTTCACTGTTGCCGGGATTTGAAGTCAAACTGCTTTTTGCCATTCAACGCAGCTTCTTAAACGTCCACAATCTCACTTCCTAATTGAGAAAATCCAGTCTAAATCCAGGCTAATGAAACGGTCTGATCCCTGAAACTCCTTGAAGAGAGCACAATGCAGCGTTTCAGCACGCAACAAGAATCCATTAAGGAGATACAGATAGAAGCACGGTTGAATGGAACGGTAAGGAGGATGGTTATAAATGGGCGTTAACCCATTTAATTCTCAACACACGTCTAGACACCTTCTACCTGCAGTGAAGGATTTTATGGAAAGTTTTTCTTTTTGTTTTCAACCACTCTTCTGCAGTCTTGTGTACTCACAGTCTTGCGCACCTGTTCCCCTGAGGTGTTGCAGAGTACTTTGTCATGAAGGGGGATCGATACATCTTTTAATGAAGCAGAAAATGAAGAGTAGTCTGCAGCTATTAATCACAGGCCACAGAGAGCCATTCATCATCATTAGTAGCTGAGAGGCCAAGGCGCCATGTCTGACACATGTGGCTGCATCACTATACAATTACTTACCATGATACTTTCTAATACCAGCAAATAAATTCTTGCAACTGGAAGCACCAGACCTCATAATATGCTTTGTGCTTTAATTTTGACCAATTTTGACTCAATTCTCTGCTGTAAATTATGCATCATGTAAGTTAAATGAAACTCAACAAGTTCTCAACCATCTCATCAGAATCTTTTTGTGAGCATTCAAATAGATCCTTGCAACGATGATTCCAGTAGCTTTGACTTGTACTCAGGAATTTCATCACTCAGTGCTTAAAAAGTAAATTGATTTTTTTATGTATGATGCTGGTTTAAGTCTAAGCTTGTGTTATTTTTAATGTTTTTATGTGTAACTTTTAATTTCTATCTATCAATTCATTCAATTATGATAACACTTAACTCACAATAGTGTCTACTGGAATCTCAGAACACAACATAATTCACAAAAAACAAGTTGTAAACAAGTTTAGAAAATTAAAATTATAATCAAAGATGTTATGTTTACTGTACAGTTCACTGTTAGTGTTGGCCTGTATTTCCGCACTTTTGGTTTTACGTCCAGTGGTAGCTAATCTGGCGAAATCTGTGTGATTGTGATCTCACCAATATCTTGGTGAGTACAATGCTAGAACTGATGGCCGGAGCTCTGAAAAAAAGACAAAATAATTTTAAAAAATAAGCTGTAATAAACCATAATTTCTTTTAAGTTGCTGTAAAGACATCATCATTAGCTCACCTAGCCTGAGAGGCCACAACCCTGTTTCCTGGTAAGGTACGGTGTGTTAATTATTGTCCTGTACTTTTGAGATAAAACCCCTGAAATGTTTGTCTCTGACTTGCTAAAATGGGGGTTAACAGTAGCACATGAACAGAACAGTCATAGCGTCAGCAAACAGACTTAGTAACGTCAGTTATACATCTTAAGTGCATGTAGATACCATGTTGGTCACTGCTGTTCATTACAGCAATGCGTCAACACAGCTGCCATATTGTTATAGTGAAGCTAAGCCTCCTAATGAATGTAAGTCTATCAAGGCAGAAGGTCTCGCCACAATTAAACATAACTTTTTCAAACAATTTTCCAGCTGTTTGGTTTGTCAAAAATGCCAGATATGTATTTATGATACAAGATACATTTTCAACTAAAAGCATGTTTTTTCACACCAAAATACTATCTATTGTAGATATAACAGTAATATTTCTATGGGATTTGAGATTAACTTGACACAGCGTAATTAATAACTATGTTCTTTTTCTTACTTCATTGTAAAATTGCTGCCATGATATCATTTTGTTTATAATTTTGGAAAAAAATAAAGACTTATGGCAGGTTTCACAATACTTTTTAAAATTCCTTTTATAGTAAAATATTCAAATTTAACAAATTTACATTTTAAGTCACAAATTATTTGCAAAATGATAGTGTTTGAGCAGGGTCTTGCAGAGCTGCAGTGTAACAGGTAAGTGTCAGGTAACATACTTTTGTAGCTAGGTTAGTGCGATAAAACACTTTAACTTACACAACGTAGGACTACATAAAACAATAAATAGAGCAACACAGCTGATTTTACAAATATGATTTTTAGCATCTTATGGATATATTACTTTAATAAAAATGTTTTTTTCTTAAATTAGTATCAGGACAGTCACTTTGTGCTTAAAAGAAGGATTACTTATTGTGGTAATTAAATTCAACAGCTTAGTAACAGATAAGACAGTTTGTAAAATAACTTTGCATCTGTGAAATACGATTCCCTGATGGGTGATTTTGGCATTTCTTTCATCAGAACATCAAAAGCAGCACAAAAGTCTGGCATTTTGTATTTGAACTAGCCAGAACCCCGCTGCACTATGGCGTTAGAAGAGATGCATCTCACGTGCCAGATGTGGTGTGTATATATGTCTCTGTGCCAAACCAGTCCGAATACTGAAGCAGTATAACCCAACGGTGTGTTGACTTAACCAACATGAATTGCTAATGAATTCAAGTTTTCATTCGATTGAGGAAGATTGTGTTATTTCTAATTTGAAAAAATGCTCGGAAGTTCAAACAAGTGTAATGAAGGTGCTCTTTGGTGGGGAACACAAAAGTTCAAAGGAGGATGAAAGTCCAATGCACTCTTCTGGCAAAAAGCAACAAACAGTAATTCAGATGGCTGTTTCACGGTCAAATAAATAAAATAAAATAAAAACATAGACAATCCTTGTACATGTTAAAAACTGAGCTGGGTAATAACTCATGCGTAGCGGCACAAACAATGTTTGTGAGATAATTAGGCAGATCTCAATCAACTACAGTCTGTACAAGCCCACACAGTCCAGAAGAGAAGTCTAATCAGCCTAATAAGCCAAAACAACTGGACCCTCCCTGCGAAGGGCCGTTTTAAGAAATACTAGCACCGTGTCCACCAGTATCGGTTAAATGACCTTTTTTAGTTGTTCACTGTAATTATACCGATAGACTTTTTAAAGTCTATCGTGGGGGTGGGATGGCGCAATGGTTTAGACGCCCGCCTTTGGTGTGAGAGACCCGGGTTCAATCCCCACTGTGTCCCTGAGCAAGACACTTAACCCCTAGTTGCTCCAGAGGCGTGCGACCTCTGACATGTATAGCAATTGTAAGTCGCTTTGGATAAAAGCGTCAGCTAAATGAATAAATGTAAATGTAAATGTAAAATTCAAAATGTATTCAAATGCCTTGGTTGTGTTTACCTGCTTGTGCTGCTATAATAAGAGCAGTGTTGCCCTCGTTGTCCTGCCAGTTAACATCAAGATACGGGCACTGAGAGAGGGCGATGACCACGTCCACATAGCCATGGTAGCACGCCATAATCAGGCCAGACTGAAACACAAAGAATGAGCAGAAAGACATCAGATCAGCATGAGTTAGCCACACTGCAGTATGAGTATTATGTCTCAAGAACAGATAAAGAACAGTCAGAATAATTGGGGGCAGTATTTAACAATTAGTCTGTGTGTGACGTAACGGTATTCAGTCATCCCTGACCGCCTAAAAACCTGAGGACACAGCCCAAAATGAACTGGATCTGTGGGTGCACACTTTCTACCCTACCTTGGTTTAAAGTTGGAAGTCAAATTTGACCTTTTAGTCATAATTTCTATCAGTTGTGACAACATTTTCTCACCAACGTAACTGCTGTTAACAGATCTGTTCTCACTCATCCAGTAAGTGAGTAAATAAGTCAAGTAAGGCAAATAATAAAAGTGGTTAGACGATCACAGTTTATAAGCAAACCACCACTTTAACCACATTATCTAGACTCAAAGTGAGCGACCTTGTAGCATCCCTCCATTACAGAGAAAAGTAGTGTACTCTGACCCCATTTATACCTGACATTGTCATACAATCTGTAGCTGGATATTTATCTGGATAAGAAAAAAAACACATTAATGAAAGGTGTAAATGCACACAGGACACAATGTGATCACATCTGCCGGACCACATGTGGAGATGGTCAGTGGGTCAGATGTCATTATCCAGGACGTGGATCCAGATACAGTTCACATGTTAATACCAGGTGTAAACGGTAAGTACAGTGGGTCACAGTTAAATTAGAAAATCGTTCACCAACATCAAATAGATACAAATAGATACGTACAACAGACAGAAATTATGTCTGGATTATCTCTGTACCCCAGAGAGAGAAACACTGGACTCCCGACATGCTGATTTGAACATAACAGCCAATCATTTCAATGCATACATTTTAATAATATTTTAAATAATCATATAAAGTTGGCCTGCAGAAAGGTTTCTCTGCTGGTTTGTATCACTAACCAAACCCTAACTTGGCCTATAAGGTGTGACTTTGAAGCTTTTCCGCAGTTTTGATACAAAAAATATTTATGATCCACATTTTTATTATATCCCACCAAATTACCCCGTCATTTTGTTGTACCATTGAGGGTACAGCTATAGAGCTTTTCTTCATCCAGAAAGCATGAATAAGTTGGTAGGTGATATAAGGTTAGTGCTGCACATTCAGAAGGCCAGCCTGCTTCTCATGTCTACAAATAGATGGTGTTAAGTTTTGTTTTTTGCTGGAGCACAGCACAAACACTGAGTGGCTTGATTAAGCTCATTCCCATGTCTGCCTAACTATTCTATGTTAACACATCATAGTACTCCAGGACAATCCTTCACTGTCTGTTTCTATAACCAAATAGTATCTTTTACCTAATGCTCTGGTCATTGTCTATAAGCAAACCCTTTAAAAGCTGAGCCATGACACAGTCACTGTGCACTTTACACTCTCCATCTGTCACTGGAGGCTTAACCAACTGCTCTGAAACCTCCTTCAGGATTTAACCTTCAATGGCTCATTGGTGTTCAGGAGCTGCCACATGGATCAGCTGGCCTGACCGCAAAACCTGATGTGACTGCTGGTGAGAAAAACAGCTGAGTTCTCTCACGGTCAACATGATTTTTATCCTTCCTTCCTGAACCTATATGTTTTTATAGCATCAATTATAGCATAATGCAGTATATATCAAAAACACTTACTTCTTAATAAAATTCTATATTTTAGACTTCAGATTTTTTGAAATTGAATTTACATAAAATCTCAACTGTTTGTGAGTTCTGATTGAGACCTGTAAGCTGTGGACATTAAACTTAAAAGGTAGAACGTGTGAGATTTGGTCAGAATTTTGGTTTAAAACATTAAAAAAATGAATAAACACGATTACCAGAATGTGGAGACGAAACAGCTCTGACTTTATGCCAAAGGCATCTATGTATTGTGTGGCAGAGATATCTACGGAAGTTAGCATGCTAGCCAGCTAGCCTCGGCCCTTCCTGTCTTATAATACCGCTTGTGTCTCAAGATGCAATAGTGTGTCACTGTAGTGTCCAGTCTGCCCTTAGTCCAACATGAGAGGATGAAGTAGAGCTACCCCGGGGAGATTGTCAGTCAATGCTGCTGCACAAGCTGCTTTTCCTCATGCTCCTTTGCTATCGCTGCTTTTTTGTCTCCGGCCATCACTTCTAATCCCTTGTCTCTAACTGGGCAGACTGGGTCTGAAATCGCCATTGCTGGTGACACGCAGGAGGCCGAAGTGCTCAATTGCTGCTAATGTTAACAAATTGGGCTGTTCAGTCAGACAGAGTCAAATCTGGCAAGAAAACACACTGATAATCTACTAGAATTGATATAAATTATATATTATATAATGATCTGATTCCGCCCACATGAACAAATATCAAAATCTGCTATACTTAGAAGTAGTATCACTGGTGTTGGTTAGTGTTTTTTAAATGAGGTACTTATTCCACCTTTTTTGTCAGTTGAGTTTGAGAGGAGCAGATAAACACAGGCAGGAGAGAAGCCCCTCCCCACAGATCATCAACCAATATAACTTTGTTGTTGCAGAATACGTGACACCTGCTAATCCAGGATGCCATATACAGGCTTAATTTATGAGGGTATTATAAATATCAGATCTACTTGAGATTAGAAAAAAACAGAGGAGCAAAATGGCTTAGAGAGTAGCCTGGGGGGGAGGAGGAGGTGAAATGCTGCCTCCTATTTGTTTGGAGCATGTGTCAGGAATTACACATTGGGCCAGACTTACTAAAGGTTTGCCTGAGTAAAACCGTCTTTGAACTTGATATCACCAGGAAATTAACATGGAAGCTGATCTACTGACGGTGTGCAGTGCAGGAGAATGGCGTCTTCAAAAAGTGCAAGATAGCACCTGTTGTTCATTTACTACTTTTGCCTCATTGAATATGCAATTTGGGGCATTTCAATTTTATTGTGCAAAGTAATGGAGGTAACATGCAAATACATTTATTTACTGCACGCAATGTGATCTAACAAGCCTAAAAGCTATTTCATGTGAGTGCAATTAATTACTGTATTTAATACGTTTGAGAGGAAGGTGCGAACCGCCAAGTGTTGCGCAGAGATGGCTTCTGTTATTGTTGTGAAAAGGAGAAACAGCCTAAATGAAAGAAGATGTAGAGAAATTAACAATATTAGATAATATTATTCTATATCCAATGTATAGAAATAAAATTATTTTATTTATTCGATGAACTATATACATTTAATTGTTTTTTTGTATTTTCCTTGAAGCTTTGGCAACACTGTTGTATTAACATTCATGCCAATAAAGCAAATTTCGTTTCGACATGACTTCTTTTATCCATGAGATGGAACAATTTAGAAAGTAGCTTGGTGCTGCCAAGAGCCCCCAGCTGCAGTAGTGCATGGATCACGCGTAAAATTCCTCCAGCCAGAGGGAACGATCGCAAACTGTTCACAGCACGCTGGTCATAATAGCGACACAATCCACTGTAGGTATCGGAGAGGGAATGGGGCGTTGAGGCGGACAGGGACAGATCGTGGAGCAACTGGGCACAGTGCGGAAGGTCGGTGATTGTTCCCTCTGGCTGGATGAAGCACGATCTGTTGGCATTTCCTCACATCTTTGGTGTCATTCCACCAAAGTTTCCCAAAGCAGTTTTTCCAGGTGTCCTGTCCTAAAGTACTTAGTGCAATCTTGCAGGACGGGCAGGTACATACGATTTCCACATATTCGGGATGCACAGAATGAAACAAGCCAAGGTTTTTACGCAGTGTCGCTTTCCCTCCCAACTCTCCATGGTGGAAACCAAGCAAAACCCTCATTTGGTTTCTATCAAGATGTTGTAAACCCAATGAAGACTTTCCTAGTCTCAAGCTAGCTGTGAAAACAAACCCAGAAGTGCCTGAAAAAAAACATTTCATTAAAATGCGTAGAACTCAGACACCTACTCTTCTGTTCCTATCCGTCTCTTTGACTTCCTCTTCAGTCACTCCTTGTCTGATCATAATCTTGACAATGATGGAGTTGTTGTTGCAGCAGGCCTTAAAGAAGGAAATGGGCTCGGGGCTGTCAGGACTTTGTAAGCGGTACATGTGGGACACAACTGAATTGTCTGGGGGATAGAAAGAGTCGTCCGAGGCAACGCTTCGTGTGTCAGAGTGATCCGGTAGGGCATCGAAGTCCAACTCCTCAAACTCTTGGTAGATATCATCCTCATCCTCCCAGTAGTTTCGTATGTAATCAACTTCATTGTCCTCACTATTGTCCTCTTCTGACATCTCACACTCATCCCCATTTTCATTGGTGATGGACATGACAAGTGTATCCTTAGCCACGTTATTGGTCCTAAACTCCGTCGTACCCAGTCCCACACCTCTGGACACTCCATTCTCTCGAACCTTTGAACCTTCGCCTTGTTCCTCTGTTATTAACACCATTTAAACTGTCCCCTGCCCCAACACACTTTTTAAAATGAGTGAGGGGGTGCCAGGACAACTCTAGGAGGACCCAGAGTTTATGTCCACCATCCTGCTGCAAAATGTCTCATCCTACCTGACAAACATTGAAACCTGCCACGCTGTTTCCTTCTATCCCTTTCTGTCAGGTTTCCCAAGAGATCACAAAGGTCACAGGGGAGGCATGTGATCATTACAATCCTTCGTCATTGTTGGATAAATCTTATTAGGATGTCACAGAGGTTAGGATTCCCCAAAACTCCACAAGACAACGTCATCAAAGAAGGTTTGACCATATGCATGATCTGAGGTAGTCACTCTGGACTGGTGAAGTGAACGATGAAGAGAGTCAATAAAAATAAAGAGTATCCAGGAGTTACAAATTGTGGAAAGGTCACTGCCTGTTGCCATAAGACTCTTCGCAAGGGCACCAAAAGCCCCCTCCGTCACACTGTCTGATCATGACCTCAGGACGTAGATGGACAGCTTGAATTCCTGAATTCTTGATGACAAGTTCAAGCCAAAGTTGTCCTCTTGAAAGTAGAACAAGCATTCGTCTATGTTCAACAATCATTAGCGCTAAAACAACTAATCCTGTGTTTCCCCATGGAGAAACGAAACACTGAGCTTCCTTTGATGATGGCCAGCAATGGGATGAGACATACTCTTGAACCGACGCATGATAATCCCTTTAGTGGCTCTCTCTCTCTTTAGCTCTAGCTGTTCCCCTCCCCAGTGACAGGAGAGTTTAAATGTCTTGTGTTGGAATACAATAAAGTGTAAAATTAAATGGTACAAGCACAGAGGGAATGTCTTAACTGTTGAAGATCTGGAGATAGACAACAGAAGAACATAAGGAAAAGAATTCTTTTTTACAAGACAAAAATCTAAGCATAGAGAATAAGTAAAATAAATGCAACAAATAGAGTAGAGGCACACCTTAAAAATCAATGCCAGTCTCTACACCTATATTACACCATGTTATATGTACTACCTTTAATATGACATATTCTTAACAGATAATTTAAATTATTAGTGCAACTTGTCAGGCCAACTCCTCCCCCCTCTGGTTTCACCTTCTGCTGCACTTAACACTGCCAGCTTAAATTGGATTTCTCAACCACGTAACTTCATTTGTGAACAGGGTACAGTGGAAGAACGGGGATCACCCTAAACCAAGACAGAGTTCAAGCCCTAATATGACCTTCAGCAGTGTCTAAGGCATAACTTTTGGCAATGAAAAATACTCAGTAAGACAGTAAGACTGTATCAAAATGGATAACATAGTAGCATGACAGAAAGTAATTAAGCAGACAGTAAAAATGCTCTCACTGCATGCAAATCGAAACCACCAAAATAACTGGAATATGAAATTTAACCATTGCAACTTAATGTTGAATTTTGAATACTTTTGCTTTGAAAACCATCATGTCTGAATATATGTTGTCTGAATACCCAGCAGTTAATTTCAACTGGTGCAATTTAAAAACGAGGAGTGTCCAATATGCAAAAATTTCTAAAACGTTAACCCTGCAAAAGCTGATTTTTTTAGCCAAATGGGTTCAGCAGAAATAAGTTAACTAAGTTAACGGCAGGGCAGTGTATACCAGTAGAAATATGTCCACCAATACCCTTTCCTCCAAGGGAGCTCTCTGATATTTATTTGGGCCAGGCTATGTAGCAAATAAGGGCTGGATACTCACATGAGTTTGTGAACTCATGCGTCCTCGCAAGTTAACATGATTTGGGCGACCAAGACTGCACGTTCCCACATGATGTGAGAACGACAGTCAGTGACATTAAAGCCACCGACTGTGAGAAGAGAATGACATGAGACAACTGATAGAGGTACATGATGACCAGACATTTGCACACTGTAGCAGTTTTGACAGTGTTTTGTCATCTTTTTTAAATGAAAGATTAGCATATGCAGCAGGAAGTCCATTTTTTTGGATTTGCTAAACTCTAAAATACAAAATGATGTGATTTTTATATTGCACTGACTGAAGTCTGGCTGGTTTATAGGTTAACCTTAAAACCTGTAACACTTGAAATTATTGTTCCCATTTGGAACCTCAAAGTTTCCATGTTGAAGAAAAGCACAGTACCTTAATGCTGTCGCAACTTCAGCTATAAAATAGTTAACATAAACATTGCTAAGCAGTGAGTGACCGGGGGCCTGTACTACGAAGCAGGATTTGACATTAGTGATAACGTCAGGTTCAACCCTGGGTTTTCACGGTGATGGTGGTTCACTTCTTATCAGGGTACTTTGCCATGGTGATTTATGCTAAAAGGTTAACCTGCTCCGGAGCAGGTTATGTTTGAGATAAGACATCAATACTATAAAAACACAACCTACTGACCAATAAGTTCTCTTGGAAAATGGCATAACCATCCGTATAAGATCCAACAGACATTTAAAGGCTACCTTTTTGTTTGCTGTGGGTGATGACATGCTTTTGTACAGCGATATCATCCTACAGAGACTGATTGAAGCACTAAGCCTTGTAGGCCTACTTGTTGTACATTTTAGATATGACAGTAAGCCTACTTACTGCTTTAAATTTTTTTAAATATTTTTATTTGCTCTATTTCACACAGCCCAACTCATCTTTTATTAGTGGAGCATTTAGCAGCTAAATACCAGACATTGTTCATAAAGAGCAACTATTATATTACACAATACTCCAAATAAATGCTATTGTTTGTGTCTGGAGGTGTAGGAAACTGTTCTATATCAACTTCAGATAATGTCTTAAGAGTTCACAGCTTATTTCCACTGCCCCCATGTGGCCAGAAAACAACAAACAAACAAAAACAAAGTTACTGCAGGTTTAAAAGAACTATCCTTGTTAGGTTGAATGTTCAAGTTTGAATTTTTCATCTTGAAATTTAGGGCTGAGTTTCTCAAATCCAATGAACAACCTGATTTTTCCCACAGAAATATGCTTATCAATGCACTACTGCATAATCACCACTAGAAAGTGGCTTCTGGAAACTTCAAAGAGAGAAATTCAGACCACATCTATTCAGTTGGATGGTTTTCAAAGTAAAATATTTCATTGCAAAAAAATAGCTGTATAAAGTTTAAAGTAGAATTATTAAAGCTTACATTTGCTTCCATACCCGCCAAGTTTGCATTGACACAAAATAAAATTTACCACAGTAGTTTTGGATTCCAGTGACCAGGGTGGGCTGTAAATCAGTCTATTTCACCTGGTCATGAACTGAGCAGCTGACCTGAGCATGTGTGTCAGACAGTTCAGGATTCAAGTGTTTTGTGCAGACTGCCTTGGGCAGGTAAAGTTTGCCATGCGAGGACACAGTTCACCCAGAGGCTACATGTTCTCAGGCACAGAAACACTAATCTCTATCTGTTAAAGCCTGCCTCTGCTGAAACACATCACACCACTCTGTGTAATACGCTTCCCTTCACTTGTACTTTTAAAAAGGTAAATTATTTGTTTTCTTTGAACAAGGTCTGAAATTTCTTGTGTAGTAACCTGTGCCACAGGACATACACTGTGGATTTACGCTTGTTTTTTTGCATGAAAAACAAATTAAATCTCTACATGACACAGAACTGATCTCTTCAGAGCTCCTTAAGCAGGGAGAAATCACAGACAATTAGTTGATCCCATTGCACATATGAAAAATGAAGTACAAGCTGGAAAAATCAGATTTAGCTTGACAGTAAAACTCTCATTTCAGCTGCATACGCTGCTAATCTCCACATGGCTTCCAAAACGGTTAATTGGATTCAGCAGAAATAGCCCCACATCCTGTTTCCTAGAGCTGCACTTTCCAGGAGTACCAGACACTATCCCAAATTAGAATTGGGCTGATGTTGAGTTTTTTTATTGAAGTCGAATGATATTATGGAATTTAGTCTGTGTTCTTTATGGTCACATATTTTATAATACTCCTAATAAATAAATATGAATGTGATCAGTTTCTCATCTGATCCACAAATAAATCAACAGTGGAAACTGATTGTGAAAGGCAATGAGAGAGAAAGTGTTTACTCTTAATCTGTTGAATTACTGAACAACTCTGTGCTGAGAAGTTTTGACAAATAGCCCAATACACAACCATGTACTTCAATGTGTACTGGAGTCAGATGACTACAAGTGATACCTAAAAAGATGCGTAAAATGCATGAGTGAGGCGCGAGCTCTTACAACACATCCACTATAAAACTGATTTAATAGACAGAAAACTGAAAAATGCAGCCGAAGACAAAACTTGGAAGGTGGGATAAAAGCTGGTTGCCATAGAAAAGGGCAAGATTTACTAATAATTTAAATAGGCATGACGGTGCACACTTTTAGACAGTCTCTCCTAGTGACAGAGATAGTTGTGTGAAGAATGAAAAAGAGTAGAAAGAGAAAAAGAGCTAGAGAGAAGGTCAAAAGCTTCCCTCTGTCTCACCTCCACACAGCTCGCCAATCGTGGTGCGTGATGTGGGCATCACCGTTCAACTATCCGTTCAAAAGTCTTCAAACCCACGGAGCCTTCAGTGGAAAAGAGAAAATCAGCTCATACACAATTGATACTCTTTCAGACATTAAAGGGAAAAAACAAGGCAGTTCAAGCCATTCTTCTAATACAAATAAAAGCAGATGAAGAGAGACCAACTAGGTCATTTCATTTATTTTGACATGCAGACATTATATCACTTTTGAGCTGGTGGTTCCCACAGTTTCAGGCTTGTGCGCCATTAAAGCAAAACAATGTATTTCCGATCCTCATCACGGATTTCCTTCTCAGATTCATTTATTTGAATCTGACCTGCGGAGGAATAATTATCCAGTAATTCTCAAGGGAGGGGGGCGGCGGGATAATTGTGTTACAGGAATTTGTTTTTCCTTTCCTATCATGTTCATCATCTCCCCACTCCTGAGATTTATCTTGCAACCCCCTACAGGCGACACAACACCAACACTGGGAGCCACAGCTTTAAGCCGAAAGTAAAAAGACATGAGCAACATCAGTAAGATTTGTTGGAGGATCACATTGTCTGCAGTGCGAAGAAGAAACTGCACACTCTGAGAAACCACAACCATTTATTATTGTTTCATATTACTGAACCAAAAATGAATAGACCTCAAAGTATATACCTTTATGTTACAGTACATGCCGCTGTCTTCTTTGCACATATAAAAATAGAAATCATTTGCTTCTAGAAATTGAAATTCAAGACCAAAAGTGTCCAGCTCAGTTCAAAAAGACACTAAAAGGTCACTTTACAGTATCATGTGTATATTGAGAGCTTTCTACACAGCAGCACTACAACTGTCACTTAATGTTATTCACAATCCATATCAATAGAAAAGCAGTTTACCAAACTTCTAATGAAACATTTGTCACACAAATGCAGTGTCAAAAACAGACACACAACTTAAATCTTATTTCTTCTTTTTTTTTTAAGTAAAACCCATTGTGCAGAGTTGCCACAGTGAAATACTGACATGTTTCAGTCTCAGTGGGAGGGAAATAAGAACGTACAAACTCTGCTATAATGACTTCGTTAAAATGGGTTCTGAAATGATTGCAAAATGTGGTATAAAGTGCAACACATTAAAACAAACAAACAAAAATCTACTCCACCATTACAGTCCCAAAAACCAAAAGAACATGAACTTAAAAACTCGAATATCTCAAGAGCATATTAGAGAATTGGATTCAGTTTTCATTGGCAATGAGGAACAGTTTTTAAAGAATGGTTTGGGGCTGGTTTCTGTCATTGTGTGTACTTGTATGTAATTGTAATGCTGTTTGTTCTGTAATGGGTCTAAAAAAAATGCTTAGAAACATGAATTTCGTTGAATTTTTCTCAAGGGTGGTGCAGGAGAGGAGACCAATGTGGTCACACAAGTGAAACACTGTACAACACCTAGACACTGACTTCACATTCCCATGCAGAGAGTGTGAGTGGACCTTAAAACAATAGTGATAGAGACTCAAGGCCAAGACAAAGTAGTATGTAACCCATTGTAAAATTTCTACATTAAAAACAGATAATGTGTTAATTAGCTAGGCCATGCAAGGCTGTTGATGCTAAGCTACATACTGAAATTTAATTACACTACGGTTTGTTTAACTGCTTTTCAACTTTTCTTTTCTAAGGGGAAGATTGTTAGTGTTAGTTCTTCTTTCAAGAGTCACATAGTCTCATGTTAAAATAACTGAGTGGAAACTGGTCTGAGCCGTTAGAGAGAAATGAGATGAGATTTTTTAAAACAAACACATTGTCAAGCTATGAGCTTATCAGAGCAGCTTCTTCAGTACCTTGTCAACTCTTCAAGACCCTTTCACCTTCAGAAGACCCTGTCTCTCTTCAACTGACTGTCCTCCGACTAAACCACAACAGTTGCTTTCATGCTCTACACAGCAATACTGACAATCACACCCTCTACATCTGAAAGCCAGGATAACTGATGACCTATAATGTTTTGACTGTTAAAACGGTTGTAAATATATCCCAGAGTTGTAGTAATTTAAGGTAAAAAGACTTCAGAGAGGGACTTTTATAATGTAATCACACCAACAAACTGACACACAAGAGGAGCATCAGGTTGGACAAGAAGACAAACAGACAGCAGCCATCAGCTCCTGCTTCTGTCCTCACAGACGCAAACACAAACAGATGTGATCGCGGTCAGAAATGTGGGGAAATGTTTCTGCTGGTTAGTTAACCTGAAAAGATATGAACTGACAGAGGAGTCTTAAATGTGTGCAAGATCCACACAGGAGAGAAACGACACTGATGCGACCGATGTGGGAAAGGTGTCAAACAACAAACCGCACACATGCCTCAACAGTATAACCTCACCGGGATGACAATACAGAGTCTTTAGGGGTTCAAAACATGACCATATCTAAACTGCTGGTGACAAGGATGAGTCAGGGAGAGATGCATTCTGAGTACAGATTATTTTTCCATTTATGTCAACTCTTTATACATGTAATGCAATGTCATTTTGGTTTTTAAGAAAATCTATTTTTTCTTTCTCTCTCCGTTTTTTTTAATACAGACTTGCTTTAAAAAGAGGCACTCAATTCACTTTACAAATAAAGATCACACTTGCTGAATGTCTTCTGTGGCTCTGGTGCAGCTTTGCCAAATCTGAGGATAACCCCATTTGATGTCAGAGTGATGTCATCGGGGTTATCAGTCCACATTATAAACTGAAAGTGTGGATGTTTTGTTAAATTTGAAAGATGGGAATGTTTTCCAGGGATGGATGGTTCTATTAAGGTAAATGTAGTCACAGTATTTCGGGACCTTTGACCCAGGGAGTCAAAATATTTCAGCCTCTCCTGCTTTGACTTTTCCCTTTTCAAATCTTCAGCACAATACAACCCAAAATTATATATATAATATAAATCCATTTAATATCCAACAGTAGCTTGTTTGAAAAACAGTGATTTTAAAAGAGTTGGGATACATTTTGATTATTTATTCACTCGTTTCTATGCATTTCATTTGCAGGATTCTACGGCCACCTGTCATCGTTCTTTAGTTTGACATTAGCTTTCAGAAACACGTAAGCTGCTAAGGGTCTGCCAGCCTCGAAACAAAGACCTCTCCTGTTAACATTGGGAAAAAAGATTACTTTTCATAAATCCTTTACTAAGTTTGTGTGTAAAGTCCTCATATGTTTTTAGTAAGAATTAGCAAGTTTAAACCCAGACAATTTCCTAAAATTAGACTGCACCATTACAACTTAAGGAATGTCTTAGCTAGTAAAGACTTATTAAGTAATGTGAAAACTAATTGCTCAAAATAAAATGTAGGTTCAACCAATCAGAAGCAATGAACTGTGTAAACAGAAAGACCCTGTAAGCATATATGTAGCCCATGTGTCCATCCTTTGTAAATGTAAGTATCTTTTAATTATATCTGCACCAGTGGACAAATATAGGTTTGAAAAACGTCCGATTATGCTGATCTGACCTAAATTGATTACAAGATGAGATGCGTCATGATCTGTCTGGTTCAGCGTAGCATGTCACAGTACAGAAAAAGGAAAACCTTTCGAGCTTTTGTAAGTTAAGAAACCTAAGAGACTAATGTGGCAGCCTACCACCTCCAACAACAAATTTCCTGCATTAGTAGTTTGTACTCCATGACAGTACTAGTGGACAAACTGAATTGAATTGACTCAACAAGATTCCACTTTTTTGCTGTTTATACAGTTGTTAAGTGTCTCCAAACCATTAACAGAATGCAGACTGGAGTCTGAAAAGCTGATTAGCACCACTATAAGCCACTAAGGGCCAGCTAGCAAGTTATTATTTTTTATTCTCTCAGAATAAATATTTCAATAAAATTAGCGTCAGTCCAAAGGTGTAACACAGGCACATTCTGAAATGTTCTGAGGCTGTTTTTCCAGTTTAAATATCCTTAGTTCAAACCTCTCTTCTTGTGCACTGTATGACCTGTTTTTCATGTTAATGACCTCTCCTCTGCTTAAGGTGGATTTGCTCAAGAAGATACTACAAAACCAAGACTTTATAAAATTCATAGGGAAGCATTTTTAAAAAAAGAAATTTAAAAAAAAGCATATCCTGGGCTGTGTCCATAGTGTCTAAAATGTTCTTTTTTCAGAATAATCTATCAAATTCACTCCAAAAATGTAACAAAAATCAATGAAACACACCTAATAAAACATCTAAAAAATAAAAGTAAAATTTAAAAAATCACATTGCTACATGATGTATGCCCCTCCTCATCACTGACAACCCTCAATTTGATGAAGGTGTCATTTGAGACGAATCAACAATTGGAGCAGGACCACAGAGGCATTCCTGTTATAGTCCAAATCTCCTCCATAGCTCTGAAATGTGAAAAACGTCCCATTCAGAGACACTCAGTGTGAATTAGACATCATTTTACAAACATATAAAGGGAAGCACAATCTGAGGTAAAAGCTCAACTGACCTGATTTCAACTTAAACCTTTTTAAAAATTATGTAATTACAACTTGAAATGTCAGATGCGTTGAAGACAGAAACAGACACATTAAACAAGATGGACAGACTGAATCTCATGCTGACTGTTTTAGCAGGTTGATTAACAACCTTGTTCAGAAATTTAAATTTTCTGTGAAGATTTTAAGACTATTTTGTCTTCACTCTTCAACGTCTTTATTTCTCAACCTGAGACTGCAGGAGGTGTG
This sequence comes from Lepomis macrochirus, assembly GCA_024633595.2. Taxonomy (NCBI): domain Eukaryota; kingdom Metazoa; phylum Chordata; class Actinopteri; order Centrarchiformes; family Centrarchidae; genus Lepomis; species Lepomis macrochirus. Next base: position 9,948,272 of record JALXJV020000012.1, on the reverse strand, counting down.
AATAAGAGGACTGGACTGCAGTCAAAAGTTTAGAGGCTGTGTTTTAAGTTGACATTTGACAGCCAAGCACGGAGGAAATATTAAGGTTTCACCACAGGAGCTGATGAAAGCTCTCAGTGCTGGGCAGAGTGAGTCAGCTCCACTGATCCCACAGCAGCAGCGTCAGGTCTATGAGGAGGTGCTGTGCGAGGAGGTGGACGCGCTCCTGCCTGTCTTACGCTCATAGTTCACCAGTCGCTGTCCAACCAGGTATCTGGAGGAGAAACAGTTAAGACAGAGTTGCTTACGAATCATTCAAGTATAAATTTGCAAAACTAAAATACAGACATTTCTTTGCTGGTTGAACTTTTTTTTTTTGAGATTTTACTGATCACTCTTCAATTGGGTCTTTTTATTCTCAGATCAGTCTTACTGCAACATGCGCTTTACACCGTTTTCTCCTTCCTCTCATTGAATTTGATGTTGCCCACACAGAACAATGTGTTCTGTGGATCTTTTTGTTGCCTAGCACAAAAATGGGCAAAGATGGCTCTCTCTACTTGTCAACATGAAGCCTGCCCACTGGATCTGGGAGAGAAAACTATATAAACAAACAATTACCGTGATAGGAACATTTCCTCAGTGAGAAATGAGAAACTGATATACTGTTTATAGGATACATTGCCCACGTAGCCCCGCCTCCTCTCGCTCACAGTGCCGTCTTATCGTCACCCGTCGCTCATTCACTCCAGCTGACTCGTGTCATTATTTTTTCCTGTCCTACTATGCTGTAATGGGCTAGCACTCGTCATTTAGTGATAGTGCAGAGCAAAGCTAACGAAAGGTGCTAATTAAGACATTTGTAATTCTCAAAACTAAGCTAATCCCCCTCACAGCTATCAGACCTGAGGAGTCTCAGAGAGCAGAGTTTCAGGTGAAAATACTTTGGTGCACAAAGGTCAGAAGTAAATTAACTGATGCAGTTCTGCTTAACACACAGTACTATTAACTTAATTTCTAAGATACAGTTGATTAGATAATTTAGTCATTAAATTCAGAAATAAATTTAATGAAGGTTGTATTAATTTTTCCCGTCTATCAAAAATGGTATTGAATATTGATAACTTTCAAGGTATTGTATCGAATCTAATCTTTGAAAGGCAGTTACACCACTATCCCTGTTGGCCCTGCAGTTCCAAAAGAGGAAAGGCTGCTTCAAGTCTGAGACGAGACAGACCGGTGATAATTATAATTATATAGATTAAGATTGTTGGATATACTGACTTGTCGTTCTTGATGTGTTCATAGAGGCGCTTAAACTGTCGAATCTGGAAGGACAGGATGGCCAACAGCGTGACCATCATCAGCAAGAATGGATAGATCCTCCTCTCCACCAGCATCTGCATCTCCGGCTGCACACCTATGAAATTAGGGAGGGAGGTGGAGGAAAGAAGGAGAAGGCAGAATAAACAATGGAACAGAATCTGCGTGTCTGTGTTGTCTTATCTCTACGACCTGATGGACCTGAAGGAACAGAGTAAATTAAAGAAAAAAGCAATCAATTGCACTCTGGCTTGCACAATGGCTAAAATCCTGATTACCAAAAGAGATGGGAATACTTTATTGACTAGTTGTTTAAATGCAAAGGCTGCAAGGCAACATCAAACACACTTGTCTAAACTAAAATTGGTGCCTTGGGTAGGCTTTGCATAAAAACACTTCTTAAATGAGCCCTGTGTCCAAATTAGTACGGATCTGCCTGTGCTGTGTCTGCTACCTCTGTGCCTGAACTTTATCTGCAACAATTTCTAATTTAGTCAGTACTCAAAACAAAACAAGACCAAATTAAGTTAAGTTTCCTTTTAGTTGTGCTTTCTCACTCCTCCACTTGTTGGGTTATTAGTTTTATTACTGTGAAGTTAAGCACATTGTGACCACAATGAACACAGGCGAAAAGGTGGAAAACGCACTGGTCGCGGTCTTTCACAAATAATATCCAAATTTTGATGCTGCAGACAGGCAATGTGTCAAAACACTGCTTAAAGAGCAGCGTTCATTGAAACGTGTTTATGTATTTGGTAAATGGTATAACGTGCATATCCGTTTGTGAATGTGAACTCTCACGCTGTTGAGTTTGAATCAAAGTTACCAAACAAAATAACAGAAAGGAGTATTTTATGAAGAAAGCGATGGTAGATGGAACTTTATGGCTGAGTTATTACATCAGTTCATCGAGTCCAAGTAGATGTTTGAGCCAAATTTAAAGAAATTCCTTCAAGGCATTCCTGAGAAATTGCTTTGACAAACATTATGATGTAAGACTGAAGTTGAATTTTGACCATTTGGTTATAAAATCTCATCACTTCATCATTGCATCCCACTAAACATTTGTTTGTGACCTCTGATAACCAAATCCTAAAATCAGTTAACTCTTGTGTCCAAGTGGACGTTTGTGCCAAATTCAAGAAATTCCTTCCAGACGTTCCTGAGATATCTTCTTAAAGAGAATGGGACAGACGTAATGTCAGAACCCTAAAATGCCTCCGGCCACAGCTGCCAGCACAGAGGAATAAAAAGTTTATAGTTTTCAATAAGAGACAATGTGCCTTTTTTGAAAATATGCAGCTGAAATAGCACAACTGGAATGCAGATGTGTATTATTTGGCAACAAATCCCATTCTGAGCCGTTTGTTTATTTATTTACTTTGAGGCAAAGTGCACAATGATCAACGTCACTGTGTAACTGCTTGTGTTAATTTTCAAGTTGTTAAGTGTGTCAAAATGTAAAATCTTACAGTAGAGAGAATACAAACTGAGAGGCATTGCTTCTCAGTAGGTCATGGAGGAGAAAACTGAAGCAGCGAGGGAAGCTAAAATCTGTTCTCTTTACCTCCATTCCAGCATGTTAGGTTACATGAAGGGACCAGAAAATCCATGCTCAACCCAGACACATGATCACACATAGAGACTCACCCAGCAGTGGTGTAATGCCTTTAGAGATGGTGTAGGGCACGCAGAGAGACAGCAGCAGGGTGCAGATCACAGGGGCAGCCAGCCCTCGCACAATGAAATGGAGGTCAATGTTTCGGATACCGTTAGCATACACCTACAAGGGAGAAAGATTGCAACAGGGTTGGTTTACTTCATTCCAGATAATATAATAAATAATAATAATAATAATAATAAATAATTAACTCAACAAAATTTGGATTAAGTTCTTTGAATATGCTTTTATAGAGCAGAACAGAAACAATACAAAGTGGAAAATATGTATTTTAGGATCAGACAAAGATATGTTTAGTCATCTTTACAATGTATTTAAATGAAAATGATTTCACTTTAATGAAGTTAGAAGAATGTGAGACTGACCTGCTCGATAACAGTTTTGAGCCACCACTGAGGGCCCATCAGTGTGATGGCAGCAATGATTTTAGCATGGAGCACGCCCAAAGCCCAGTCCTGCCACACACAGAGGCAAACAACGACCATTTAAGGTTCTGTCTCAAAATCTTAGCATCTGCTCAGCATCAAGTGCCTGCAAAACTTGTTTGTGTGTCCTTGAGCAGGACACTGAAATCTGGCTGGTATTGTTGGAAATGTTTCAATACTAGTGCTTTGAGAAATATAACATTTACTGTAAAACATTTTATAAGAAAAAGATGTTTGAGTTGTTGTCACTTATACTTATAAGGGTGTGCAACACACGTGTGCGCACAGTCATAATTCCTTCTGACAGCTGCTAATAAATAATCCATGATTTCTCATGGATGGATACAATAAAGTGGTGTGTACAATTTCATCCAGGGGCGGAAATACATTTTTTGCCTCACCTGCCAAGGTGGCTGGTAGATTAAAAAATCCACCGGCCAAACATATTTTTTTTACCGGCCAAAATAATAAATTGCCTTTTGTGTCACATATACATTTGATTCCGTCCTTTTAATTGAGATAATAAGGTATCATTTCAAATTCAAACTTAAAGAAGACGCCAAAGTGAGATTTGAACTTATTTCAACTTATCACTGCTCACTTGTCATGCTTTCTCACTTTCTACAATCAGCCTCTTCTGGCTTCTGACAAAGTCCTGGTCCCGCGGCATCACAGCTTTTGTGGGATCAACGTTTTTTATACAGCCTTTGGATCATTCTCCTTGATCTCAGGGGAGGACAGCAGGACCATTAGAAGATCTGACAGTGTGTCAGACACTGACTGGACTGCCAACTACCCAGCTAAAAGCTAAAAACACACTAGCTTTCATGCTGCCTTATTTCACAGGGGTATTGCGCCAATCCGCCAACTTGCTGCACTTTATTAAAGGTACGGATCAGATTTTATCCGCCTCTAAACGGGGGAAAGTCAGTGACAGACACGAGACAGAAACACGGAACGATCTGTTTGTTAAAAGCCACAGCATGCCGCTGGTTCCCTCTAAAGCCGGCCGCTCTGTGAAAGCACACCTGATCGCAGGATAAAAGCCTTTTCACACAGGATAAGCTGGATGAGGATCTTTCAGATCAATTTGTGAAGTATCTATGATCTCGTTCCACATTTTATTGTGTGTCATGTAATGTAGGGAACTGGTCTTGGTCTTGACTCGGTCTCAATAAACTTGACTTGGTCTCGGTTTGGGCGGTCTTGACTAAAACACTACGACATCCAACCAACATGAACACCGGTCTGCTGCTAATTCAAAAAGAAATTATATGTCGAATGTTTACTAATATTTAATAATTCACCCGCCAATGTAGCAGGTAGCCTTCCAACATTTGCCCGCCAAACAGAAAATCCACCCACATTTGGTGGATGTTCATTTCCATCCCTCATTTCATCACACACATTCAAACTCCACTGTCTTACCTGCCAGGGGTAGAAAAGAGGCGTCTGGTCCAGTGGAACTCTGAGAGGAGCTACGATGACCAGCTCAAACAGCAGACCCAACAGCAGAGGAATCACCCCGGCTAACAGCACCGCCACCAGAATGGTCTTCAGGATCTGTTCTCACCAAGACATCACATCCACACACCGTCCAAAAACACATTAATAAGATTTGCTATACAGCAGAGCATTTTATTTGCCATTTGGTGGGAGGGGCTGAGAGACATCCACATTACCATGAATGTCCACTCTTGGACTTTGAGCATGATGACGGACCGTCCCTGTGGCATCCAGGACAGCATCACGGTGGCGGCCCGAATGGACAGCCAGCAGATGTACAGACCACTGGCCGCTGTGTACAGCTCATGAACCACGGCGTTGCCCATCCAGAAAGACATCAGCCAGCGACCCGCACACACTGGGAGTGAGGAAAAGGAGGACAGGTAAGACTGGAGGTATAAAGTACAACCAGGAACAGGAAAGAGGAATTCAGAAAATGCCTGCATGTGTCCATAACTTACCCGGCAGTGTAAGGCAGATCAGACTAGCCAGTAACAGAGTCACACACATAAAGGCAACCAGTAGAATGATCTGAAAAAACAAAACACACAAAAAGAACCAATTAAAGAGGCAAATTTGAAAGCAGCACAGGCTTCAAAGGTGACAGGAAATATTGGTATATGTCATTAATAAGTCACCTTGAGCGGGAAGTTGATGGGCCGGTGGTACGTCTGGAATCCCAGAGGACCGCCCTGTTGTAGGATGGCCTGATGAGCAGCGTGAAGCCCTTCACCCAGGCCAGGGATTCGGTTGTTGTTGTGGCGACCGAGAGGGTTGTTGTTTGGCTGGTTTTCATCGTCGTCATGGTCCCCAAGTAGGTAGGAGTGAAGGTCCCTGTGGGAGAGCCGGCGGTGAGTAATTAGTGTGAATGCTGGAAGCATTCACACTCTTGAAATCCAAATCTTTATTATTATTCTTCCGCCGTTTTTCGGCACGTTTCAACTCCTCTCTACTTTGTGCTACAAAAACCATTCAACTATCATAACGTTCAGCTCTTTAAGGACATTAAGGCTATTATATATTGTTTTTATACCTTTTATACTTTTTATACTATTAAGCTTTTTGTGCAATTTTTTGTCCATTGAAAATGAATGGGACAATCTTCAACTCCTCCTAATCTGTCTTCAACTTTCAAATGCTACTACTTCTGCATACTTTCAGCTATTTCTGTCATTTCACCTTTAAAATATTGAGAAATCTTTAAGCTATTAATGCTGTATTCAACTTTTTGCTATCCTTTATACTTTTTTCACAATCTCTACTCAAGTCTCATGCTGTTTTTCAAGCCGTTTCGGAGATTATAATGGGAGCGGATGAGACGGAATGTTGAGAGCTAGAGCACGTGATGTCATCGCCAGAGTGGAGCCAGCTTGAAAACTAATCATGAAAAATAATTTTGAAATCGCTGGCCTGGCCACAATTTTAACTCTTTGGCCATGAAATTATACTAGAAACGTGGGTATTTTTGTTGCGGTTCCTCACGTGTGTTTAGTAAATCCCTCGGACTTATAGTTTTTTCTCTGTGTCCTTCCAAAGAACAAGAGGGACAGAAAATCCTCCATTGGCAGCAATTATAAATCCAGCTGAAATTTAGTCACCGGATCATTATGAACCAGTTTTTCAACTCGCCAAAGTGGTCCCTTTTTTCAACTCTATCCACACAAAAAATATATCACATCGTTCGCAAAGGCCTTCTCGAGCTCACGGTCAGGTCATTTCGCCGATAGGACCTAGAGTTTTGTCTCTAGGGAGGTTTGTTCGAGGACAAGTATTGACAGATTTTCCAATTTGTCTGTATAGGATAACTGACAAAGATCAAGGGCAGACACACACGCACACACATTCTCTCTCTCTCTCACGCACACAAACTTGATCCTGTATTTTGATTGGTGGACAGACATTGAGCTATTTTCTGAATGAAATTCAGTGTACTGCATGCAGAGTACTGCCTCTGCTCTAATACTACAGTGTACTACTACTACTGGTAGTACTACTGACACACACAGAGGTACACAAACAGATATAGACACATACACAAATGGACACACACACTTCTCTTCATTGGGAACAGTTGGGTCTCTGTGTCTCACATCCTTATTGTCCACATGTCTCTCTTTCTCACAGTCTGTCTCACATCCTTATTGTCCACCTGTCTCTCTTTCTCACAGTCTGTCTCACAGTCTGTCTCACCGTCTTCTTTGTCCACCTGTCTCTCTTTCTCACAGTCTGTCTCACATCCTTATTGTCCACCTGTCTCTCTTTTCTCACAGTCTGTCTCACAGTCTGTCTCACCGTCTTCTTTGTCCACCTGTCTCTCTCTTTCTCACAGTCTGTCTCTCACATCCTTATTGTCCACCTGTCTCTCTTTCTCACAGTCTGTCTCACATCCTTATTGTCCACCTGTCTCTCTTTCTCACAGTCTATCTCACAGTCTGTCTCACCGTCTTCTTTGTCCGCCTGTCTCTCTGTCTCACAGTCTGTCTCAGTCTTTTTTGTCCACCTGTCTCTCTTTCTCACAGTCTGTCTCACAGTCTTTTTTGTCCACCTGTCTCTCTGTCTCACAGTCTGTCTCACAGTGTTATTGTCCACCTCTCTCTTTGTCTCACTGTCCGTCTCACATCCTTATTGTCCACCTCTCTCTCTGTCTCACAGTGTTATTGTCCATCTCTCTCTCTATCTCACAGTGTTATTGTCACATCCTTATTGTCCACCTCTCTCTCTGTCTGACGGTCTGTCGCACTGTCTTACTGCGCTGCTGCTACTAGTACTGCTACTACTGCTGCTACTACTGCTACTGCTACCTAGTACTACTACTACTTATACCTAGTACTACTATTACTGCTACTACTGCTAACTAGTTCTGCTACTACTGCAACTTAGTACTGCTACTACTGATACCTAGTACTACTACTACTGATACCTAGTACTGCTATTACTGCTACTACTGCAACTTAGTACTGCTACTACTGATACCTAGTACTACTACTACTGCTACCTAGTACTACTACTACTTATACCTAGTACTACTATTACTGCTACTACTGCTACCTAGCACTGCTACTACTGATACCTAGTACTGCTACTACTGCTACTACTGGAACTTAGTACTACTGCTACTACTGCTACATAGTACTGCTACTACTGATACCTAGTACTACTACTACTGCTACTACTGATACCTAGTACTACTAATGCTGCTACTACTGGAACTTATTACTACTGCTACTACTGCTACCTAGTACTGCTACTACTGCTACCTAGTACTGCTACTACTGATACCTAGGACTACTAATACTGCTACTACTGATACCTAGGACTACTAATACTGCTACTACTGGAACTTAGTAATACTGCTACTACTGCTACTACTGATACCTAGTACTACTGCTACTACTGCTACATAGTACTACTACTACTGCTACTACTGATACCTAGTACTACTGCTACTACTGCTACATAGTACTACTACGACTGCTACTACTGCTACCTAGTACTACTAATACTGCTACTACTGATACCTAGTACTACTGATACCTAGTACTACTACTACTGCTACTACTTCTACCTAGTACTGCTACTACTGCTACCTAGTACTACTACTACTGCTACTATTGATACCTAGTACTACTACTACTGCTACCTATTACTGCTACTACTGCTACCTAGTACTGCTACTACTGATACCTAGAACTACTAATACTGCTACTACTGGAACTTAGTACTACTGCTACTACTGCTACTACTGATACCTAGTACTACTACTACTGCTACTACTGCTACCTAGTACTGCTACCTAGTACTGCTACTACTAATACTGCTACTACTGCTACTACTGATACCTAGTACTACTATTACTGCTACTACTGCTACCTAGTACTGCTACTACTGCTACCTAGCACTGCTACTACTGCTACCTAGTACTGCTACTACTCTTCAACTTTCAAAGCTAACTAATTCTGCATACTTTGTGCTAGAACAACCATTCAAATATTAAAATGTTCAGCTCTTTAAGGACAGTTAGGCCTGTATACAACTTTTGCTATCTTTTATGGTTTTAAAATATTCAGGTTTAAAATATTCAATTTGCAGGTTTTTTTAATTTTCTGCCATGTTTTCAATTGTTTGTGCAGTTCAGCTTCATTGAGCATTTCAATTAAGCTCTTTTTAATTTTTTTGCAGTATTTAGCACCTTTTTAAAATACATTTCAGCTCCTTCAAGTATTTGAATTAAAATCTTGACTTTTCTACAATTTTGTGGATCTTTTTTTGCATTTCAGCTTATTAATGCATTTGAATTAAGGTTTTTTCGCTATTTTGCTCTTTTTTGCAGTTGTTTCTTCAATTCAGCTTCTTTGGCAATTTTTTGCAACCTTTTGCGCATTTCAGCTACTTTATGCATTTCAGTTCAGCATTTCCAGCATTCACACGCATTTTCCGCAGGAAATGCAATTTTTCTAGTTACTTTATCTAATTACTTTGAATGTGTGACACAGAACACAAAGCCTTTTCTAGCCAGGTCCTTTTACTGAGACACTTTTCACCAATTATGGCAGATGGAGATCATCTTAAAAAGCCTCTATTCATCTATATCACTGCACATCTAAACTCGCTTTGTGTTTGTGTGTCCAGCCTACAGCATGTATCCAGCTGTGAAGGTCCAGGCATGGACGAGCCGTTTGAGCCACTGGCGAGTGTGACCCTGCTCCAACAACGCGGGCAGAACAACCTGAAGCAACAGCAGCTCCAATGACAGCTCACTGACCGGGGCCTCGCTGCAGAGACGGACATAAACCAAGCTCAGTTCACATTTACATGTACTGCACAAATGTAACTAGAAACGGCAAAACATATTCTCTGGCAGCTTCCTGTTTTGGTTATGCCTCAATAGAGAACACACACAGTCATCTTTAGCTTTAAGATACTGTCGTGTGTACCTGTACAACATGACGTTGTAGGGAAGGAAGGTTGGGAAGAGCAGTTTGATGATTCTGACAGGAAGCCAAAGCATCAGCAGAACTATGGAGCCAAACACCACCTGGAAATACACACATGCACAGAAAAAAAACAAGACGCAAACATTTGTTAATAAACATCTAAAGCATCCCTATACTATCACACAGAAATACAGAAAGTTATAATATGCAGTGGGCTGCTTTCCCACGCTGTTAAAATCCCATTTCTGAGTTCACTATATAAGGCCAATGTTCTTTCTGCCTGCGTTCCTTAAGCCACTCAGTCGCTATTCTTCAAACATCACAGCATTTCTGTCATTGTGTCGTTCAACCTACAACCGCATCAACCCTTTGTCCAGGACGCAGGATGATCCAGGTGTTTCAGCTGAAAGGCTCCATCTGCTGGCTGTACTCCACCACCACCACCAGTGTCTAAACTCAGGTTACTCTACCTACTGCCTATTTTCATAGGCCTATACTTGAACATGAAGATGAATCACATCAATTAATCAACATCCTTTTTTTTAAAAAAGGTTGTTACAAACCTTTGATTGATCTCTCTCTACTGAAAGGTTTTTACAATCTGAGATTTTGCTTTATGGGAATTCATTTCTTCTAAAACTCTACACTTTCACTTGATCTGAGAACAGCATATTTCTATGCATTTTGCATTAAACAGAAATCTGGGTGTCGTTATGCCACCGAGGGTTAGGTTAATGAAAGACCCAAGGAGGAGGATACTGACCACAGAGAGTATAAACCTCCGCAGGTGTCTGTAGATGGGCAGGTGGATCATCTCTTGGACGGGGTTGAAGTCTGGATCGTTCAGGTTCCTCAGGAACCACAGCACACCAGGCCGGAGCACCTGCAACCACGAAAACATGCAGAATATTTCAAAACCTGTGGATTGTGAGTTTTTACTCACAATGCATGTCACTGACTGGCTGACGTGACGCACTTACCTCTCTGAGCAGAAGAATAAAGGAGGCAAAGTAGAAGACGTAGACCATGCCGACCAGCCAGTGGAGGAACATGGTGGTACCAGGGGCTGAGTCAAAACTCTGCTCCCTGTCCTTAAGAGTTGCATCAAACATCTCCTGCAATGAACAAACGAGCTTAACTGTCGATGTTTTCAAACACAATGATAAAATAAACTACATCAGTTTTTAGGTATTGGTTCAATAAATGTAATATTTTTATTTCAGATCAGATTTGTGTACACTGTATAATAATGATTGCATTCAATCTGATTAGTCATTAAAGACCAGTACGCTACTGTATCAACTGAGTTTATTCTGCCTGATTTTCTTACCAGCGAGCAAATGTCGAGCCACCAACCACAAATCAGCGGGAACAAGCCTATCTCCATGACAACCAGCAGGGACACCTGCGACATATAAAAAAACAAACAAACGCAATTTAGTTTCTGTTTTCATAATTTGTTCCTGTGATCATAATCTATGTAATTACTGTTTCAACTGAAAAGCTTTTCAAGTTTGATAAAAAACTAAATAGATTTTTGGAAACATTCCAATCTTCCATCTCTAATTTACCTTGACAACAATGTAGCAGACGCCCAAGAGGCGTCTGGACCGCTGGAACTTCACTAATGAAGCAAATGCCTAAAAGGAGGCATAGTTAAGGACTAACACCAAAATGTGACATAAGTAACATTCAGACTTTATTTTAAGCATAAAAATTTTGTTTTTCTCATGAAGACTTTCAGCCAAAAACGGACCACTGACATTTGTTGGTTCCTGTATGACTGGACAACTAACATTTTTACTGACATTACAAGTGGTCCTTGATTTGGAATATATTGTATCTAATATCTAATTTTAAACAACTATGCACAAAACACAGCTTTTTTTTTTTTTTTTTACTAATTCAACTGACACATCTTCAAACAGTTATACATAGTCATAATAAACAACTAGGAGCGTGACACATACTATACATAGGCCATTTCATATAAAAAAAAATGTATGTAGAGGATACATGGCAGACTATGAGAGCTCCAGCCAGGAGGATGTACCCCAGTATGGAGGTGACGAGGCCATCAAAGTGTGAAGCTTTGACCTGCAACCACATTTAGCATCATTAATCATTAAATACATTCCTTTTACTTAAATAGTAAGGAATTTAAAATACCCTCCCCACCCATTGTTGTGCACTTACATAATCTTCAAAGCCCAGTCCAACCACTGAAAAATGGCCAATGTGATATGGGCAAAACAGCTAGAGTGAAATACAAAGGTTAGGTTAGAATATGTAGTTTAGTGGAGTGTATAAGAACAGGACTGTACATAATGGATACCATTGAATTAGGATGGAGAACCTCCTTAAATAAGTGGGAAGTACACCGAAACATCGATATTCTCGAAGGTAGTGACTGTTTGTACAGTAAATCACCACTACATTGCAGGTTTAACTTACCAAAGACAAGAATGAAGAGTGTGTTGAGAGACACCACCCAGAACACATGCTCCTAGAGAAGAGACGGACAATGGTCAATGACAATTTCTAGCTGTAAAGGAATGGAGACTGTGTACGCATCGTATCCACTAAAAGGTGACAAAAGCCTTAAAGCTGGTGGTCTTATGAACCTGTGGTCACTGCTCTCCATAGCCGACTGAGGAAGAAAACCTTCTGCTGCAGAGTGTTCCTGTTGATGTCAGACTTGGATAATCTAGATGTCAGCGTTCCCCACTGTGTAACTGATTTACAACAAATTAATTTGTGGCTCTGATCAACATTTTTGTCGTGGGGGTTTTTCCATCTCAAAATCAACTGGAAGAAAATACCAATTCCCTCTATATAGTAAGAAAAAAGAAATTAAAACACATAAAGTGCTATTTTATGTGTGGAACTGCAATGTGTGACCCATCAGCAATAAACACTAGCATCTGGTTATACATGTTCATGGACTCATTATGATCCGGAATTACAATGGCAGCATTAGTAGAGATAAAACGCCAGATGTTGCCCCAGATGTAGACTGTTATGCAGTTAGCCAAGATGGCTACTCTGGGGTTCCACTCTCCGAGTTTGTTTTGGGTCAGACTCAATCATTTGAAAAATTGTGCTTATTTGGAAAGCTGTAGGAGGCTCACACAGCTTGGCCCAATATAAGTTGTTTTGCGTGAATCCTTGTTTTCATGAATCTTTATAAGGGAGGTTCCAAGTGCAAAGATAGCAGTGATGATAAATGATAATAATAGAAAATAAAAGTAGCAATTCAAATCCTCTTGAAATGTGTCTAATAAAAGTTTATCAAACAACAGTTGAGCAAGCAGAAAGTAAACTTAAATGAAACGCCTTTGACTTGCAGCAGTCAGGTCCCCTCTCAGGACTTCCTGTGATTTCACGCAACATAAAAGCAGGGACTGCTTGTGTGCAAAGAGCATAAACATGTAGTTGCCATTTCTAAGACATGTAAGTACAGAGATGGTACTTTCAGCTGTACATTTGGGATTTTATTTTATTTCATAAGTTCTTTTATTCGGTCGCATTTACCACAGTTTACTAAAGTTACACTACAGTTCAAAATCAGTGTTATTGGTTATCAGTGGTATGTGTATGGTATGTGTGACAAATCAAATATTAAATGTATTATTGTTTGGTCCAAATCACAGCTTTTTTTTAATTTTCAAGTTATATGTGTATATTGGATGTAGTAATACAAAAAACTATTTTTACTCAACATATTTATTGCCTATATGTCATCAGGTTGTAACACCACCTAAAAATTGAGGCATTCACCAACTTTCTCAGTTGCCTATAACAGCCTGTATGAGCCAACAGTTTTCTATGTGAAGGACTGGTCAGATTTCCTGCGAAAAGCAGCTGTCTTACATAAGCTATGACGTTTATGTACGCAACATTACAGCAAATCATGTAAAACAGTGTAATTTTGTGTTTTAGTTGGTTTAAACTAGATAATGTGAGCTTGCCTGCAATGATATTTGTGATAACTTTAAATCGACTACTTTAATTAATACAACAAAATTCAAACAGGCCAGGAGGGAAAAATAAAAGTATGAAGAGAATAAACTGAGTGATGAATAACATAAGTAGTATAGGCAGTGTAGCACAGACACAACCTGGTGGAGGAACTAGTCTAAATGACTGTATTAGTATAATATAACATTAAATTAAAAGTATATTATTAATTTAATAGTAAACTTTAAGTTTTATATTAATATATTCATTAAGGTACTATATTCAATATAATTTCATATAATAATAACTAACCACTACTATAATATTAATTCAAATTACAGCTGTTTCAGTTTGGGGTTGTTTTTTATTCATAAACTTTGTGCAAGAAAAATGCTCTAGGCCACATGATAGTCTCCAACCTTGATTTTGGGCAGGCTACTAACTCGTCAATAATCATAACCGTTTATGCAGAACATTGAGTCCAACATTTATAAAGTTTGTTGCAGCACATCAAACTTTTTTTAAAACCCTGCTCCATCCAGTCTGTGATTGATCTGTTGTGACACTGACGAGAAGCTTTATAAAAAGTTGAATGTGTTTCAATAAAAGGCACCGATTTAGCTAAATAGCCAGCTAACGTTATCCAAAGTCACACGCTCCTTTAATTTTCCCTGTTGTCTTCTGTCTTACCGATTGAGCTGCTGGCAGCGCATCTTGCTCGCTCTTTTCACGTTTTTCAGGAACGGGGCTGTTCAAGTGGCCACAGGGCAACCAGATTAATCCCATTACACCTGATCGCCACTCCGACCATGTTTTGGACGATTAGCATTGCGGGTCCGGCGGGGTGGGAGACTACTGTTGGTAGTACTCTTAAATCATTTTCCGGTTCGCACAGGTCTATTGTTTGAAGCTCTAAGAGTGAAATAGGTGCACGGTAAATCCCCGCGCCTAACGTTACAGAAACGAATCACACAGTCGCTGCTCTCTGCCTGTCTAGTATTTTTGGTTAAGCATTATAAATAAATATGTTCATCTACACTTTTAGCAAACAAACTTTTAGACAAACAGGATTTTCGCACTGAAAAAAAATATCTTCAAAATTGAATACCTTGTTAAAAGGCGATTAAGACTTTTTAATACTTTTTAATAGCCTTTATTTTCGCAAAATTGATTTATTACCTTTTAAGACCTTTGAAGACCTCGCAGACACCCTGAGTACTAAAGCGAGATATTTGACACCTAGAATGTTAAATGATGAAATAAACTGATTTTGAAACATATAGCAAAGAAACAAAAGAAAATGGATTAATTTTACACCCATGCTGTGCATAAGAAGGGGATTGGATAGCTTGTGCATCAAAAGG
Source organism: Lepomis macrochirus (assembly GCA_024633595.2). NCBI lineage: Eukaryota > Metazoa > Chordata > Actinopteri > Centrarchiformes > Centrarchidae > Lepomis > Lepomis macrochirus. The sequence continues at coordinate 9,933,100 of JALXJV020000012.1, read as the reverse complement.
TTAAGGCACACTTGAAACTGTGTGTGCAAAAGCATGTGTGCACTTACCAAGAAAACTAAGGAGCCATCCAGCCCCAGCATCTGGGACACAAACAGAAAGCAATGTCATGATGACGTAAATAAATGAACATGGTAATACTACTCATTTTGTTACAAGTGCTGCTACTATTATAACAAAAATTAATTTAATAACCCCAAACCCAGGACAGCTACAAACAGCATCCCTGTAAGTGGCAAGAATCCAGAGTCCTGCTTATGTACACTACAGCATGGATATTTCCTGTCACCGATGCTTTTAGCCCACACTCACGTGCCAATTAACGGCTACCCTGCTTCTATACACTGCATTGTGTCCTAGCTAGAGCACACCACTTTATGGAACAGGAGACAGAGGGATTAAAATAGATTCCCACCCTTTCCCAGGTCAGCTCCTCTGCTGCACGGTCCCACTCCAGGGCGTTCCAGTTCAAATCTTCTGCAAAGGACAATCAGGAACAACTGAAACAGTACGGAACACCTACAACGTGCAGTGAAAATATGTTTCTGTGGCTGTATTACCATGTAGGTTGCTTTTCCTTGCCATGGTTAAATCTATTTATGCTTTTATGGAGGAATGAAAACACCAGCTCATACAAAGCTTGTCATGTACTCAACCTTAAAACCCTTCTTAAGAATTTATACCCATGTCATTTATTTAAACTGAACACATAACCACATTTCATTTCTCAACTTTCATGTCATAATTAAATGACTTTATTTACCAAAAAAGAATAGTGTAAATTAGGGGTGTAACAGTTCTGAAACTAAGACCAAATCCACAAACATCCATGGTTTGTGTCGTGGTTCCGTCTTCTGTGTTGCGGGATAGTACATTAGTTATTATTAGTGCTACTAGCACGTGCAGAACTGAAATTCTAAGGTCGAGTTTTACCTGGAACGTTTTTCAGCTGCTGTAGTATGCTAGTTGGCTTAGCCCAGCTACTCAAGCTCCTGTAGTGTCACTGCCTTCGAATGGCAAACACAAATCTAAGACCAGAGCTAAAGGATCCTCTTGTGGCATTTAGATCCACAGTATGGGAGCATTACGGTTTCCTGGTTGGTTACAGTGCAAATAGGCAATAATAAGTGCGTTGACATTGTTCAGCTGAAGTCTGCTACATCTGCAGAAATATTGTAATGTCATTTACGACGCCATCAATCGAATTCAGGCTCAGACCTGCAAATACCAGATGGATCACCACCAGCAATGTGGGAAAAATGTTGGCAGGTCAGCCACATCCCACTTGATCTTGAAACAGCCCATCTGATTGGGGTTTACAAAGTCCCAAAACTGTCAATAGGGTATCTAAGTAAGGTACAGGAAGTGTTATCAACTGCCGATGCCTCCCCCCACCCCTTCAAGTGGATCTGTCCATCCATGTAGTCAGAAGGCAAAAGGGAAATAATCAAATGAAATCAAGACAGAAAAAGTGGCATTTGAATCAAAAATACCAAATGAAACGGATAAAAGGTCTAAAAAAGCAAAAAGGTAGAAAAAGTCTAACGCCTGGACCTAACTGGACCACCAGGGCCACTTGTCCTTGTTCCCCAGCATTCAATCAGGCTCTCACTTAAGATTGGTACCATGCCAAAGCAATAACGAATTCTATAGGAGTGTAGCAGATATGTGACCCTCGGTCGTAAAGAGAATTTAACCAAATGCTCATAGTTCTTGTAGTTCCTACAACATGCCTTTATATGTGCATTCAGTCAGTCCACTGTGCGTGTCCCATATAAATGAGCACAAGCTGCTGTTCAGGAATTATTATCATCATTAACAGTTTAATTTGTCTAATTAAATGACAATAATGTTATTTCCATTTTTTTGTTTTCCCTGTTCTACCATAAACGCACCCAACTGTGATACCAAAATGCATACTGAATTGTGAAATTTGTGTACCATTGCACCCCTAGTGTCAGTTCCAGTCCACAGTAGATCTGAGGTCACTTAATAATGATTAAGTAAAAACCTTGAAAACCACTATAAAGTGAATCAAACATCTTTGTTTTCATGCTCACACCAACCTTGTCCTCCATTATTGCCATCAGCAGCATCCTCTTCCCTGCCTTCCTCTTCGTCGTCGTCGTCCTCTTCATCTTCCTCCTCCTCGTCATCTCCTTCCTCGTCATCAAGTTCAGCTTCATCTCCTTGGTTGCCAGCCTCGTGTGGGTTGGCAGGCTCCAACCCATCTGGTGCAGCGTCTGCAGGGTGCTGGGCTGCTGGGCCGTCAGCAGCAGCCTGGGCGTTGACTCCAATGTTACCACCAGGAACCTGTAGAATCATGAAATAATAAAGAGACATGTTAGATTTCTTTGCTACAGCAACAGAATTAACAGGAGGTACTATCTGAGTTCTTCTATGTTCATAAACCATACTCGCTTGCCAAATGTTGAGCTCCATTTCTCAAACCTAGAACATGGGGGAATAAACCCATCACCAGTTGCTTTGTCACTTGTAACTAAGATATTTCAGTCCTGAACTGTGTTGCTCATTACCAATACCGACAGCAGAGAATTTGACATCATCTGGCAAGCAATGATTTACTCATTTGGTTATGTGTAAACACAGACAAATGTCAGGGCTAGCTTGGCAAGCACACTCTGTATCAGAGAGGCAAACTGTCCTGACGTTTCCTCTGAGGGGAAGCATTGGCCAGACCACGCAGGCAGAAAACAAATGTGACCCAACATAGAAAACTGGCAAGAAAGTTAAACGTGCATTAATAATTTTTCACTATGTCAAAAATGTGTATTATAATCCAACTTTTCGAGACAAAAAATATTCAATCAAAGAAGAAAATGCTTTAGGTAATCACAACTCCACAGGCTTATCATTTACAGATTTGAATCTTGTGCCAACTATGTCAGAGTGCATTAGAAGATATGTGGAAGCCAAAACCCTTTTAGGCCACTATTTGTCCAGCTATTAGATGCTAGCTGAGAACAAACTGATCTCACCTCATTGGCTGGTGCAGGGCCGTTGGGCTGGTTAGGAACCAGAGGGGGTTGATTCTGCTCTAACCACTGAGGGGCACCACCATGGACAATCTGCTCTCTAAGCCACACCAGGCTGATGAATGCGCAGAGTGTGCAAGTGACAACAAAGCAACCCTGGAGGCAGTCTGCAAGCAGGTTTTGTCTGCGAGGAGGAGAGATGATGTGTTTTACACCAATTTCACACATTATTTCACTACAGTGAGCAGGACAAAGGAAAAGAAAAGATGATGTGATGGATGGAAGGAGCTTTTGTGAATAACTTCACTTTAATTCAACAATCAGATCTTAACCATGTCCATAAGACACTATTGTACAAGATATAGAGAACACGTAGACTTACAATATAAAAGAAGCATGACAGTGTAAGACCGGAGAATAATTCAGACTTACGTTGAAAGCATATCTAATGGCAGGGTAAGGAGAGAGCTCACAGAGCCGGTAAATAAACACTTGTAGATACGACCTGTTAAAAAAGCAAACAAAAAACCCCCCACACCAATATGAGAAACATATCTTGCGTGTGACAACTAAAGTTAAACTAAAACAAAAATACAAACTATGCACCAAATTCTTCAGTTGTATGTGTATTGTATTGCACTTCATGCTGAAGTAAAACATTTAAAGTTGTGAGTCAACTGTTGTTTTTTTAAGCAAACAAGCTCTTAGCAGGTGAAGCCAAGTGTACATTTCAGCCAATGTTTCAGCGATACTGTTTGCCAGTAAGGACAGATACAGCTTAGTCCCACTCCCTAAGTAAGAGCACTAATTTGAGGCTTAAAAGTTTATTTGTTGTTGCGAGGTGGGCTGAACGGTTATATTTCTACCTTGTTTGTTGTATCTAGCTTGAGAACTTCTAACATTTAAACTGCTAAAAATTAATTTTCCTAAACTTTGTTGTAAGAGAGGAGATGAATTATATATGCTGAAACAATATGACAACTGCTGATAAAATCTGTCTTTTATTGTGTGTTTTTACAAGGGAATGACTTACATGCTGTGAGGGGCACCACGCCTAGCCAGGCAAAGGCCACCAGTGTATAGTGGAACCAGTATCTGATCGCTGTTCCAATACTGGTGACCAGCCCTGCAAAGATGTCTTGGACAGGCAGGCGAGATGGCATGTCTGGAGAGTAGACTGGAGGAAAGAGAGCGTGAAGTAGGTAATAAGAGAGAGAATGGGGATAGTGCAAGTAAAGGAAACAGATGGTCATTATTAGGCATTTAGTCTAGGAGCTAACAACAAATTCATGCATTATTAATTTACTGAAAAACAAACAACTTACTTGGTGTAAATGCAAACCTGTGTTTGCATAATTCACAGTATTCTTTTCTGCTGTGTTTCAACCACTGTAGTAAGCTGAGAAAACAAAAGGACACCTTGTGAGTTTACTCTTTTTATCCTGTGGAAAATTTACATCACACTTGCACTCTATGTCTGAGAATCTCCCTCTATGATCCGGCAGTAATGTCACACGTTTCCTTCACAACTGAACTGATGTGAGCGTTACCTAGCCCAAAAAATATTAATAAATATTGTTGTTTTTGTCTGTCAGGTGTGCGATTATTTATGAACTATATTCAGGTGTATTCCTGTAAAGTAACATCTTTAATAAAATCCCTACCTTTCTCTAACTTTCCATGAGAATTGTTTCACCATGTTGCAATTCACTTCACAAAACAACAAAATTCAAACAAATTCAACATCTGTCAAAAGCAAACCGAATCAAAATGTAGACAGACAGCATCCTACCTTTAACAATAAAGATAACAGTTTAAGGAAAGGCAAGAGAAAATAATGGAAATGGTTAAATTTTTAAATTCTAACAACTCACTGAACGTACCATTCCTGATGGATAAATTTGATGCTGCCCGTGCAGACACAGGGGTGGTAGAGCGGCTTGTCCTGGGTCCCCTCCGAGCGACATACCCGACAGATGTCTGCGGAACAGTAGGCACACAACAACATGACTTCACATACAATGACATCCTACTCCTAATATATTTAATTTAATTAACTTGGCACTTTGCTTTTCTATCCATTTCACCAACAGATACTTTAATCCAAACTCATGGCACTTTTTAAAATTGTAAATTGTTTTAACGTTTCTGTATTTTTTTATTTCTGTATAGTAGGGCTGGGCAATAAAACAAAAAAGATAAGTACTGCTATATAATTTTACTGAATAAAAAAAATTTCAATTAATGTTTGATATAATTCATTTGAATCACAAGCTCATTAGCACTTAATGTTTAGTGTTAATTAAGATATTTATTTTGTTGAGGAAAAAGGACTGAAAAAAGGATTTTTACTTAATTCTACTCATGAAAATTTTTGGGGAAAAAAGAAAAATTGTTTTGAATGTTCTACATCGGATTTGTTTGGATTTGTTTGGATTTTACTCAGCAGCAAAAACCAGACTTTACACTTGAAAGAAATAATGATTTTACAATTACAGTGGTAATTGTTATCACAATTATTTATTGTGATAACATTTATGGCCATTTTGCCCAGCCCTACTGTAAAGCACTGACTTGACTCAGTGTTTAAATTGTGCTATATAGACAAAACTGATACAGCACACCTTTTCTATAATGCTTAATGTAAAAAAAATACATGCGAGCTTCCTTTCTGCCGCACATTAACACTCTCAGTAGTTTGCCTCAGTCAGTACGTACTCTCAGTAACTTGTTTGCATGTGAGAGTATGAGAATATTTGTCTTTAACAAATAGAACATGACAGTAGGTCAAAATGTAATCCTTGGATTACCTGTGCCACAACATGACCCACAATAAAATAACTATAATTAGCCCAGAATGCAAGTGCATAATATTCCAGAGTGCATTTGGACCCACTGACTTCGTATATATATATATATATATAGAAATATAACTATATTCATAATACAAGAACACCAGAATTAACGTGACCGCAGAACACCTGAACACCAAGCTAATGGCCATTCCCGTAGCGTAAACAGCGCACAGAGAAAATGTGTGGGGGGTAGTTGTCCAATTATTTCAATAATGACAATTATAATATTAGCGAGTATGTTGAAGATGGTAGACTTGTTAACGATATTTGGCCTCTGGCAACGTTTTAAATTGCCATTGTCAACTGGCAGGGCTGAACGGTGTGTGAACGTGACGTTAGCTAACGTTAGTTATCATAACGTTACTGTACGTAGTGTTATGATAACGGTTGCATTGAACTTCTAACTAGATAATTAGCAACGTTAACTTACAAATGACTTTAATGTGAAATTTACGTCTTCTAAGACTTCCATCACCACAACCCACTTATAGAATCTGTTTCGTTTCCGAAAGCAAACAACAGAAACCTAACGTTGCTGATTTTATTTACCACAACGGTTGGCTAACGGGTGTAGGCTAATGCTAGTTATCTAGCTAGCTAGCGCTAACTACCTAGCGGTTTCTTGAATTCTGGTGAACCCACGTCAAAGTTTATGAATATGTAGAAGCGGTAATTGCCACCGGCTGTAGTTAAACCTGACAATATGAGACAAACATTTTTAGAGTGAATTATCAATAACAATTTGGGCAATTAAGTTTTAACTACCTTCCTCTGCGGTGTCCATCTTGACTGACTGGCAGCCGTGTTCCACAGTAACGTTAACTTAGGACACTCAGAATAACAGCGATGACCGCTGGCTATCTACATGTAGACATTTCAAGTTAGTGTTCAGTTTAGTAGCTTCGATTACATTTGACCTGACCCTATGGACTCCTTTTTTTTTACTTCATAGTAGCCTACATCAGCTAGCGGTCAGGACATACTCAGAGCAACAACATGTGATTGTGCGCTATTTTCACCACTAGAGGGCAGCCAGCTTCACAGGAAGATGGGTTTATTTGTCACATTACAACAGGTTGTAAGATAAAAATAAGAAGGATGAACAGGCTGTGGTTGGGGCGGGAACTGTCCTTTAATATCCTTTGGACTCTGCATAAACACCTCACCGATATCACTGATGCTCGGGAGATGGATATCAGGGCAGTTTTAATCACCCACTGCAGAGCCCTCCTGTCCTGGCCGGCCGTGCACATCCCATGCCAGTTAGTGATGTTTTCAGTCAGGATGCTTTCTATTGCTCCTCTGTAAAAGCTGACAAGAACTTGGCACAAAGAATTTAGCCTTCTTAAGCTTCTTTAAGAAATATATAAATATAAATATAGTTGTTTTTGAGCTTTCTTCATTCATGAGTATTCAATTTTATTAAACACAGAAGCCTCAAATCAGGACACAGTGCAGGAGGAGTTTTCTGTTAACACCATACAGAATAATGTGGTGGTGGTGGTGACTCTTCTGTTAGACAGACTCTGCTTTATTAGCCAGCCACTTGAAAACACATTTGTCTGTATAGGATGATAGCATTTCATAGGCCTACATGTATAAATGATGCATCTTTCTATTCATAATCAAGTTATGCATTCAATTCATGTCGAGTTAACACTTTTTCTTATTAGGAATTTAACTTTTTCAAGTCACCACTGTTTACATTCTCTGTAATCCTGGATCTGGTTTTGAAGCATTTCACATGTATCAAATAAGAAATGCCTGTTTGACCATTCAGCTCACTATTCTGCCGATAATCCTGACTCTTACCATGACTTTTATGTTCAATCATGGGTCATGTATAAATACTTTACAATTGTAGTGTATTTTGAAAAAAAATACATCAGTCTTTGCCAGCCATTTCAGGTCATCACAGAGTAAAAATTACATGGATTAAAACAAAATAAATAAATAAATCGCACGGGATTGCGACGACTGATGACAACTTTGTTTGCATCATGTGTTTGCATTTATGTTTGTGAATCTGGTGTGTCCTCGTGTTCTGATGTTGTCTTCCTTGTCATTTCATGTTGCAGGTGCGATTTAAATGTCTTGGCATCATACACCCATACAGTGTCTATGCCCTCCCCAGCGGTATGTTCAGGAACCCAAGTAGGGAAGGGAAAGCGGCAGGCTACCACCTTGGCTGTACATGGTAACTCGCTTGCCAGCTTCAGCTCCAGCTGGTCCATCTGCAGATACAGACAACAACAATCAGATTAACAACAGTAACACATTGGTGTTCTGAAAACTAACTTGGCAAGATCAAATAAAGACATTTCAGGTGATACTTCAGCTCTCAAAAGGAGCATATTATATTTGAACTTATAACAGCTGTTTGGAATGAACTGAATTGTGCCATTTTTCACCAAAATCAGGATCATTTCATCACTTATACATGCATCTTAAGAAATATTTCTTATTGTCAGTGTCTTAAGGAGCAAGCCAACAAGAGTGCCTGGCCAGTACGTATAACTTGAAGTGCTTTATAGACGAAATAACAATACAATGGAACCTACCATTTGAGGAACTCCAAAAATGACGACATTGGAGTACTGAGCAAAACTGACCTAGCAAAAGAATCAGAAATATTGGAAATAGATATGAGGATAAACGCCTTTCCCAAAAACGGTGTCACTATGAGTCACTATAAACTTTACTGATCAAGTTTCACCGACCTTCCACAAGTCAGAGATGTGGAAGGAGGAGGAGCGGTGGACACCTTCTCTCCAGGCCTTGTAGCGAGAATACCACACCAGCCAGGGGTTCAGCTCAAAGCCTGACGCCTGAAACCCACGCTTGGCCGCTGCTATCACCTGCGTGAGGAAGGAGGACCGGATGAAAATCAATGCATTACTGCTGTAGAGTTGTGCTAATTTAACTACTTTATATACGGTTGGGTAGTTTAATCGACAGCAATGCATCACATTCTATGAGATCTTTCTCTCGTTCTGTGAGAACCATGTATCTCATCTACTTTTCATGAAGCAATTTGTTTAGATTAAGAAGTGAGATCATTTTCTCAACCCTTAAAGGAAAACATAATTTTAAATTCAAAATAACCACATTTGAAGATACATGGTTTTCACTAGACAGGAAAGGTATTAACATTTGTAATATAAAAGTAACTAGTATTTAAAGCTGTCAGACTAATGTAGTGGAGTAGAAATATAAAGTAGTATAAAATGGAAATACTCAAGTAGGCTATGTCAAATTTGTACTTAGTTGCATTCCATGACTGTTCTGCAGCACATCTATGTAAAACATCACAACACAAACCAGAAAATGTAAGCTGGGTAAGCACTTTCTTCTGGAGGTGAGATTAAAAAGACGCAAGAGACATTTCAAAGACACGTTTCACTTGTTCAAGGTTCAAATAAAATGTCAAGACATGCTTGTGAAACATTAACTCTGGCAGATTTAGAGGAAATGTGATATACCACGGGGAAATTGAGATTTGGTCAGTATAACGAGCATGGCACAAACACCACTGCACATGGTAAGACAACACAGCACTTACTATCCGTCCATCTCCGCTCCCAATGTCCACCAGGGTCCCCGATCTGGCTCGCAGCACCCTGAAGACGTTCTCCACCTGAGTGGTGGTCGCTGGCACAAACGGGAGGCAGACTTTTCTCAGGGCAGGAGTGACAAACGGAGCAGCCACAGCGTACAGGGCGACCAGCGACCCTCCCAGCACCCCCGTCAGGATGAGACCGAGTCGACTTCTGCTCTTTACCTCCTTAACATCGCTGCTAAAATGACCGCCCGGTGCCGAGTCAAGCAGAAACGGCTCCTCTTGTGACATGATTCTAGCTTAAGGGAGATGTTAACATCAAGTATAACATTAATGCGTGGGGGTGGCAAACATTAGCTGAAGTTGAAACAGCATGAATGACAGCTGGGACAATGCGAAAGGTTAGCTGGCCAAGCTAGCTACCTAAGGTACATGTCATGAATAACATTTGATATTCAAACCGCACATGCCCATTTTGCTGACCGCTATGTCAGAGGCGCAAAATAAATAGTTATAAACCAAGGAATTAACTAATGAAAAGGCGATTGTCCTGTTAGTTTACCATCCATGCAGCCAAAATGATGACCTGTGCAGCGCTGTTACAAGTCCGTAAGGATAACAAAGGCAACTAACGAAAGTTCCTCTTTGCCTTCGTTCCCTGGTCAGCTCAGATGTTTTGTTGATGTGTGTTTTTCAAGAACCACCAGCTGTCAAATCTGGACCAGAGTGTCCCAGAGAGGCTAAAGTTTCTTTAAGGACAATTTCATGTTTATTATTATTCTTATAAAATATTTTTTATATACATATTTTTTATTGTGACAAGTTTTATAGAAACTTTAGCCCACGTGGAGCCTCCAGATTTGACAACTTTAGGCATAGTGGGGTTTTTTTTTATCTGGACCTAAGGTTCCCTTAACTTTCCTATTAACTACCGAATCAGAAGCCAACTTTAGCGTCGTTGCACACAGGGCACTACTGAAACACTGTCTGACAGGGAACAGACTGTATAGCAAGTTTTAAAAAATGAAAAGTATGCAAAAAAATACAAACACACACAATAGATAACAATGCCATGGTGTCATGCAAAGTAAAGGAAAAAGAAGATATTTAATGAAATAAATAAATAGACAGACACATAATCAACAGAAATCAATCTGCCAGAAAAAAAGCGGGACAATCCAAATTTAAAAAACTGATACGCAAATAAACATCAATGAATACGCCAGAACAAAAACTAATAATTACATCATCCATTTTTCCATTTGTTCAAGCCTACAGGGTATCTGCAAAACTGTATTTTGCATGAAGCATGTTTCTGTGTGCTGATTTCACCTGTGAGACTAATATGTTTGATAATATTGTTAAATGTCTTTTCCTATTTGATTCTGGACCAGTGTTCACAACAAAAACTTTTTTTGTTTGCTTGCTTTGGTGGTGCAATACACGTAGGGAACACTACAATGCACAAACTATTCATTCATAAAATAATCTCAAATATGATGCAGTCATAAATATATTCTATCCCAGAGTTCAAACTTTAAGGAGCAAAAAAGGAAAAAAAGAGTCTGTGATGCATTAGACTGGGTGGGAATTTAATCATTTCAGTATCTGTGGATAAAAATCCTACTTTGATCCATTCGTGTCAAATCTTGACAGTGTATATCCCTGTGACTTCTGTGTACGGTCACATTCCCACAGCAGTGTGTTATATTTAAGATGTACAACAGTTGCTGCTGAACTCTTTGGCTGAGGCGTATTTTTAGTATAAAATCAGAGACATATCTTATTGAGGCTCCATCACAACATCCCGGATCAAGCTATTGCAACGCGCAGACCGTGTAAATGCATGAAAATAACTGTATACATATTTTTATTTACTGTAAATGTAAATATTTGTTTATATCTTCTTTGTGTGCGTAGCATGAATTGGCTATAACTTGCAATTCATTGTGCAACCCTGTGTTGTAAAATGACAAATACATGACTTGGATTCAGTCCACTCTATTCCTGTTGTATACACAATGTATATACTGTAAATCTTCCTTTTAGTGTGGAGTATGAGACCAAGCAACACTAACAAGAGATGTAAAGATCAGCATTCATTTGTACAAATTAAACAGAAATATAATTTATAAATGAGTTTAAAAGTCAAGTATTTTAACCTCAACAGGTGATTATCTGTTTTTACCATTTTCTTATTTCAGTGTGCTTTATGTTAGAAGTCATTAGACAGTGTACGGTGGACAGTGTGGTCCAGCCCTGGTGTGCCATGGTGGATCTGATGGTGGTGCATGTGATGCTGGCTGGTGGTGGGACCATCATTCATCATCATATCATCCTCCTCCTCCGGCCTGTACCCCCCTGCCGCGTCCTGAGAATAGCTATGCTTCATCACCAGGATGCTCCTTCGACTTGCTGGTGTGGTGTGGTGGGAGAGGCGTGGAGACTGCTGGCTCACCATCACTGGCGGCAACGCTGGCGGCGTAAGAACCCCCCCGTCTGCTGCAATGGTAGCGTCCCTCATGCTCAGATTGCTGCGGCTACCATGGACGCTGCCATGCACGCTCTCCTGACCACAATGGTGGTCGCGGATGCATTTGGAGGAGCAGCGGAGCTTGTGGAACTTCTCGAAGTCCTCGGCCAGGGCGGCGTCAGTCAGGTCGCCGGATGGGGTGCGTCTCAGAGTGCAGAGCTCATAGTGAGGAGGCTCAAAACCAGGGTGGAGGAGGGCAGGGTCAAAGTCATCTCTGTGGGTAAGTAAAAGGACGAAGAGACACACATAAACATCAACACACAGAGTACAGATACAATAAATGGTCAAAAAGTCCCCGAAAGCTCAAAGTGATTTTATACCTTAACCAACCAGACACTAAGAAATATGTACATATCCTCTCAGAGTGTAAATATTCACGTGAAGTATTTTATTAATGTGCAATTTGAGCCTGCATTCCTATAATTCATGAACTTGTTTTTTCACAAAACAAATTATTTCCCTGTGCACTGAAATTATTCCAATTTTCTATTTTTACTGACATTTAATTATGAGAATCCTGATTAGGGTTGGAGTTAAATAGCCAAAAATCTGCTTATCGAAACCAAATGTTTTCAAACCCCTTTAAAAATCATTTTGTCACTGCTGTGACATTTTGACATCTGACTCAAAAATGTGCTTTTTAATGACATTAATTCTACTAAATCATTTACCCAATGTCAACTGAATTAATTTGCCCTTTATAGGGTTTATCAGAACTTTTTTGCTAACAACTGTGGCCTACTGCAGATAGAAATGAGGTTGATGAGAAAACCAGAAAAGAGGATAAAAGTGGCCTTTTATTGCGGCCAGCCTCAGGCATACCTGTGAGGTGGATGGATTATCAAAGGACAAGTGCTCACTAACACAGATTTTGACAGTTCTGTGAAAAATATTCAAGAGAAATAGGCCTTTTGTGTTCATAGAGAAAGTCTTAGATCTTTGAGTTCAGCTCATGAATGGAGGCAAAAACAAAAGTGTTTAGAATTTTGTTCAGTGTAGTTTGTTTGTCACTTCAAGCGACGGCTTTCACATTACACATGATCCTCGAATAGTACAGCATGTAATTCACCCAACTGTCTTGAGTACCTTGCCAAAAATGTTGAATTTTGTAATGGAATGTAATGAAAATGCTGTGTGAGATTACATTTTTGGGAATTTTACCATGCCATGGTTCGTTTGTTTTGCCCTTTTGTCTCCCTCACCTGCGGATGATGTATTTTTTGCGAGGCTGTTTGACCTGGATGATGACAGAGATGATGAGCAGGATGACAACCAGGCCACAGGTTACACCGATGATAGTGAGGTTAGTGTGATCCAGCGTGTCCAGGATATTGGCTTTCCTCTTCTCTAGTTAGGGAGATAACATGGAAAGAATGAGTCTTTGTTCATCCAGAGACAATACATGGCTTCTCAGCCTTTGTGTCAGGGTACCTTTGCAGTGATTCTCATCCCATGGGTAAACACAGTTCTGGATACCGTTGCAGACTAGGGTGTGGTTGATGCACATGTTGCTATGGCAAAAGAAAGTGTCTCCTTCACACGGAGCTGAAAAACAACAGAAAAAGGGAGTCATGCAGCTGGTGTACCCAGTAGACTAAAAACAACCACATTTCAAACAGTGATAACCCAGACTTTAATTATAGTCTCATTTCTGTTTACCACACTGTCATTGTTAATATTACGTCCAGATGGGCCAAAGTAATAATTTTTCTAATGAATGAGAATTTACAGCAGCATTGATTTAGTTTATGTATTAAGGGAAACAATTTGAAAACAGAATTTAGTATCATCTCCAGAGGGAAATAAGAAATAATGACTCTTTAATTAATAAATGCTCCTCTATGTTCACCAGCAAGTTGCCAACTCTGTCATTTGCTGCTGCTCAGGTGACATAGAGGCGGTTCATCAAAGCTTTTTTGTCCTCCAACCTCCAAATATGACTTGTGTGAGCGTATCTTAAAATAGCATCTCTACCGGTGGTTTGTGGCCGTTTGTCCATGCCTCCCAAAACAGCCATTTCTAACTCCGTTTCCCGACAGGTGTGACACCATGTGTGACCTACCAGATTCTGATAGGTCACACAGAGGCTTTGTTGATGATGTGAAGCGGCTGCAGGTTGGTTAGGTTTAGGCACCAAAAGTACTTGGTTGGGTTTAGGTACTAAAAGTACTTGTTTATGGTTAGGAAAACATTGTTGTTTAGGTTTTGGTCATAGAATCTGATAGGTCACAGATTTTGGTGTTACACCAGACCTACATTTTGAAAAATCACCACACATGACATAAACACGCTGTCACACAAAGGATGTGAACCCAACATGCGTGGAATCACTGATATGGGTTTAGGCACTCACTCCTGCGAAGGTTAGGGTAAGGGCTGAAAAGCAGCTAACTTCCTATCCTGCTACCCAACTCACAGCCATCGGAGTACAACTTTATGGCTATTTATTATTTATATAATGCGTATATATAATCTGTCATGTGTTTGTGCTGTATGGCCACTAGAGGTCGCTGCCACAATAAATGTAAACATGATTTTTTTTGTAATTTTGTGTGGCTAAAACGATCAATTTTTCTGTGGAGGACAGTTTTTTTTTTATTGAAGCATGACTGATGAAAGCAGAGTCGGTAGGCAGTACACAGGCTAAAAGCTCCATATTGGTAGTAATTCTCTGTGGGTTTGTCACAACATACAACCCTCTTCACATCACAATGAGACATTTGATCCATTGTTAATATAAACATTTTGGTTAGCGCAGCTTTAAAGTATGATTTAATTATTACCGTTGACACTACATTTTGAAATGGTTTAATTAGTAATTTAATGCTTTGATCACATCCTTCACATTCTTGATTTAACAAAACCACCAAAGCAACTAAAGCCATCTTGATCTAATAAACATCTCATGGTCATTCATCACTTGTCTTGATGTGAACATTTATCTTTTATCATGAAAGTAATTTGCATTTTTCTGAGTTGGACTAATACACCTTTTCTAAATAACCATTTCAAAAATGTTGTTGGTGACACTTTTAATGATGGAGGCACCAAAATGCCGTACTCACTGTGGAGAAGCATTAAAGTTTTGTGACTTCAACCCTGCAGACACGGCATTCCTGTAAAAGAAAGCTTGCTGAGACTCAGGTGAAAGGAGTTGACAAGAGATTCACTCACGTTCATGGAAGGTTGTGAAGAGGATCTTGAATCTGCTCTTCCTGCTTCCCTCGTCTGCCCACAGTCTCACCACGCCTACAGAGGACACCAGCATGACATCGTTGGCCACCGTGGAGCAGAACTTGTTCTTCAGGTGCTCGACCGAACTGCTGCCGTCGTAGATAGCAACGAAGTTACGTTTGCACTCATTGGAGTTGTGCATCTCATATTCTAGAAAACGCATGTAGATCTGTGGGTAAAAAGTTGAGTACAATCAAGAAAAGATGCAGTGAATGGACCAGGGTTTGATGACACTTACCCCTTCACAATTTTTTCCTTTACTTTTTAAAGAGACAGACCACATTTTAGTGAAGAACACCAGACTGATCCTGGTTAAATCATTAGCTTTTTCTTGGCTTATGCTAACATTAATTAACTAAGTGTGCTACATTCACTCAAGTTCTTGTACAGTAACAGTACAGTACATATATTAGTTACTTGTACTTTACATAACTTATTAGATTTTATAATACTTTATACTTCTACTCTGCTACACTGCAGAAGAAAATACTGTACTTTTATTCCACTACATTTGTTTCACAGCTATAGTTACTTTTCAGATTAAGAGTTTACATAGAAAAAATACTATAAGTTCATAACATATGATGCAGTGCTATAGAAAAACTATCAAACAGTATAAGAAGCTGTCAAAATAAGCTCCACCTTCACAACACTTACATGTTATTGCGTCACTAGTAAAATTCCAACAATATGTGAATTATAAATATAACACTGTGAATGGCATGCAGTTAATTTTAATACAAGAACATTTTGTGTCCAAAACGTCTGTAATTTTACTTGAGTAAAATGTCAGTACTTCCACCGCAGCTAACACTTTTTTTCTAAACATTAGCATTACCTGTCAATGAAAATTAGAACTGAATGGGTAATCAAACTTTTTATGGCACTCATATTTGAGTAGCAGCAGTAGTAAATATGTAGGTACACACAATTAAAGATATAGCATTAAGTCTATAGTCTCAACAAGTAAACAAGCAGTGGCAGGAAACCCTCACTGAAGGTTTTTGTTCTTTGTTAAAAAGGATTTGTAAAAAGTTGAGTAAAAAATAATGTAACAAGGTTTATTTATATAATGCTTGTATATATATTTATATCTTGCTGTTTGGTAAGTGTCCCCATTGACCTTGTGTTTCTATAGTGTCTCATGTGTTAGAGAGGTTAGGCTGTTTGTGTTAATTAAATGTTACATTCTGTGAGGTTGTTGTGAGAAGGACAAGATGTCAGTTAATCATGTCTTTGAAAATAGACTTGCTTGCATGCCATAGTAGGTTTTGGTTCAACCTCCTGAAAGTTACATTAATTTCATACACAAATATGTGCAAACAAAGTGACAAACAGCTACATGTAACACCACCATCATATACAGACCCTAGCTCTTGGTGGAGCCTTGATGTACCACCTGCAGTCTACAGCCTCGGTCTGCAGCGCCCGGCCCTCTCCGGCTATCTGTGTGGATTCGACAAAGCCTTCTGGACCGCTCAGCTCAAACTCACAAACTGTGGATAACAACATGTTTCTGTTAAAGTAATACCAGATTTGGTTGGTAGTTACTTAATATTTGACTGTAAAAATGTAGAAAGAGTTTGGGTCATATTGTCCCTTCAGCAAAAATGAGGGCTCAAACATAAAATAAATATAGGCAATCATTTGTATGAACAAATATGTGATTCAGTTGGCAGTATTACATTTAATCAAAGCTCCTGACCTGTAGCAGGTCAGGAGCTTTGACAATATTATGTTGTGACATAACATAAGTTGAATACTCACATGGCAGAGCCGGCAGTTCCCCAAGGTCTTTAAACTCAGGATCTAAAAGCAGAACATAATATCGTTAGAAACGAATAAATCTTTGTAACATGTACACAGGCCTTTCCACAATTAGGAGACACATTTCAAAACAGGCTGCAGGACAAAGACCCACATTAACACAAATTCAAACACTACATACATCAACCCCACAAAATGAATTTCATGTTGTTAATAGAGATGAGTTTCAAATATGTTCTTTTTAAAACTGATTTTAACCCAGATGTTAATTATAAGTGGATGTTATTATAGATCCTGTAATTGTTGATGTTTAGGTGTAGTATTTTTTACTCAGTATGCTGCTCATTTCATCCGTTCATCATCACTTTTAGCGACTTTGACTTCTCTGCTCATTTGCAAGCTAGTTTTCACCAACCACCTCCCCTTTATGTAGAGAGGTGGTAAGACTGGAGTGTGTGCCCGATCACAGACCCTCATTTAACATTTGCTTATATATTAACCACAAACACAATCTTTATTGCGAGTGAAACTGGTCATTGTGACACTAAAAATGCAAAAAATCAGCCTGACACAAATGTACAATCTGTTAGCTTCTTTTTCTACTAAATGCACATACCTGGTCATATATCTATCAAATAATAATTTCTATTTTAGTATTTCCTTGTACTAGTACACATGATTGAGAATCACATATGTAGATACTACACAGTCCATCTAATCCACTTGCTGACAGTTGGTTGGACAGTTTTGCACAGATTTTTAAACACATCTAAACCTTATCTGAAGCAATTGAAACATGTGCAAGCAATATTCACTGCAACAAATGTTGTCTAGGAAAAGGTCAAAGATTCAAAAAAAAATCTAGTACAAAGGGGAAAAAAACTTAATACCATAGAATAACAATGACAATATTAAAGACATATTTCAAAACACAACACAGCTGGTCAAGGTTTCCATAATCTATGTGCTAGAACATTGCTCTGCCCTCATTTAAACTCTCCTGAATCCCTGATGCCTTTCACCAAAGAAAAAAACACACAGTTAGCATTAGATAGGGAGGAGAAATTGTGTTCTAAACCTTTGTGCTGATGAATCTACGTGCTAGGTGGATTATAAATCCTGATATATCAGCTTAGTTCGGGACAGATAAGCCTCCACCAGCAGCAACGACGTGGTGATAAAAACATAATTTCTTTTCAAAATTCTCCTGGAAGTACCAGGTTCGATTTTAACCAACTACAGGAAAAATGTGTTTTAAAGGAAGTGTGGAGTGGAGAGTAAGGGTTTATTAAATGCAGTTTATTTTAAAACCATAATTTCTCACAAAATATTTGTATCGTTGATCGTTGCTGTGATTTAAGACGTGCAGGTGATGGTTGAGGCTCAAATAAACAAGGACTCTTATTAATCCTCTGATGTTTCCTAACCCTGCGTCATGTCTGCTTTAGACATGTCCAGATTATTCAGATTCATTCCTCTGTGTGTGTGTTGCAATGCATACAATGCACTTCCAGAGGCTTTATACCTAATATGAGGAAAGAAAATGTAAAGATGAGATGAAGGCAAGATTTAGAATGGTTTATGTAAATCCTCTCATAATAGTATTCAGTTTGAAAATGTGTGGTACACACGTGAACATTGACTATTAATACAACATATAATTTTACTCAACTACCAATCAATCAAATAAAATAATTGGCATGATATTTAACTAATGGATGTTTAATTTTCCACTTTTCCACTGTCTGATATGTCTGAAGATCTTAAATCTCCAGAATTTCTGAGCATGCACTTTGATAAACGATGGGCGAAGACTGTATAATGTATATTGTATAGGCCTATGTATGGCAATTAATTTAAACTCCCAATAATAGTTTTTTTTGGCTACTTGAATCTAGCTATTGAAATAGTTATTACCTCATAAATTATTAGGTTATTGCAACTGAGGCTGCATATATGACTGGTATTAAAGTTACCCTGTGGTCCCTTTTATTGGCACTGTGGAACAATTAATTGGTGAGTGTTTTGTTTGCCCCATGCATGCATACTGAATGTAAACTTAATCTTTGTTTGTTTTTAAGAAAACTCCATGGGACACCTTTCATTTTCGTTAAATAAAATAAAAGCCAGCATTATGTGTTACTGTGATTGCAGAATGTGTCTGCAATGTTCCACTGCACTGCAAACCAGCCTACATAGACATTAAATGCATTTTGCTATAATTTGCGGCGACCCGAATTACTTAAAAGGTGATGTTCTTTCATCTTGCATGCACAACATATTAACTTACGCTGACAATGTAATATCTTGTGCACAAACTTGTGTGAGCAGTTTTTCTGGAGTGTTACACCTCAAAATGTCCTCATGCTCTTTCACATTGCTCACAACTACATAAAGAAATCCATAAAAAGTTCAGAGTAAAAATATAAATCCTCCTTATATGGCTTTAACATGCTTAAATATAAATGGCATCAAAGTTCAAGTCAATTTAGTACGCATTTACCCTTTTAAAATAGTGCACTTGTTTTAAAACGTGTCTAAGCACATATGCATGTGGGTGAATTAATTCTCCCCTGCCACCGGTGATGAATAGAGTAAGACAGGAGATTAGCATTTGGCACAGGAGACTCATTACATTTGATGTAAACAGACAGAAAACAGCTTAATGAAAAGTAATGAAATAAGGGAAAGGGATAGTTCATGTTTTGGGGACAGGTACTTTTCCAAGTGGTTCAGTTTCTGAAAATGTAAACACTCAAGTATGCTTAGTAAGTTGTTAACACTAGATGGTAAGGTACTGTAAAATGTTGTGAAATACTACAGAAACTGTGCAGAAAAAAAGCACTGGGCCCCGACACAACCTCAGCCCCCAAGCAACTTAAAAACTAGAGTGCGTAGGAAGGACTCACAGGACTGTAGTCTAAAACTGGGACATCCCTTGCAAAATCAAAATCTAATGTACAGAGTCTCAATCATGTTTTAAGAAAGAAAGAAAGAAACATAGCGGGATGGCTGAAGGACAGAGGGATGCAGATTAATCTTTGCCCCTCGTCAGTGTAGGTGGCCTATAAAATCTGCTGTTAATAAAGCCTCTGCCTCGGACTCCCTTAAGCTGCTACTGCGGCTCAGCGCTGACAAGCTGTATTCCCCTGAAGACAAGCTTTCATTAACTTGTGTGTGTGTGTGTGTGTGTAACTGAGGGAACAAGTGTCTGTGTGTGTGTGTGTGTGTGTTTATATATATATGTGTGTGCTTGAATAAATGCTCCCCTTCCCTTGTCAGCTGCAGCTGATGTGCCTGCACTACAAATGGAAATGAGAGTATATTCCCAGCAGCATGCAGTATTAAAATTGCAATTTGAAACTTTTTGACATGTCATGCAAATAAAAAAAAGCAAATATTGTACACTGCCCCGCATCTTTTAACACAATTCAGATATTTAAGGGTTTCTCTCTAGCATCGGTCTTATACAAGTGCATATAACACTGTGGCAAAAGTGTGTTTTAATTGGACCTTTTGGCTACCCTAACAGGGCAAAGATAGAAAAGGAGAGACTGTGTAAAAAGAGTAGCCAGTTTTGGCATGTGGCAGCCAACAATGTTAAACTCACAGCAGGGTGGTGGATTGGGAAAGTGCCAAGGAAAGGAGTCGAAGGCTTAGAGCCGTAGTAATACTCTAAATATCACCGCCCCCCAGCCAGCCAGAGCTGCAGCTGGGATGATACAAGAACAACAATATAGCAGAAGTATTTTCCATGTTTTTGCCACACTTCCAAAAGGAAGTGACTGGGTCATTTCAGCAAGTCCCCCAAAATGACATATGCTGAGGTGATTATTATAAACCCCCTTTTATACACTCTGTTCAAAGCAGGAATGTTGTGCCATTATTCTGCCATGCCATTCTGTATACAAACACCAAATCAGGGGCCATTGTTGTGCCGCTGTTGAGCCAGAAGCCGAGGTAGTAACAGAGTCGAATGGATGTCTGTGTACAATGGGGGGAGCCAGCAGGACGGGACACACTAGACGGCATTGTTGTGTTACACGTCACACCTCTTTTGCTTCCTAAATGCTGTTTACTTCAGTGCAGAATCTCAATAGAGCAACATATGGTCGAGCTGAGTCAACAAAACATCAGACTTTTATACAAGACTGCTGTTTGTTTCCTGTTTTTTTAAAGCATGACAGTCATTCCTTAACCTTAACTAAGTGTTTTTTATTGTAACCATGATGACGAGACTCCCATAACTTTAACAAGAGTAATTTAAACCCAAACCCTGATCTTTCCCGGAACCTAACCAAGTCGCGTTTGTGCCTTAAACTAACCAAGCCTTAACCAAAGCATTGCCACATCATAAAACAGATTTATTTTTAAGACAAGTGAGTTGTAACTGTTGACAAATGACGTTGTCTTGTTAATAGAGGTCTCAGATTAGAAAAAGTTTCTGTGTTGTTATAGAAGGCATGGGCAAACAACATTGAAGTGGCAACAAATTCAACACTCCTTTTCAATTCAAATCAGTTCCAGACACAAATCTGCTTTTTTCAGTGATTCAATACATAAAATAAAAGTTAATTATTATTTATTCTTCATTTTACCTCTGCCCAGAATGCTATATTTTGGTCGTAAGATAGTCAATTGTAACACCTAAGACATGAAGTGAACTAAAGGAAGTGGCGACAACATAGACATAGCACATAACAGCTAAACATCACTGTAGAAACAAATGAAGCAGGTAAACTGACAAACATAGCCAGTCACATCAAGGACATAACTAAATAGATTTGGTTGGAAGTTTATATTACGTAAGTTTGTTTTACAGTGATAGTGGTGGAGAGCATCGTCTTTTCTTTCTCACCAAACCAGTCACTAAACACTGGTGCACAGAGCACGTGCATATGACATGTTTCTCCACTCTTTTATTCAGGTTTTTCTTTCATTTGTTTCCTGTCTGTATATAATAGTTGCGCTTGGAGATTTGCATATCACAAAAAAACTGGACTATTGGCCTTGGCAGAGGTCTGCGCCCTCCAAGTGCCCTTCTAGTTTAAAACCGATGAATAGGAGAAAATTAAATGGCAATTCAGAGTGATTATCAGGCCACCTAGCCACTGTAATTTTGATGCAAATTTCGCCAAATCAGAACTCTGAAACTTGATTACTGATTATGATTTTAAAAAATTCTTTTCAGATGGATCATTACATCCCTTCATGAATTTGTTCCTCTATAAATAATTAAATAATGATTATGTGACAATAGAACAAACGGGACACACTACTTTCCTTTCTCTTGCACTTAACAGCTCTGGCTAGGTTTGGGTTAGGGTTAAGTTATGATAAAGCTTTGGTTAAAAGTCATATCATACATTTTTAATATATAAATATTGATTAGTGCAGCTTTAAGGCCATGTTCAGATATGCATCCCAGTCATTCAAATTTACTCACCTTGTGTGAAGTTATACCGGGCAGCGAAGCCAATGGCCTCCAGTTCACTATCAGCCACGAACTTGATGTAGAGGTATCTCCCACTGGAGCGGACATACGCTGGGATTTCCTGCCCACAGTAGCGACCGATGATGGGCGAGAAACCAAAGGGCCCATCACGGACCTCGATGTGGTCGAACTTACACTCCCAGGACGGCTCTATGGAATACTTCTCATCAAAGAATAAGTCGACGCACTGTCGGGGAGAGGCTGGGGCAGGAAGAGAGGTTAAGAGAAGGTGAGATTAAGGAGGGCTGGAAAGTCAGTGAGAGGCTAAAAAGAAAAAAGGTAAACGCCTCACCTTCTATGATGTAGATACATTCCCTCTCAGGCGGGTATTTCTCAGGGTAGTTGGGTGAGGTGAAATATCCTCCTTCAGGCTCCTTTACCCAGGTCCCACACTCCCCAGCTGGCGTCACACCTGAGTTGTTCTTCACTGGAAACACAGACATAAAGGTAGACAGTGCAAAACAGATAGACAGGCAGATGAAAGTGTTTAACTCACCACATGTTGGACAGCTGAAAATGCAATTTAGAGTGTATACTGGTTGGTGTACTGACTGTCCTTTATTTTATATTAGAGACAGTAAATGTAACTTTCTGGGATATTGAGTTGATATCAAGTTGCAGTGTTGTCAAGCATTACAGCAAATCAATTTCCTATTTTACTGTGGAGGAGTACACACATAATCAATCCAGCCATTACTCATTTTGACACTTTAAATCAAAAAGAGGAAAGATTATTATTTTTTTATCATCTAGTAATGTACTTCCAAGTTGAAAGATGATGAATCGCCTGTGATTCTACCCAATCTCCGTTTCTGGATTTGTGAGAATATGCCCAACTTGCCGATTAGTTAGAGTTTGATCTTACTAGATTGGATAACAGTACTTTGGATTAGACAAAGTGCAATGATCTCACTCACACTAGGCATAGTTCTGGGCCAGGACTGCAACTAATGATTATTTTCATTATTTTGTTTTAAGTCAATTACTCTATTAAATGACAGAAAATAGTGTCCCACAGCTCAGGGTGACATCTTTAATGATGCAGCATACTTTGTCTGACATTGTTGGGTAATAACTGGTTTAATGATTTGAGTAACAAACAAACAAATTACTCACGAATGAATTGGTCAAAGTAACTGATTAATCAACTCTAATCTGAACCGCATTCCGGTTTTCATAGTAAGCAATGCAACACACTGATTTATATGAACCACAATGAACACCGGAAGACATGGTTAAAAGTGAAGAATGAAGGGTGACTCAGGATGTGATATGATACCTTGAGCTTTGGTTTTGGTGGCAGAGGCGCCTGACAGCTCAGGTGAGATGAGGCTTGCTGCTAAAGCTTAGAGAAGAGAGGAGATGAAACATTATTATGTTTTTGCAACTTGTCATAAGACCAGTGAATGCTTATAAATACACAAAAAACGCGTCAAAGCTGGAATAAATAGAGGGGAGAAACAAACAATATAGTCCACAGCATTATAAACTAGGGTGGTTATGATTTTTCCTGAAGGACAGTAAGTGTGATGTGTCTACACATTATGAAATATAACCTACAGCTGTAAACTTACCGATGTGAAGCAGAAGTTTGTGCACCATTTCTGTTCCCTGAGGCGCTCTTTCTGAAATATTGCCATTAAATTCTCCTGACTAAACACGGCCGGCTATTCTCACGTCCCGTTATTGGGGGGGTGGATGCTCTTCAGCCCATCAGTTCCTCACAAAATGCGCCAAATCCGATAGCAAAGTTCGACATTTTCGCTCCCCTCTCTCTGTGTGTCTCCGTAAGAGCTCAAAGGATTACGCTCTCGTCCGCCACAAACCTTCACAATTTTTGCTCCACCTTTAGGCTGCATTAATCCTCTCACAAGATATACGGTCATTGACAAAGCTGCGCCCGTTTAAAGCGGGCCGAGGCAACTGACAGCTGCCTGTTGTGTGTGTGTGTGTGTGTGTGCGCGCGCATGAATTAGTCCCTATTCACCTCTCAACACAGCGCTGTTAGGCTATATACATTTTTTTTTTTCCAAATGAAATTTAAATATGTCATTTATTTATGTTTTATTTATTTTCAAATGATTTTTAAAGTTTTATGTAAATCAAGAATGCATTAATCATAGACTGAATAAAAGATTTGAATCTCCTTGGACTGAAAGCTCAGTGGTTGTGCTCCAGTGATTAGACAACTTAGTTCTTACTGGCCAAATCTTAGACCTTGTATCTTTGAGTAAAAGTAGCAATACAATGTAAAGGAAGAAGACCGACACTACAGGGAGGAGAAGTCAAACGCAACAACATTGTGATTCCATACGTGTCTGGAGTATCACATCCCTGTATTTTTAAACCCAAGAACACGCTAAGAGAGATACTGGTCCACTCTAAAGACCGCACACCCAAACACAAGAAAAGCAATTCAGTGCAGTCCAATGCAGTGAGGAATGCACAGACCTGTATACTGAGGAAGCTACAACCACTACACAAACGCATGGCTCAACACAGATGGGCCAACTCCTCAGGTCAAGAGTCAGCAGTTTATTTACATCTGAAGGACAGAGGACACTCGTTTGAGGATCACCAGGTGCAGATCTTAGACAGAGAGGATGGATGTTTTGAAAGAGGAGTTAAGGAAGCCATCTACACACAAGGGTCGAGAAGCCGTCGTTGAACAGAGGAGGGGGTCTATGCTACCACTTATGGCCCACTTACTATGCTGTCTTTTCATCACTTCCCAGGAAACTGAACAGGCATTTCTTCTTGGCCTCAGGTGAAGATGCCAACGATTCTAATTATGTATTTATAGTTTTATATATTTATGTACACAACATTCTCTTCCGTTGCAATACTTATGCGGAACAAAAACCCACAGTTGTGTACATATAAATATTTGTGACATTCTCTGCAAATAGTTGTATTTTGCTCTATTCTTTTTATTATTCTTACATAACTTACATTCTTTTTTCCTTTTTTATATATTTCTAGATTTATTTATAACAACTGCATGTTTGTCTACATGTAGCACCTTATCGCCAAAGCAAATTCCTAATATGTGTAAAACACTACTTGGCTCCTTCTGATTGTTATTCTGAATCATGTTACTGTAGCTAGATTAAATATGATAACGATGATGATATTCACCATACACAGACTTAAACAGGATTAACACGTTCATAGTTGGGTATTTAGCCAAGGTAACAGTGTGGCTTTAGAGATGGCAGTGTCAGTCTGTCAGTTGGTCCACCACTTTAGTCTAAAGTACTAAAATATAGCAATAACCTTTAGATGGAAAATGACCAAAGTGAAGCAAACACACAAATATTAGTTTATACATTAAAATGTGCACACATGGCTAAGGTTTTACAAATTATGTTATGAGAGTGGAACTAAAATATAGACTTTAGGGAAGACAAATGCTGCGTTCCAGGCAACCGGAACTGGGAAATTTCCAACCTCCAAATAGGAAAACTATTCTGGAATGCCACTTGAAGTCGAATTTACTACTTGTGAACTCCTACTTCACGAGTAGCAGCCCAATGACGTCACATAACAACAATGGTAGCTCCCATGGAAGCACACTAAAAGGCAACAAAAAGTATATTTCCATATAAACTAAGATAATTCATGCTATCACGTAGTCAAACCTGTTCTGCATGTAAATTGATGTAGAAATGTTTTGCCAATGTTATTAGGTAGCTGATTGCTGATCACTTGTTTTCAAAATGGCCATAATTTTAATTAAAACCAAGGGCAGTGCTGAGGGTGCAGTCAGCCATGTTTTTCGTTCACTTTTGGCGTCAGTCACCACCATGCTCCTGGAACGCTTTGAGGTTGGAAGTCGGATATTTCAACTTGGACATTTCCCAGTTTCAAGCAGTCTGGAACGCGGCAAAAGAAATCAAATAAAGCTCAACAAAGAACACAGAGACAGATGATATCAAAGTAAAACAGGAAGTAAAGCATGCGATAACACACAAGGATGGAACACAGCAGCGACCATGGAACAGGAGCACAACAAATAAAACCTAACTGAGAACACAAATAACACCTAAATCCAAAACCATGACATTACGCTAGTCATTTCCAAAATTTTACAACCAGTGAAATTTCATATGACACCTTAGTAGTAACTGGCATTGCAGCTCTACTACTCACAGTATATAATTTTACAAAATTGGACAGTAAGTAAAGAAATTATCAAAAACGTTTGTCTATACAAGCAAATTAACAATTTAAATAGTAACAACGTTCCATTAATAACAAATGTGTATTTGAACAATTCCACTTGTTTCACATTCTACTTAATTTCTTCTTTTTAGTTTGTTTTAAATTATCTATTTTTGGCTAAAAATAGCAAATTCCATTTGTAACAATAAGTATTTGAAGTAGGCCTAGTATTTTTTCTTGCATGTTTAGAGAGTTGACCAGTGAACTACTCTGCCCATTTTTTGAGTGCATTGGCCTTCAGGTCAAAATCTTCTCTTTGAGCTGTCAGTAATTCCCTCTCTCTGTCAAAATCAAAAGGGGGCCTGTTGATGACATCTAGCCAAACTAGCCTGGCAATGTAGTGCAACCATGTCTTTGGTATGTGCCCATTGAATGGCTGACATCGTTCAAAAGCTTCTTGCGTGTCGTTTGATTTCTGCACTTCAGCCAAAAAAACTTTGCTAGCTGCTTCTGGATCGCAGTTGAGACTGAAGACAACTGAGTTTTCTGGGGCAGGGATGCGTCTCTTTCTGGTTTTGCTGACATGAGATTCATCAGTTCCAGTTTTAACGGTGCTTTCTGTAGGAAGTGGTTTTCCTTTTGTCTTCTGCCGCACATTAACAGATTCAGTTATCTCGTCTACAACCGAAGAGTTGGAAATACGGAGTAGGTGAAAACGCAGACTCAATTCAAATAACTGCTCAATCATGTGGTTGACCTCTGAGATGTCACCATGGTTCTTGATCTTGCTGTTTTCCACGGATTGCATGTCACTCCTGAGCTGCTTAAAGTACCTTTGCAAGATAAACACACACAAGAAAAAAAACAAATTATATACAATTATACATTACATGTATTCAATAAAAAAAATGTGCTCACCAATGAACAAATGCATGTGTTTTGTGTTTTTTTTGTGGTTTTCAACTAGGTGGGAAAGTAAACTATTTTGTACAACTAACTGTGGCTCAACAGGGCTCTGAGCACTGCCAAAACGTAAGTGAACTTAACACAGTACTGTGCCTGAACGCATCCTGTGCACTGACGAAGGACTGACGCTGCTGCTGCTCTAATGCACTGCTGTGGTTTTCAACTAGGTAGAAAAATAAACTATTTTGTACAACCAACTGTGCCTTGAACTCAAAAAACTCTCTCTTAACAATTTCACATGTCATTTGTGTTTCTCAGTTGTTCCTCTCATGTGCAGTTTAACTGAACAGATTTACTTTTACTTTCATGTGCATAGCTGCTACCCAAAGCATATTTTTACTCATCAAGTTGGCCCCGACAGTGACGGAGCTTTAGGCGAGATTTTAAATGGGGTGGAAATGTCTTTTTCTATATAAAGGGAAACCCAATATTCAAGTGGCAGGTGACAGTTCAAATTATTAAAATTAATAGAATATAACACAGTAAGGTTTCAGGCATTCTGTAGCTATTGCTTTAAAATATGTTTTCTCCTGTAGATCAACTAGTTAATTAAAATAATTAATAAATAGTTAATAGTTAATAAATTTAATTCATTTTAATTCAGTTATAAACTCCTGGGCTTTAATAGCTCCTTTGTTTCAGCAGGCTTTCTCCTCATGTTCAAATCTTTCTGCCTCCCACATATCTGTGTTCTCTGACATGTCCAGAAAAAAGTCAGAATATTAGACTGATGCATCATCTTTTAATGAGAATTCATAATATTGTTAATTCTACCTGCCCTTTACTCTGCTGTGCATTATTTTATTGTGCTGCTGGTAGTAGTTTAGGCTTCCCCCTTTGGACTGGTTGACTGACACAGTTTGGGACTGCATGCTGCGTGTGAAACCAAAACCAACCGAAAACAGTGATCAGGCAGAAATCTCACCACAAATACACATATGTTAAAGAGGTGGTATTATGCTCATTTTCAGGTGCAAAGTCGTATTTAGGGGTTGTAGCAGAACAGGTTTACATGGTTTAATTTTCAAAAAACACCATATTTTTTGTCATACTGCACATTGCTGCAGCTACTCTTTTCACCCTGTGATGAAGGCTTTGTTTTAGTTATGGAGTGATACATCTTGTCTTTACATGATCTTTGATATTTGCACATGCGCAGTTCCTAGTTAAGGACTACTAGCCAATCAGAAGCAAAGAAGGGTGGGCCAATGAGAAGCAAACGCGGTGCATGTACATGCTGCCGACCAGCTTGGCTATAGCAAGAGTTTCAGAGTGGTGAGTTTCTTCCCTTTGTTGTCACAGGTATTGAAGGGAAGTGGCTGGACTACAAACGAGCTGTTTTCAGGCAGTTCAGAGCAGAGTTTTCTGTGGGAGATGGGAACTCCCTTTGGGCTGGACTTTGGGTTTTTTCACTTTGCAAACCTATTACATGCGCAATAAAGGTATATAACTCAATAACGGAGAGGGGAAAAGCCAAAAAGCATAATACCACCTTTTTAACTTCAGCAGCTCAAAAAAAGTGCAGCTCAAAGTCCCAAACTGAGAAAGGCTGTGCTTCAGTTTTTAGATGTTTATATTAGAAAACTGTAACTGTTACATAACCACTCATCACAACGGGCGGCTGTGGCTCAGGAGGTAGAGCGGGATGGCCGTTAATCGGAAGGTCCTCCAGGCTGCGTGTCGAAGTGTCCTTGGCCCCGAATTGCCCCTGGTGGCTGTTCCACCAGTGTATGAATGTGTGTGAATGTTAGTTTCTGTTTGAGCACTTAGGCTCAGTGAGTTAATGGTGAATGCAGAAGTAGTTTAAAAGCGCTTTGAGTGGTCGAAAAGACTAGAAAGGCACTATACAAATACAGAGCATTTACATTTAACTGTCGGGAGTTACAGCGCGAGGTGCACTCCAATAACAGCTTACACCAGTGTCGCTGCGGTGATTCAAATCTCTCTAGGCACCCACCTATGTCGCCAGGATGGCCCTGTGCGTACGTGTAAAAACAGTGACTGCGTACAGGGCTCAGAGCACAGCCAAAACGTAAGTGAACTTAACACAGTGCTGTGCCTGAACGCATCCTGTGCACTGACGAAGGACTGAAGCTGCTGCTGCTCGAATGCACTGCTTTCACTGTGCAGGCTGTGTAGACATGACAAAGTTCTATCTGATTTAACTCTACGTGATTTGTTGTGATTTTATTCGTAGATTTGCATCTGGGAACAAATATATCTCACACAGTTTGTTATCAAATGAAAGGAAGGCGAGCCACAACCCTACCTTTCTGACTCCTCTCTCATCCTGGTGGGGTTGTTCGCAATGTGGGGTACCAGCCTCAGGTACTCGCTGATCGTGTAGGCAGACGGTGGGTAGTACCCTCTCGGGCTTTTGACAAATAAACCCGGAATGGGCCCTGAGTCTGACACCCACTCTCCCCTGACCTGTCTGGCAAGAGTGTCAAACAGCACAGCCAAAGACAGGGCCACTACCCCCACCCCGCCAAGAGTGACGTTGCCCTTCCTGCCAAAAGTGGTCCTCAGGCCCTGGGTGAAGTCGTCCAGCTGCTTAGGGGTCAAAGAGGACTGAACTGTCTCGTAGTGGTTCCTCAGGTGAAATGAAGAATTCATTGACAGCATGTTCAGGAAAACCGGATTAGGATTGTAGTTCGGGAAAGGGCAGATATCTCGAGCGACGGAGGCCAGGAGGGCTGCATCCTCAGCAGGGCATTGCATGTTACCCATCTTGACGTCAGTCGGAGGTTTGATCGGCCTCTGCTAAAAAGATTCAACTAGACAACCGTTCCTGTGTGTGTCTGACAGACTGTCCCTGGACATTAATAGAGTGGGATCATGACGTTAAGTCTGTAATTAATGATTATTTTGCTCCGCCTTAAAACGTGACTGTCTCTGTATGTAACTTGCACTATTGCACATGTTTGATCTGTTCTGCTCTTGCCAAAGTACATTGACATACTGACTATCTGGAAGTTGCACAACAAGAAAAAAAAAACTTGGAGCAGACTAATAAAGCAGGTAAAAGATCACCAGCAGACAAGAATATCAGATAATTTGTGCAGAGAGCTAAGGTTTTATTCATACCTGTTCAAAATGTATGCTTAATCCAAAGGAGAAAGAGTAATGATTAAAATATCCTTGATTCATTCAAAATAATGACAGAAGCATATAAATGTTATCTGGCATTTTGGTTTAGTTTTACACAGTAATCACCAATAATTATTTAAATCTTTTGACATTACCTGACTGAACTAGTTGGAGTAAGGCTTGATACTGTTGGTGACTATCTTCACATAAGTCTGTCCTGACAAAAACATATGATATACATTTTGCAAATAACAAACAGACTGTAAAAAATAAAAATAACAATAAATACAATTCAGCTGGCCAGAGAGGGACACCAAATGACCTATAACTTGCAGGCTGCTTGAACCAGAAACAGCCACTGTTAAAGCTCCATATTCTGACTGCAGGCCAGAATATGGTGCTGGTGGGGAGTTTTGGTGAGGGGCCATAATCACAGAGAGAACTGATGTTGTGCCTTTGTAAACTTCATCTATTATGTGGTTTATAATGGTCTGTGGTGCAGAAACAGTGACAATGTTTCACACTCATGGCTTACATTTTCCATGTTATCTCAGTCACAATGACATATGGTTTTATAATTAATTAAGTAAATATAACTTTTTAATATATCTACCTAAAGAAACCTAATTTCTTGACTGGCTGCTCTCTGTTGTCTCAGAAGAGATACCTTTAGAGCTGTGTCAGCCACTGCTGTCCTACGCTCTTTGAAAGAGCAGGCAGTGGTAGACTGGACAGTCGGTTGCAATTTGCAATCTTGCCGCTAGATGCCATTAAATCTTACACACTGAATGTTTAATTATCATGATTTCAATTATGACCCAAATAGTGTGTGATTATGATTATGATTTCTCACGCTCAATACTGGACCAAAGATGTTGTCCCAATTAGTCACAACAAGAAACGTCATTCATGTTGTACATTACTACAACATTTACTGTTAAAGTCTAGTGACTTTTAAAGTGTGCATTGTCATTACACACTGTCACACTGAAATACAAATAAATGATAATATACCCCAAAATACATGTGAAAGCAACAGGAGAGAGGAGAGGAATGAGAAAGCATAAAACTATGGGATAGTGAAGAAGTGGAGTTATTAACATGTATTAATGGGATAAGAATGCATGGAGAGGGAGAGGAGGAGAGAGGAGCTTGGTGCTTCTCCCAAAAGTCTAAGCTTATAGAGGCATCACTAAGAGATGGTTCAGGGCTCACAGGATTTTGTTCTTCAGACAACGTAAGTCCCTTAATGTGTGTGCAGGCATCCACATGTGCAGATTACTGTAGCTACACTTGTGCTTGCACTCCTGTGTTTTTATTTATGTTGTAAAATTTGCATTTCTATGTGTTCATTATTATTATTTGCCCATCGGGTGGGAGTGGTACAGTAATTTTTGCATTGACTCAATAAGGATTTTTCTCCACTCCATGCTTTTTCCACTACTGTGTTGTAAAAAGAAAAGAAGATTGCAATACTGTTACTCCCAGTGTATAAATTTACGAAATTGGACAGTGAGTAAACAAAAGATCAGAAGAGGTTGTCCAAACAAGCCAATTAACAAGTTATTAAAATGTACAGTTTAGTTTGGACAACCGTCAAGTCACTTCAAAACCATGACTGATCATTCTGGTTTAATTCAAAGATGCCTGGTTATTTTTGTCCAAAAAACATTTGAACCATTCCACTTGTTTGATTCATCACTTATTTATTTAGCAGATGCTTTTATCCAAAGTGACTTACAGTTGCTGTATACGTCAGAGGTCGCACGCCTCTGGAGCAACGAGGGGTTAAGTGTCTTGCTCAGGGACACAATGGTGGATGTGTCACAGTGGGGAATAGAACCTGGGTCTCTCACACCAAAGGCTTGTGTCTTATCCACTGCGCCATCACCACCCCATGTTCCACTTCATTTGTTTTAAATGATCTGAGTTGTGTTTTGACTAAAAATAGCATGACAAGATTTGCAGCATGATAAATGGCAGTTTTTATTTGTATTCTTTTTAATGTGATATTTTTTTCTTGCATGTTTGGACAAATGGCCGGTGAACTACTCTGCCCATTTTCTGAGTGCATTTGCTTTCAGGTCAAAATCTTCTCTTTGAGCTGACAGTAATTCATTGTTTGCCAGAAGAAAGCGCTGGTCGAATATGACATCTCGCAAGGCTAGCTCGGCAATGAATTGCAGCCATGTCTTTTCGCTGAGCTGTGATTCATGACATTGTCTAAAAGCTTTTTGCGTGTCATTTGATTTCTGCACTTCAGCTAAAAACTCTATGCTGGCTGCCTCTGGTTCGCAGTTGAGATGAAATACAAAGTTTTCCCTGCAAGTTTGTCCCACTTTGATTTTGCCGGCATGAGCTGCGTCACCTCCAGTTTCAGTGGGGCTTTCTGTAGAAACCGCGTCAACAGATTCAGTTATCTTATCTACAACGGAAGAGTTGGAAATACGTAGCAGGTGAAAACGCAGATTCTGTTGAATTAATGCTCCAAGAAAGAGGTTGACCATTGTGACGTCATCACAGTTCGTGTTCTTGCTGTTTTCCGGAGTTTTCATGTCGATTGAGAGTTGCTTGAAGTACCTTGGTTAGATAAACAAACACACATAAAAAAACAAATTCAAAATTGCACGAAATGAAAATATACTGCAATTGAATTCAATGTATTGGTAGCAAACTAATTTGTGCTCACAATTGACATATGCAGATGTTTTAATTAAACTGGGTGGGAAGATAAACGATTTTGTGTAAGTGCACCAACTGTACTTTGAACTCAAACTACCCCTCTCTCAACATGGCTGGAGTCTCACAATTTGGCGTCACTGCATTCATTTGTGGTTTTCGGTTTTTCCTCTCATGTGCAGTTTAAAGGGAAAAAATTACTTTTATTTTAAACAATACAGCTATAGGTCACATAACTGCTAACGTTTCATGTGTGTTGCTGCTACCCAAAGCGGATTTTTAATCTTTACGTCTGTCTTCTTCCTTTTTATACATGTAAATATAGTGATTGTGCACTGGAATCTGAGCACTGCCAAAACATAAGTATGTTACGCACAGTACTGGAGGTCTGGCGGATGCATCCTGAATGCAGCCTGTGTAGTCTTTGATGCAGGATTGAAGCTGCTGCTGCTCTAATGCACTGCTTTCACTATGCTGGCTGTCTCGATCAAATGTTGTTATTGTTATCAAATGAAAGAAGGGAAGCCCAAACGTGTTTTAAGAGTTTAAATTAATTTGAACAGATTAGGTGTTAAATTCGTTTGAATTTCTTTTTAAGTGACAGCCCTACAACATGCATTGCGATCCTCACCTCTCTGACTCCTCTCTCATCCTGTTGGGGTTGTTCGCAATGTGGGGCACCAGCCTCAGGTACTTGCTGACCGTGTAGGCAGACGGTGGGTAGTACCCTCTCGAGTTTTTGACAAATAAACCCGGAATGAGCCCTGAGTCTGACACCCACTCTCCCCTGACCTGTCTGGCAAGAGTGTCAAACAGCACAGCCAAAGACAGGGCCACTACCCCCAACCCGCCAAGAGTGACGTTGCCCTTCCTGCCAAAAGTGGTCCTCAGGCCCTGGGTGAAGTCGTCCAGCTGCTTGGGGGTCAAAGAGGACTGAACTGCCTCGTAGTGGTTCCTCAGGTGAAATGAAGAATTCATTAACAACATGTTGGCAAAAAGTGGATTAGGATTGTAGTTCGGGAAAGGGCAGATATCTCGAGCTACGGAGGCCAGGAGGGCTGCATCCTCAGCAGGGCAGTGCATGTTCCCCATCTTGACGTCAGCGATTTGATCGGTCTCTGCTAAAAAGATTCAACTACAACAGTTCCTCTGTGTGTGTCTGACAGACTGTCCCTGGACATTAATAGAGTGGGATCGTTATGACGTTAAGTCTGAAATTAATTATTAATTAGCTCACTCCAACATGTGACTGTCTGTTCCTGTAACTAATGCACTAATATTTGATCTGGTCCTTTTCACGCCAAAGCAAATTGACATACTGACTTTCTGGAAAACAATGAGAAAAAAAATGTGTGTGTGTAAATACAACAGTAAAATGTGTGTTTGTAAAAAATATTAGAAATAAAAATAAATAAAACAATAAACGTAAGTGTGTGTATATTAACAAACAAAGAAAATCATATAATCAATCAATATAATCAATAAACATAAAAATCTGTATCAAATGTAAAATTAAACAAACAATGTAAATAATAATCATTTAAACCTTTTCAGAACATATATTTAATATATTTGTGAGTCTCTTCTGAGCTTCCACTGGTTGTCCTCTGGCATTTCTCCCAGTAAATAGGGGAAAAAAGAAAATAAAGCAAATAAATCAGTAAAAGATCACCAGCAGACAAATATATTAGATAAGGTGTGCAGATTTTTAAGGTTTTATTCATACCTTTCCAAAATATATGCTTAATCCTAATGAGATTGGCTGAAAAATCAGCCAAAATGAAACATGTGCAATAATCTTTAAAACAGAGATAATATACTTATTTAACAGAAATAGCCAGGGCTGTAATGGGACTGAAATTCAGCCCAGGACTTTGAGACGTAGAGGCCTTTTATGCAAGCACCCTTTGGGGGCGCGGAGAAGGATATTTTGCAGTTATTTTAATACATGATGACCTTCAAGAAACGACACTTGCCTCCTCAGTTTGTATAAGCAAGGCACCACTGTACTGAACAAGACCAATATTTAGCAGATGCTTTTATCCAAAGTGACTTACAGTTGCTGTATATGTCAGAGGTCGCACGCCTCTGGAGCAACGAGGGGTTAAGTGTCTTGCTCAGGGACACAATGGTGGATGTGTCACAGTGGGGAATAGAACATGGGTCTCTCACACCAAAGGCTTGTGTCTTATCCACTGCTCCATCACCACCCCATGTTCCACTTCATTTGTTTTAAATGATCTGAGTTGTGTTTTGACTAAAAATAGCATGACAAGATTTGCAGCATGATAAATGGCAATTTTAATTTGTATTCTTTTTAATGTAATATTTTTTTCTTGCATGTTTGGACAGATGACCGGTGAACTACTCGGCCCATTTTCTGAGTGCATATGCTTTCAGGTCAAAATCTTCTCTTTGAGCTGACAGTAATTCATTGTCTTTTGCATTAAGGCGCTGGTCTAATATGACATCTTGCCAGGCTAGCTCAGCAATGACTGGCAGCCATGTCTCTTTGCTGTGCTGTGTTCGATGACATTGTCTAAAAGCTTTTTGCGTGCGATTTGATTTCTGCACTTCAGCTAAAAACTCTATGCTGGCTGCCTCTGGTTCGCAATTGAGATGAAACACATCGTTTTCCATCAAAGGTTGTTCCATTTTGATTTTGCAGACATGAGCTGCATCACCTCCAGTTTCAGTGGGGCTTTCTGTAGAAACCGCGTCAACAGATTTAGTTATCTTATCTACAACAGAAGAGTTGGAAATACGGAGCAGGTGAAAACGCAGATTCTGTTGAATTAATGCTTCAAGTATGAAGTTGACCATTGTGACGTCATCACAGTTTGTGTTCTTGCTGTGTTCCGCAGTTTTCATGTCGATTGTGAGTTGCTTGAAGTACCTTGGTTAGATAAACAAACACACATAAAAAAAAACAAATTTAAAATTGCACGAAATGAAAATATACTGCAATTGTATTCAATGTATTGGTAGCAAACTAATTTGTGCTCAGTTGTTTTTCAGTTTTTCCTCTCATGTGCAGTTTAAAGCAAAAATATACTTTTATTTTAAACAATACAGCTATAAGTCACATCTGTGTGTAGCTGCTACCCAAAGTGGATTTTTAATCTGTCTGTCTTCTTCCATTTTATACATGTAAATACAGTGATTGTGCACTATGTTATGCACAGTACTGGAGGTCTGGCGGATGCATCCTAAATGTCTTTGATGCAGGATTGAAGCTGCTGCTGCTCTAATGCACTGCTTTCACTGTGCTGGCTGTGTCGATCAAATGTTGTTATTGTTATAAAATGAAAGAAGGGGGAAGCCCAAACGTGTTTTAAGAGTTTAAATTAATTTGAACAGATTAGGTGTTAAATTCGTTTGAATTTCTTTTTAAGTGACAGCCCTACAACATGCATTGCGATCCTCACCTCTCTGACTCCTCTCTCATCCTGGTGGGGTTGTTCGCAATGTGGGGCACCAGCCTCAGGTACTCGCTGATCGTGTAGGCAGACGGTGGGTAGTACCCTCTCGGGCTTTTGACAAATAAACCCGGAATGGGCCCTGAGTCTGACACCCACTCTCCCCTGACCTGTCTGGCAAGAGTGTCAAACAGCACAGCCAAAGACAGGGCCACTACCCCCAACCCGCCAAGAGTGACGTTGCCCTTCCTGCCAAAAGTGGTCCTCAGGCCCTGGGTGAAGTCGTCCAGCTGCTTGGGGGTCAAAGAGGACTGAACTGCCTCGTAGTGGTTCCTCAGGTGAAATGAAGAATTCATTGACAACATGTTGGCAAAAAGTGGATTAGGATTGTAGTTCGGGAAAGGGCAGATATCTCGAGCTACGGAGGCCAGGAGGGCTGCATCCTCAGCAGGGCAGTGCATGTTCCCCATCTTGACGTCAGTCGGAGGTTTGATCGGTCTCTGCTAAAAAGATTCAACTACAACAGTTCCTCTGTGTGTGTCTGACAGACTGTCCCTGGACATTAATAGAGTGGGATCATGACGTTAAGTCTGTCGTTAATTATTAATTAGCTCACTCCAACATGTGTCTGTTCCTGTAACTTGCACTAATGTTTGATCTGGTCCTCGTCATGCCAAAGCAAATTGACATACTGACTTACTGGAAGTTGCAAAACAAGAAAAAACCTTGGAGCAGACTAATAAATTCAATTCAGTTCAGTTCAATCTATCTTTATTGGTATGAAAGTAAAACAAAAATATTGCCAAATCTCAATATAAATTACAAAAGATGAATTCATTTTAAATAGTTCATTAAATAAAGCAAATCAAAAAGTAAGAGTTTGTGTGTGTGTGTGTGTGTGTGTACATATATATAATATGTTTGTGTGTGTGTAAATAAAATGTGGTTAAATGTGTGTTTGTAAAAAATATTAGAAATAAAAATAAATAAATAAAAATGTGAGTGTGTGTATATTAATAGACAAAGAAAATTAAAAAATCAGTATCACATGTAAAATTAAACAAACATTGAAAATAATAATCATTTGAACCTTTTCAGAACATATATTTAATATATCTGTGAGTCTCTTCTGAGTTTCCACTGGTTGTTTTCTATGTTTAAATTGCATTGCATGTTATCTTATTGTGCAAATAAACCTTTCTCACAGCATTTTTATTTGTTAGATAAAATTTTTGGTGCGAGCTATTTTTCTGAACATTTTTATCAAATGCTTTAAAAAAGTGATGGGGACAAAATCTGCCAGCCACCTGTAGCTAACATGTTTGCCACATAGCAGATGCTAGCAGTGTCGCTCTTTACCTGGCCACGTTGGTTGAGCCACCTCTTCAGTCCAGACTGAAATACCTCAACAGTTACTGGATGGCTTGCCATGAATGTTGGCACAGGCCTTCCATGATGCCCAGACGATGTCTCCTATAATGACTTTGGTAATCCCCTGAGTTTTCCTCTTGTACCACCATTGACATTTCGTGTTTTAGGCGATGTCTTTACAAGAATTTGTTAGCCATGACATTCAGTACATTTGTCTAATACTTTGATTTACTTTGACCTGCAAATACTTTTTTCAACATTACCATAAGCCTCTGATTACAATTTTATTTAAAATAAATATAAATGATGTAGTGTCTTGGGCTTTTTTATTCTATGATAAGAGGACATTACTTCAGGATTTCTGCTCATGACCATTTTTGGATGGAAATATCATCGACTGTATTTAATAAAATAAATATACACACCAAAACATGCATAAAATGTATTCCACACCAAAAATTTAGCACAAAGCCTAATACTCTTACTTATGCATATCTGTTTTTTCAAAGATTTCACATGTTATTGAAAATTATGTTTTTTTATTCATAATTTCAGTTTTCTGTGCATATGGAAATGTTTACCTTCTGACCTGGATCCCTTTTGTACGATTTTACAGCTTAACCATCTGACCAGTGTTTACCAGCAAAGAGCAAAGGTGCAGCAAACTTGAGTATCTACTGTATGCATAACCTTGTTATTGTCAATAACTCTAACCCAAGAGTGACAGAGGCATCTGATGAAAGATTCCTGGCAGAATGACATGCAGCTCTTAACTCACCTGTGACTGAGTTTGTATTACTTTTAGGTTAAACTGAAACAACAACACTACAAATATTCTAAGAGTTCAACGTTTTTGGAAATATCGTTATTCATTTTCTTGCAGAGTGAGAGGAGAAGATCAATGTCATTCATGTGTTTGTAGGCTAAGTATGAAGCTACAGCCAGCAAAACTACTAGAACAGGGGAAAGACTTGCCTGTTTCAGTCCAGATTACCTTTAGAGTTCACTTACTAAGACGTCATGTCTCTCTTGTTTAATCCGTCCACAAACAGAAATTTAATAAAACAACAATTTGTTGGTTTGGAGTGTGTTCCATACTGTTACAACTTTTCAATGAAGACAAGTGCTCAGCATTTGTGTGAAGCATCTCCTCTGGTTGGAAGAAAAAGTTCCAAACTGCAAGTTATCCTTTGTACCCAACAAAGGTTAAAGTCAAGGGCAACTGGACTTGGTTGAAAGATACTGGAAGACGTTTCATCCCTCATCCCTCATCCAAGGAACTTCTTCAGTTCTGACTGACTGGAAGGGAAACTCAGCTATTTAACCTCAGTGGGGTCGTTTGCCAGGATCAGCGATACTGCTGGTTCGTTAGTGTTACTGGTTGCTGTAACGACAGTCGTTACAGTCGTTACAGTCGTTACAGTCGTTAGGACTACCCGAGGCCAAGCCTGAACAACCATCGTAGGTATCTTCACCTGAAACCAATAGGTTACGTTTGTTGAGTTTCCTGGGAAGTGATGAAAGGACAGGATTGTAAGTGGGGGATAAGTGGTGGCGTAGACCCCTCCTCTGTTCAATGATGGCTTCTCGACCCGTGTGTAGACGGCTTCTTTGACCCCTCTTTCAAACAATCCATCTTCTCTGTCTAAGATGTGCAACTGATGGTCCTCAAACGAGCGTCCTCTGTCCTTCAGATGTAAGTAGACTGCAGAGTCTTGACCTGAGGAAATGTGTTTGTGTAGTGGTTGTTTGGTCTCTCCAATATACAGGTCTGTGCATTCCTCACTGCATTGGACCGCATACACTAGATTGCTTTTCTTGTGTTTGGGTGTGCGGTCTTTGGGGTGTACCAGTATCTGCCTCAGTGTGTTCTTGGGTTTAAAGAAGACAGGGATGTTGTGTTTGTTGAAAATCCTCCTGAGTTTCTCTGATACTCCAGGCACGTATAGGGAATCACAATGTTGTTGCGTTTGACCTTCTTTTCCTCCTCCCCTGTAGTTTTGTTCTTCTTGGATCTTTTGGCTGTTTTCACAAAAGTCCATTTAGGGTATCCACAGGCTGTAAGTGCCTTCTTCAGGTGGCTCTGTTCCTTCTTTCTGGCCTGGGCGCTTGTTGGTATGTTTTCCGCTCTGTGGTGCAATCTCCTCATGACCCCTAGCTTGTGCTCCATTGGGTGGTGGGAATCGAACAGCAGATATTGGTCTGTGTGTGTGGGTTATCTG
Source organism: Lepomis macrochirus (assembly GCA_024633595.2). Classification (NCBI taxonomy): domain Eukaryota; kingdom Metazoa; phylum Chordata; class Actinopteri; order Centrarchiformes; family Centrarchidae; genus Lepomis; species Lepomis macrochirus. The sequence continues at coordinate 9,892,754 of JALXJV020000012.1, read as the reverse complement.
TAAACCCCAATCTGCAGGCTCCTGTCCTCTTCAATGTGTACAGAGCAGTCCAGGAAGGCCAAACTGTTGTTGTGGACATCTTCTCGTGTGAACTTGATGTTACTGTCCACAGAGTTGATGTGTTCTGTGAAAGCTTGCACTTCCTGGCTTTTAATTTTGACCCAGGTGTCGTCCACATATCTGTACCAGTGGCTAGGTGCTGGAGAAGCCATGCATTCCATGCATTTATGGACTACCCAAGATACACAAAGAAGGAGCCCCACTCAGGCCGATTACGGCTAACACAAGACAACACCCTGGACAACAGAACTAGCCTCAGCCCTGACCAGTTCTGTAAACTACTCGACATCTGTCTAAACACCACCTATTTCCAGTGCAACAGGGGATTCTACAGACAGAAGCTTGGCTGTGCCATGGGCTAAACAGAATCCCCGATTGTGGCAAACATCTACATGGAAGAAGTGGAGAACAAAGCCCTCAACTCTTTCAAAGGAACAGCACCAAGCCATGAATCAATTATTTTTAATTGGTTAATCTATCCATCCATTTTCTGTGCCTTGTCACAGCCGCACCGTAACTAAAACTATAACTTAACACAACATAACTGCGCTGTAATAACGTTATGCTTTATTAAATGTCACAAAATTATCAAAATAGATATTAGATTTATGTCAGTCCAGCGACTGTTACCTGATAACAAACTTGCCTCTCCTTCCCCGGTGCTGGCAGTAAGTCAGCCTGCTGAGTGAAGACAGACTCCGAGGAGGACCCAGCGGTGAGCGGTGAACGATTAGTTCATTCCTGCTCCACAGTAGCGAGATGTAACGTGAAAAATGAACGACTCAAACCCAGAGACCCACAGAGTCCTGAACTAATCAATTCTGTTTCCTGTGCTGGAGGAGATCATGCAGCTGCCATGCGACGAGTGAACGTAGGAGTCCAAGACTATTCACGCATGCGTAAAAATGAACCTGGAGTCACTCAGAACACATGCAGCTCGAAGGGCGTTACTCATCCAATTTTGGCTCAAGGATTAACGCCACTGCACAGACAAAACAGGTCAACCTTTTTTCATAATAATACTACTTTTTTAACTTTGTGTGCTTTATAATAATAATAATAATAACTTTATATGTCATGCAGAGATAAAGCATTTATTGCTTCGCAAATAGGATAGAATTAAAAACAGAAAATGAACAATAGCAATAAGTACAAAGGTTTTATAACATTACAAACAAAATAATAAAACAAACAAAACAAAACAAAACAAAATTTTGAATCGTAGTCACTTTGAAGTCTGTAGTTTATCTCCTGTAGTTTATCTTGTCTTATTCAGTTTATCTTGTCTGATTTTCAGTGTATATGTACGTTCATTTGACAGCGTTCATAGGCCACAGGTTCTTCTAGTATTGATGTTGTCATCTAACTCTGGCAGTGTAAGTGTATTTCTCTAAATGTCTCTTTGAACAAATCTTAGTGTGAGTTTATCTCATTCGGCCCTGTTCTATCGTTCTCAAGTAAACGCATATAGACACACTACTATGTTGAGAAAAACGCCGTAGCCTACCTACGCTGTAGCCTACCTACGCCGTAGCCTACCTACGCCTACCTCCATTTTCAGCACAGTGCCAAAAGTGGAGAGGATCTGGCTCCGGTAATCCTGCACATTGTTGGCCTCTGCCAGCAGGAAGGTGTATCACAAGAGTCGAGCGGAGGGAAGCTCCCTTGGAGGAGGTGGAGCCTGTAACGTGTGCCTAAACGCAGAGACACTCCCTCCGGGTTGTGCTACAGTCATAAGGAGCGTGCATAGGCCTCCTTATTAGCTAGTAGGTTTTACCGCTTAGTTCGTTTAGCAGGTTTGGGCTTTGTGGGGGTTTTACTTGTCTTTCCTTATCTGTCATTTTTTGTCATTGGATGTACTGCTAGCCCTTTATATGTCACATGTCAAACTTTACCATTTGTCCCTCCACATAGATCCATGTCACTTACTCACTTAGTTCAGGGATGAGTCACATCACTGTTACTACTTGGGATTGCAGGGGTGTGGGCAGAGCTCTTAAACGAGGTAAAGTATTTTCGCATCTAAAGTACCTGTCATATGATATTGTTTTTGCAGGAGACCCATATCCAACCTTCGGAGCAGAGGCGTTTAAGATCTGTGTGGGTGTCTCAGGTGTACCAATCCACCTTCTCCTCCAAGGCGACAGGGGTGGCCATTCTTGTTCGTAGATCCGCCCCATTTTTTCAATTTCAATTTCAATTTTATTTATATAGCGCCAAATCACAACAACAGTTATCTCACAGCGCTTTTCATAAAGAGCAGGTCTAGACCGTACTCTGAAGTTATTTACAGAAGCCCAACAATTCCCACCAAGAGCAGCACTAGGCGACACAGGCAAGGAAAAACTTTCTTTAAGAGGCAGAAACCTCGAGCAGAACCATGGCTCAGGGTGGGCGGCCATCTGCCTCGACCGATTGGGGGAGAGGGGGAGAGAGAAAGAGAGAGAGACAGAGAGAGGGCAAGAGAAAGACAGAGAGGGCAAGAGAGAGAGAGAAGGACAGAGAGAGAGAGCAGAGGGAGGCAGCCTACACAGTATACACAGAGGTACAGACAGTAAAGGTAATGTTGCTGTAGACTGAATGAAAAATGGTACAGATATTTATAGTAATGTTAATGATAATAATAACTAATAATAGCAATAGGACTAGTAACAGCAGTTTCAACTGTAGCAGAGGGCGTCGAGCAGGAACACGGGGGCAGCAGGAGACTGCCAACCACAGATCCAGACTCCACAGCTCCAGAGCCAGGAACACCCGCAGGAAGCGACAAAAGGAGAGAGGAGACGAGAAAGCACACGACCACGGGAGAGGGAAAAAATCGAGTAAGTAACATGCATTAATGGGATGAGGTTGCACTCAGAGGGACAGAGACAAGAGCCAGACAGTAAAGAGTACTAGTAAAATATGAGTCCAACCATATTCTGGGCGAAGCACTTTGAGCTGGGTGAAAAGGCTGATAAATTGCTTGCTAGGCAACTGAAGGGCATCATATCTGATAGGGCAATCGGAGGTCACTAAGACTAATGTTGAGTCAGTGTGTACATACGCAAAAACAATGTCGGACACCGTAGTTTTCTCTGGACCCCTGCCCAATCTGACCAGTGATGACATGTATAGCCGCATGTCGTCATTCCGCCGCTGGTAGTCGAGGTGGTGTCCAGCAAACGATGTGGGCTTTGTAGATCATTGGCAGACTTTCTGGGGAAGACCTGGTCTGATTTGGAGAGACGCCATCCATCCCACTTGGGAAGGAGCAGCTCTCATTTCTAGAAATCTGGCCAACTTTAGATGAGTTGAGACCAGGAGGCAGAGTCGCAGTCTAACACACTTCTCTGCTCCTCCGTTCCAGGAGTTACTTAGTGAAAACCCTATAGTGACGGTGTCTGTCCCCCGACCATTGAAATTATTTAAATCAAAGGTAAATAGAAGAGGAGCTGTGAATAAAATCCTCATAAAAATTAAAACCACAGGAGCAATAGTGCAAACGAATAGGAGAGTAAAATGTGGACTCTTGAACATCAGATCTCTCTCTTCTAAAGGTGTACTAGTAAATGAACTAATATCAGATTATGATATTGATTTATTTTGTCTTACTGAAACCTGGCTGGGTGATGGAGAATATGTGAGTCTAAATGAATCCACCCCTCCCAGTCATATGAATACTCACATTCCTCGAAGCACAGGCCGAGGAGGTGGAGTTGCAGCTATCTTTGACTCCAGCCTAGTAATCAGCTCTAAACCTAAACTAAATTAAAACTCATTTGAAAGCCTTGTTCTGAGTCTTTCACACCCAAGTTAGAAATCACTGCAACCAATTCTATTTGTTATAGTGTACCGAGCACCTGGTCCGTACTCTGAATTCTCATCTGAATTTGCAGAATTTTTGTCAACTTTAGTCCTTAAAACGGACAAAGTTATTATAGTAGGGGACTTTAATATTCATGTGGATGTTGAGAATGACAGCTTTAGTACTGCGTTTATCTCTCTATTAGATTCAATTGGCTTCTCTCACAGTGGTCATGAACCGACTCACTGTTTTAACCACACCCTTGACCTTGTTCTGGTATATGGTATTGAAATTGAACATTTAATAGTGTTCCCACAGAATCCCTCTTTATCTGACCACTGTTTGATAACTTTTGAGCTTGTATTGCTGAACTACCCTCCATTGGGCAAAAATTTCTATACAAGATGTCTGTCTGATAGTGCTATAGCTAAATTTAAGGATGCGATCCCATCGGCTCTAAATTCACTATCAGGTCACAAAGTAACAGAGGTTTCTTATGCTAATTTCAGTCCCTCCCAAGTCGATCATCTTGTTGATAGTGCTGCAGCCTCGCTGCGAACAGCACTCGACTCTGTAGCCCCTCTAAAAAAGAAAATACTAAAACAAAGATGGTTAGCTCCATGGTATAATACTGAAACTCACAAATTAAAGCAAATATCGCAGAAACTTGAGAGGAATTGGTGTTCCACCAAACTGGAAAATTCTCGTTTAATTTGGCAAGATAGTCTTTAAACTTATAGGAAGGCCCTCCGTAATGCCAAAGCAGCGTACTACTCGTCATTAATAGAGGAAAATAGGAACAACCCCAGGTTTCTTTTCAGCACTGTAGCCAGGCTGACAGAGAGTCACAGCTCTATTGAGCCAAGTATTCCCAAAACTCTCAGTAGTTACGACTTCATGAGCTTCTTTAATGATAAAATCCTAGCTATTACAAACAAAATCCACCAAGACCTGCCCTCAACTGGCACGGACTTAACTCTATACTCAGGAACTTTAGAAACAGCTGTAAAACCAGATATGTTTAGACTGCTTTGCTTCCCTCAATCTTTACCAACTAACTTCAATAATTTCTTCATCTAAACCATCAACCTGCCTCTTAGACCCCATCAAGACTAGGCTGCTTAAAGAAGTTTTACCCTTAGTCAGCAATTCTCTACTAGATATGATCGATCTGTCTTTATCAACAGGCTACGTGCCACAGCACTTTAAAGTACTTGTAATTAAACCTCTTCTGAAAAAGCCCAACCTGGATCCAGATGTTTTAGCCAACTATAGACCTATATGTAACCTTCCATTTCTCTCTAAGGTCCTGGAGAAAGCGGTCGCTAAACAGCTGTGGGACTTTCTACATAGCAATACTTTATTTGAGGATTTTCAGTCAGGATTTAGAGCTCATCATAGCACAGAGACAGCACTGATGAAAATTACTAATGACCTCCTAACTGCATCAGACAAAGGACTTGTCTCTGTATTGGTTTTACTAGATCTTAGTGCTGCATTTGATACCATTGACCATCAGATCCTATTACAGAGACTGGAACATTTCATTGGCATTAAAGGAACCGCTCTAAGCTGGTTTAAGTCTTATTTATCAGATCAATTTCAGTCTTCAGTCTTTGTCTTGGGGCCTAAGCACCTTTGTGACACGTTATCTAAAGATATAGTTGCCCTGGATGGCATCGCCCTGGCCTCCAGCACCACTGAGAAATCTTGGAGTTATCTTTGATCAGGACATGTCGTTTAACTCTCCCATTAAAGGACCGCTTTTTTTACCTATGTAATATTGCAAAAATCAGGAACATCCTGTCTAAAAATGATGCAGAAAAACTAGTCCATGCATTTGTTACTTCTAGACTGGATTACTGCAATTCCTTATTATCAGGCTCCTCGAAAAAGTCTATTAAGGGCCTGTGTCCACCAAAGCGTTTTTTGCCAGCTGAAAACCCCAGCTGCTCTTCTGAAAACGCCCAGCAGGGAGCACTAGCAGGCGTTTTTGAGGCCTAGCATTTATTTACAACTGCTTTGGTTGGTATGATACATTTGTTGTAGTTCTACCTGACTTTACTAGATGTAAAAGTGTCAACACAGAGTACTGCACTTGCTGTGGCCCTTGCGCTATATGAAGAGAAGGCTGAATCAGGTAGAGAAAGAGGACGGACTCGCTGTATGTGGGTTCATGTGATTTTGTGGGCTAGTAGGCTACGATCATTTAGTCCAAGAGCTGAGGATAATGGTCAGGCACCATCTTATCTTAAAGAGCCCATAGTACCTTACTACCCCACCAGAGCACTGCGCTCCCAGAATGCAGGGTTACTTGTGGTTCCTAGAGTCTCCAAAAGTAGAATGGGAGCCAGAGCGTTCAGCTATCAGGCTCTTCTCCTGTGGAACCAGGTTCCAGTTTGGGTTCAGGAGGCAGACACCGTCTCTACATTTAAGAGTAGGCTTAAGACTTTCCTCTTTGATAAAGCTTATAGTTAGGGCTGGCTCGGGTGAGTCCTGAACCATCCCTTAGTTATGCTGCTATAGGCCTAGACTGCCGGGGGATTTCCCATGATGCACTGAGCTCCCTCTCCTCTTCTCTCTCTCCCTCTGTGTGCAACCTCATCCCATTAATGCATGTTACTAACTCAACTTCTTGCCTTTCCCGTAGTCGTGTGCTTTCTCCTCTCGTCTCCTCTCTCCTCCTGTCACTTCCTGCAGGTGTTCCTGGCTCTGGAGCTTTGGAGTCTGGATCTGTGGTTGAGAGTCACCTGCTGCCCCCGTGTTCCTGCTCGACGCCCTCTGCTACAATTACAACTCTCGCGCTCTGTCTCCGTCCGTCCGTCTCTCTCTCTCTGTCTCTGTCCATCCGTCTCTCTCTCTCTGTCTCCGTCCGTCCGTCTCTCTCTCTCTCCGTCCGTCCGTCTCTCTCTCTCTGTCTCTGTCCATCCGTCTCTCTCTCTCTCTCTCTCTCTCTCTCTCTCTCCGTCCGTCTCTCCGTAGCTCTCTCTCCGTCCGTCTCGCCGTCTCTCTCTCTCTCCGTCCGTCTCCATCTCTCTCTCTCCATCTGTCTCTCTCTCTCTCCCCATCTGTCTCTCCGTCCGTCTCTCCCTCTCTCTCTCTCTGTCCATCTCTCCGTCCGTCTCTCCGTCTCTCTCTCTTCGTCCGTCTCTCTGTCCGTCTCCCTCTCTCTCTCTGTCCATCTCTCCGTCCGTCTCTCCCTCTCTCTCTCTCTGTCCATCTCTCCGTCCGTCTCTCCGTCTCTCTCTCTTCGTCCGTCTCTCTCTCTCCGCTCTCGTCCGTCTCTCTCTCTCTCCGTCCGTCTCCGTCTCTCTCTCCGTCCATCTCTCTCTCTCTGTTCATCTCTCCGTCCGTCTCTCCGTCTCTCTCTCCGTCCATCTCTCCATCCGTCTCTCTCTCTCTCGTCCGTCTCTCGGTCCGTCTCTCTCTCTCTGTCTCTGTCCGTCTCTCCGTCTCTCTCTCCGTCCGTCCCTCTCTCTCTCTGTCTCCGTCTGTCTCTCCATCCATCTCTCTCTCTCTCTCTCCGTCCGTCTCCGTCTCTCTCTCTCTCCGTCCATCTCTCTCTCTCTCTGTCCGTCTCTCTCTCTCTCTCCGTCCGTCTCTCCGTCCGTCTCTCTCTCTCTACAGTTGCAATTGCTGTTACTAGTCCTATTGTCATTATTACTGTTATTATTATCATTAACATTACTGTAGATATCTGAACCATTTTTCATTCAGTCTATAGCAACATTACCTTTACTGTCTGTACCTCTGTGTGTTTACTGTGTAGGCTGCCTCCCTCTGCTCTCTCTCTCTGTCCTTCTCTCTCTTTCTCTTGCCCTCTCTCTCTCTCTCTCTCTTTCTCTCTCCCCCTCTCCCCCAACCGGTCGAGGCAGATGGCCCCCACCCTGAGCCATGGTTCTCCTCGAGGTTTCTGCCTCTTAAAGGAAGTTTTTCCTTGCCTGTGTCGCCTAGTGCTGCTCTTGGTGGGAATTGTTGGGCTTCTGTAAATAACTTCAGAGTTCGGTCTAGACCTGCTCTTTATGAAAAGCGCTGTGAGATAACTGTTGTTGTGATTTGGCGCGCTATATAAATAAAATTGAATTGAATTGAAAATTGTTAAATGCACACACTATGTGCACCGTGTACCAGCTGGACACATCACAGCCCACACACTCATCACCTCAAGGACACTTCAGAGAGCACCTCCACACTCCAACAGGGCGCCACACAAAGACACGGCTCCGGAAAAAGCTGTGGAGTTGGCAGAGCACCCCCGACATAACCTGGAGGTTCTGGTGGGTAAGACCACATGCGGTCTGACTTCATCACCTGTCACCTCTTGAACAGACCAGTGTCGTCCTTATAGATTTGTACAGGGGGGACAGTCCTCTTTCTGTGTCCTCTTTGAGCCAGGAAATGTCAGCAGATGGGAAGCCATTGGGGTTTTCCCACAGACGCACCCAACCCTCTAGCTCCACCTGCAACAACACAACATTTGGTTATCATTGTGTACAAAGTTTAAAATAAAATTTTAAAAAAGAATCACGTTAAGCAAATTGTTCTCATTTACATTGTTTGAATATGAGGATATCACTTAGAGGGGAGTCACTCAGAGTTGATTCCATGGGACAATCATGCCCTGTGGTTGTGGATGGGGGCTCGCTAGGCTGGCTAGTGGACACATGCTACATGGGCTGGACAGGGGCCTCACGCTTTTTGGTCCTGACAGAGGCCTCAGGCTGTGTAGGAGCCTAAATGCAGTTTATTGATAAACAGAAATATTACACTAAGTAGCCTGCAATAACTATAAAGTTCATATGTAAAACAGTCATTTACATGTTCATTGAAGTAGAAGTAATTTCTCATATTTAAAATGTGTGTGGATGATTTACACTGTATAAAAATCTCATTTATATTGCATTTGGGAAACAGACGAATACTGTATGACTGTTGTTTCCTATTAACTGCATGCACTTTAACTGCTCGGGGACACTCTCACAAGAAGGTTTGGAACAGGCAAAGCGGAGAGTGGAGCCTTGTTACTATTGTTATTAAAAACACGGAAAAGATGAAAAAAACATGTGAAAAGTTATTTTATTTAAGTGAATGGTTCTCCCAGAAACTTTGTGTGAAGCCAGATACTGTTTTCTGGGATGGGACACTTAATAGACAGAAGATTTTGAGCATTAAACACTTAATATCCTGCATTCTGGTGAAAATTTCTCCTCACCCAGGAGGAATTTAATATCTAAAAATTCAGATGGCAGGTGACAATTCAAAATATAATAATAGATTATAATGTAGTGAGGCTCTCAGCCATTCTTATTGCTTTTAAATATTTTTCTCCTGTAGATCAACTTATTTAATATCATCCCTGCTGAGTCAACACACATGATTAAGTCTTCCCTCCTCTTTTGTGGGGTAGTAACCTATTTAAATGTGTTTGTGGCCCCTTTTCATCTCAGTTATAAATTAATCCGTTTCAGTTATTGACTGGACTTTATTTTCCATCCTCAGTGTTTTCCACAGAATGACAGTGTAACTGTAGCGCAGCTATAGGCTACAGCCTGCTAGCCTTGAAAACCCAGCTGTATTTTAACATTAACTTAGCTCTCCTTTTTAGCTAGGCTCCTTACTACTTACTAATAACTTTTAATAGCTGGGACACGAGGGAGAGGATGTGCTCCGCGAATATGCGCTGCCTGCAGCTCTGCAGTCAAACACGATTTTAAATGGGCCTAGAAAAAATCAATATGTGGCGGTCAGCGTTGATATTGTGGCAGGCCGACACAAATATATGAACGTATGGGAAACACTGAAACTTATCTGCTCATGTTCAAAACTTTCTGCACATTCAGAATCTCGATATATTTAATATATTAACAGCCTATAATAAAAAAATATTGCCATTCATCATTTCTGACCATTTAGCAAAGCTCTGGTATCCTGCAGTTAGTGTTAAAGGGGCATTATGTTTCCAGCGGCCACAAGCGGTGTGGTTCTAAGATTGCAACCAGGTGTGTGCTCGTACGCTGTAACACCAAATTCTGTGACCATCGTATTTTGTGACTGTAGGGGTCGCTGTTGCCACTGGACAGCTTGAGCTTACTTATACCATAGACTGTATATGACACATACAGACGACTTTGTTAAATAAATTCACATTTGAACATTTCAAAAATCACTTGTCACAGCACCCAAACCATTTCAGGTGACTCCAGTGGCAACAGCAGTCACAACCCCTACAGTCACAAAATACGATGGTCACAGAATTTGGTGTTATACCTGTAACAAAATCTGTGACCTATCGGATTCTGTGACCCAAATGGGAAGTTAAGTGCCTGAGGCTTTGTTGACAATATGAAGCAGCTGCGGGTTGGTTGGGTTTAGGTACTAAAAGTACTTGGTTATGGTTAGGAAAACATAGTCGTTTGGGTTTTGGTCACAGAATCTGATAGGTCACAGATTTTGGTGTAAGTCACCTGAAATGGTTTGGGTGCTGTGACAAGTGATTTTTGAAATGTTCAAATGTGAATTTATTTAACAAAGTCGTCTGTATGTGTCATATACAGTCTATGGTATAAGTAAGCTCAAGCTGTCCAGTGGCAACAGCGACCTCTACAGTCACAAAATACGATGGTCACAGAATTTGGTGTTACACCGTCAGAAGCGCTTCCCTGTGATGGTGACATCATGTACAGATCCTTGGGTTGATGTTTCCGACTTTGCTGAAAATAAAGACACGTGCGACGGAGGGTCTCTCTCTCTCTCTCTCTCTCTCTCTCTCTTTCTCTGCCATGAATGTTTAGGTTGTTTAGGATGCAATGTTTCCAGAGCACAAAGTCACATATAAACTATAAAAAAAAATATAGAATTAATTAATAATTAATTAATTTAATGAATTAATAATATGATTATTAAGTTGCTTTATACAAACAACAATGGTTCTCTGTTTGTTGCATGAGGAAGTTCATTTAGCAGCAATGATATGGCAGTAAGTAGGAGAGTTTCTGTGTCTGATTTAGCTCTCTCACACATTGGAGCAGGTTTTTAGTCTTTCTTCTATTGCTACTGTGGAATGAAGTTGTTTCAATATAAACTAGGCCTATGTTGTGTGTGAGTGTGTGTATATAAATATTTATATATAAATGACCAAACTATAAACTATTAAAAAATTAAAAGTAGCTTAGATGTAACTAAGCTACTTTTGCCACATTGCTGTAGCTTAGCTTGCTACATTTCACTGGGGGGTAGCTTCTGTGTAGTGAAGCTTCATTTAATGTAGAGTATGGCACTGGTGTAGTCTAGTTTTTTCTAGTGAGCATACTGTGATTTTCCCCTCTCAGCCTCATACTCCCCCGTTCCACCGTGATGTCCCATAAGCGCCATGACCCTCACTAATAGTATGTACATAGAGAGCATTCTGAAGAACTGCTTAGGCTGTGTATTACCAACTACGCAAAGACTTTAACATCCAATGACAGTTACAGGTACCGTGGTATAAAGACAACATTATAGGCATCTGTGAAATTGTATAGTATTGTACAGTTGCACCTGCACATAAGTAACAAAGGAGCAAATTTGTAATCACTACACGGGGCAGTGTGGAACAGTGGCGGTTCTAGACCAATTTTATTGAGGGGGCCAGACTGGGGCCAGTTGTCTTGCCAGAGGGGCACATTCAATCGGAGACAAATGAGACAAAGGAAAAGTTCAAATGTCCCGTTTAGTACATAATGTAATGTTTTAGTATGTTTCAGTAACTTACAGTTATTTGTTTCAAGTAACAGGATCTTTTCAGTAACTTAGTTATATATTCATTAAATTACATTACACAAAACAAAACATTCCTGTTAGACCAATCGCATTTTGTGTATGAAAAGTGCTGTGATAGAAATTAAAATTTCCAGCAATATCCGAAGGCTGTCCATGCAATGGAAACATGGATTACAAGGACAAAATATTGTCTACAATGCTGCATTCAGTTTAATTTTGTCGCAAGAAGATACATCACTATGGTTACTGTAGACCAGGGCTGGTCAATTATAAATTTAATTGGGACGGATTTTAAAACCAGGACACAGAGATGGAAGAAAAGCTATATTTTAATGCAATAAACCATCAAAACCATCCTGAGCAAGCTTTTAATGCAATTGGATATCTTCTAATACACATATAATGCAATTGCAACTGTAAATCACATGAAAATAAACTAAAATACTACACTTATCATACAACATTATCAAATATGACAGGCGAATTTCCAGATTTTGGCAATATATTGTTAAAATGTTGACTTTTATTGATAGATATCTTTAAAACACTTTTTCTGTCCATACAACCAAGATCCAAATGAAAAAATCCTGAAATATTGATAAAAACAGGATTCATCAACATTCCTGTCACTAAAAGCACTCCCAGGCTTTACAGGCCTGTAGATTGCGATCAATCGGTCTGGCTTGAGCAGACCTTTCATTTGATACCCTGCATGTCTATATATCCCGATCAACGGATCGGCCACAAAATGCCAAAAAACACCTTGTGTTCTCAAGCGTCATGTTTCCTCTCTGCAGAAAAAGACGAGAGCAGGCCGGCAGCTGGCCGCTATTGCGCAATAATCAAGCTGGCGCCCGAGTAGACCCGAGGCAACAACTTCGGCGCATTTCGGAGTTAAAAAGGCGGAATTTTTTGGGGGGGATCTCTGCTTAAAATACAGCCAAACTAAGCTAAATAGTTACTAAAGACAGACAGCTTTCACTTCAGCTTGTTTTTAACAATAAGCTATTAGCTGAACCAGCGCTGTACACTAACGAGAGGAGTAGTCATCAGTCTCGGTAATGTCCACTGATCAGCTGGCTGACTTCGTTCCGTCTGCGCGCGTGTGTGTGTGGAGCGGAGGCGCTCTGCAAACAGAGAGGAGCGGAGAGGCTGCAGGTCCGACAGTAAGTGTTGCGCCTTGATTGGCGGTGATCGGTACAGCGCATGTGAAACTCAACAGAGATGAGAAGGAATGGTTCAGCCTACAGCAGCTCACTCTGTAGATACGTTCATACACTATGCATGTAGTGTAGGTTACTTTTGTTGTCATAAGTTAGATCATATGCTGGGCCACATGGAGGTTGCATCGGGCTTCGGGGCTGCCCGCGGTCGCTAATTCATTAGGACTGCCGTAGACTTGTCGTTCAGAGGGGGGGCCATAGGGGGGGGCGAGGGCTTTGTTAGGGGGGCACTGCCCCCCCCCCAAACCGCCCCAGGTGTGGAAGGCAACCTGCAGAGAAGGTACATTTACAGCATTTATACAAACTGAACAGAGTTCATAACACATCTGTGATTGAACAGATTTGTAATGCTGTCAGGGCTCTGGAACAGCCTGCCTGAGGAAATCAGGTCAGCTTAGTCAGACTCTTTTAAGTCCCCTCTTAAAACATATTTTTATAGGAGATCCTTTCCAGATCTTGCTTGACTTTATTTTACCCTTTTATTTTATTGTATTTTACTTATTTTATATTTATCTTAAAAGTGTATTTTAGTCTTTTCAACGTTTTCTTGCTTTTATATTGTTTTTGTATTATTGTTTTTTTGGGTATCCTTGTTGTTGTGTTGTGTAAGACTCAATAACGACACCGTGTAGCTTCGTTCGAGCTGCCTTTACTTAACTGCCGCAAACCTTACACTTTCCACCTTTTGCCGTAAACCACTGCTGTAAGCCTTAAAGGCACAGTAACCTGTCACTAGCAGTGCATAACATAAAGTCCAACAGGACACAATACTGAACATTTTCAGACATAACATTTTCCCCCCGCCCCCCTGGAAACTGAAACACAACATCTAGCCCACATTCCCCAGTGTCCCTATCACCCTGTCACATAGTCCCCATGCCAGACAGGCGGGACCCTCATCCTCTGAGGTCGTGCTGGCCGAGAAACTCGCGCCGGGGTGCTGGTGGATTACCCCCCACCGGTTAGCTCTTGGCCTGGGTTGCCAACCTAGAGCCACTGCTGGGGACAGAGGTGCTGCAGGTGCTGAGGGGGCTGTGACTCTGTGCAGGCGGTTTGAGTGCCAACGAGTCCCATTCTCAAGTCTGTAAGAGGCCGGCCCCAACTGCTTAGTCACTCGCAGGGGCTCTGACCAGTATGACTGTAGCTTATTTTGGCGGTGGAGGTGTTTGATCCTGACCCAAACCCCCGGGGAAAGTGAGGGGGTCTGCACTCTGTGCTTGGCATCAAACCTCTTTTTCATCTGAGCCTGCGAACCCTTCACTTGAGCTCTGGCTTTCTGGACCCCTGGGCTCCGACGTGCAGAAGCTGGTTCAGCTCTCAAGCAGTCCAGTGGTTGCTTTAGTTCACGCCCAATCATGAGCAACGCTGGTGACACTCCTGTGGTGGAATGCTTGGACGCCCGGATGGTCAGGAGAGTTTGGTTGAGTGCGTCGCTGAAGGTTTTCCCTTCCTCCAGACAGGCTCGGATTCCATTTTTGAGAGTTTTATTCAGTCTTTCCACCCCCCCATTACTCTCTGGGTGATACACTGCCGTTCTGATGTGCTTGATGTTCCGTATCGTGAGAAACTCTGTGAACTCCACGGAAACGAATTGGGGCCCATTATCCGTTGTGATGACACTGGGGAGGCCCCAGCGCCCAAACAAGTTGTCCAGGCGGTCGATGATGGAGTGTGCAGTGATGGAGCTCAGCTGAAAAACCTCAGGCCACTTCGAATGAAGATCGTGCACAACCAGCAGGTAGCGAGCGTGAGCAGGTGCCCCGTGAAGTTCACCACAGAGGTCGACCTGAATATGTTCCCAGGGTGACGACGGCCAAGCTGTCGGGGTGAGAGGGGCTGTGGCTGGCTGACCAGTTTTCCCACTCAGGAGGCAGCAAGCGCAGTTACGAACCAGCTCCTCAACATCAATATCTATGTGGGGCCACCACACTGTGTCACGGCAGCGCTGCTTTACCTTGACCACCCCCAGGTGCCCCTCGTGCGCCATGTGTAGTACTCTGGACCTGAGACACTCTGGAACGACCGCACGGTGGCCACGGGCCAAGCACACTGCCCCCCAGCAGGAGAGCTCATTGCGGAAGCGGTAATAGGGGAGCAGCCTGTCATCCACTTTGGCAGGCCAGCCGTCCTGGACGTAGGTACGGAGAGTTGTGAGGACCTCATCAGCAGCTGAGGCCTGCTGCAGCTCCGCCAGAGTGACTACTGAACTGAGGGGCCCGTGCAGGATGTGGACCCAGTCTTCGTCGCTCTCTGTGTCTGGTGTCACTTTGCCCGTCTCCTCCGTCACCGACACAGCTCTAGACAGGAGGTCGGCCACCGTGTTGGCCCGCCCAGGCATAAACTCCAGACTGAAGTTGTACTGGTTCAGCCTGTCAGCCCACCTCAACAGTCTCATGGGCCTGTGCCCCGAGCCTTGAGTCGCCAGCAGTGCCGTCAGCGCTTGGTGGTCTGTGCGGATGGTGAAAGGCCTCCCGTAAAGGTAAACATGCCAGCGTTCACATGCCCACAGGCAGGCTAGAGCCTCCCTCTCCCCCACTGAATACTTCTGCTCTGCTGGAGTAAGTGCCCGTGAAGCGAAAGCCACCGGGCGTTCCACCCCCTCTTGAGTCTGGGAGAGCACGGCGCCTAACGCCACCCCGGAGGCGTCACAGGTGACCATGGTGGGCGCGGTCAAGCAAAAATGGGTCAGTGTCGGTGGGGACGTGAGCTGCTGTTTGATGACGCGCACAGCTTCGTGGCAGGCCGGGGTCCAGTCCCACGTAACATCCTTCCTGAGCAGCCGGCGCAGAGGGGCCGTTGTGTCAGAGTAGCGTGGCATGAATCTGAGGTAGTAGGCGGCCATCCCCAGGAAGGAAGACAGCTGGGATGGTGACTGCGGGTCTGGCAGGGACAGAATGGCCTCAGTGTGGGACATAATCGGGGGCGATGCCCTTCTTTGAGAGCCTGAAACCCAGGAACTCAACCTCCTCAACCCCGAACATGCATTTCTCAGAGTTCAGTGTGACCCCATGCTGTTCAAAACGCTGGAAGACCTGCTCCAGGCGATCGTCATGCAGTGCGGTGGAGGGCGCCATGCACCACCACATCATCCAGGTAGATGGAGACACCCTGGATACCAGCCAGTATGAGTGACATTATCTTCTGAAAACAGCTCGGGGCTGATGAAAGTCCAAATGCCATGCGCTTAAATCTGAAAACCCCCACGTGCGTGACAAACGCTGTGAGGTCCATGCTATCTGGTGCCAGAGGGACCTGCAGGTAGCCGTTACGTAAGTCCATCTTACTGAAAACAGTGGAGCCATGGAAATGGCTAGTGAGCTCCTCAGCCGTGGGTAGGGGTACTTATCAGGAATGATGGCTTTGTTTACATCTGTGAGGTCGACACAAAGTCGCAGACCACCCCCCCCCCTTCTCTTGGCAATCACAAGGTTAGACACCCATGGCGAGGCGTCGACGGGCTCTATGACGTCCGCCTCCACCAGGCGGTGCAGCTCGGCCTCCACCGCGTCACGGAGGGCAAGAGGAATGCGCCGTAGGGGTTGAATCACAGGGCGGACTGACAGATCAACAGTAGGCTGGTGTACAAATCCAGTCATGCGGCCCAGCCCGTTGAACAGTTGTGGGTAGCGGTCAGGCCAGGAGGCGGCGACCTGCAGTACATGCAGGCCCCTTGCATCACTCACGGTAAAGCCCAGGGCAAGAAACAAGTCAAGGCCCATAATGTTAGCTCCCTTCTGGGTGATGCAGAACTTAGTGTCGGGCGCATATTGTTGATCATAGCTGACGGGGAGGCAGGCCACACCCAGAGTGGAGATAGGGAAATGGCCGTAGCCTAACAGGGGTTTAGCCGCTGCTGCCAGAGGCACATGACTGAAGAAGCGGTCGTATGTGCATTTGTTCAGGATTGACACTTTAGCCCCTGTGTCCACAAGGAGTGGGATGAGAACTGTGCCCACACGGCATGTGCAGAGTTTGAATGAAGGCTGTGAGGTCTGTACAGTGTTTATGGGAACAGCAGCAGCATCATGGCAAGCAGGAGACGAGCGACAGCAGCGTGCAAAATGGTTCAACTTGTTGCAGTTACGACAACGTTTCCCATGGGCAGGACATGACTGATCTCTAGTTGCATGTTTAGGGGAGCCACAGTTGCTACAGCTCTTGTGCCCACTCTCCCTGGGCCACCTGTCCACCCTCTGTACATCCAGACTGTCACTCACCCTGTCAGCCGCCTCGGCAGTGTCTGTGTGCTGAACTGACGGTGGTGATGATGTCGCAGGCTCGTGCACAGAGCGGCCGAACTTGCGCGCCTCGATCAGGGCCGTTTCCAACTGCTTTCCAAGTACTAACGCGTCCGCTAGCGTCATGGAGTCTGGCTCTAGTAAAAGTCTCTCCCTCAGTTGGGTACATGACGTTTTCTCTATTAACTGGTCGACTATAAGTCCATCCTCCAAAGCCCCAAAATCACAGAGTTTAGCCCGCTCACGTAATGCCGATACGAAATGGGCAACGGTCTCACCCGGCATTTGGGTCCGCTGACGGAACTCAAAGCGGTGCATCCGCCGGCTTCTTCCGGAGCTGAAGTGAGCCTTTAAGGCAGCCGTGGCTGTGACGTACTTATCATCCGATAAGGTGAACGTGGCTAAGATTCGCTGTCCCTCCTGCCCGAGACAATGGCGCAGGAGCGCGCACTTCCTCGCCTCCGCTAGGTCCGAGTGTCCCAAAGCCAGCAAATAATCCTCAAACGACGTCAGCCAGCGATCCCAGGGAACCGCGGGATCACCAGGAACAGGTAAGAAAGGTGGCGGTGGTGGTAAGACGAGTTCAGACATCCTCGTTCGCCAAATGTTGTGTTGTGTAAGACTCAATAACGACACCGTGTAGCTTCGTTCGCGCTGCCTTTACTTAACTGCCGCAAACCTTACACTTTCCACCTTTTGCCGTAAACCACTGCTGTAAGCCTTAAAGGCACAGTAACCTGTCACTAGCAGTGCATAACAAAGTCCAACAGGACACAATACTGAACATTTTCAGACATAACACTTGTCTTTATACTTTGCACTTTGTAACTTGTTTTCGAGAAGTGCTCTACCAATAAAGATAATTATGATATTATTATTATCTTTTAAAACATGTTTCTGAGCTTTGTATTTAACTCACCCATTAAACGAAAACATATACCACTAATAGGTGTCAGGAAAAAAAATGATAATTCAAAATGGGATTTTGTAAATTGTTGGTTGATACTGTTTGTGGCATTATGTTAGTACAACTATTCAGAATCTGAATCTAAATCACTTGTAACGGCCAGGTATGTGTAGGACTACACATACAATTTGACTCCGGTCCTACATTATTCTCAGTGTACGCTACAAGCATAAACAAACAGGACAACAAGCTCAGCAAAAAACAGACACAAACTACCATGTACAGACACACAAACATATTTGTAGACAGACAGTATTGTAATAGAGCAGTGCTATTGGTGCTGGAAATAATATTTTGTGCAGGTATTTGAATGAAGGCCAACGTGACGTAGGTCGTTATGGGTGATACGATACAGTAGGCCTATGTCTTACAATATGAAGAGCTTCTGAGTTTATGAATAGATAGTAAATAAGCTGTAGGTAGATGTTTAATTTGGCGTACAGTGCTCTGTGGCGCCCACCAGAGGGGAGAAGTGTGTCTATGGTGTGATGGGTCTGCGTTGATGTTTCCTGCCCATTTCCTGGACAGCTACGTCAAGTTTTACCTACCAGCCCTCCCTGAACTGCAGCAACTAGCCACAGCAGCAGCTTTACCCACAGTCTGAAGGTAAGAGGTATTTTTTAAACGCTGGTCCAGGTGAATCGAGATTGGATCAATAAATTAATGGGCGCATTATTGATCACAAGTAGGCTACTGAACGACATTCTGGCAGCACGGGTGTTTTACTTTCAGTAAAGTGTAAACATCCGTCATATTTTTGCACGGACAGTCTTCTTGTTACACTTCATTCAGCTTGCACCTTTAGATTGCTCTTCATTTAAATAGTTTTAAGCTTACTCATAGGCCGACTGAGTCCATGACTACATCAATATTTCTGGCTTGATTTGTGGTTCTTAACATTACAGATTGAAGTCGAGCACTGACTTTCAATCGTTCCTCCCTGGCTCCAAAAACAATGACTTCAATTTTATCTTTGTTTAATTGGAGAAAATTCTGGCACATCCAGTCGTTGACCTGCTCAATACAGTTACTCAGCGCCTGTATGGGATCATAGTCTCCTGGTGAAATGGTTATGTAAATCTGTGTGTCATCTGCATAATTATGGTAACATATTTTGTTATTTTTCATAATCGGAGCCTATAGACACAAAGTAGTCCCTGTTCTTTATGTGGGATTCAAACCAGTTTAGTTCTGTGCCAGAAAGTCCAACCCAGTTTTCAAGTCTGTCTAGTAATATGTTGTGGTTGACCGTCTCGCACTGAGATCCAATAATACTAATGCCGGTTTCAGACCAAACACGAGTTTTCACCTCGCAGCGCTTTCCTCGCGTGAGTGAGTTTACACTTAAGATTCACAACAATACGAGTTTAAACTTTGAATTACTTGCAAAAAATTGTGGTCTGCAACATTAAAACCTGCCAGTTTAGTCCACTGCGACGGGACGAGACTGTATTTTTTCTCCTTCAGCTACTTGTGGTGCTTCATGGGAATGGGAAGTCAGAGTATCGCCTCTAAAATTTTACCCTCATTGCGTTTACTGTGTAAACTCTAGAAAAGCGAGTCTTTCTAGGTGGAAAAATGTTTATTTCTCTGAGGAATACACAGTGAACGTCTTGTTATTGCAGTGGTTACACATTTACAAGAGGGATTTTCTGTTGTCGGACTCACCCTGAAAGCAACTTCGCTGCGACACCAGCGAGTGACGTCAACCCTCCTCGCGCTGTGAGTTGCAGGCAGTTTGTGCCAAAGCGGACACATTGGTAGTTTCAATCGGCTATAAAAATGTTACGTTAAAAACTGAAGCCCTGTCTTGCTCTGTTGGGGACTGCTGAAGTTAAGGTGTGTGGAATTATTCGTGAGCTTTCTGTGTGATCACAGGTGGTGTCGGCTAGTTTCGTTTTCATTCAGTTTTGTCTGTCAGACGGCGAGGGGTTAACTTACTTCGAGCGAATCAGTAACATAATGCTGTACAGGGCATGTAGTGAAATATTATGAATTCTCTTTAAATAGCCTAATGACGTTAGTCTCATATAACGTCTTTTTTTCTTTACATGTCAGAGAACACAGACCTGTGGCAGAGATTCTGAATGTGCAGAAAGTTTTGAACATGAGCAGATAAGTCACGGTATTTCCCATACGTTCATTTATTTGTGGCGGCCGCCCAATATCAACATATTGATTTATTTACCAGGCTTATTTAAAATCGTATTTGACTCTCTATCTCCCTCGTGAACGCAGGTGCACAACGCAGCCAATGTCGAAGACCCAGCTAATAGAAGTTAGGCCTATTATCAAGCATGTAAGGGGCCTGGCTAATAAGGAGAGCTAAGTTAATGTTAAAATACAGCAGGGTTTTCGAGGTTAGCTGTACAGCTGCAGCACAGTTACAATGTGGGAAACACTGACAGGAGCAAAAGTCCGGTCAATTACTGAATTAAAACGGATTAATTTATCACTGAGATGAAAATGGGGCACAAACACATTCAAATAAGTTACTTCCCCACAAAAGAGGAGGTAAGACTTAATCATGTGTGTTGACTCAGCAGGGATGATGGAAATAAGTTGATCGACAGGAGAAAAATATTTAAAAGCAATAAAAATGCTTGAGAGGCTAACTACATTATTTTCTATTATAATTATATATTTTGAATTGAAACCTGAATTTTCAGACATTTCCACCCTAAATTGGTGCAGAAAAGGCAAATCTTCACCAGAATGCAGGAAATTAAGTGTTTAATGCTCAAAATCTTCTGGGGGAGGACCCCCATACCCACACTTATTAAGTGCCCCATCCAAGAAAACAGGATTTTGCTTTATAGGCTAAACAGTTTCTGGAAGGAATATTCACTTATTAGTTAAATATAATTACTTTTTACATCGCTTTTTTGTTACCTTTTCCATGTTTTTAATAACAATAGTAACAATAAAAAAATCTAAATATATTCAGAGTAAATAGCCAACATCTTTATTGATGGGGGGCAGTAAGGGATCTGGATAGTGGATAGGGGGGCGCTGGCCCAAAAAAGGTTGAGAACCACTGCTCTAGATTGCTCTTTTTAAGAGTGGCTTAATGACTGCAGTTTTCAGGGCCTGTGGGAAAAAAACCTGAGAGGAGAGACATGTTGACAATTTGTAGTAAATCTGAGGTCATGCATTTAGACACCTTTTTGAAAAAACCTGTTGGCAAAATATCAAGGCAGCATGAGGAGGATTTCAGATGTTGTATTATGTCCTCCAGGTTTTTATGGTTAATAGATTCAAATTGTCTCATGCTATATGAATTGTTTTTAAGTGGCCACAGGGATTGGACATATCCTGTACCTGACAGGGAGCCGCTGATTGCTTGTCTAATTGTTTGAATTTTGCAAACTGGGCACGTGCATTATTAGTGTTTTTGGTGATGATGTCAGAGAAGAAGGACCGCCTTGCATTTCTCAGCTCTAAATTATAAATGCGAAGTCTCTCTTTATAGATGTCATAATGAACCTGGCGATTTGTTTTCCGCCACCTGCGTTCAGCTTTTCGACACTCTCTTTTTTGAGTTCTAACCAGCGTGGCATTTCTCCATGGAGATCTTCTCTTACCAGAGACCACCTTCACCTTGGCTGGTGCAATGGCATCAATAATATTTGTAATTTTAGAACTGAAATTATCCACAAGCTCATTGACTGAGACCTGTGGAAGGACAGGAGTCGGGGAGAAAGCCTCAATAAATTTTTCACTAGTGTTTTCAGTGATATGCCGTTTTGTGATCACCTCTGATTTAACATTTGTGTGCACGCAGATAGCACTCTCAAAGAAAACACAGGAATGATCAGAGAGAGCAACATCAGTCACCACAACCTTGGAAATGTTGACCCTTGGAGATGGACAAGTCCAAAGTGTGCCCCTTATTGTGCGTGGACTCCGTCACATGTTGGGTCAGTCCATAATTATCAAGAACACAGAACAGTTCTTTAGTCCCTCTGTCCAGGGGGTTGTCAACATGGATGTTAAAATCACTAACAATAACCAGACAAGGTCAATACAGATTATAGACAGCAGTTCACCAAAGTCATCAAAAAAGTTTGCACAGTATTTATGGGGCCTGTAGATATTTAGAAAAATAGCTTGCGAAGAGGAATTCAGCTTAAGAGCCACATATTCAGGCAAACACATTTGTAGTAGAAGTATAACCTTTATTTATTGTCATGTCTTAATGTAATCAAAACTGTAAAAGCATGGTTGTTATAAATGTTCTTCTGATTTTTTGTCTGGTTAATATTGCAGAATATTGTCTCTGTCTGGAAGAACATTTCTGAGCTTGAAGGCTGGATGGTCTACATTTATTTGTGGTGTTTTAGTAACTTAGTGGTAAGTAAGTTTATCTTAAGAATTAACATTAATATTTGATACATTAAACTAGCTAATATATACAAGTAATAGTCATTACTTGGGATAGTCATTTTTTATTTTGTTTTTTTATATTTTCAGTTAAGTGAATGACTCTGCTGCAGAAGAAGCTACAAGAAATGTGTTATGTGCTAAACAATTTCAAAGCTGGAATTGTGAAAAATTACACGGCAGATTCATTAAATTGTACTTTGGGAGATGCATTTTTTACAGAGAGTGATGAGTTACGTGATGCCAAACTCTTTAATCCATATTGTGTTGCTGTAAACCTTAAAACATTTGTCGATTTGTTTAATTAATTTGTGTCATTGTTAAATGTTTGTAGGTGGAAAAGAGTTGCTCGCATCACCACTGTCCCAGTAAGTTTGCAGCAGCGGTTCACCACGCCTCCCAGATGATGAGTTTTACAAAGGAGGAGCCACCAGACTAAAAACAAGGAATATCCTGGCACACTTGGACAAGGTGTGTGTTTTACCAACGAATGTCTGTTCATCAAGTTCCATTTATTTTATTTACTTAGTTTCTATTCTCAAAGTTGGGTTGGGAGCTGGGTCTATACTACGCAAGCTATGATGACTTTCACCTTGATATTTTAGCGCAGATGTATATGGAATAGGAGGCGAGAACGAGTCTTCGAACCTGTGTGTCTGCCTACTGTGAAATTACCACATCAAACGTGACGTGCTAACGTGGATGCAGCTGTTGCTGCGTTCCATTTACCTCGGAGGTCGGAGCTGGGAATGACGTCACACCCGAGTTGACGGCGTTCCAGTTACAACCTCGCTCGGCCAGCTGTTTCTTTACAACTAGCCAGGTTAGTTATTGATACGCCGGTTGATTAAAAAACGCATTGTGCAGTATTTACTCACACTAACTGTAGCAACACGTCCACAGACAGCTGTTGGACAGCACTTTGTGTACAGACATTTCTGAAGCCGCCGGGTTTGCTTCTGGGAAAATTTACTTTTAAGAAGCTTCCCAATGGAAAATTCGACAAAACTAAGGTTGTTTGCACCTTGTGCAATGTGGAATTAGTTTACTGTAGGAGTTCTTCCAGTCTCAAGTAGCCTACCACCTAAACGCAAAGCACATCACACGCTACACACAAGTACATCTTATTGATGATTTATTTATTGATTATATTTTCATCACCAATTATCATAGTAGAACAGCTTTCTCAAGCAGTTTGTGATGCATTTTGGAAACAGGAGATGAGCCCCTGGTCTAATGCGCCACCTGGCTTGAAACCCGTTCGTACATATTCTGAATGCCTTCGACAGAATTCAAATGAGCCATTTTAATCTAGATTAATCTAGATTAATTTCAAGATTACAGTGAGATTAATCTAGATTAAAAAAAATAATCTATGCCCACCTCTAAGTTATAATATATAATTATTTGCGAAATATAAATAATTACTAGGGGTGTGAGGAGACACTTATTAGGGGATAACACAAGACACAATATTGGGTAATGACATTCTTCAGTACTGAATTATATGAAAATGTTGAGCAACAGTTAATTTCCTGGAATCTGGTGAACTTTCTGCACAAATTTATTGTGGAAATGCTTTTATTTATGTAAAAGGAAATTCAAAATTCAGGTGACAGGAGACAAATCAAAATCTTAAATAATATAATGCAGTGCAGCTCTCAAACATTCTGTGCTGCTTTCAGATATGTTTCTTTTCATGTAATATCATACCCAAACACTGGCTGTAAAATCAAAGAATGACAAGAAGAAGCAAGCATGAAGTTGCATGCTGAAATTTAGGTGCCCAAACAGTTTGCTTGTGCAGTGGTGCATCTCTGTTAATTGCTGTGCAGTTCAATAGTATTATAACCCCTCTCACACATTTTCCTTGTTCTTTGCTGCAGAAGAAAGCCGTTGAACCAAGAAGTGCCTGCATATTGACCTCAATGAAGACTCTGAAAACCTCATAAGGGAGTCCCTTGTAAGTATTTTACTCATCGGAGACTGATAATTTGATCGCTGTGTGTACTATTTAGAGCTGTTTGTAAACAAACTAATGTGACCAAACTCTTTGCATTGAACATGTCACCCAGTGCAGCAGATGATTCATAATTTTTTTGGGCACACACACACACACACACACACACACACACACACACACACACACAATACACAGTTAGTAGGGGTGGGAATCTCTAAACACCTCACGATTTGATTATGGGTCAGAGGGGGGCGATGCGATAACAAAACGATTCTCAAAGCATCTTGATGCATCTTTTTTTCTTATGTAACTTCAGGATAATTACTAAGTATTTAATTTGAACATTAAAATCCAAAAGAAACGTCTCCTAAATTAACCCTTTGCTAAGTCCCGCCCCCCTTCGTTACTGTTGCTAAGTCTGAAAAAAAACTGTCGGCACTGCCACTGTCTATCACTGCACTCCCTGGAGAAATATTGTCAAGTTTGTTGGAAAAAGCGATCTCAGAAAGAAGCAGACAGATTTGCAGTTGCGTTATACATTTGAAGATTGTATTCAGGCTGTCAGACTGACTCAAACTGACTCAGACGGACTCAGACTGATGTGAAAAAAAAAATGAAAGACAGATGCTAAATCCTACCGATCACACAATACAAGTGAAGCATAGCAATAAACAATATTAAGGATCAACACTGTTTTTGTAAACCTGGGTAGTCCTCTATTCATTATTACAATCATTAAAAAGCAGAACAGTAGGGCTTTATTATGTTACAGTCAGTAGGAAGCCAGCGTTAGCTCACTAACATCACAATAGGAACAATGCACAGCTGGCATATTTCTGGATTTATTTTAGGTTGTGGAAAGAGAATAAATCTCCTATCAACCTCTCTGGGTAGCAACTGTAACTATTACAAGATTCCCCAGGAATAGCAATAATGACTAGTTTGTATCCCTAATTTACTTTATTAACCTCAGCTCCATGGTCCCTCATTTCTTTAACATCCAGCTGTCAGACTCCTCACTGAACACTGAAATATAATAATCAGGATGTGCAGTATGTGTACAGGACAGAGCTGCACACCAGTGTAGTCTAAACTTTTCAGAATTTTTCTGTATTGTTTTTTGCATTGTCAATGTAAAAAAACTCTGTACACTATAGGAGCATTTCCTACATGGCATATAACATTGACTTACCGTATGTAAAATCTATTTTACTACAACTAAAACTGTAAAATTTCTAGCTGTTAATTTAAGTTAATCTAGGAGTGTTAATCAAATGTGTATTTTAATCATTTGTGACAGTTAAGCTACTGGTTATGATAGAGTTGATAGGTAAGGCTGGCGATTTTTTTCTATAATTTTCCCCCTAAATAGTAGGTATATTAAATTATAATCGTGGTGTTTTGGTGAGGGGTGTCCGACCGGTTTTGGTGGGCTGCCTCTGCCAAAAATGGCAGGGCCGATTTTTTTTTGTCCCAGTCCAGCCCTGGTGGCAATTGATCTTTCGCTCTGCAGAGAAGGTGATTGGTTGTCACTTTCCATCTCTCCAGGACGTGTACGCCTCCAGGACTCTGAGACATGGAAATCGTTAGGCCTATTTTAGGGGAGCTGAAGCCACCCTAACATGGTCCTAAACTCTCCAAAATAATGAATATATAATTTTTATTTATTTATTTATTTATTTATTTATTACAGTTTCAGACATGTACTCAACAAAGAAATGCAAGAATATTGATAAATCGCCTAATTCAAATGTAATTCATATTTATTGGTTTAAAATAATCCTTCTGGTTGTTTCCTCTGCTTCACAATTTTAATCCCTTCTGTGATCGGGCAACAGGACACTGAGGGAAGCTGCCTTTCATCGCACCTCTGCCCCTCTGCTCAGATCTTGGACCTCTTCCCAGCAGCTCAGCCCTCGCAACTTTGCTCAGCCATCGGACCTCTGCCCCGTATGAAGGTAAATATGGTGCAAAATGCTAGAGCTTGTGAACTTGATGTGAACTCTTGTAGAATACGATGTGAGAACTTGTAGAACAAAAATCTGTATTTATATCTTAAAATTTTCACTTGTAAACAATAGTCTCACACATGTGAGTTGAATTATAAACCACAAAAGAAAAAAAAACACAGGAGAGCTTGTAGAAAGAATCTGAAGTTGTATGTTGAAAATTTCACTCCTAGAAAATATTCACACACACCGATGTTCTGAATATGAAGTTGCAGAAAAATATGCACAAGTGTAGATTGATGTTTACATAAAAACAATGACAGCTGCAAACTTCTAATGCGACATTACTCATAGTATTTTTTTTAACTTGAGTCCTTTTTCCAGTAAAACCACAACTCTGTGATTACAACCTCTCGAATCGGTCTCTGCAACTTCACAAATGTGCTTTCTCCTGTTTCCTGTGACGAATCTGCGCGCCTGGAATTTTGCAACTTTTCTAGTGATACAGGAGGTGCAAAATAAATTTGCAGTTGTAGCTGGGACGGGGAGGGGCGGGGTGAACCAATGAGAAATTTTTTTCGGTTCTCCATGTCGGTGTAGATCGGCAATGGCACACCAAGCCAGGGTAAGTTTCTTTTAAATACATGTTTGGCAGGTTAGTACTATGATTAAAGCCTAAATAAATGCCACTAACACCTCACATTCCTTTAACCTGTAATACCGTTAGTAGGTAAATGAAAGTGACTTCGCACTTTGACTAACGTTAGCTATGTTAGTTAACTATATGTTATATCACGACGCTAAAGTTAGCTCCTGATTCGCAGCTTCCGATTCGGCAGTTAAGGGGAAAGCTAAGGGGAACTTAAGTGAAAGTTAACTTACGTTGCTGAGAGACCGATTCTCCGTTTTTGCACCTCTTACTGCTGTGGAAGCTGTTATGCATTTTAGACAAAGCCTTAACGCTGTCTGAAACGCTTTTTAGATTTGAAAAAAAATTTACTTTATTTGTACTTTACTTTGGACTAGATTGTCCCAGACACACTAAAGTTTTGTTAAAACATAGTTTCAGATTACTGAAACTTTTATTCCTGTTGTGAAAATACTATAAAGGGGCAATTTCACTAAGTTGGGCTACTGCATGTAGAGAAAAGGCCTTGAAATCAACCTTTTGTCATTTTTACAAATAAAGTAAAGTTTTTTTTAAATCTAAAAAGTGTTTCAGACAACGTTAAGGCTTTTCCTAAAATGCATAACAGCTTCCACAGCAGTAAAAGGTGCAAAACACGGAGAAGTCACTCAGCAACGTAAGTTAAATTTTACTTAGTTCCCCTTAGCTTTCCCCTTAACTGCCAAATCGGAAGCTGCGAATCGGGAGCTAACTTTAGCATCATGAAATAACATATAGTTAACTAACATAGCTAACGTTAGCCAAAGTGCGCAGTCACTTTCATTTACCTAATAACGGTATTACAGGTTAAAGGAATGTGAGGTGTTAGTGGCATTTATTTAGCCTTTAATCACAGTATTAACCTGCCAAACATGTATTTAAAAGAAACTTACCCTGGCTTGGTGTGCCATTGCCGATCTCCGCCAACATGGAGAACAGAAAAAATTTGTCATTGGTTCATCCCTCCCTCCTCCTCCTCCTCCCCCCCCTGTCCCAGCTACAACTGCAAGTTTATTTTGTACATAAGTGTCTTGCTGCCATGGCAGAAAGAAAAAAACGGATCAGTATCACGTTATAACATGATATTTTCACATTATTACGACATACAAACAAATCACGTTATAACAAGAAACGTTTCTTGTTATAACGATATACTATTTATTATGTTATAATGTGAAACTTTTCACGTAATAACATAAGTTTATTATTATAACATAAACCTTTCATGTTATAACATAACTTATGTTGTTATAATGTGATAACTGTGTTTGCATTGTTATAATATGAAAATCATGTTTGAATGAAGAAAGGTTTGCAAAGAACGGACAAATAAAGGAATATGGCTCATTTACAGGATTTGAATCAGTTCTATTTCATGCTTGGATTGAGACATGGAAAGATTTTGCAGTTACTGAGCACTGTGGATAATATTGTAATAAGTATGCCCACTCTCAGAAGGATTTTGAAATGCATGGGTCTATACAGAAGGAAGAATGAGTCCGACCCTCTGGCAGTAGCATAATTTCTCATTATTATAACACGAAAGAATTTATGTTATAACAATAAACTTATCATGTTATAACATGAAAAGTTTCACATTATAACATGATAAATAGTATATCGTTATGACAAGAAAAGTTTCTTGTTATAACGTAATTTGTTTGTATGTCGTAATAATGTGAAAATATCATGTTATAACGTGATACTGATCCGTTTTATTCTTTCTGCCATGGCAGCAAGACACTTCTGTACAAAATAAACTTGCAGTTGTAGCTGGGACGGGGGGAGGAGGAGAGGGTTGGACCAATGATAATTTTTTTCTGTTCTTAATGTCGGCGGAGATCGGCAATGGCACACCAAGCCAGGGTAAGTTTCTTTAAATACATGATTGGTAGGTTAGTACTGTGATTAAAGCCTAAATAAATGCCACTAACACCTCACATTCCTTTAACCTGTAATACCGTTAGTAGGTAAATGAAAGTGACTGCGCACTTTGGCTAACGTTAGCTGTGTTAGTTAATTATATGTTACATGACGCTAAAGTTAGCTCCTGTTTCGCAGCTTCCGATTCGGCAGTTAAGGGGAAAGCTAAGGGGAACTTAAGTGAAAGTTAACTTACGTTGCTGAGCGACCGATTCTCCGTTTTTGCACCTCTTACTGCTGTGGAAGCTGTTATGCATTTTAGACAAAGCCTTAACGCTGTCTGAAACACTTTTTAGATTTGAAAAAACTTTAAATTTGCCACACCACATTAGAGCAGGTCCAGATCCAAAACCACTATACCGAGAGCTCTCAAATCTGGACTAGATTGTCCCAGACACACTAAAGTTTCTTTAAAACATAGTTTCAGATTATTGAAACTTTTATTCCTGTTGTGAAAATACTATAAAGGGCAATTTCACTAAGTTGGGCTACTGCATGTAGAGAAAAGGCCTTGAAATCAACCTTTTGTCATTTTTACAAATAAAGTAAAGTTTTTTTCAAATCTAAAAAGTGTTTCAGACAGCGTTAAGGCTTTGCCTAAAAAGCACAACAGCTTCCACAGCAGTAAAAGGTGCAAAAAACGGAGAAGTCACTCAGCAACGTAAGTTAACTTTACTTAGTTCCCTTAGCTTTCCCCTTAACTGCCAAATCGAAGCTGCTAAACGGCAGCTAACTTTAGTGTCGTGGAAATAACATATAATTAACTAACATAGCTAACGTTAGTCAACGTCAGCAGTCACTTTCATTTACCTACTAACGGTATTACAGGTTAAAAGGAATGTGAGGTGTTAGTGGCATTTATTTAGGCTTTAATCACAGTACTAACCTGCCAAACATGTATTTAAAAGAAACTTACCCTGGCTTGGTGTGCCTTTGCCGATCTCGCCATTACATGGAGAACAGAAAAATTTCTCATTGTTCATGCCCCCCCTCCTCCTCCTCCTCCTCCCCCTGTCCCAGCTACAACTTCAAGTTTATTTTGTACATAAGTGTCTTGCTGCCATGGCAAAAAGAAAAAAATGTATCAGTATTACGTTATAACATGATATTTTCACATTATTACGACATACAAACAAATTACGTTATAACAAGAAACTTTTCTTGTCATCACGATATACTATCACGTTATAATGTGAAACTTTTCACGTTATAACATGATAAGTTTATTGTTATAACATAAATCCTTTCATATTATAATAATGAGAAATGATGCTACTGCCAGAGGGTCGGACTCATTCTTCCTTCTGTATAGACCCATGCATTTCAAAATCCTTCTGAGAGTGGGCATACTTATTACAATATTATCCACAGTGCTCAGTAACTGCAAAATCTTTCCATGTCTCAATCAAAGCAAGAAATAGAACTGATTCAAATCCTGCAAATGAGCCATATTCCTGTATTTGTCCGTTCTTCACACACCTTTCCTCATTCAAACATGTTATAACTATGCAAACACAGTTATCACGTTATAACAACATAAGTTATTATGTTATAACATGAAAGGTTTTATGTTATAACAATAAACTTATCATGTTATAACGTGAAAAATTTCACATTAAAGCGTGATAAATAGTATATCATTATAACAAGAAAAATTTCTTGTTATAAGGAGGAGGAGGGGCGGGTGAACCAATGACAATTTTTTTCTGTTCTCCATGTCAGTGTAGATCGGCAATGGCACACCAAGCCAGGGTAAGTTTCTTTTAAATACATGTTTGGCAGGTTAGTACTATGATTAAAGCCTAAATAAATGCCACTAACACCTCACATTCCTTTAACCTGTAATACTTATTAGGTAAATGAAAGTGACTGCACACTTGGTGTTAGCTATGTTAGTTAACTATATGTTATTTCACGACACTAAAGTTAGCTCCTGATTCGCAGCTTCCGATTTGGCAGTTAAGGGGAAAGCTAAGGGGAACTAAGTAAAATTTAACTTACGTTGCTGAGTGACTTCTCCGTCTTTTGCACCTTTTACTGCTGTGGAAGCTGTTGTGCTTTTTAGGCAAAGCCTTAACGCTGTCTGAAACACTTTTTAGATTTGAAACAAACTTTACTTTATTTGTAAAAATGACAAAAGGTTGATTTCAAAGCCTTTTCTCTACATGCAGTAGCCCAACTTAGTGAAATCGCCCTTTATAGTATTTTCACAACAGGAATAAGTTTCAATAATCTGAAACTATGTTTTAAAGAAACTTTAGTGTGTCTGGGACAATCTAGTCCAGATTTGAGAGTTCTTGGTATAGTGGTTTTGGATCTGGACCTGCTCTAATGTGGTGTGGCAAATTTAAAGTTTTTTCAAATCTAAAAAGTGTTTCAGACAGCGTTAAGGCTTTGCCTAAAATACATAACAGCTTCCACAGCAGTAAGAGGTGCAAAAACGGAGAATCGGTCGCTCAGCAACGTAAGTTAACTTTCACTTAAGTTCCCCTTAGCTTTCCCCTTAACTGCCAAATCGGAAGCTGCGAAACGGCAGCTAACTTTAGTGTCGTGAAATAACATATAATTAACTAACATAGCTAACGTTAGTCAACGTGCGCAGTCACTTTCATTTACCTACTAACGGTATTACAGGTTAAAAGGAATGTGAGGTGTTAGTGGCATTTATTTAGGCTTTAATCACAGTACTAACCTGCCAAACATGTATTTAAAAGAAACTTACCCTGGCTTGGTGTGCCTTTGCCGATCTCCGCCGACATGGAGAACAGAAAAAATTTCTCATTGTTCATCCCCCCCCCTCCTCCTCCTCCTCCTCCTCCCCCTGTCCCAGCTACAACTTCAAGTTTATTTTGTACATAAGTGTCTTGCTGCCATGGCAAAAAGGAAAAAATGTATCAGTATTACGTTATAACATGATATTTTCACATTATTACGACATACAAACAAATTACGTTATAACAAGAAACTTTTCTTGTCATCACGATATACTATCACGTTATAATGTGAAACTTTTCACGTTATAACATGATAAGTTCATTGTTATAACATAAATCCTTTCATATTATAATAATGAGAAATGATGCTACTGCCAGAGGGTCGGACTCATTCTTCCTTCTGTATAGACCCATGCATTTCAAAATCCTTCTGAGAGTGGGCATACTTATTACAATATTATCCACAGTGCTCAGTAACTGCAAAATCTTTCCATGTCTCAATCAAAGCAAGAAATAGAACTGATTCAAATCCTGCAAATGAGCCATATTCCTGTATTTGTCCGTTCTTCACACACCTTTCCTCATTCAAACATGTTATAACTATGCAAACACAGTTATCACGTTATAACAACATAAGTTATTATGTTATAACATGAAAGGTTTTATGTTATAACAATAAACTTATCATGTTATAACGTGAAAAATTTCACATTAAAGCGTGATAAATAGTATATCATTATAACAAGAAAAATTTCTTGTTATAAGGAGGAGGAGGGGGCCGGGGGTTGAACCAATGACAATTTTTTTCTGTTCTCCATGTCAGTGTAGATCGGCAATGGCACACCAAGCCAGGGTAAGTTTCTTTTAAATACATGTTTGGCAGGTTAGTACTATGATTAAAGCCTAAATAAATGCCACTAACACCTCACATTCCTTTAACCTGTAATACCGTTATTAGGTAAATGAAAGTGACTGCACACTTGGCGTTAGCTATGTTAGTTAACTATATGTTATTTCACGACACTAAAGTTAGCTCCTGATTCGCAGCTTCCGATTTGGCAGTTAAGGGGAAAGCTAAGGGGAACTAAGTAAAAGTTAACTTACGTTGCTGAGTGACTTCTCCGTTTTTTGCACCTTTTACTGCTGTGGAAGCTGTTGTGCTTTTTAGGCAAAGCCTTAACGCTGTCTGAAACACTTTTTAGATTTGAAAAAAACTTTACTTTATTTGTAAAAATGACAAAAGGTTGATTTCAAGGCCTTTTCTCTACATGCAGTAGCCCAACTTAGTGAAATCGCCCTTTATAGTATTTTCACAACAGGAATAAGTTTCAATAATCTGAAACTATGTTTTAAAGAAACTTTAGTGTGTCTGGGACAATCTAGTCCAGATTTGAGAGTTCTTGGTATAGTGGTTTTGGATTTGGACCTGCTCTAATGTGGTGTGGCAAATTTAAAGTTTTTTCAAATCTAAAAAGTGTTTCAGACAGCGTTAAGGCTTTGCCTAAAATACATAACAGCTTCCACAGCAGTAAGAGGTGCAAAAACGGAGAATCGGTCGCTCAGCAACGTAAGTTAACTTTCACTTAAGTTCCCCTTAGCTTTTCCCTTAACTGCCGAATCGGAAGCTGCGAATCGGGAGCAAACTTTAGCGTCGTGATATAACATATAATTAACTAACATAGCTAACGTTAGTCAACGTGCACAGTCACTTTCATTTACCTACTAACGGTATTACAAGTTTAAGGAATGTGAGGTGTTAGTGGCATTTATTTAGCCTTTAATCACAGTACTAACCTACCAATCATGTATTTAAAGAGACTTACCCTGGCTTGGTGTGCCATTGCCGATCTCCGCTGACATGGAGAACTGAAAAAATTTCTCATTGGTTCATCCCCCCGTCCCCTCCTCCCCCCTCCCCTTCCCTCTCCTCTCCCCCCGTCCCAGCTACAACTGCAAATTTATTTTGCACCTCCCGTATCGCTAGAAAAGTATCGCTAAAAAAAATTCCAGGCGCGCAGATTCGTCACAGAAAACAGGAGAAAGCGCATTTTTGAAGTTGCAGAGACCGGTTCGAGAGGTTGTAATCACAGAGTTGTGGTTTTACTGGAAAAAGGACTCAAGTAAAAAAAAAATACTATGAGCAATATTGCTTTACAAGTTTGCAGCTGTCATTGTTTTTATGTAAACATCAATCTACACTTGTGCATATTTTTCTGCAACTTCATATTCAGAACATCGGTGTGTGTGAATATTTTCTAGGAGTGAAATTTTCAACATACAACTTCAGATTCTTTCTACAAGCTCTACTGTTTTTTTTTCTTTTGTGGTTTATAATTCAACTCACATGTGTGAGACTATTGTTTACAAGTGAAAATTTTAAGATACAAATACAGATTTTTGTTCTACAAGTTCTCACATCGTATTCTACAAGAGTTCACGTCAAGTTTACAAGCTCTAGCATTTTGTACCATATTTACCTCCATAGCTGCCCCGCTGCTCAACCCTCGGACCTCTGCCCAGCTGCTCAGCCCTCGGACCTCTGCCCAGCTGCTGAGCCCTCTGCCCCGCTGCTCAGCCCTCGGACCTCTGCCCCGCTGCTCAGCCCTCGGACTTCTGCCCCGCTGCTCAGCCCTCGGACTTCTGCCCCGCTGCTCAGCCCTCGGACCGCTGCCCAGCTGCTGAGCGTTCTGCCCCGCTGCTCAGCCCTCGGGCTGCTCAGCCCTCGGACCTCTGCCCAGCTGCTGAGCCTTCTGCCCTGCTGCTCTGCCCTTGGACCTCTGCCCCGCTGCTCAGCCCTCGGACCTCTGCCCCGCTGCTCCACCCTCGGAGCTCTGCCCCGCTGCTGAGCCCTCGGACCTCTGCCCCGCTGCTCAGCCCTCGGACCTCTGCCCCGCTGCTCCACCCTCTGACCTCTGCCCCGCTGCTGAGCCCTCGGACCTCTGCCCCGCTGCTCCGCCCTCGGATCTCTGCCCCGCTGCTGAGCCCTCTGCCCTGCTGCTCTGCCCTTGGACCTCTGCCCCGCTGCTCAGCCCTCGGACCTCTGCCCAGCTGCTGAGCCTTCTGCCCTGCTGCTCTGCCCTTGGACCTCTGCCCCGCTGCTCAGCCCTCGGACCTCTGCCCCGCTGCTCCACCCTCGGAGCTCTGCCCCGCTGCTGAGCCCTCGGACCTCTGCCCCGCTGCTCAGCCCTCGGACCTCTGCCCCGCTGCTCCACCCTCTGACCTCTGCCCCGCTGCTCAGCTCTCGGACCTCTGCTCCGCTGCTCAGTCTTCATTCAAAGACATGTCATGTAGTAAAATCTTTGCAGCAACTTATGGCTTGATGATCCTGGAGAAGAAACGCTTGATCTTCTTCAGCCACTTCTTCCGGCATTTGACTTCAACAAAGTCTGTGTTTCCTTTATCATTGTTAGTGTTGTCCTCATGTATATTGTGACTAACAGAAGTAGGTGAAGCTGCCTTATCTGTGCCTGATGCTTTCTCATCTGTCCCAGCATAGTTGGGGTCTTTAAAGCCAGCACTGGCTAAATCGTCTGGTAGTCCAGTGTTTTTAGTTTCAGCAGCGACAATGTCAGTTGTGGCTGGTGGTTCATTTTCTTCAGTTCTATCACCAACTGAAAGTGTATCATCCAATTTAGTAATGGACAAATCATTCCAACCTATCACTTTTCTGGATGTTTCAAAGGGTCTGCATTCAACCGATGACTGCTCCAGTCGGTAGGCTTCCATGTCCAAACAGGCAAATGTCACATAAGGGTCTATTTTAGTGAGAAAGTTAGTGTTGCCCTCATGTGTATTATGACTAACAGAAGTAGCTGAAGCTGCCTTATCTGTGCCTGATGCTTTCTCATCTGTCCCAGCGTAGTTAAGGTCTTTAAAGCAAGCACTGGCTAATTTGTCTTGTAGTCCTGTGTTTTTAGTTCCAGCAGTGACAATGTCAGTTGTCTGCCCCGCTGCTCAGCCCTCGGACCTCTGCCCCGCTGCTCAGCCCTCGGACCTCTGCCCAGCTGCTGAGCCCTCTGCCCCGCTGCTCAGCCCTCGGACCTCTGCCCAGCTGCTGAGCCTTCTGCCCTGCTGCTCACCCCTTGGACCTCTGCCCAGCTGCTGAGCCTTTTGCCCTGCTGCTCTGCCCTTGGACCTCTGCCCCGCTGCTCAGCCCTCGGACCTCTGCCCCGCTGCTGAGCCCTCGGAGCTCTGCCCCGCTGCTGAGCCCTCGGACCTCTGCCCCGCTGCTCAGCCCTCGGACCTCTGCCCCGCTGCTGAGCCCTCGGACCTCTGCCCCGCTGCTGAGCCCTCGGACCTCTGCCCCGCTGCTCCGCCCTCGGACCTCTGCCCCGCTGCTGAGCCCTCTGCCCCGCTGCTCAGCTCTCGGACCTCTGCTCCGCTGCTCAGTCTTCATTCAAAGACATGTCATGTAGTAAAATCTTTGCAGCAACTTATGGCTTGATGATCCTGGAGAAGAAACGCTTGATCTTCTTCAGCCACTTCTTCCGGCATTTGACTTCAACAAAGTCTGTGTTTCCTTTATCATTGTTAGTGTTGTCCTCATGTATATTGTGACTAACAGAAGTAGGTGAAGCTGCCTTATCTGTGCCTGATGCTTTCTCATCTGTCCCAGCATAGTTAGGTCTTTAAAGCCAGCACTGGCTAAATCGCCTGGTAGTCCAGTGTTTTTAGTTTCAGCAGTGACAATGTCAGTTGTGGCTGGTGGTTCATTTTCTTCAGTTCTATCACCAACTGAAAGTGTATCATCCAATTTAGTAATGGACAAATCATTCCAACCTATCACTTTTCTGGATGTTTCAAAGGGTCTGCATTCAACCGATGACTGCTCCAGTCGGTAGGCTTCCATGTCCAAACAGGCAAATGTCACATAAGGGTCTATTTTAGTGAGAAAGTTAGTGTTGCCCTCATGTGTATTATGACTAACAGAAGTAGCTGAAGCTGCCTTTATCTGTGCCTGATGCTTTCTCATCTGTCCCAGCATAGTTGGGGTCTTTAAAGCCAGCACTGGCTAAATCGTCCTGGTAGTCCAGTGTTTTTAGTTTCAGCAGTGACAATGTCAGTTGTGGCTGGTGGTTCATTTTCTTCAGTTCTATCACCAACTGAAAGTGTATCATCCAATTTAGTAATGGACAAATCATTCCAACCTATCACTTTTCTGGATGTTTCAAAGGGTCTGCATTCAACCGATGACTGCTCCAGTCGGTAGGCTTCCATGTCCAAACAGGCAAATGTCACATAAGGGTCTATTTTAGTGAGAAAGTTAGTGTTGCCCTCATGTGTATTATGACTAACAGAAGTAGCTGAAGCTGCCTTATCTGTGCCTGATGCTTTCTCATCTGTCCCAGCATAGTTGGGGTCTTTAAAGCCAGCACTGGCTAAATCGTCTGGTAGTCCAGTGTTTTTAGTTTCAGCAGTGACAATGTCAGTTGTGGCTGGTGGTTCATTTTCTTCAGTTCTATCACCAACTGAAAGTGTATCATCCAATTTAGTAATGGACAAATCATTCCAACCTATCACTTTTCTGGATGTTTCAAAGGGTCTGCATTCAACCGATGACTGCTCCAGTCGGTAGGCTTCCATGTCCAAACAGGCAAATGTCACATAAGGGTCTATTTTAGTGAGAAAGTTAGTGTTGCCCTCATGTGTATTATGACTAACAGAAGTAGCTGAAGCTGCCTTATCTGTGCCTGATGCTTTCTCATCTGTCCCAGCGTAGTTAAGGTCTTTAAAGCAAGCACTGGCTAATTTGTCTTGTAGTCCTGTGTTTTTAGTTCCAGCAGTGACAATGTCAGTTGTGGCTGGTGGTTCATTTTCTTCAGTTCTATCACCAGCTGAAAGTGTATCATCCAATTTAGTAATGGACAAATCATTCCAACCTATCACTTTTCTGGATGTTTCAAAGGGTCTGCATTCAACCGATGACTGCTCCAGTCGGTAGGTTTCCATGTCCAAACAGGCAGATGTCACATAAGGGTCTTTGTTAGTGTGAAAGTGTTTCATAGTGATAAAACTGTGCCCTAAAGCTTCGTTGGGGGTGATTCTTTTTTCAGGATTCACTTGCAGCATCTGTTTGATGAGACTTAAAAAGGCCTGTGTGTCTTCATATTCAGCACCATTCTTTACTTCTGAGTGGGTCTTCGCCATGTCATCCAGACTGGTAAACTCGTTGGAAATCCCCTCAAACTT
This sequence comes from Lepomis macrochirus, assembly GCA_024633595.2. Taxonomy (NCBI): domain Eukaryota; kingdom Metazoa; phylum Chordata; class Actinopteri; order Centrarchiformes; family Centrarchidae; genus Lepomis; species Lepomis macrochirus. The sequence goes on along the minus strand of JALXJV020000012.1, from coordinate 9,854,933 downwards.
AATGAATTTGTCCAATGTGTCGCATTTGTAATCAAATACAGTTTTTAGCCTCCATGAATAGTATTTATTGGTGAAAAATCTGCGAGACCTTCCTCCGTCTTTCAGCATGTGTTCATCAGGCAGACCCTGCATCTGCACGATGACTCTCATGACCTCATATTCAGTCTTTGTTGGATAAAGGTGCTGTCCCAGGTACAGGAAGGCCAAAGTGCAACCTAGAGCCCACATATCGCTGGCCTCATTCATTGGGAGGCCCAACAAGTCCTCTGGGGCCCTGTAAGCAATGCATTGATCGGTGGTGCCATGCCTTAATTCGGAAATTGGTCCTGCTGCACCAAAACCAATCAGTTTCACCCTGAATGACTGCAACTGATTCACAAACATTACCTTTTCTGGCTTGATGTCTTTATGAGCCAGACCGATGCTCTTGAGAGCATTCAGAGCCACCAGGAGCTGCTGTGCGATAACTCTGATCTCAGATAAACACAGTGGCTTGAAGTCCTGTAGTTTCATGAAGTCGTACAGAGTTTTGTCGAGCAGTTCATATTCCAGACAACTGTAACCACACTGACTAAAATGCCAATTAAACCTGATCAAGTTGTTCTTGTCTGGGTCAAGAATACTGAGTTTTTCAATTGTGGCAAGCTCCCCTTTATCATGCACGGGGATGGTATCATGCATCATCTTCACAGCCACGTCCTTCTTGGCCCGCTGAAATAGTTTGCACCTGACCACATGCCCAGTAAATCCTTTTGCCAGGGGCGTCCTTATCTGATACATTCCTGATTTATCAAGAATAATGTTATTTTTTTTTATGGGAGGACGACTCAGTACTCTACCAAATATTCCAAAGGATTCACATTCAACCAATGAATGCTCCTGCTGGCATTCATCCATTGCCAAAAGGGCAGATTGCGTATAAGGGTCTAGGTAATGGGGAAAGTGTTTCATAGTGATAAAACTGTGCTCTAAAGCTTCGCTGGGGGTGATTCTTTTTTCAGGATCCACTTGCAGCATCTGTTTGAGGAGGCTAAAAAAGGCCTGTGTGTCTTCATATTCAGCACCCTTCATTCCTACTGAGTAGTCCTCCACCATTTTATCCAGACTGGTAAACTCGTTGAGAATCAGCTCATCGGTATTGGCGTTGTGCCCTGTTCTAAGGTAATATTCATATTTATCATTCAGCCTCCATGTATTGTTTTCACAGCTGAAAAAGTCCCTGGTCCTTCCTCTGTTTTTCAGCATGTGTTCATCAGGCAGACCATGCATCTGCACGATGATTCTCATGGTATGATATTCAGACTGTATTGGATAAAGGTGGTATCCCAGGTACAGGAAGGCCAAAGTACAACCTAGTGCCCACATATCGCTGGCCTCGTTCACTGGGCGGCCCAACAAGTTCTCTGGGGCCCTGTAAAAAATGTGTTGGCCGGTGGTGCTATACCTGAATGTGGAAACAGGTCCTGCTGCACCAAAACCAATCAGTTTCACCTTGAATGACTCCAACTCATTTACAAGCATTACCTTTTTTGGGCTGATGTTACCATGAGCCAGACCGATGCTCTTGAGAGCATTCAGAGCCACCAGGAGCTGTTGTGCGATTACTCTGATCTCAGATAAACACAGTGGCTTTAAGCCCTGTAGTTTCATGAAGTTGTACAGAGTTTCGTCGAGCAGTTCATATTCCAGACAAAGGCGGCCATGGTGTATAAAATGCCTGTTAAACCTTATCAAGTTGTTCTTGTCTGGGTCAAGCTTACTGACTTTTTTAAGTGCGGACAATTCCCTTTTACCAGACCAGGGGAATTTCTTATGCACAATCTTCACAGCCACGTCCTTCTTCCGCTGAAATAGTTTGCACTGGAACACTTGCCCAGTACGTCCATCCCGCAGGGGCGCCCTTATAACATACAGTCTTGATTGTGGCAGAGAGTTATTTTTTGTGATTGAATTAATCAACTTTAGTTTAGGTAATGCTGATCCCATTTCAATAAGTTAAATGTTTCCACCAGCTCTCATTCAGTATCCTACAGAACTTTTTTCTTTTTTTGTTGTTGTAACTTGTGCCAAAAAAAAAAACTACTTTGAGAACAAGGTATGTGAAGATATCACCCTGGGCTTCTGACTTAATGTATAGTATATATAAAGTCAGAAGCTGGGTAGGTCATTTGTATACTGAATGTCGAATAGATTATAAAACAACTACTCAATCCCAAGAAATGTGCCAGGTGATGTCACATTTGGAATGCAGTGTGACGTTATCTTCAAGCACAATATCACACCTGATTTAAAGAATAATAAATCAATGTGGGACGTCAAAGAACCTTATTATCCTGACGTCACATTTAGTATTGGTTTGAAATGGACCAAAACCATTATAGGCGCTGGGCCGAGGCCGCGTATCTGCTTTAGTTTTAGAAAATAATGATCCCTATCGAGGGAAAAGATTGCTTGAAGTTGTGAAGAATGTTTTATTCTTAGTCAGATTCCGTTTGTTGCCACTCGAAATGCTCACGCTATTCCCTAAATCATACATTTAAAATCGTTAAATTTACCGGCAAACTCGGCAGCCTACTATAGCAGACGAACCAATAGCACGCTTGCTTACTGATGAAACGATATTGTTGGAGCCATTCTGTGTGTTGGGATGGGGTGGCGCTGTGTTCTGCCACAAGTCTATTTAAGGTGGTGTTAATTAGTACAGGTGTGCAGTGTTGCCAAGTCCGCTTATTGTAAGCGACTTTGGGCTTGTTTTTCTGTAAAGTCGCTCACAAATATTGGTAGTCGCGGGTCGCGTTTTTTTGGGCTTGTTTCTAAAGTTTAGTTGCTTATTTGGGCTTGATTCCAGCTCCATAAGTTGTCAACGTAGGAGTTTCTCTAGCCCAGAGGTCACTAATAGGCGGACCGCGGTCCGGATCCGGACCCAGCCGCTGTCCTCTTCGGACCGCCAACCTACAGCCGATTTATTATTGAGACTTACTATTATTGAGACGGAGCGTTTCTATTTTAACCAGCGCAGCTTTTCTATCATTTACTGTACTGGTTTAGCGGCACAGGAAACTCACAGACCAAACGCATCGTTTCTTGTGATACTGCTCAGTCAATCAAATCTGTGCATGCGAAGTCGAAGTCCGCGATCCGCGAAAGTGATATACAGCGAAGGCGTTTCGGAAACGCACACCACTGTTTCCCACAGAATTACAATGTAACTCTGGGGAGGGGATGTTGACTACCAGTTATATACAGCGTGGTAGCCTCCAAAATCCAGCTGCATTCCAACATTTTTCAACTTAGCTCTCCTTATTAAAACTAAAAACTTTTTTAAGCTGGGTCTCCAACATTGACAGCATTGTGATGGACAGATTTGTGCAGCAGTGAGGGAGAGAGAGCGAGAGAGGTACGGGTGAGTGTTTTGTTTATTCTACTTTTAGTATTTATAACACACACACTGTTTTACTTATTTATTTTATTTTATAATATATACATATTTCTTTTTTTAACACAGATACTTTGATTAGTTTATGCTCGAATTCTTAAATGAAATGTATGGGGGTGATTGATATTTTATATGCATTGGGATGATTGTTATGTTATATGTATGATGCTTTGGCAATATTGTTCAGCAGTCATGCCAATAAAGCAAAATTGAATTGAATTGAGAGAGAGAGAGAGGGACGACCGAGAGGACGTGCTGCGCGAATGCGCTACGGTGCAATGCAATCAAATACGATTTTAAATAGGCTTATTAAAAAGAAACCGAAAACCAGTGGCGCTCAGCATTAATATTGTGGCGGCCGCCACAAATAAATGAATGTATAGGAAACACTGCACATGGAAAGAGGAGGCGAAAGAGAAAAGACATTTCACTAGAATGTAGAGATTTTTACATGTAGCCTACATTCCTCCCAAGGGCCGTTCAAAAACAGAATATCTCAGATCTCCAATGCTAGCAGGACAAGCTGGAGCTCATGTTTCTCACTGAACAAGAGAAAGTAGGAAAGTGGTTTATAAGAGGGAATGAAAGAGAAAAGGAGGCATTACAGCTGTTCATTTGATGTGTTGAATGTTTATTTTAAAATTGGTTAAGACTACACTTTATCACTTAAAGCTACACTTTTTATTTCATTTTTTCAAAAAAAAGGCACTTTATTTTAGTTTATATACTTAAACATTTATTATTTATTATCCCTCCAGTTTGATGTGAAAACTGGATATTGTTGAAATATTGTCAGTTGTTGACTAAAACATATACAGTATGTTGATACAACTATATGGCAGTGAATGATAACGTAAGTTAGTCGGTATGATGTTGCTTCGGGAAATTTTCTCTAACTGGACCTCTTTGAATTCTAATTGAATACCCCTGCTTTACACACACGTGTGCACGCACATGTGCACGCACCTGCGCACGCTCACACAAACACAAAAAATGCGGCCCCCTGGTGGTCACATAACTCCATCATATGTCTCGCAAAAATACAATAACTTCAACCATCGGCCTACAATGGGAAAAGGTTGAATCTGGTAGAATACATCAAAAATGTCAAATATAACTACTTTTCTTCTAAATGAAATGCTTTTATTACAGAATGCATGATTTTATAATGTAATGGCAGTCAGATCAAAAAGGTTGGTTTGAATGGAAGTCTGTTTGTCCAGTGGGAGTATTTTGAAAATGCCTCAAATAATTCAACTGGCATTTAAAGGGTTAAATTCATGCAACTTATTAAATGTTTGGTTTTTTTGAGCAGGAGAGAAGTCGTTTAAGTGATTTATGGAAAAAAAAAAAGAAAAAATATTGATGTATAGTGATTTAATAGCAGTTTGATTGTGCATGTATATTTTCGCCACGAAGGTGTCCAAAGGGTGCAAAATTTTAAATCTGACACTACATAAAAATTACTAATGCAATCAAATCAATTTTGTTGCAGATCTTTGACATATCCAAGACTCTAATCACCACCAAAGACCCACCCCCCTGCTGTTTATTTTATGGAAAATAATCCACTTTTTGTGTTTTTTTTGAATTAAATAATGAATAATACAAAGAATTAAACTGGCATTGAAAGGGTGAAAATCATGCAAATTATTAAATGTTTGGTATTTTTGAGCAGGAGAGAAGTTGTTCAAGTGATTTATGGAAAAAAAGCAGAAAAAAATATTGATGTATAGTGATTTAATAGGAGTCTGATTGTGCATGTATATTTTTGCCACGAAGGTGTCCAGAGGGAGAATTTGACACTACATAAAAAATACTAATGCAATCTAATCATTTTTGTTGCAAATCTTTGACATATCCAAGACTCTAATCACCACCAAAGACCCACCCCCCTGCTGTTTATTTTATGGAAAATAATCCACTTTTTGTATTTTTTTGAATTAAATAAATAATAATTCAAAGAATTACACTGGCATTGAAAGGGTTAAAATCATGCAAATTATTAAATGTTTGGTATTTTTGAGCAGGAGAGAAGCTGTTTAAGTGATCTATGGAATAAAGCAGAAAAAAATATTGATGTATAGTGATTTTATATCAGTTTATTTGTGCATGTACACTTTTGCCACAAAGGTGTCCAGAGGGTGCAAAATTTTTAATCTGATACTATATAAAAATTACTAATGCAATCAAATCAATTTTGTTGCAAATTTTTGACATATCCAAGACACTAAATATCACCAAAGCCCCACCCCCCTGCTGTTTATTTCATGGAAAATAATTAGTTTTTGTTTTTTTTGTTTAATTTAGTATGTTTTTAAAGGTGTTGATGTTTAAGGACTGTAGTGTTTATGTTTTTATATATGTTAAAATAATGTTAAGTATATTTTTAAATTTCTGGAGCCGAGCAAATAAACAAATATTGTTTAATTTCCCTCGCGACTTCCAGAACGAGAGGGCTGAAACTGTTGATAATCAATCATTTTCGCGTTGACTGCAGAAACACTGGAGCTTTGTAAGCCTTCGTTGTTTTAGCTAGCAAAGTAATACTTTGACTTTCTGAAAGGTGATACCAAGTGGATTATAGTGTGTCCGCAGCAAAGTTATCGTCTTTTTCCACTGGTAAGTCCTTTGCTCAGTTTGTGATTTTGATGCTAACTTAGCTAACTTGAGATTATGATTAACGTTACTTTGAGATTTGTTATAGCTAAGATTAAGATTTTACCTAAACACATTTTGATAACTTGCTGTCAGGACGCAAAATTGAGCAGGTAAATTAGTTAGTAGATCACACATTTTGACAGTGGTGGTAACTCATGTGTTTGGCTAAGCTCAGTCCGTCTGTAACGTTAAGTTAACGTTGGGGCACCTTAAGCAGTCAGCATCGGTAGTTTGGTGTTTTTCGTTCAAAGTTATATTTTAAACCGCTAGCTAACACTTAGCCACCTGATGCTAACGATACTTCAACTTTACCATTTAGCTAAACTCACTGGTGAATTTAACCTGAACAAACTTTCATCACAGAAGAGCAAAACACAAGATGACTTCAACAGTTAGACTTGTGGCGGTGTAACGTTAATGTTTCTATACCCGTTTCTCGATGCATTTTCCTCTTTAACTTAGTTGTTTTACAGAAGACAAATTAAAAATGTCCCGAAGTTAGTAACTTTGTTAGAACAGAAGCAAGTTACACTTGGAGTTCAGAGCCTTTCTAATTAGCGTAGCACATCTCAGTGGGTAATGTTAGGTACACTTTTTTTGACCTCCCTCAAGAGAAAACGTAACGTTAACGTTACTTGAACTTCATCATGACTGATTGTGAGGGACAGAAGGAAAAATCATAGTATGTTTTGAAAAGTGTTGATGTTTGAGAACTGTAATGTTTATGTTTTTAAATCTGTTGTTGTGGTGGACTAACGTTATGTTTACCTTAGTATGTTTTTAAATATGTTGTGTGGACTATAATGTTTAATTTAGTATGTTTTTAAATCTGTTGTTGTGGTGGACTGTAATGTTAAGTATATTTTTAAATTTCTGGAGCCGAGCAAATAAACAAATATTGTTTAATTTCCCTCGCGACTTCCAGAACGAGAGGGCTGAAACTGTTGATAATCAATCATTTTCGCGTTGACTGCAGAAACACTGGAGCTTTGTAAGCCTTCGTTGTTTTAGCTAGCAAAGTAATACTTTGACTTTCTGAAAGGTGATACCAAGTGGATTATAGTGTGTCCGCAGCAAAGTTATCGTCTTTTTCCACTGGTAAGTCCTTTGCTCAGTTTGTGATTTTGATGCTAACTTAGCTAACTTGAGATTATGATTAACGTTACTTTGAGATTTGTTATAGCTAAGATTAAGATTTTACCTAAACACATTTTGATAACTTGCTGTCAGGACGCAAAATTGAGCAGGTAAATTAGTTAGTAGATCACACATTTTGACAACCGTGGTGGTAACTCATGTGTTTGGCTAAGCTCAGTCCGTCTGTAACGTTAAGTTAACGTTGGGGCACCTTAAGCAGTCAGCATCGGTAGTTTGGTGTTTTTCGTTCAAAGTTATATTTTAAACCGCTAGCTAACACTTAGCCACCTGATGCTAACGATACTTCAACTTTACCATTTAGCTAAACTCACTGGTGAATTTAACCTGAACAAACTTTCATCACAGAAGAGCAAAACACAAGATGACTTCAACAGTTAGACTTGTGGCGGTGTAACGTTAATGTTTCTATACCCGTTTCTCGATGCATTTTCCTCTTTAACTTAGTTGTTTTACAGAAGACAAATTAAAAATGTCCCGAGTTAGTAACTTTGTTAGAACAGAAGCAAGTTACACTTGGAGTTCAGAGCCTTTCTAATTAGCGTAGCACATCTCAGTGGGTAATGTTAGGTACACTTTTTTTGACCTCCCTCAAGAGAAAACGTAACGTTAACGTTACTTGAACTTCATCATGACTGATTGTGAGGGACAGAAGGAAAAATCATAGTATGTTTTGAAAAGTGTTGATGTTTGAGAACTGTAATGTTTATGTTTTTAAATGTGTTGTGTGGACTAACGTTATGTTTAACTTAGTATGTTTTTAAATCTGTTGTTGTGGTGGACTGTAATGTTAAGTATATTTTTAAATTTCTGGAGCCGAGCAAATAAACAAATATTGTTTAATTTCCCTCGCGACTTCTAGAACGAGAGGGCTGAAACTGTTGATAATCGATCATTTTTGTGTTGAGAAGATCACACATTTTGACAGTGGTGGTAACCAGTGTTGCCAGATCTCGCGAGACAAATAAGCAACCAGGCCTGTGAAAACAAGCGACTTTTTCTACGGAGCCCCCCTAGGTTCCAGGAAGAGAAAAAAAAATAAACTGTGTGCACGGTTTTACAATCCTTGGGGACGGATGTTAAACTGTGGGTACAGATTGTCAATTTACATCTATGTGGACAGATTGGTAAACTGTGCGCAGTTTTACAAAACTGCACACACTGTACATTTTTTTAATTTTTATTTTCAACGTGTAACAGCTACCACCAGCATGTGTTTCACTCCGCTACATACTGCGCGTATCCGCAGTTTAATCCCGTAAACAATCCTGCGGTTAGATTGCGATAAAATGTTAACAGCTACAGCAGCGAGGTCTGACGTCTGCTTAGTCAGGGCGAGCTCCGACACCGGGCAGAGCCAATTATAAGCATGATGTGGGTGAGAAAAAACTGTCCCCTGTGTGTATGGGGAAAGGGGAGGGACAGAGAGAGAACAGGCTAGAGAAACTCCTACGTTGACAACTTATGGAGCTGGGATCAAGCCCAAATAAGCAACTAAACTTTAGAAACAAGCCCAAAAAAACGCGACCCGCGACTACCAATATTTGTAAGCGACTTTACAGAAAAACAAGCCCAAAGTCGCCTACTATAAGCGGACTTGGCAACACTGGTGGTAACTGTTAAAGTACGCTGACTTCCCCGAGTCCGTTAATGAGAAAGGATCAGAAGGAGATGAGTCAGAAGAACAGAAGCAAGTTACACTCGGAGTTCAGAGCCTTTCTAATTAGCGTAGCACATCTCAGTGGGTAGGTAGATACTTTATCGATGACCAGTTTTTACTTCACAGCCATCTTGTCCTACTGTTTTTGTTGTGTTTTCCAAGGAAACCTCTGTGGCATTGCTGTTTTATTCCCTCCTCTCTCGTTCTAACACTTTTTTTGACCTCCCTCAAGAGAAAACGTAACGTTAACGTTACTTGAACTTCATCATGACTGATTGTGAGGAACAGAAGGAGGAGCTGAAGGAGGTGGCGTTCACTGTACCTGAAGAAGTTCTCAAATCAAACTGTGTCTCCAAGGAGCAGGAGCGGCCTTACAGAAACTTGGCCCCTGTGGTTTGGTTCTGCTTGAAACAAACAACAAGACCCCGTAACTGGTGTCTGCAAATGACCCAGAAACCATATCCTTTTTTACTCCTGGGTGTCTAGAAATGCCAAAAATGTATGTGTAATAATAATTTCAAGCTTTGCTACATATCACACCATAAATATATTTCTGAATGTATCTAAAGGATTCACACAGGCATTTTTTCCTCACCTGACAGATTAAAACTTTTTGACACTGTAGGAAATCGGCCGTCATTAATCAACTTAGGTTCGTCTAGTAATCCTCCTTTGTTGATTAATTGTATGAATGAATGAATGTGATCTCTCATCCAGTGTGCTATGACTTTAACCTCTTCCTCCACGTGGTTGGATAAAGTGTCCATACTGATGATCCTGCTTAACTGTGTGACTCTGGGCATGTACAAGCCCTGTGAAGAGAAGAACATCACCCTAGAGGTCAGTGTGACCCCTGCACTGTTATTAGTGGACACTGGCAGTGGAATGTACATTTACTGTGTCATTAGCACCTTTTAAATTCAATTAAAAGTGTTTAATCTGCTTTTCCGCCCCTTGCATGAAAACACACCTTTTAAAACTGTTTACCTCAGTTTGTATTTTTGCAGTGTGTCCAGATACCTGTTCTGTCATCTTTCATGATGCATGATGCACGATTCATGGTGCATCTGCAATTTAAGTGACCAAAGAAAGTGACCATATCACGTCACATCTGAGACCAGCTAAATTATTGAGATAAAAGGCTAAAGATAATAAAAATGTTCTTCTCTATTAGAAGCACTTTGTCACCCTTGCTGTTTCTGGTGTATGTTTAATGGTACATTTTTTCTTTAATCTTGTATGGCCAGGTATTGGAGGATTTATGTTTCGCCTTCTTTATGGTGGAAATGCTCATTAAGATGGTGGCCCTGGGAGTCTTTGGCCATGAAAGAAGTTACTTCAGCTACAACTGGAACAAGTTTGACTTCTTGATCAACTTGGCAAAGTTAGTATCCCATAATACCTATGGCTCACATGGACAAATCACTCTGCATTTCCTTGGTCACCTTAGGAAAGCATCATATTTAATTTCTTAGTTTTAAGCGGGACTCTTACTTTCTATCTGGAAAATAAGAGTAAAGTTTGGACAGCTTTGGTCGAGCTGGCCTAAAGTTTTGACTATATTTTCGAACAGGAATTCCTCAAAAAGTGTTTAAACCATCCACCTCTTATGTTTTTATATTCAGTATTAGAATGTGTGTAATACATTTTCTGAAAAATAAGGCTCATCTCCCTGTTTCTGTCTGCAACTGTCTCTTCAGGATGTTGGATTTCATTCTGGCAACTTTTGGCATCCGCTTACCGATCTGTACAGCGTTCAGGCCAATGCGACTGATCGGCAGAGTAACAAGTAAGTCAGAACTTTAGTGAGTCCTGTCAGAAACAAGCTAGACTTTCCCCAACGCACCTAAGAAGCAGTTCACCGATCACAACAGAGTGGACCAGCTGACCAATCAGAGCAGACTGGGATTTTTAGGGAGCTGAAACCTATTCTAGTAAGACCCCCCCAAATAAAAGTATGGACTTGAAAATGATCATTAAATGGCCTCTTTAAATTAACATTAAAGGGGAATAATTTTGTATTTTCAAAATACTCTAAAATGCTGCATGAACTAAAAAAAAAAAAAAACTGACGGCATCTTTTTGTGTTTTGGTGCAGGCATGCGCAAAATGGTGTCCGTCCTCTTGACAACTGTGCCGATGCTTACAAACTTTCTCCTCCTGTACGTCTTTGTCATCCACGTCTTCTCCGTTGTGGGAGTTGAGCTGTGGGCGGGGCAGCTGCTCAACCGATGCTTCCTGGGGGAGGATATTCCTGCGTAAGGAAATTGCCTTTTTTTCACTTCTCTCTGATCTAGAAGTTGCACAAATGGCCTCAATATATTGCTGTACACTTTTACAACTTAATATGTAATGTGATTAGCAACAGCAAATCCTCACATTTATAAAGCTATTTAGATGATCCATTGTTCGTTAACTGTGTTCTTCTTAGCATCATGGACAATAACCCTGTCATGTCAAAACTATAAGATATGTAATGCAAGTGTGTATAAGCTGTTATCATTCTTTTTCCATACAGAATGTACAACGTGTCCTTGAGTCCGTACTTCAAGTCCAGGAACGATGAATATTTTCCTTTCATCTGTTCGCCTGTTGACAATCATGGGATGTTGCACTGCCATGACCTTCCACCTTACAAAAAGGGTGGGGAAACCTGCTCATTGGCTGCACCTCACCATGTTTCCCCTCTGAATGAGTCAGTCCCTACAGGGGCTGGGGCCACTGCCAACGCCTGTGTGAACTGGAACTTGTATTACAATGTCTGTCGTGCTGGAGACTACAACCCTCACTTGGGAGCCGTCAGCTTTGATCACATCGCCTACGCCTGGTTAGCCATATTCCAGGTACGCTTTGATATGTGCAGAAATATATTTGGATGTGAACATGTGGAAGGAAAAACATGGAAGGAAGTCAGAATTCTCTGCACTTGTCAGACATAAACTTTGTGGTTCTTGTTCTGTAGGATGGTGTGGGACTGACGTTCTTATCTGTCATCCTCTACCACCGTTTTATATGATTTAGCATCATCAAAGAGTCATAGCAAAGTCTAGCTTTCCTCTGGCTAGAGAGAGCTTATTAAAGTGTAGTTAAAATGCTGCCTTATAGTAACATTTTATTTGTATCCCTTTCTGTCTCTCTCTTTCCCAGGTTGTCACGCTGGAAGGCTGGATGGAGATCATGTTCTATTTCATGGATTGTTATTCCTTCTGGAGTTTCATATTTTTCATCCTCGTCACCATTGTAAGTTAAAACCTTGTTATTTGACCCTCCTCTTCTCAAAACACCATCACTTGTTCTTCTTGGTCTTGTTTTAACCAGACGAGTCTGTCTGTGTTGCCTGCTGTGTGTCTACAGGATGCAAAATTGTGATAATGATTTTATGTATTGCATTGTGAATTTTTATTGACTATATGTCTAATCATATATCTAAATAAATAGACTAACCTTAATCTTTTATAATATTCCTGATATCAAAGTAAAAAGTGAGGAAGAAATGGTCCTGTTAGATTTCAGAAAAATGTATGAAATGTTTGTGAATCTTATTTCCTCCACCTGCAGCTCTTAGTGTGCAGCTGGCTTAGTGAGCCAGTCCCACACACTCAACGATCTTTACATTTTTTCATGGTCACATAATTGTTTAATCAGCTAATATATATCCTGTTTGTTTTCATCAACAATTCATACATTTTTCTGAAATCTTATAGGGCAATTTTATCTTCACTCTTTACTTTGATGTTAGGAATATTAATTATTTTACATTGGCACTGACATTTTTACATGTATTTCCAGTTATTGAGTTTTTATTGTAGTTGAGGTGTTGTAAACACAACTGTTGCTGTCAAAATATAAATATATTCAATACTGTTCTCAAGCACCCAACACACCCCCCTCTGCACGTGCCTGCTAATCTCAACGGCAGCTGGGATTTAGGTCAGAAGATCCAGTTAAATATGCCATTATATTAAAAACTAGAATTCTTTAAACTTATCAACTTGAGTTGGGCCATTTTAGTTTCAGGATGAGAAGCAATAATTGAAATTTATTAGTGGTGGGCCGTTATCGGCGTTAACGGCTGCGTTAACGCGAGACTCTTATCGGGCGACAAAAAAAATATCGCCGTTAATCTATTCTCAAAGTTGGGTTGGGAGCTGGGTCTATACTAACGCAAGCTATGATGACTTTCACCTTGATATTTTAGCGCTGAATTGCACTATAGGGGCAAGAACAAGTCTTCGAACCTGTGTGTTTGCCTACTGTGAAATTACCACATCAAACGTGACGTGCTAACATGGATGCAGCTGTTGCTGCGTTTCATTTACCTCGGAGGTCGGAGCTGGGAATGACGTCACACCCGAGCTGACGGCGTTTCAGTTACAACCTCACTCGGCCAGTTGTTTGTTTACAACTAGCCAGGTTAGTTATTGATACGCCGGTTGATTTAAAAAACGCATTGTGCGGTATTTCCTCACACTAACTGTAGCAACAGGTCCACAGACAGCTGTTGGACAGCACTTTGTGTACTGAACATTTCTGAAGCCGCCGGTGTTGTGCCGAATTCTGCCTGCCTGCCGAGAATCGCATGCACCTCGCGGGTGCTAACGGTCATCTATGCTGAGAAAAGAGGTGGATGCAAATCTCAGCAGGGAGCCTACAAAATCTGATCTGCCGAATTATGCATCCACCTCTTTAGGTCCTTCTCAGACACTTTGCTGTGCTCATTGATCAAACAGCTTTATCACCATGTATGTACTGAATGTCAAGGAATGGTCCTTCTAGCCTAGTGTATTAAAATATTAAAGACTCTAAACGTTCATAAAATATATACTTCAAATCAATTTATCACCATTGATGAAGTCCACAAAGAATTTTACAGCATTTAAAAGCATTATTTGGAGGTGCATGCAATTCTCTGCAGCCAGGCAAAACTCGGCACAACACCTGGTTTGCACCTTGTGCAATGCAGAATTAGTTTACTGTAGGAGTTCTTCCAGTCTCAAGTAGCCTACCACCTAAACGCAAAGCACATCACACGCTACACACAAGTACATCTTACTGAACATGATTTATTTTCATCACCAATTATCATAGTAGAACAGCTTTCTCAAGCAGTATGTGATGCATTTTGGAAACAGGAGATGAGCCCCTGGTCTAATGCGCCACCTGGCTTGAAACCCGTTCGCACACATATTTTAAATGCCTTCGGCAGAATTCAAATGAGCCATTTTAATCTAGATTAATCTAGATTAATCTTGAAATTAATCTAGATTAATCTAGATTAAAAAAATTAATCTATGCCCACCCCTAAAATTTATACATTATTGCTGCTGTCATTTACACAGTCAAAGAGAGTTATTGATAACTGTGTGGGTTATCTTTTCCCTGTTGGGTTTAAATTAAATTGAAAGCAGTAATCCTAAATGGGCTAATGTTTCTGGTGCAGTTTCCTTGAAGAACATTTTAACTCCTTTCCTTTCCAACCAGATGGGCTCCTTTATCTTGTTGAACGTGTGCGCAGTTGTCGTCGCCACCCAGTTCTCTGAGACTATGGAAAGAAAGAAAGTCCAGCCACGTGCTGACGCTGTGTTCATCACTAAGCTCTTTGTCAAGTTAACTGGCTGGCTGGGGAGGATCACCAGGATATACAATAGGTCAGAAATTGTAAATGTCTTTTGTTCTTGTAATCGTTTAGTTTGCATTAGAGACACAAATGAACTAATTCATAAGCAAAAACACGCAACACACACTATCAGGGGGAAAAAAACTGAAGTCATAATTTAACCTGCAAAGAACACCCTCTATTTTAAGTTATTTTTATGTCTTTTCCTTTTACCAGGAGACATTATAACAAGGTCCACCCAGAAGGTGGGAGCATTGTGACATTCTTACAGGTGAGTCTAGTCAGCACCTTTCTGCAGCACCACCGCAGCAGCTTTGTTGCTTCACAGAAACGAAAATTCACTTAACTGGCTCCCCTGCCTTTCAGGCTGTGGTCTGGATACACATCAAGAATACAGCTGAGAGGACTGTAGACAGTAAACTCTTTAAAAGAGTGATGATGTTTATTGTTTGCCTCAATACAATCTTCATGGCCATAACGCACCACGGGGAGGTGAGGAGCAAAGTGTTTTTGTCTGCTTCCTACTGTATCCGTCTACTCGATGCTTCTGTACCTTTCAGGAGTGTAAGGTGCATGATAGACCTGAGCAGCTGAAAGGTTCAAAGCTAAAATGGCTCTGAGAGCTTCCTCAGCCATTTCCTGTAATTCAGGAAATTCTTCAGGTGTACCACCCAAGTAAAAGAAACCTGCATTTGAACATGCAGGTTTCTCATGTTCTCTTGCTTTCTGTTGTCCCCTCTCTCCATCTGTATCTATCTCACTGTCCTGTTTTTTTTTCCATCTTCTCTTCCTGCAGCCTGAGGTGATGATACATTTGTTAAAGATCAGCAACCTCATCTTCACCATCATGATTTTTGTGGAGGCCGTGGTAAAGCTTGTGGCTCTCACAGGGAAATACTTTAAGGACCGAAAAAATGTCTTTGATTTTGTCTTCATTATCATCAGGTACAATATTCCCATTCATAGATTAGTGTTGGACTTTCACTGGAGCATCCCATTTTGTGTTTTTGACCATGGCACACAAAATCTATTGCAGTATTAAGCTAAATTCCTTGTTTCTATCATATTGGAAGTGGATGACACTGACTCAGCAATTTCAGACTTCAGTGCTTGAAATGCAATCTATCTGTCTGATTCAATATACAGCATATTGAATCAGACAGAAGTTGCTGACAGCGTATTAAAATGTGCCTGTGTTTTTTTTCAGTTTGTGGGAGCTAATTACTAAAACTGATGGCAGGGTGTCAGTTTTTCTGCGGTTTGTGAAGTTGGTTGAGTACTTTCCCTACCTGAACAAAAAGCTGCAAGTACTGCAAAGTACCATGAATGGGGCAGTCCCACTCTGCGGGCTACTATTGTTTTTCATTTTCATTTTTAGGCAAGTACACTGCGTAATGCACTGATCTGTAGACATCTGTAATGCTGCAGGAAAACCCAAATGCTTTTCTGTAACTATAACGATGATCACCCACAGGATGCAGACATTTCAGTGACTCTGTCTGGATTCTCTTGTTTCTTTGCAGTGTACTGGGTATGCAGCTGTTCGGTTGTAAACTCAATTTCAAGACACCAGGCGGAGACATCAACATTGACCGCAAAAATTTTGACAGCCTGCTCTGGTCCATGGTCACAGTGTTCCAGGTTAGTCTTTGACTTCACAATTTGTGGCCTCCTCATTTTATTGCATCATCATGCAAGTTGTGCCTCAATCTCTGTCTTTGTTACTCTCTTCTATTAAATATATCAATCAAGCTTCTGACTCAGGAGGACTGGAATCTGGTGCTATACAAAGCCATGGCTGCTACCTCCCCATGGGCCACTCTGTACTTTATTACGATCAATATCTTTGGAAAACACATTGTTCTCAACATTCTCGTGGGGATAGTGGTTAAGAACTTTCAGACCAAGGTAATCCTTCTTTCTTTGTTTTCTCCAAGAGCTTGATTTTTTAACCTTGACTGAAAAAGTATGGCTCACTCAAACACTAACATACACACCTATGGCAATCTCCGTTTCTCGTTGATCCAGCGCTCCTCAAGTTCTGGTGAAGTTTCTTCCACCGTGTCTACCAGCTCCACTCCTGACGACTTGTCACCATCACAGACAGAAAACAAGAAAAATGTAAGTTCCTGGGAGTCAGATAATTCAGAATGTTGGTTTAAGAGCTAGTGTTAGTGAGCTAGTGTGTTGAGCAACTTTCTTACACTTATCTTTGCTCATCTCTGTTTCGTGTTGTTCCAGGACCCCTCAGCCTCTGACAAAGATTCTTCAGGATCTTTTGATGTTTTAAATAGGTGGCTGAATTATTCCCCCATGCAGAGATCTTTGTTCCTGGTCCAGAAAGTGCGCTGCTGGTGCAGAGAACGTGAAGATTGGTCACTCTTTTTGTTGTCTCCAGAGAACAGGTCTCATACACACCAAAACAACAAATAATTTCACTATCATTCGCTTAACCTCTGGTGTCATTTGGCAATCTTAGTGTTTCATTCGACCCAAACGAAATTATTTCATTTTCTGCCAAGTGTCAGGGTCCAGGATGCATTACCATTAATATTTATATCATTAGGAATTATTGTTATATGGGAACTAAAGACAAAAGACTCCTGAACAAAATATTAAGACCGGGGGAACAGCCTGTTTAAGTTTAAATGCAGTTTTTATAAATAAATTGCCTACTCTATTTTTTGTCTCTTGCTCCCATTTCTTCTTTTGGTATTTTGAAGCACTTACAGCCCGGTTATGATCCACCAGCGCAAAATGGAAATACTTGCAATGTTTCCCCCGGTCTTAAGATTTTGTTCAGGAGTGTAGCTAATTTGATTAACGTGTGTGTGTGTCTTTGTGTTTAGGTTCCGTATCTGTTGCCGTCGTGTGATCTCTCACAAGATGTTCGACTGCATAATTCTGGTGTTCATTTTCCTGAACTGTGTCACCATTGCTTTGGAGATGCCTGGCATAGACCCTAAAAGCTTGGTGAGACACAAATAAACTGCATGTAACCTAACACACAGAGTGGTCCACACACACCAACACACACACCCACACACCTATCCAATCAAACTGGACGTGATGTATTTAATAAAACCACTGATATGTAGTAGTAGTTTGATCAGATGTGATACAAAATAGACACACAGGTTTAAACTGAATCTCACCCCTCTCACCTCTCCCCTTAGGAGCGATGGCTGCTGAATTTCTCTAATGATCTGTTCTCTGCTGTCTTCCTGGCAGAGATGCTTGTTAAGGTAAACATCATTCTTGGGAATTCTTTAACTTTTTTATATTTTCTATCTTATAAACTATTTTTGTAGCTCAGATTTTCAGTGTTTTGTGGAATCTATAATGTTTTAATTTTAAATTGGTGTATTGTTGCTTTATTACCAGGTTCTAGCCCTTGGTTTGGTGATTGGAAAACAGAGCTACTTTCGGTCCCCCTGGAACATCATGGATGGTTTTTTGGCCAGTCTGTCTTTAGCCCACTTTATTATAATCCTGTTCAGTACAGTTGACGATCACATTCTGGGAATCCTTAAAGTTTTCCGTCTGATACACATCCTTCAACCACTGAGGTATCATTCATTTCTGTGTATAATTTGATGTTTGTTTTCTGTTTACATGTGTTGATACCAGTTAACATCTTCATGTACTGTCTGTGTGTACGCAACCCATCTTATTTTGTATTTCATATCATGTTTGTGTCTGTAGTTACATGTGTTGCGTCTTACAAACGTGTTTATTTATGTTTGTGTGTTCCAGGGTGATCAAGCAAGCTCCTAAACTGAAGCTGGCTGTTAATACTCTGATAGCCTCGGTTAAACCCATCGGGAACATCCTCCTCGTTTGCTGTGGCGTCTTCTTAGTCTATGGTATCCTTGGAGTGCAGGTCAGTTCACACACATACACATACACACATACACACACACACACACACACACACACACACACACACACACACACACACACACACAAACCACATTCTCAACCTGACTGACAGTCAAGCTATAAAAAGGAACAACTTGATCCCTGGTCAGTTTCTTGTCAAGCACTCATAGTAAACACCTCTGTAGAGAATGAACAGTGTAATGGCCTATTAGCTTTGATGCAGCTTAGATGATGTCAGGACAGTGACAAAATAACACTACAGACACTCTGTCTTTATCTCACACAAACACTGCAGTTGTTCAGAGGGAAGTTCAACCACTGTTTGGGTGAGAACGTAAGTAACATCACCAACAAGACTGAATGCCTGGCGGCCAGATATCTCTGGGTACGAAAGACGTACAACTTCGACAACCTGCTTCAGGTATGGACTAACCCACCGAGCACACAGCACAGGTTTTAGATATTGTCTTAAAAGTCATGTTCAGTCAGCATGATCACATGATCTATCGTTATGTAAATTATGGAGTTGAAGTTTTGAAAACACAGCTTCCAAAGGATCTCTAACTTTGTTAAACAAAAGCACCATATTCATCTAACTGTAATGAAGGTGTTTACTGGTGAAGAAAATGGTAGGACCTGGGGAAAAAAATGTTGACTCACCAGTTATTTGTCTGTTTTTCATTCAGGCTCTGATGAGCTTGTTTGTAATGTTCTCTAAAGATGGCTGGATGTACATCATGTATGATGGGCTTGACGCTGTGGGAGTGGACCTACAGGTATTTGTGCTGGCAAAGTAACTTACTGATGTGTTTACACTGTTATTTATACACAAGTTGTTTTGCCTTCCATAGACAGCAGTCTAATAAATGTACCCTTGATGTCTCCTCTCTGCTCTTCTCCTCTCAGCCTGTGTTGAATCACAACGAATGGATGCTGCTCTACTTTGTCTCTTTCATCATTCTAAGCTTCCTTCTGCTCGACATGTTTATTGGTGTAATGGTGGAGACCTTCCACCAGTGTCAGCAGAATCAGAAAAGAAGAGATCGGGAGGTACCAGAAGAGGGAGGAGAAGTCCAGTGCAACAGTAAGGAGAATAAAGGGGCTTGTTGGCGGTCTATTTTTCTGAGATGATGATAGTGAACCATAAAACCAACGTTGAAATGCTCTGTAGAGCTGAGATGAACTGCAGAATGGTGCGATAAGCCTATTTGGGTTCATTACTTTGACTCCTTTTGCATGTAGCCATGTGATTCATTGTTGATGTAATGATAATATTGATTAGAGCAGCTCTAAATGTTTTTAGTGTTTGTTACATATTGGTTTCCCTTCTATCTGTGTGTGTGTTGTGTGTGTGTGTTCCAGGGCCTGCACAGAAGACAAATTACCCATGGTGCACCTACATACATCGAGCTATCCATTCTCTCTGTATCAGCGACTTCTTGAACTACTTCATGTCTGTCGTTATTGTCATAAGTGTTGTGATAATGGCTGTCCAACATTACAATCAACCTCCGGTAATGCACCACACACACACTGCCACGGAAAATCTATTTGCATTTGCATCAACTCTGTGAGGCGAATAAAACCTTGTGTGTCTGCTCAGTACATAGGGAAGATTACAGAGTATTCCTTTTATGTGGTCACCATCATCCTGTTCATTGAAGTCCTGCTGAAGCTCGTGGCATTTGGCATATGGGGGTTCATAAAAATCAGGTATCACAGTAGAATGAGCAATGCAATTATTTGCATTTGTGTGTCAGCACCTGAAGTGTTTAATGACTTTTGTGTATGTGTAGTTGGAATCTGCTGGACATTGTCGTACTCCTGGTTTCCATTGCCAGCATCGTTTTGCACCAGATAAATATGACAGAGATATTTCCCATTAATCCCAGCATCCTGAGAGTATTCAGAATTCTACGACTGGCACCAGGTACTTACACACACACTCAAAGTGAATTATTCTGAAGTTCTAAAGGATGACAAATGTCTAGTTAAGTGTGTGTGTGTGTATAACTGATCTGTGACAACTCTTGTGTCTCTCTTCAGTCATAAAGGTCAAAAAGCTACGAATTCTGCTTAAAACCATCATAAAGACTCTCTCACAGGTAAACACAGACACTGAGGGATATATTTAGGTTTTTGTCTAAATAAATGAATATAAATGATTTGGTTTTGCACAGGGATAACCTTGCACTTGTTGCATTTGTGTTTGATGTTTACCCACATTACAGTATGAAGAATATGCGAACTAGTAATCTGTGCATGCCAGTCAGTTTTATTTTTAAATTTGCATGTTAATAAAAACTAATCACATCAGATAGGGTCTAATTTAATAAAACTCAAGTTGGCTGTACAGCAGGATGAAGTGATCACTGATCAATTGAAGGGATACCGTCCTTTTAAGCTCAACAGATGGAGGAAGTGTGTGATCTTAGCCGGTCTCAAATAAAGTAGTTGCTTTTAGTTGAGGTACAAAAAGGCCTTGGCCCCTGGTGGAGAATTTAGAGTATCTGCAGCTTAGTGTTTGTTGTGCAGGCGATCTAACACTGATTTTGATTCCAGGTTGGAAACATTTGTCTGCTCTTCATTTTCTTCTTTTACATCTATGCTGCGGTGGGAGTGGAGCTTTATGGCAAGCTAGGTCAGTTACACTACTAGCAGAACACACACCTTCACACAGGGTTACTGCAAAGGATCATGGTTCCAGAGCTGTTCCCAGATTTGCCCCGTGTCCCCCTGCCAAGCATCATTTAGCCATTAGTTAATCCTAAAATCCCAATGGACCATAACACAGTAGAATTTGGATAAATACTACAGGCCTACTCTTCTGCCACGCCATCAGTATGTTAAAATGACAAAGTGAAACAAACACATATCTGAAGGATTTTATTGGTTGAAGCCAACATGTCCCCAGTGCATTGAAATAAATATCCGTGTGTCTGTGCTGTGTGCCTCTGTGTTTATCAGAATGCAGTGACGACCACCCGTGCCTTGGTTTGCATGATGAGGCCAACTTCAGACATTTTGGGGTGGCCCTGATCACACTGTACGGCCTATGCACCGGAGACAACTGGAGCCTGATTATGAAGGTATGAACTCACTCCCTCATGAATACGCACAAATTCTATACACAGCATGGTGTCCCCTAACCACTCAGGAAGCAGTGATGTCCAAACCCAGTTATGTAAGGGAAAATACCAAACAAACACAAGCATTGAATGTATAACTTTGAAGGGAATTATCCCACTCATGGCCAACAAGACTCCTCAACAAAATTCTCATCATCAAGTTCAATACCGGTGGATTAAGTTAGAACTACAAACAAACACCTTCATCAAAGCTGCCCTGTTATTTAAAGTTAATCCCACCAGCCAACAGGATCACTCCAAAGTGACTGAGTGATTTGATAGGACGACTTGTGGGGTTGTTTTAAAACCTGAGATGTTTTTCACTAGTTGGAGTTTGGTCAGTGGATGAATCTGCTCAGCAAGAGATATTTTATGGGACATCAAGTCCCCGTTTACTTGTTCAAGCCACTTTGCTATTTTATGGGTCTGTGATTTCCTAATAATTTTCTGGGAAGTGTCCTGTAAATAAAGTTTGGTTCTTATTATAGGGAAGATAGAGACGGTGTTGGCAACTTCCAGTTAATAGGAAGTGTTTAGTCAGTGGACAGCAACTCAGCTAAACAATTTGTTTAGCATACAATTCAACATATATGAAGAATAATCAATAATTACATTTGATTAAAATGGAACAGTTCTTTCAGCGAAACTTCTCAGGGAATCATTTGGGGAATCGTTAGTAAATTACAGACCCCTAAAATAAAGCATTACAGTAATGTTGAATCCTAACTTTTGCTGTACCATTTATTTTTCAGCTGTCAGTTTACTGTAATTACTGTGGTTTCTAAGTAAGAATGATTTTGTAATGTTGCCTCCTGTCTGTGTGCCAGTGCCTTTTCCTTTCTGACTCTTGCTCTGTGTCTCTGAAGGACACACTAAGAGACTGTCATCCTGATGAGCATAGCTGTGTGACGTACCTCTCCTGGGCATCTCCGCTGTACCTCATCAGCTTTGTGGTTATGGCCCAGTTTGTGCTGGTGAACCTGGTGGTTGCATCTATCCTGCAAGCACTGGAGGACACCAAAGAGGTACGTCTGCAGTACATACATCCGTTCTTTGGTTAGAACAGAAGGACTGTGCTGTGGGAGGAAACATGACAAGAACAAAATAATAAGAAACAAAGCTCTGATTTCTGACTTTGACATCATCATACCAATGGAAGAAGAATATTTGTGTAGCTCAGAACAAACCTACTGACTGCTGTCTTCTCCCAAAGGAAGAGGAAAAGCTTAGAGCTGCCCGAGCCCAGCAGTCTCCTGGGGAGAGCCAGATACCCAGCCACGACAACACAGAAGGACCCAGTCACTTTTAAACTGTAGACTGTTTCAGCATTAGTTTAATTTAAGTAGAGATATTAACTTTATAAAAGTGTATGTATTTGATTTAATTTCACAAGTTTATTTAGATGGTAACTGTTTATATCAGATTATTTTATTTGAATCATTTTTAAACTGTAGAATGTTTCAGCATTAGTTTAATTTAAGTAGAGATATTAACTTTATAAAAGTGTATGTATTTGATTTAATTTCACAAGTTTATTTAGATGGTAACTGTTTATATCAGATTATTTTATTTGAATCATTTTTAAACTGTAGAATGTTTCAGCATTAGTTTGTTAATTTAAGTAGAGATATTAACTTTATAAAAGTGTATATATTTGATTTAATTTCACAAGTTTATTTAGATGGTAACTGTTTATATCAGATTATTTTATTTGAATCATTTTTAAACTGTAGAATGTTTCAGCATTAGTTTGTTAATTTAAGTAGAGATATTAACTTTATAAAAGTGTATATATTTGATTTAATTTCACAAGTTTATTTAGATGGTAACTGTTTATATCAGATTTATTTGAATCATTTTTAAACTGTAGAATGTTTCAGCATTAGTTTGTTAATTTAAGTAGAGATATTAACTTTATAAAAGTGTATATATTTGATTTAATTTCACATATTTATTTAAATGGTAATTGCTTAATTTTCATGTTTGAGTTCAGTAATCTCTGTATAGATGTTGTTTCCTTTGTATAAATTTCCAAAATTAGTTTTTTTGAATAAATGTATTAACCGTTACACCTCAACAACTGTTTTAATATTTTTATCCACTATTTTTTTGTTTGAAGTAGTGAAGTAATTAAAGTGTAAAGAGATGACCCGTGTTACACCAGGAGTTTTCAAACCCCCTTCAGAAAGTGCCTCATAAGACAGCAGACAGATGGTACACAGAGAAAAAAAAGGGAAAATGAAAAACGATCCTTGAGAAACAAACTATTTTAATAAATAAATTCTGGTGTTATTTAAAATATTTAAATCCTGAACACATAAATACATAATATGTTACTTTAAGGGTTGGTGGGTGTTTCGGGCCTTTTGTGAACAGGTGACAAATATAGAGCATGGAAACACGGAATAGCTATAAAATACTTTTAAACAGGAAGTGCAAACTTGATCTTTGAAAATAGCCGCCTTCCTTCCTGGTACAGAGGGAGACCAGAGTCCCAGTTCCATAGTACAGACAAAAGGAATCGCTTGCATTGTCAAAGTGTACTGTTTTTGCAGTTCACAATAAATCCTGCAGTTACACACATTTTGTTCTAACAGGAAATGAAATAAATGCACTGATCACGTCCCCCAGTCACACTGTGAGCTTGGATTGCTACTGTCAAGGAAAAAAAACAAAGATTAAATACTGTTTTATTGTTTTCCAGGATCTTCCTCGAGCTGCCTCACCCTGCAAAATTAGTCTGAATGTTTTTCAGCTGCTGCATTTCTTCTCTCTTCTCTTTTAAACATGAGATTGCTAATGCTGGCAACACGTCAAGCAGTCCTGACTGGCAGGTTTTCAATATGGCCTCCTTACGACCCTGCTTTGGAAGGCCTACTTCATAATACTTTGCTATTCTCAGTAGCTGGTCTTTAGTTTGCTTATCAAACAATCCCACACTGAGACATTGTGCAAAATCCTTCACAGTAACCATCTTTTCATCAGGGAGACAGCAGCCAATAAGTCTTTAAATAAAATGGAGACAAAGAATCCCTCTAACTAGTCCATGAGCCTGAATTTGGTACCAGTTTGTTTGTAGGGTCATTGAGTACTAAGTACTACGTCTATTTGTGCTGTTGCAAGAAGGTTTGTTGTGTCTCCCAGCACAGTCTCAAGATGAGAGGAGATACCAGGAGACTAGCCGTTACACAAGAAGAGCTGAACAGGGCTGTAGAAGGGCATCAGCCCAGCTGCAGGATCAGTAGCTTATGCAAAGCCCTTTGAGCATATATTCCATCCTGGATATCAAACTTTATTTTCCTTGACTAGTTCGGTCTTTGGCAGAACTAGTTCGACAAAAATGGCGAACTAGTAGACCAAAAGTCTTAACTAGTTGGCTTTTTGGCGAACTAGTGGCCATCTGGACTGAACTAGTAAAGCCCAAAGACATACTAGTTAACTAGTGAGCAGCAAAAGCTTTAACATGTTAACTAGTCGACCGTAAATTCGGCTTACTAGTTAACTAGTGGACGACAATTTTCTGCACTAGTTAACTAGTGAGATCCAAAATTCTCACTAGTTAACTAGTTAAAGCCTATTTTGTTCATACTAGTCAACTAGTAAGGCTAAAAATGTTTTACTAGTTAACTAGTAAGAGCTAAAATGCCCACTAGTTAACTAGTTGGACTGTTTTTGACTTTACTAGTTAACTAGTGACACTAAAGATTGTACTAGTAGTACATGTGAAAGCTAAAATGCTGACTAGTTAACTAGTTGCACAAAATGCTAATAAGGGGGTGGTAGCAGAGCATATTTTAAACCTTCCTATTGGCTGTCCAGCAAGAATTCCCTCCTGGCAAAATTTAACCCTTTAAAGCCTGATGAACTTTTAATTTCGTGCCAGCTCTTTGATTAATATCTATGCAGAAAAAAGTGTGAAACCAGTGTACTGTCAGATGAATCTTTAGTAATGCTTGATTTATTTTACTTTTTGCCTTTTTAACAATGAAACACCAAGGTTTTTTCCTTTTGCATCGTTGGTGAAACAGAAACGCAGGTTCTCTCATACTATATATATATATATATATATATATATATATATATATATATATATATATATATATATGGGGTCGCATCGATCACTTTAAACTGAGCCATGACAGTTTTTTTGTTTTTCTTTTATTACAAATGCTTAAAACCACATTGTCCCGAGCGCCCCCGGTACAGGTGTAACACCAAATTCTGTGACCATCGTATTTTGAATTTGGTGTTACAACGGCGCCGTAACGTTACTTCATTCAGCGAAGCGAAATACCGGATATCGGCACAGTACTCCCGAAAAAAGGCAAAGTGAGAGCGGCTATAGACAGGTGGGGAGCCAGCTTCACACAACATGGTGGGAACTCAGGTAAACTCCTACTGCAAGGTTACAGTAATGTTTTTATCAGCTTGATGTTGAACTAATCCAGGCTCGTTACATGATCACGGTACATTTACTGCATTTAGCCGATGTGCTACATCGTTAGCTCGCCTGTTGCTTTTCAGTAACTATCTTTATAGGAGGCTCAGCAATGTGAGCACAGCTACATGTATTGGATGATAATGAAACGGGTAGTGAGCTGGACTGGATATTATAAGATTGTGTCACACTTTATAACAGTTAGACCGCAGTAAATAAATTTACTGTAACTAGTGTTAGTGGATGGCTCTTCTTCCTCTGTGTTGTATATTATGTGGGTCATGTTAGTTACAGTGACTGAGAGGTGGAGAAGCTGTGTACCTATCCGTAAAAAGCAATAGATCTAAATTGAACGTTATGAAGCAAACAGCGGCGGGTCCGAGCTAATGTAGCGTTAGCTAGCTGCTCGTGGCTGCATCACTATGGGACAGTAAACAAATCGCTCCACATTAACGTTAGCTGTTTACCGTTACATCATTTCTTGCAGGCTTTGACACTTTGACATTGTGTTACAGAGGAAAGTAACATGGGTGATTGGTTGGTGAAGTAACGTTAATGTAAAAGCTATATAACTTTGCACCGGACAACATTAGCAACTGCTCGGCGTTAGCCGGTGAGCTAACGCTACCCAACTTCATTGTTTTTGAGTGAACGTTGTTATCTTACTGACGCAGCGTCTGACGTCATCAACGTCCTAACGTCTCGGCTCTGACTTTCCGTTTTCAAAAAGTTCAAGATGGCTACCCGTGGCGAGCGAAATAAATCTGAAAGTAATGGAGCAAAACTGCTTATTAATAACGTAATTTACAAAGTTTGATAGAACCCAGGTTTCGCCGCAGCGCTGTGATAGTGTTTTTTGTTCTGTGACTTTATTTAACGTGCGCTGCAATGACCGGAGGCAGTATCATATGTGCAGGCAATTTGCCGCGTTACCGTTATGCTAACGTTAGCTACCGTTAGCTAAAAAGTAACGTCAGGTAACACCAGTGGCCGAAATCTTCCAGACGGTCGTCAGCACATATTATTTTTCACCTGGGGCTGCTCCTTGTTACCTGCGCTTTGGTCTGGTAAGTGAAAACGTTCTGTTTTCAGGCGCAGTAATGTTAACACAAAGGCTAACGTTAGTTGAAGTTAGCTGGCTAACACATTGTTAATGTTCACTTAGGAGCTGCTGTTAACTTAGTTACCATTACTTTAACGTAAGCCCTACAACGTTACTGCGGGGACAGTCAGGCTCTGCCTTCATATTAGCTGTGTCTGACCGCACTGCAGTCAAGCCAGCCCCCACTTCGAAAAGGACAGTCAAGCCAGCCCTCGCGCTGTTTTGCGATGCATGATTTTTGTAGACATTACAGTAACATCGTGTCGCAGCACATTTCAAAATAAATGTGAACTTCTGCTGAACATAATGCAATTGCTGTGGCAGAAACGATTGAATAGATAAATAAATGCTTAAGAAAATAGTACATTTTCACAAATATTACTAAATTCGGCCAAGATGCAAACTCATGTAAAAAGAAAACCTTCTAACATAAAAATGTCAAATATTTTCACCGAATTTGCTGTTTTCAGATGCATGTAACAAGAAAACCTTCTGTTTCCACTAACTCATTTCACTTCACAGTGATAGCAGACCACCTCAGGGTGACCCTCTATCAGTATCAGAGCAATCTGATGTATTATTTTGAAATTATAGCCCTCAGAAATGTCTTATATTTTCACAGAATTCCCTGATTTCAAACTCATGTAAAACAAAAACCTTCTGTTTCCACTAACTCATTTCACTTCACAGTGACAGCAGACCACCTCAGGGTGACCCTCTGTCAACATCAGAGCAATCTGATGTATTATTTTGAAATTATAGCCCTTAAAAATGTCAAATATTTTCACCGAATTTGCTGTTTTCAGATGCATGTAACAAGAAAACCTTCTGTTTCCACTGACTCATTTCACTTCACAGTGACAGCAGACCACCTCAGGGTGACCCTCTGTCAACATCAGAGCAATCTGATGTATTATTTTGAAATTATAGCCCTCAGAAATGTCTAATAATTTCACCAAATTAGCTGATTTCAAATTAATATAAAACAAAAACCTTCTGTTTCCACTGACTCATTTCACTTCACAGTGATAGTAGACCACCTCAGGGTGTCCCTCTGTCAATATCAGAGAAATCTGATGTTGGTTTTAATAGTTACAGCCCTTGGAAATGTCTAATATTTTCACAGAATTTCCTGATTTCACATTGATGTAAAAGAAAACCTTCTGTTTCCACTGACTCGTTTCACTTCACAGTGATAGCAGGCCACCTCAGAGTGTCCCTCTGTCTAGATCAGAGCAATCTGATGTATTATTTTGAAATTACAGCCCTCGGAAATGTCTTAATATTTTCACCGAATTAGCTGATTTCAAATTAATATAAAACAAAAACCTTCTGTTTCCACTGACTCATTTCACTTCACAATGATAGCAGGCCACCTCAGGGTGACCCTCGGTCAGTATCAGAGCAATCTGATGTATTATTTTGAAATTATAGCCCTCGGAAATGTCTTAATATTTTCACAGAATATGATGATTTCAAATTGATGTAAAAAGAAAACTGGTTCATTTAACTCGTGCAGCCCCCATCGGATGCACTGATCAGCTTGTCGTGGCTCGTCTGGGGTGGACAGTCATGGGGCCCCTCTAATTGTACCCCTAGAATCCAGTAGGGGGCTGAGCCTGTGTGAGAAAGCATGAAGGTCGCAGCGTGGTAACCTGTTCTATAAGCAGAGACAGAGTCCTCTACTGATGGGCCCTGCCACTGCCGTCTGCTGAAGGGTTAGCCTGCAGTAGGGACACTGGTGTACTCAGGTATCTGGAGCGATGTTCTAATGGTCGTCTACATGCACAATTAAAATTTCAGTGGTTGATGTGGGGGTGTGATTGAAGGAGGTAATACCCTTAAAGTCAAGTTGAGGACTAGGGTTGTCATAGGGTTAACATTACCTTTGCGTTTTTTACCATCAATCTGAAATCTGGGGGCATTCAGTGAAAATATTAGACATTTTATAGAGCTTTAATTTCGTAACACTAAATCACATTGCTCTGATATTGACAGAGGGTCACCCTGAGGTGGCCTGCTATCACTGTGAAGTAAAATGAGTTAGTGGAAACAGAAGGTTTTTGTTTTACATGCATCTGAAAACAGGAAATTCGGTGAAAATGTTAGACATTTTCAAGGGCGGTAATTTCAAAATACTACATCAGATTGCTGTGATATTGAAAGAGGGACACCTTGAGGTGGTCTACTATCACTGTGAAGTGAAATGAGTTAGTGGAAACAGAAGGTTTTTCTTTTACATCAATTTGAAATCAGGGAATTCAGTGAAAATATTAGACATTTCCAAGGGCTGTAACTATTAAAACCGACATCAGATTTCTCTGATATTGACAGAGGGACACCCCGAGGTGGTCTACTATCACTGTGAAGTGAAATGAGTTAGTGGAAACAGAAGGTTTTTGTTTTATATTAATTTGAAATCAGCTAATTTGGTGAAATTATTAGACATTTCTGAGGGCTATAATTTCAAAATAATACATCAGATTGCTCTGATATTGACAGAGGGTCACCCTGAGGTGGCCTGCTATCACTGTGAAGTGAAATGAGTCAGTGGAAACAGGTTTTCTTGTTACATGCATCTGAAAACAGCAAAATCTGTGAAAATATTAGACATTTCCAAGGGCTGTAACTATTAAAACCGACATCAGATTGCTCTGATACTGATAGAGGGTCACCCTGAGGTGGTCTGCTATCACTTTGAAGTGAAACGAGTCAGTGGAAACAGAAGGTTTTTGTTTTATATTAATTTGAAATCAGCTCAGTCGGTGAAAATATTAGACATTTCTGAGGGCTTTAATTTCAAAATAATACATCAGATTGCTCTTATGTTGACAGAGGGTCACCCTGAGGTGGTCTGCTATCACTGTGAAGTGAAACGAGTCAGTGGAAACAGAAGGTTTTTTTGTTACATGAGTTCCAAATCAGCAAAGTCAGCGAAAATATTTGACATTTTTATGTTAGAAGGTTTTCTTTTTACATGAGTTTGCATCTTGGCTGAATTTAGTAATATTTGTGAAAATGTACTATTTTCTTAAGCATTTATTTATCTATTCAATCGTTTCTGCCACAGCAACTGCATTATGTTCAGCAGAAGTTCACATTTATTTTGAAATGTGCTGCCACGCGATGTTACCGTAATGTCTACAAAAAACATACATCGCAAAACAGCGCAAGGGCTGGCTTGACTGTCCTTTTCGAAGTGGGGGCTGGCTTGACTGCAGTCTGACCGCAGTGTTTGTAACGGTCCTCAAAAAGTCCTACCATTCATGATGTGAACAATGTAGAGCCTAAAGCTGATGATACACAGAGCAACTTTCTTGCAGGGCAACGTTGTCGTCCGTGGTAATAAATAAAGATTAAGATTTCCCCATCACTCCGCCACCCGCACCGCACCGCTGCTATACATTTAAAACATAGTCGGACTTGCCACTTGCAAGTCAGCAACATTGCTCAAAAAGTTGCCCCGTGTATCATCAGCCTAACGTTAGTTTCACTGAAATGTAGAAACGTCTCCAGTTTGGGAGGTTGCCAGAGCAGATCAGTATGCAGATCAGTAATGTTTATATTTAATTAATATCTGTTGTAATCTGTTTCTGTCCTCTCAAGTGAACCTGAGTGCTGAGTTTCCTCGAGCTTCAAAGATGTCTCAGTAAGTTTTAACCTGAAATAGTTTTGATGCACAGCTTGAATGTTTCATTTATCAACGGTGAACCTCAGCCCTTCAACTGCGGACACAAAGTGCCTCATCTGAAGTGGTTGTTGGTTTTCATATATTGTGTGCCCATTAAGGACTATAGAGTGCTGCTGAAGGAATTTAATCTTGCCCATAATCACCTGACTCGCCAAAGCAGCTCTGATATTGGTGAGTCAGATAAATTACAAAATATTCATTTTTTTTTAAAAAAAGCATTTGATGACATTGTTGGTGACTGGACTAATGTTAATTCTTTCTATTATTTGTTATATTTGCTCTCACAGGATCAAACGGAGTATTGAGTGACTACAGCTATCCAAGGTATGTTTTCCATTGGCATATTTCTGTTGAATTATTTGAGGATGTTGACTTGATGCTTTTTTAATACTGCATAGATTTGAAAGATAAGGGTTAAGAAGACTGTACCGACATTATTTGGTTTAACAGTCCTAGGCTGCTTTATTGTTAGAAGCAAAGTAAAGGTTTCTTCCGCCCTCACAGTAACTTAATTACTTACTGAAAAATAGAAAAGAAATGAACCTGCCTGGTTGTTAGATACTGTGTGTCTGCAGCCAACTGCTGGCTTGCTAATCAGACATACTGGGGATAAAAAAAAATACATTGCTGGTACTGGAGCCAACAACGTTTAAAGTGGAGGACATTGTAACATGACGTAACATGGTATTTTAGCCCTGACTTCATTGGAGGGATGTTGTACTGTTTTAGAAAGTGCATCAGTCCAGTTGTGACTGTGAGATTTTTGTAATGAATGAATGAATTTACAAGTCTCACAGACCTTTTTAAACATTTCAGAATGATTGGCAGTGATCAAAGCAAAGGAAACTGTAGATCTATTATAGCATCAAGTGCAGACATTTTTACTGTAGGCTCTGTTAAAGGCTCTTATAAACGGAGGAGATGGTTGAATGACATAGACTTTCTGGTTCTATGGTATTTAGCGAGAGCAGCAAACACGCTACCAACACACAAGCACCGGAAACGGTCAACACGCTTACCGCAGTACGTCAGTAGTTTCCAGCCAGAAATCAATTCTTAGCCATTTAATTTTTTTATTTTGATGCAGAAAAACTCAAGTCAAGTTAAAGAAATTTGCTGGGTGACCCTGCATTTTTTTTCTTGGCAATGCAGTGGTCAGTTTCCGTTTCTCAGGTAAAAGCTGTATCTTTTTGCCATATAGCAAACCATCCTGCTTAAAATAAGTTATTGATGCCTTATGTTTTCCTTTTAAGGCCCAAGTTGAAAACCATTAATCTGTATATACATTTATGTGCTTGCAGGTGTTTGCTGAGTTCCATCGCTTTACAGATGTTGAACCTATTCAACCAATTCTGCTGCGAGCTTGTGAGATACACACCACAACTGATTGCCCTGAACAGGCAGAAGGCCAAGAGAACATGGGCCCTGCAGAGATCCTCAGGATTTATGACCTCCAGGTGAGTTCAAGATCACCTTTGCTATAGCGACAGTGTTGATCACATAATGTCCAGTCAATACAGATCAGGACCTCTCTGCTATAATAGTGAAATTTGATTATGTTATTGTCCTGTGATGACTAGGGGGGATAGATCTACCTACTGTCATTTAAATTTTTTTGTAAGTTTTCCAGTACATGATCACTTTAAAAGCCATTTATAAGCCTATGACAGAAAAATCCTTAATTTCACTCAGATTTTATGGGCTGAACATGACTTTTTATTTTTCTACCCATCCAAGAGTCCAACTCTATCCATGATCGGTTGCCATATAGTCTACTAACAGAGAGACTTTAGGCCTTCTCCACACGCAGCTCACCTGCAGTTAACACAGAATCGTGGGTAAAAAAGTTTAAAGCACAAGCTGCGTTTTTTGGGCAGTAAAACATACGGCTGACAGTGAAAGTCAGAGCGGACAGAGAGCAGCCTCTACGTGTCTGTAGCTGTGTGATACGGGAAGAGAGAAACTGAACTGGGTTTGTTTAAATTTGACTTGTCTTTAAGTAGTTGCGACTGGATGGATTGGATTGTTATTGCTATCAATATTATTTTTTTAAAATTGCATAACATTACACTAGAAGGGTTGACGCGCTGTAAAAATATTTGAATAACTATAATAATTTTGATTGTCAAACTAGGAACAACATTATGTACACATGAGATGTCGTCTGACCCTCCATGCCCTTCCAGTGAACCTGCTAGAGGATGACGGACTTCTTCAAAACCTGCAATGTAAGTACTCAGGGTACTCATAGCAATATCAACATCAACTAGAGCCAGACAGATTCATTATTTAGCAGATATATCTGCATCGGCATTTATAACAGCCGATATAAATATTAAAAAGAGAAACGGAGTCGGATCTTTCCCTCATGTCATGAGTGTTGCATAGTTTGGCCACCTGAGGGCGCACTGCAGCACCACAGAACAAAACATCAAAACACGCAGTCTCCAGGAGCCAGGGAGAGTAGCTCCTGGTAGCGCTCAGACACAATGTTCCCGCTGAGTTAGTCATATGTCATGTCAATTAAATGACTTAAATAACATAATCTTACCAAACCAGTCTTCCTATCCCTCACGTTTTTCATTGCCTTCGCCAATGGATGATGGCATCGTCTATAGGCAAAGCCTAACAAGTAACATGAAATGCACTATGGGCAACTAACTTTAATGCCTCTTCCAGTAATGTAGTCTATCTCAATGCTAAAATGTGATGTGTACAGTGAAATATTTATTATTGGCTGTCATTCCTCATCTCAATTAAACATTCCTTTCATAGGCATGGCCCTATTGTAAGAAATTAAGGACAAATCCACACTTCTCCTTTCATGCAAATTGTTTCTCTAACCTCCAAAGATCTAAGCTTTGATTATGTGTTATTATAAGTATAAAAACCTAAACATTGTCTTTGAACAGGAAGTACTTTATCAAAAAATGAGTATGTGCAACAAAGTAGAAACAGACATTACAAGGCTGTGCAAACAGTGACCCTAGAGGGCACAGGCGACTGCCCACTAATGAGGACAATAGGTCTAAGATGAAAAGCAGAGTGAAGTGTACAGTGCAGGGAGACCCCAAAACCTAAAGTCCCCATATGAGGACACAGGATTTTAGTAGGCTAAGTTCAACTGCAGCTAAATTAGTCTTAAGCGGTCTAATTAAAAAATTAAATGAATATTGTTGTTAGGTCATTGTGTAGGTTTACTGTCTGAAGGAAGTCTCCCAATGCTGCAGCTCAGCAAGTTAACAAACAAAGACTAACTTATAAAAATACTTACAATTTGTTTTGTCTCATAACTGTTCCTAATGAACTTTTAGAATTTTGTCGTCATTTTCTTAAAGTTGAGTCAGATTAAGAAAGCGTTATAGTTGGTATAGACCAGAGGTCACTGATAGGCGGACCGCGGTCCGGATCCAGACCCAGCCGCTGTCCTCTCCGGACCACCGAACTACAGCCGATTTATTACAGAGAATTACTACCTCGTGATGGAGCGTTTCTTTTTTTAACCCACGCAGCTTTTCTATCATTTACTGTACTGATTTAACGGCCCAGGAAACTCTCAGACTAATCGCATGTGCACCAATCGCCTCATGTGATGCTCAATCAAATTTGTGCATTCCAACAGGCATTGCAAGTCGTCAAGTGCGATACACCGGAGATGTTTTAGAAACACACAGGGAGAGAGGAGGCGAATGAGAGAAGAGATTTCATATGGTTTTTAATCAAGAATGTATTGTTAAATGTATATACTTCCCACAGGCAGTTTCACACCAGAATATCTCATATCTCCAATCCGAGCTGGCAGGAGAAGCTAGAGCTCACGTATCTCGCTGAACAAGAGAAAGTATGAAAGTGGTAGCTGTGTAAGAGGGAATGAAAGAGAAGTGGAGGCGTTAGAACTGTTCATTTGTTAAGATGAGTATAAAATTGGTTAAGACAACACTGCATCACTTCAAGCTACACTTTTTATAATCCCCCCCCCTGAAATTAAGCACTTTATATTAGTTTACTTAAATTTAGAATTTTTTTATTGTTATCTCTCCAGTTTGATGTTAAAACTGAAATTTTGTAGAAATATTGTCCATTGTCGACTAAAAACACATGTTGATACAACTATATGTTATGGTAATGAATGATAACGCAAGTTAGTCGTTATGATGTTCCGGATGTTGTGGAAATTTAGATTCCTGGTGAGAGGTTAGGCAAATAATTGAGTTACAACCAACCGTTGTCTTTGAAGAATTTATTTAACAAAAGAGAATATACAGAGAAGTACTACAACAAAATCAGCTGGACCAGAAGTTCTGTCTCCTAAGACAGTTACTAAGGTCTGGCCAAGAACAAAGGGGTGCATAGTCATTTACACTTTCTGGGTATCTATGTTTTGGGACCAAAAAGATCCTCTCCCTGCTCTGGCTGCTCCCTCACAAAACTGGAGAGGAACAGAAAACAACTCCACATCCTTGACCTAAACCCTACACATGTGGACAGACTAGCAGAATGAGAATAATAATAAAAGGAACACGTTGAAACTTAAACAATGTTTAAGACATAATAATGATAAGAGAAAAAATGCACTATTATAAGTACTTGCATAAATGGATAATAAGTGTAAGAAGAAAACAATTTTCTGCCCTTACACTGGACTTTTGCTTTGGGAAATTTTCTCTAACTGGACCTCTTTGAATTCTAATTGAATACCCCTGTTATAGACAGAAGGAATCATAACAGCCACCAGTAACTCTTAACATTTTGTCATGAGTATTGTATCAATAAAAAATATGCTTTTAAGTGTGTGGGGGTCACCGTTGAGCACACAATGCTTTATAATTATCCTCATATTTTGATTGCTTGTATTTTGCAGGGTGAATATGAACCAGACGTTGCTGACACTCCTCACTGTGGTCACTGACACGTATGCTCCTGGTGCAGTTTGCTTCAACCAAAGAGAAAGGTGGCTGTGGATGAATTTGTCTGTTACTGACTCCTGAAAGCACTTCTGAACTATCCGTCTATACGCTCAGTATGTTTACTGCAAGCTTATAGCGAGGGAAAACAAAGGTATTTGCTGCAGTGTTCATCTACCTCACTTAACAATTTGCATTGTGTGGGACTTCTTTAAAAAATATTCTTTATTTGCTTCTTGATTCCCCAAAAGTTGAATTTCTTGTATTTATTTATATTAATTTATTGGTAACTTTTGTCTCACTCCGCACTTAGAGCTCTCTTTTATATTATTTAAGTAAAAGTGCTGCTGTTTATTATGTGATCAAGCAGTCAATTCAGCTTTATCCAAGATGTGCCTCACTAGAAAGAGAATTTTTTTCCTGTCTGGTGAAAACAAGTTTCACTGCAACATATTTTGTTTTTGTGAAATGTATCACCACCCACTTCTTTTGTTCATTATAGTTTGTTTTAAATGATCTGAGTTGTGTTTTGACTAAAAATAGCATGACAAGATTTGCAGCATGATAAATGGCAATTTTTAATGTAATTTTAATGTATTCTTTTAATGTAATATTTTTTTCTTGCATGTTTGGACAGGTGACCGGTGAACTACTCTGCCCATTTTTTGAGTGCATTTGCTTTCAGGTCAAAATCTTCTCTTTGAGCTGACAGTTTTTCATTATTGTTTGCTTCAATAAAGCGGTGGTCTAATATGACATCTAGCAAGGCTAGCTTAGCAATGAATTGCAGCCATGTCTTTTCGCTGAGCTGTGATTGCTGACATTGTCTAAAAGCTTTTTGCGTGTCATTTGATTTCTGCACTTCAGCTAAAAAATCTATGCTGGCTGCCTCTGGTTCGCAGTTGAGATTAAAGACAACGTTTTCCTTGCAAGATTGTCCCATTTTCATTTGGCGGACATGAGCTGCATCACCTTCAGTTTCAGTGGTGCTTTCTGTAGAAATCGCGTCAATAGATTTAGTTATCTCATTTACAACGGAAGAGTTGGTAATACGGATTAGGTGAAAACGCAGACTCCGTTGAATTAACAGTCCAAGTAAGTGGTTGACCATTGTGACGTCATCACAGATCGTGTTCTTGCTGTTTTCCGCAGTTTTCATGTCGATTGAGAGTTGCTTGAAGTACCTTGGTTAGATAAACAAACACACATAAAAAAACAAATTCAAAATTGCACGAAATGAAAATATTCCGCAATTGTATTCAGTAGTAGCAAACTAATTTGTGCTCACAAATGAACATATGCAGATAATTTTTTTAAATTGGGTGGGAAAATACAGGATTTTGTGTAAGTGCACCAACTGTACCTTGAACTCAAATAACCCCTCTCTTAACATGGCTGGAGTCTCACAATCTGACGTCACTGCATTCATTGGTGTTTTTCAGTTTTTCCTCTCGTGCAGTTTAACGGATTTTAAGAGTTTAAATTAATTTGAACAGATTAGGTGTTAAATTCGTTTGAATTTCTTTTTAAGTGACAGCCCTACAACATGCATTGCGATCCTCACCTCTCTGACTCCTCTCTCATCCTGGTGGGGTTGTTCGCAATGTGGGGCACCAGCCTCAGGTACTTCGCTGATCGTGTAGGCAGACGGTGGGTAGTACCCTCTCGGGCTTTTGACAAATAAACCCGGAATGAGCCCTGAGTCGGACACCCACTCTCCCCTGACCTGTCTGGCAAGAGTGTCAAACAGCACAGCCAAAGACAGGGCCACTACCCCCACCCCGCCAAGAGTGACGTTGCCCTTCCTGCCAAAAGTGGTCCTCAGGCCCTGGGTGAAGTCGTCCAGCTGCTTGGGGGTCAAAGAGGACTGAACTGCCTCGTAGTGGTTTCTCAGGTGAAATGAGGAATTCATTGACACCATGTTGGCAAAAAGTGGATTAGGATTGTAGTTCGGGAAAGGGCAGATATCTCGAGCTACAGAGGCCAGGAGGGCTGCATCCTCAGCAGGGCAGTGCATGTTCCCCATCTTGATGTCAGTCGGAGATTTGATCGGTCTCTGCTAAAAAGATTCAACTACAACAGTTCCTCTGTGTGTGTCTGACAGACTGTCCCTGGACATTAATAGAGTGGGATCGTTATGACGTTAAGTCTGTAATTAATTATTAATTAGCTCACTCCAATATGTGACTGTCTGTTCCTGTAACTAATGCACAAATGTTTGATCTGGTCCTCATCATGCCAAAGCAAATTGACATACTGACTAACTGGAAGAACCTTGGAGCAGACTAATAAATTCAATTCAATTCAGTTCAATCTATCTTTATTGGTATGAAAGTAAAACAAAAATATTGCCAAAGCTTAATATAAACTACAAAAGAGCAATTCATTTTAAACAGTTCATTAAATAAAGCATATATATATATATATATATATACATATATAAAGCATTTATATATATATAAACTTTATATAAGTTTTAAACTTTAAAGTTTAAAACTTATATAAAGTTATATATATAAACTTTAACTTTTTGATTTGCTTTATTTAATGAACTGTTTAAAATGAATTGCTCTTTTGTAGTGTATGTGTGTGTGTTTGTAAAAAATAAATAACGTGTGTGTATATATATTAATAGACAAAGAAAATTAAAAAATCAGTATCACATGTAAAATTAAACAAACATTGAAAATAATCATTTGAACCTTTTAAGAACATATATTTAATATATTTGTGAGTCTCTTCCGATTTTCCACTGGTTGTTTTCTATATTAAAATTGCATTGCACGTTATCTTATTGTGCAAATAAACCTTTCTCACAGCAAAAATTTTTGGTGCGAGCTATTTTTCTGAACATTTTTATCAAATGCTTTAAAATAGTGATGGGGACAAAATCTGCCAGCCACGTGTAGCTAACATGTCTGCCACATAGCAGATGCTAGCAGTGTCGCTCTTTACCTGGACACGTCGGTTGAGCCACCTCTTCAGTCCAGACTCAAATACCTCAACAGTTACTGGATGGCTTGCCATGAATGTTGGCACAGACCTTCCATGATGCCCAGACGATGTCTCCTATAATGACTTTGGTAATCCCCTGAGTTTTCCTCTTGTACCACCATTGACATTTCGTGTTTTTGGAGATGTCTTTACAGTAATTTGTTAGCCATGACATTCAGTACATTTGTCTAATACTTTGATTTACTTTGACCTGCAAATACATTTTTCAACATTACCATAAGCCTCTGATTACAATTTTATTTAAAATAAATATAACTGATGTAGTGTCTTGGGCTTTTTGCTCTATGATAAGAGGACATTACTTCAGGATTTCTGCTCATGACCATTTTTGGATGGAAATATCGACTGTATTTAACAAAATAAATATACACACCAAAACATGCATAAATTGTATTCCACAACAAAAATTTATCACAAAGCCTAATACTCTATAGAAGGAGAAAAGATTTTCACATGTTATTGTTGTTTTTTATTCATAATTTCAGTTTTCTGTGCATATGGAAATGTTTACCTTCTGACCTGGATCCCTTTTGTACGATTTTACAGCTTAACCATCTGACCAGTGTTTACCAGCAAAGAGCAAAGGTGCAGCAAACTTGAGTATCTACTGTATGCACAACCTTGTTATAGTCAATAACTCTTACCCAAGAGTGACAGAGGCATCTGATGAAAGATTCCCGGCAGAATGACATGCAGCTCTTAACTCACCTGTGACTGAGTTTGTATTACTTTTAGGTTAAACTGAAACAACAACACTACAAATATTCTAAGAGTTCAACGTTTTCAGAAATATCGTTATTCATTTTCTTGCATGAGTGAGAGGAGAGGATCAGTGTCATTCATGTGTTTGTAGGCTAAGTATGAAGCTACAGCCAGCAGTCAATTCTCTCAGCAAAACTACTAGAACAGGGGAAAGACTTGCCTGTTTCAGTCCAGATCATCTTTAGAGTTCACTTTCTAAGGCGTCATGTCTCTCTTGTTTAATCTGTCCACAAACAAAAAATTAAAAAACAACAATTTCTTGGTTTGTAATGTGTTCCATACTGTTACCACTTTGAATGAAGACAAGTGCTCAGTATTTGTGTGAAGCATCTCCTCTGGTTGGAAGAAAAACTTCCAAACTGCAAGTTATCCTTTGTACATTATTGTATCTGTATGGATTAAACAAACAACATACACTTGTTACATAATTTAGTTTTAGCTAGACACAAACATGTCCCATAATTTATGTTCTTGTTATTTAGGCTGCTTTAACAATGCTGGAAACTCTTACAGTTATTATGTTATATTTACTTTAAAACATTTTGAGTGATGCTGTAATTGAGTGCTTTCTAAACGGTTCATGTTTTTCCCTTTATGAATGCACATAGAGTGGATGTTTGTTCTTGTCTTAGTTCAATGAATTGCTCTTGTATGTATCTTTCTTGGCTTTTTGCTAATATAAGATAATTTAAGACAAGGTGATGGACACCACTAATGGCTTGCATGGCTCAGCTTGAACATCATTGATGCACCGATGCATCAAGTTTGTTCGGTTTTTGACTGAACGTCTCAGTTTTATCCAACAGGGGGCAGCAGATGCTTATAGAGGAGATGCAACAAACATTGTGGTGCCATCATCAGTAATGTTTAAAACATCCTTGATTCATTCAATATAACTGAGTGTGACATAAGCATGTAAATTATGTAAATCTGAAATTGAAGTGCACACAGTAATCAATAATTTTGAAATCTTTTGACATTGCTTGACTTAACTATGCAGAATAAGGCTTGATTATGCATATACGTGTGATTGAATTATGAGGCTTACTAAAATTATGAATAATACACATTTTGCAAATACCAAAATAAAAATGATTAAAAAAAACAAAACTAAAGAAAAACTGAGCTGGCCAGGCAGGGCCCCAAATGACCTATCACCCTGCGGGCTGCCTGAATTAACAACACTGCTGATGCTATTTATGCACCCCTGTTGTCTAAATTTCATGATGTTTACAAAAAACTAAAACAAAAGTCATATTTGCAGACCATGTTTCAGCCATTAAGTAGAAACAACTCAGAAGAGAAATAATTAGTCCTGAAATGATGAGTTGATCAATTGATTGAGCGATCAACAGCAAATTAATCAGCAACCATTTTTCAGTCCCGTGTTCTCGCTTGAGAGAACTTTGTCATGGTATGATATAAGTCGACTGTAGGATATCTATGTTGCAGGCCATGCCACAATACCTAAATGTGATCCCCCTCACACACATGTATTTTTATTTCACTTACAGTATGTATCACCTCCACTTCAGCCTGAGCAGACTGTTTCCACCTCTTATGCTGTGGCTTGTTGAACACACGTTCGTTCCCATTTTAGATTCCTGGTCATTTTGCTTTACTTTTGTACCTTGATGACAATTTAAAAGAAACGATCTTCTTTGCGCTGATGTTAGGCCAGAACAGAGCATGTTGGAGTTGAGGAGGCAGAGAGCTCATACACGCACGCACACACGCACCACAAACCTTCACAAATGTTCTAGTGTGTTTAAAGGCAGATGAATCAGTACTTTGCGGTCGCGTCGCAGGGGAATACTGGCCACCCTGCTGGCGGCTGCTGCCATTCTCACACGCAGCAAAAAGCATGATATGATTTCAGGCTAGTTTATATAAAATTTTATTTAACCTATAATTACCCAGGTAGGACCCGTTGAGATCAGAAATCTCTTTTACTAAGTCCACCTGAATACACCACTCACTACTGCTATAAATGGGATGTCTGATGTATTTTTGCAAATGATGCAAATAAGTATTAGCCTACTACATAACATATATCTTTACTACACTGTACAGATATGACTGCAAACTGTGCTCTTGTAGAATGCAGACAGTGGCCATAAGAGATGTCTATACTATTAGTCAAAATGAGACACAAATGTCATAACTGCACCTTCTTCTTTTTACCACTTCTAATTGTGTTTTTTTTAATTTGGGGGGATTATATTGCCCCATAGTTCCTTGGACGTCCTGTATCTTAGGATGGTAGCTTATTTTCAGCTCAATAATTAGTTTTGAGCGTGTCTTCCTGTCAAAGAAAAAAACTGGAAAAGCAAAATGTGCAATATTTGTAACCCAAGTGGGCCGCTGTCATAACATCTACAAGTTTACCTTCATGTCACTTCTAGTGCGATCAGGTGCCTCCTCAAATATATCAACCCTGGAGTCCCAACAGATCCCTGCCGGCCTGTGTGTGTGTGTGCGCGCGTGTGTGTGTGTGTGTTTGGTGGGGTGCGGTAGGGGGGAGCTAGATGATTTGAGGAGGCGTGGTCCGCTGCGTTGCGCGTTGCTAAGCGCAAATTTGGCATATAAGCGCAAAATGAACAGCGGTCCCATGCAGCCAGTAGCGCACTGAGCGACCTGAGGAATTCAACAGGTACCTATAGACATTTCTGAGCTTAGTGT
The DNA here is from genome assembly GCA_024633595.2 of Lepomis macrochirus. Lineage (NCBI taxonomy): Eukaryota > Metazoa > Chordata > Actinopteri > Centrarchiformes > Centrarchidae > Lepomis > Lepomis macrochirus. The sequence goes on along the minus strand of JALXJV020000012.1, from coordinate 9,812,800 downwards.
CTTCCAGCGTGAATGTACAGTCTGAAAGAGAACCGACTGCCTGCACTCATTTTGTGTGATGGATGGAATCAAAGGCTCCCTGGATTGGATAAGTGTCACTCTGCAGTAAGCTCAACGAGTTCTGGCATCTGGAATATTCCACCTGGGAGATATTTTGATCAGTTTGGCGGAATTTAAAGGTAAGTCTGTACTATACATTACTGCCCAAATGAGTTTATAGCGACCTTATCTCACTCTTTGTCTTAAAGTATTCTTATTTAATGTTATGGACATAGTTTTGTGTAAAAGACATATGACTTAACTATTTTAGTTTTTGAAGGGATCATTAAAAGAAAAATTAAGTGACAGAAATTAAAATAATGCAAGTAGTGCACAGTAACTCGTGCATAGTAACGAAATCTCCTGCTCTGTAACATAACTGCGAAAAGTCCGTTTACACTGGTGCTACTGTGTGTAGTGATGCAGTGACCTGCAGATGCACTCAGACTGCTGAAAGCTGTTTTAGCTTTACTGTTTGAACTCAAGTCCCGCTATAATTGCAGCATTACTAAAAAGAGACAGAGTGTAGATTCAAGGTGCCTTTGGGCTCTTTCATAAAGATGCTGTAGCTTAAGTACATTGCTAAGAAGGGAGACAACTAACATAAACACTGATGTATATTTTAATATGCAGAGTCCATGTTGTTGTTAAACTTTAAAAAGTGCCATAAAATGAGCTAATAATGAGTAGTGCATTGGTGCATCATTACATAATAAACATCTGCATGCAGACTTCAATAAACACTTGAATGAAGCTGAAATTCAAACTCAAGCTGTTCTACTTCAACATGCCCTCTCTGTTTTGCAGACAACAAAAAGTATTCTTCATTCAGCAGCAGCATTTGCCCCATCATGAGGAGGTCTCTTCCTTTCCGTGGATGGGTTAGAGCCGCAAGCTTGGTCCTGTGTTTGACCCAGACCGTCCTGGCCATGGTCCTCACCAACTCCACAAGACTGGAGTCCATCCTGGACAAGTACAGGGATAAAGCTGAAGAGTGGTGGAGGGCCAGGTCGAGAGGAAAGAGGGCCATCAGCGAGGGAGACATGCACCTCATTCTAGATTTGCACAACAAGCTGCGGGGTCAGGTCCACCCTCCTGCTTCCAACATGGAGTACATGGTAAGTACTGAGGACACAGCTGTCTGTCTTGTACTAGGTAAATCTTTTCACAGTGAAATACATCTTAAAATTCAAAAGAATCCAACCTTGCATTCACTTCACAAAATTAAACATTAATGGTATTAGTTACAGACAGTTGGAGCTCAAGAGTCAGAGTTACTGGAGAGATTCTGTCACGCTAGGCACAGGCAGAGCAAGTTCAGTCTTTTTGGTGAATTTATTAATTAAGAAACAAAAGGGGAGAACAAACTCATGGATAGTGGAGGCACGTAATGGCCAAAACACAAAAGAGCAGACCAGTCACAAGGCAAACAAATCCACAGGGTGCAGGCAAACTCCAAAATCCAAGTATCCAAATTAAATCCAATAACACAGACACAGGAGACTGGCAGGAACACTCAGCCGACAAATGAGAACGGGAAAACACTCACTTTAATATAGAGACAGGTGAGGATAATGAGGGATACAGATGGAGCATATAAGTGCAGAATGATTAGACACAGGTGGAACACATTAGAATTGTAGTCACTGCAAAAGTGTATTAGTGCCACCCAGGCCAAAAGTAATGGTAATCTGAGATTTTGTGAATAAGTCATGTAGCTCTGTTTCACTGCTGTCCCTGTGTCCCCCTCGCTTGAAGACACCATTGCTCTGTTTGGGACTGTCTCGCTGCTCCAGTATGCTTCCCATTGAAGCAGGTGTGAGCTGCACTTTATCGGCAGTAGTAATGTTAACATTTGTTGGATTTGTGGTGAGATTTAAGCCTCATCAGAAGCCTCATTTTTAGTTTGTTTCAGGTTTTCCACCTCCAAGGAAGAGCAGAGCACTTGTCTCATCCAGTACTGTCCCGAACTGGGTTCTGTGTCAGCGGGTCTGACGGGGATACTACCAGAGCATGAGAGCAATAATGTCGGCTAATGCACAGCAGAGTATGGGGCAGGTAGAGTTTTAAAAAAATATTACGACTTTATTCTCGAAATGTCAAAGCACACAGATATGTGGGATATATTTTGAATGTGCAGAAAGTTTTAAACATGAGCAGAAAACATATCCAATACAGGAGCTTTTAAGGTCCATGGGTTTATAATGAATACATGTATCACTGATAAATAGGTGCCACATGCACATTTAAAGAGGTTACTTCCCTAAACAAAGGGGGAAAGACTAGGAAAGGAAAGACTAAATCATGCCTACACGTGTGTTGACTCAACAGGGATGATATTAAATAAGAAAAGTTGATCTACAGGAGAATTTGAAAGCAATACAGAAAGCCAGAGAGCCTTACTGCATGATATTCCATTCCTTTTCTATGTTTTGAATTGCCTCCCTAACCAGAGGGCACTTCTGGAAACACTGCTCCAATGGGAGGGAAACATTATCTGATGGAGAACAGCTTTCAATGCAACACTGGTGGATACTATCAAAGTCTTGGCTAACTTTAGGAGCTCTGTTTTGCTCTTCTGCGGCGTTATATTCGCTAAACACATCGGTTAGTTCACATCCTAAATGTCTTTTCTCTTATAACGTAAAAAGTGAGAACATAGTGTTTAAATATGCAAAGTGTGTAAGCTTAGAGCTGTCTCATTTTCCTTATCATACTTAAAATACCATGACTTACTAGTTGTGTACTGTAATACAAGAACAATGCAATAACTTTATTTCCATGTTTTCATCTAGTGAGGATGCTGTTTTTGCATTGGACATGTTGCTTTAGACTCAGTCTTTTAGCACAATATCAAATATGTAGCTATCAAGTACATAGTTAAGACCATTTTGCAGGATTCTTGTTTTAAAATGAGTCTGCAAACATTAACAAATCAGCTGGAGACAGTAGTTAGCTTGCTTAACTAGCTAACCATAAATCAGGATGAATAATCTAGATCACAGTGATTGTGCCCCCTGGTCAATATCTGGTGAATCTTGCCAAATCAGTGATGATTGACACTAAACACACAAGTTTTTCTCAGGGGAAAGTGTTTCTCTGACTCTGCCAGTTCAGCTCTGTCAGCTAAAGACAACAACGTAGGGAAGGAAAGACAGAAAGAACAAGATCTGTAAACCAAAGCCACCATCTGGCTAGCTCCAGCTCCTGCCTGTTGCTTGCCCGCCCTCGCTGACCCTGGCCCATTTCCAGCTTTCACCCCCGCAGTGTTGTCCTGCCCTCTACCTCAACCATCCTGCCCTCCCTCCCTCCCTTCCTGCTATGCGTCTCTTTACTCAATCTATTTCTCCTCCCGCTGACTCTTTTTCTCCCTGCCTTGCTCTTTTGGCTTCTTGATCTTCAGCTTCACAAGCTTTCCCTCAGGCTTTTCTTCACCCTCCTCCACTTCCACTCTCTCTCCATCCATCGCGGCTCACTCCAACCCTGGCCAAGGCAGATGTTATCTTTTATTTGATCCTCCACACATCTCATTTGGGGTGCCACAGTGGTGAATCTATTTCATACATGTTGAGCCTCACCATTTGAAATGAGGGGCACTGTAGTGTAAATGTATGTTATGTACACTAATCCAGTGTTTCTTGAGCAAGGGATACTATTACTGATGATAATGATGTGGTAAGGCAGGCAGACTGATGAGGGCGAAGTATTTGGTTTTCATATTTTGCAGGATTTGGAGGCCAAAGAGCTTGCATTTTCATTGCAGCTTTGACTTCTTCTTAATTTCATGCAAAAGCCTTAAAGCAAATGGCCTAAACCACTGTTGCGTCTGTTAATCTAAAGCACGTCACTTCTTGAGCAGCAGATTTTCCTGAGAAATCGACCTCCATAAAGGTTCCCATAATCACAACCACTTTCTGTACCCTAGGTTGAATTACAAGCATTTAGGTTAAGCATTTTGCATACTTTGAATTCCAAAAGCAGAGGTTGGCTTTTTGTTTTCTTCCTCAGTGTTTTTATTTTTGCAGAGATCTACCTTGAGCATTCACCCTAAATCTTCTGCTGTTGGACTGCACATCTTGCACCTAGCTCTGTAGCAGAGGTGGTCTGGCAGATGGCTTGAAACAGCTCTGTATTTTGGGAACTTAATGCTCTTTGGAATGCAAAAGGAGATTGGTCGTTATTACCATGACCTTTCTCCAAAGGCTGGCGGGCAGTCCATCTTCCTCTCTGCTGGATAATTGAGGGTGAAGAATAACAAGAACATGGAGAGAATAATGAGCTGGCAGAGATCATTAGTATCCGCTGTAGATTGTTTGCAGTGTAAGCTTTGTGCTGAACTTGAATTTCATTATAGCCTTCAAAAATAATGACACATGGGCTGTGCAGGTGGGCAATATTGCCTTATAAAAAGGGCTAGGGGTTCAATATTGACTATATTGCCCAGGTTCTATAAAGTACTGTCCGAACATGTCTAAAGGCAAAAGTGTTTTTACCTGTTGTGAACAGCCACCCTTAAAGTCAGGGTGAAAGCTTCTCAAAGGCTTTTATGGCATTGCACTTGGTTGTACACACGAAAACTAACTTGAATTCAGTTCCTGCATACTGTATCACCTCCACACACCTGGCCATTTGCTTGTCAACTTGTTGATTTCAGAAAGTTATAGAAATTGCCAGACGTTGCTCCATCTAATTTTGATCTTTCGGATCAAGACTGAAGATGAACTGTAGTCAAACTCGAACTGATAGTTGGCAGAGGATGAAGTGATTGTTGCCATGAAACTCCACATAGTATTGTTGGGCAGTTTTTGATATCTGGCTGTCAGTTAAATTTATTTTTACCGAATCCTGCCTTCCTAGATCATATTTCATTTTACGTGTTGACGGTACCTGTAGTAATACACTCCCATCAATGCAGCCCCCTTGCATTATTTAAAAGTGATGTCTGAAGTCCACAATAAACTGTTGAGGTTGTTTTAAAAAAAGATAATATGATAAAAATTCTACCTAATAACCAGTATAACATGATGATCATGGAAAAATACACTAAGACATGGCAACCATCCAGGAAGTTAGAGCAGAAAATCACCTCGGTATCACAGCCACAGCTGGATTGTCGAAATATCACTTCTCCAATCAGGCCTGAACAGTAAGCAGCACCACAGTGTGCACAGTGTGTGAGCCTCACCACACATATGGACCCCATTATGGTGGTCAATCAAAGCAGTTACAACTCCACACTAAAGCATTATCCTATTAGTTTTGATAGCTGTGTGAAAGACATAATGCAACCAAACAGTATGCCAACAGCAGAGCACACTGCACCTATTCTTCTCCCTCCCCAACAAAGTCAACAGTAAATTAACTTTGCAGCAACATTTGAATTGCTCAGTCCTTTACCCATGGTCTGCATTCCTCCTTTGTTCAAAACAAGAGGTGTGTGTGAATAGTTTTCAGGTATTTTGACTTAAATTGAGATTATTTTGTCAAGTTTTTACAGTAAAGATGGCATCAAGCCCCCAAACAGAGACTCTCTGTTTTGGTAGCTTTTTTTGGTCAGCTTTTTCTCTCTCAGTTTGGTCTATGAGACCAAAACTTACTGGAAACAAGCTATGAAACAACCACAATGAATAGTAGCACAAAGCTGCGAGTTGATGTGGTGGTGGTGATACCTCTGTTTCCCTTCTCTCTCATGTATGTGTCTGTGTGTAAGAGAGTGAACGTGTGTGTTCAATGGGGGTGGCGTAGTTTTGACTATACTGTGTCAAATTTGCGACGGTCGTGCGTACGGCCACTGTAAAGCAGGTTCATCTTTCAGGTACACTTTGCCTCAAGTATGTAAGTTTACCTTCACATTAGATTCAGTGGAGTTTATGGTAGCTTCCCCAAAGAGGACGTCGTGACATCTGCAAAATGTTACGTGTTAAAATTAAAGCCGAAACTACGGTAAGTGACCACTTAGCCAAATTAAATTATGAGGGTGATCCAGAGGGGAGTTTCAGGTCTGCAAACATCTGTTGGAGGTAGAGCTGCTCTAAAATTGAATTTAACCTGGAGCTCAAGAGAAAAATAATATTACCAAACCTAATGCTGTAGCTGCCAAATGAAAGAAAAAATATTAGCCACTCATCCAACAGACCTTCAGAGATTCTAAGTTCATCTTTCCAGAGGCAAATAACTTTTTAACCAAGAAGCTCTGTGTTGTTCTCTCTCTCTCTCTCTCTCTCTCTCTCTCTCTCTCTCTCTCTCTCTCTCTCTCTCTCTCTCTGTTGATTTGTGTGCTCTCCAGGTATGGGATTATGAGTTAGAGAGGAGCGCAGAGCACTGGGCACATACATGCCGATGGGAACATGGGCCGAGCCACATGTTGACACAAATAGGCCAAAACCTTGGAGCGCACTGGGGCAGGTGTGTATGTACAAAGGAGGGAAGGGAAGTGTGTCACTTAAATTTTATACAACAGTATTATGATGAAAAAACAATGTGCACAATCCTTTTCAACATCAGCTTACTACCAAATAAATTTTAACCACAAACAAACCTGCCTTTTGTTAAGAATATTTATAACAATGTGGGTTGTTTTGTTTAAATTGAATGTATTCATAGTGTTTTGTGTATGTTTGAAGCTGCTCTAATCAATATTTGCGGAACTAATTAAAATTGTGGGTGTGCTCTGATTAAGCTTGTCAAACTGTGTAATTAATAACATCAATGATGGCAGTCAGCAAGTAAGCACAATACCAGGAGCCTGGAAATGGCTCATCTTAATTGATTGCAGCCATGCTTAATGTTATCAACTACTGTATAGTGAAAGAACAACATCTTTTCTGTGACTTTAGGGACCGCCCCCCTACCTACCACGTCCAGGCCTGGTATGACGAAGTGAGGTACTACAGCTATCCGTACTCCCAGGAGTGTAACCCACACTGCCCATTCAGATGTTCAGGACCAGTCTGTACTCACTACACTCAGGTAAGGGCTTTTTTATTCTATGTCTTCAAGGGTGAACAATGCCTTGAGATTATTTTTGGCTGTTAGCTACTTTAATGAATGTGTGATGACCACTGAAGGCTTTAATTTGTTTGTGTATTTTAATTTTCAGTTGGTGTGGGCGACTAGCAATCGGATTGGCTGTGCTATCAATGTGTGTTACAACATGAACGTGTGGGGAATGATCTGGGCTAAAGCTGTCTATCTGGTCTGCAACTACTCTCCGCCGTATGTTTTTGCTTTTCCATGTGCTCCTTAAAATGACAGACATCATAACTAAATCTAGTTATCTCAGAATCAGTTATTTTTTACATTGTAATAACAAGAGATACAAACAAGACAGATGATGAACAGTAAAAGGACCACTGATTTTATACATCAGAATCTGTTAACAGGTCTTTGGGAGTACTACTGCATATGTGAAAAAAGTTGTATAAAGCCTTTTGTACGGTAGCTGATAAAAAAAAAAAATCTGGGGTGTTGAGTTGGAAACAAGTGAGCATACCTGACCTCTGTAGCCTGCTTCTTATCGTTACTTGAGGCTAGTGGCTTGGAGCTAAATAAGCCATTACTACTAATAGCGTAACACACTCTGATCTCCAACTGGCTGTTGAGTTCCATTGTGAGTAATGTAGTAATTTGTAGGATAAAAAAAAACACATTATCTCTGGATCTGCTGCAAGTGTCCATGTCAGTCATAAGAGTAAGATAATGTTATAGAAGTGCTATGCTAAATCGGTTGAGTACTCTTTTCAAGATCATAAAATAAATTGCCAAAAATTTTGTGAGGTTTCTGTAGAGGGATGTTTAAACCAAAGAATACACAGTTTTGTCGTTGTTACACGTGCGCAGAGACCTGCCATCAATGAATGCAGTAACACAAACATACCAACAGGGATTCAAAACATCAGATTGTCTAGCAAAATCCATGAACAGTGATTATTTGAAAACACCAAATCTCTGGTCCTTTTGTTAACTATGGCAATTGTTTTTTTCCCAGAGGCAACTGGTGGGGTCATGCTCCGTACAAATATGGAACTCCCTGTTCTGCCTGTCCAGCTAGCTATGCTGGAGGCTGCAGGGACAATCTCTGCTACAAAGGTAGGTTTAGGACATAGTTTTCTGTTATACCTTCTTAAATACTTTTGCACCTTCCCAAAATTGCAATTGTACACCCTGGAAATTTTCCCTCACTATCCTGCCTTGATTTCTTCATGGCTAGATTGTTTTTTATGTGCCCAGAGTCGCATTTCCACATAATAAAATGATATTTATAAATGATATTTTGACACAACATTGAGCAAGCAACCAAAGAATGATCAAATCTAGGGAACAACACATCTGGTGTGCATGTTTTCAGATGGGGGTGTTGACAGGCGACCAGCTCCTGAGATTGAGGAGACCAACTACATTGAGCCTGAAACGGAACCAGTAAGGGACAGGCAGCCGGAACCAAGGGCCCAGACACCAAACCCCTCGCCCAATGAAAACCTTGAGAGAAACCGAGTTGTCAGCACAGAGCAGATGTGTAAGGACTGCTCCCATAATACTACACCACATCAGAGTATGCATTATTACATTATTACCATTATTAAAATGAGGTTGTGTTAATTTTAGGCCAACAGGTCAATTGTGAGACAAAGCTGAGAGATCAGTGCAAGGGAACAACCTGTAACAGGTAAATGCTAAGGAGTATGGTGGCGCTATGGTAAATGTTTCTACCAAGATGGGTGGGAATTATCAGAACAGTATTCAAAAGCAAAGCATCAGGGCCAGGATGTTTATCACTGTACTGCTGTTCCTGTCCATAGGTATGAGTGTCCACCTGGCTGCCTTGACAGCCCTGGAAAAGTAGTTGGGACTGGATATTATGACATGGTGAGTGGATCAAGAACAGTTATATATTTATTATATTGTATGGTTTACTGTTTTAATAAGCTGGGATTGGCTCCAGCCCCCTGCGACCCTGCACGCAGGATAAGCTGTTGACGATGGATGGATGGATGGTTTACTGTTTTATAGCACCATGTAATAAAAAGTCCTTCTTATTAGCTATACCTTGCTTTATGTTAATATTCATTGTCTTTTACTGCAGCAATCTAGTGTGTGTGGAGCTGCGTTACACTTTGGTGTTATTGACAATGATGGGGGATGGCTGGATGTAACCAGACTGGGCAGAAAACAGCATTTCACCAAGTCTTACAAGAATGGTATTCAATCAATTGGGTATGACTCAATCTCTGTATTTAGTTTTGATGAAAAAGTGTTTAGTATAATACAGTCTAAATATATTTCCTTGATAGATGATGTTCAACTACTGATGCATGACTTTACAGCACAGACCATAACCTCATGCAGTTCTTTTTAAATTCACAGGAAAAACAGGAGTGCAAATTCTTTCAAAGTAGAGTCGGTGCCTGGTAAGGAACATGCAATTGTTTTCACTTTGAGGATACAGATACAGTAGCATATTGTTAGTATACAGAAAGACTGTAGGATCATTATGCTGTGCCTTTTTCTCTCCCAGTTAAGGCAATAACGTGCGATACCAGCGTGGCGCTTTTCTGCCCTTTCAAGAAACCTGTACGACACTGTCCCAGGTAAACTTCTGTACTTTATCACTGCCTCCTGTATAGCTCTACCTTTAAGACAGTAAGAACATGCTGCAGCTCCAGGGTCTGCACTAAACATATCATATGACCTAAAGTGAGCTGTGGCTTTTTCTTCAGGTTGTATTGTCCCAGGAACTGTCTACGTGACAGTCAAGCCCGAGTCATTGGGACGAACTACTTCTCAGATGTGAGTTCTTGCATCAGTCATCTTCAATTGTCCATTAGCGTCCTTCATTTTCTATCATTGAACATGACAGACCTTTTTCACAGCAGATATATATTAAAGCACAGGTTAATGGCTTGATAACATGTCAGTGCTCAAGTAAGCCATTCAATCAAGCACAGTATCGTGAGACTTTAACAGTATAACCCAAGTGAAATCCAGTGTTAATTCATGTTCTTAATTACACTCATGGTTTTCCCGTTTTGATTTTTTCTTATTGCAGGAAAAGCACAGGTGCAACAAATTACTTATGGCTCTGTTTCATACCAGTGAGCAAGCATGCACAGTATTGATTATTATTGACACCTGTGCCTTTTGAGCTACAACAAAACTGTGACCCTGTTTGTTATGTCAGCAATTTGATGAATTTTGGTGACTGTATGATAACGCCAGATGTTGGCAGCAATCACCATCTGAACTCTGCATTCATTCTCTGGATAACAGGACAGATTCATTTTAGGATTTTCTTCTTAAATGAATGATTTGATGTAACACCATGTCAACACAAATTGACCTTTCCTCCAGAAATCGAGTATCTGCCGAGCAGCTATTCATGCCGGAGTGATCCAGAATGAGTCAGGAGGGTACCTCGATGTGATGCCTGTGGACAAAAGGAAGCAGTACATTGGCAGTTACCAGAATGGCATCACCTCAGAGAGGTATTGTTAAAAGCAATATGAAATGCATATATACATGTATATGAAAACTGGCAAAAAAACCAGACAGATTCTTAAATTTTTAATGTATATTTTATTTGATATCAACTTTGTTTGGTGTTCAAATTCTTATCTGCAGTAATATTAAAACACATCCCCACATCTCTGTTCTCTCCCTGCTCTTCCTCTTCCAGCCTACTGAACCCAACAGGTGGAAAAGCCTTCAGAGTGTTTGCAGTCATCTGAAAAACCACTCTCAAAGGAGAGTACCATCAAACATGGCCACTTCATGTCCAGCAAACCCACTCATTACCATCTTACAACCAATAATTACATTCATTCCTGCAGTAAATAATTCAACTTTACAGCGTCTGACCCTAAAAGTGTAACATGACTTTATTCAAGGCTTCCCCTTCTAAGTTTGGTCATGAGTGAGTCAGTGTCCAATAATAGCTTAAGGATTTTTGGTGAATGATGATCTCATACGTCCTTTGCCTAAATTTTTACAACTGACCGTAATAATCAAATTGGGCTGCGATGCATCTTTCGCTGGCATGATTTCATGACATCATGTTTTTTAATACTTAAAGTTAAATATACACCACCAGATGTAGCACCGCTCGAAATGCTTCCCACAATTTCAGAACTTGAAGGTTAGACTGTAACATCAGAGGTTTTACCAAATAATGTAGTATGCATCAGTTAGTACTTAGAGATTCACCAGTTAATTAAGGAGCAGTCAGACACAGAGTCATAAAATATGTTTATACATTTTGTAGGACATTTTATTTGGTCAGACAGATCATGCTTAAATTATCTCAGTGGGCATTTGTTGCCCATCACACTTGAACCATCACTGTAATTAACATTTATTTGCATGAATTGTATTCTACTTCCACTGTAGAAAAGACAAGATTTGCTGAAGTCCTGATTAATTTCACTGACAACATTTAAAAAAAGTTTAAACTAAAGGAAAGATCATGGTTATTGTAAATAAACTCTAGTTAAAGTATCATAAAGTTTAGGAAATTAACAAAAGCTAACATTCATTGTTGTTCTGTGATGGGGCTTAAACTCGGGTGTCCTGTTTGAATTTACTCCACACAAACCCATCAGTCCCGCTTTACTTTTTGACCCAACAGTGGGAGATTTACTTATTAAGTCTGGTTTGGGCCTCCATATATCACTTCCTTTCATTATAGTGGTAATATACAGTATAACAAAAATGCAGGCAGTAAAATACAGATTGTATATTTTTGTACATAATAATATTGTAAATAATATTGAACACTATACTATAAAATGCTTGCTACTGTTGCCTTTTTTATTCACATTTCTAACACGTTGCCAGCCATACAAAGTCAAACCAGCAATAAGCAGTAGATGCTGAAACTAATTCTGCACTAAAAACATATATTTGTCACTCAAGCTTTCATTTTTATAAGGGACAAATTCCACCATAACTTCAGTATATTCATTTGTTTGTAAATATTGTGTATGTAACATATTGTTTTATTCTATGCTGCATTTCCTAGCTTTTGTTTATAGATTTATATAAATGGATCCTGGCTGGCCAGGAATGTGCATGGCATGAATCACAACTAAAATACTTGGAGTTAAAATCCAAATGTTTCATTTTTGTGTCCTTTTTTGTGTTCTTATTGTATCAAAAAGTCATTTTAATAAAATAAATAAACTATATTCTCCTGCTCAGGATTAATGTCTCAGAAAATATCTAACCTATATTCTGCAAAGCTCAACTTACAGGCTTGACTATGCTCCTCAGTTTACATTGTATTAAATTACTTGATTTCAGTTTTTGCATACGTATGGATGTAGACGTATGGTTGAGTGGCCACACGATTTTAATATCACTCCCCACAGTGGCCAGATAGCCTGAGGAATATGTGCATTGACATTTCAACAACGTCTCAAATTCAGCTGCGTATCAAACTTTTAAGTGAAATGTCTTCCTAGAAAACTGTGGTTGTTTCCAGGAACTTTGGGGAACACAGAGGAAGAGAAAAGTGCTTGTTTCACATTCTGAGAGGAGATCTTATCTACCAGTTGGCTTGCAGGTTTCAAGTGAAGGGCAGTGCAGTCAAAACAGTAGATGTCCTTAGAGTTTACCAACTAAACTAAACACATAAACTGTTCATCTCATGTCAGTCCAACATATGATTTAATTTTTGTTAATGTTACATCCCAAATGCCTAAAATAATACCACTCAGTTCAGGAGTGCTGATTCTGGATTCAAGATTCACAACATTTTGCATTCCAGGAACAAAAAAGTCTTCAGAAATGCCAGAGTACTAAAGTCCATTGAGGAAAATTAACAATTGCAATGCCACCAGGCTGCCCTGCACTCTGTTAAACCCTAACCCTTTCATGTTAAAGTTTTCTGCCTCATTTTGGATCAACATGACACTTCAAGGCGTTACTGGGTTTGTGTATGTCCCGACAAGGTTTTATACCACTTTTCAGTTCAGTGTCAGTGATGAGAGTTAACTGATGTTAAAGTGCTCAGGACCACTGGCTGTGCCAGCGGACAGACAGACAAAGACCAACTTTGTGTTTTGTTGATCTCAATCTCCCAAACTTCCCAGCATGCATTTCCGTTCTTTCATCTGGACGGGCAAAGATGTGGCTCCAGCTAAAAAGTCCCCATCACTCATCCCTTAACACACATGGAATACCACACACAGTCTTGGAGGAGTGCACACATCCACATAAAGACAGACACATAAAACACGCTCAGTGTTTCTTTGCAAAAAGTTTAAATAAAGTAAACTGGGTTTAACAGACTCTGAGAGGAAGTAAAATGGAGTTAAAACAAAAATTAACATTTTGTTTTTGTAGTTGTATCCTGTCTATATATTTCACCTGTTATTTTGTACTCAAAAATCAAAAATTGACCATTTTTATCACTAAAAGATAGAACAGTGTGAACATTTTACAGCATTTAGGGAACAGGACACTAAAATATCAACACAAAAATCAACAGGAAAAGGCAAATATTGGGCAAAATAGCCTCAACTGGCCAGTCTAGCCATCACATAAGATAAGGGCATTATTCTGTGTATATGACCATTTTCCCTGAATGTATCACATCACATAAAGAAACTATGAACTATGATTAAATATGCTAACTGAGTTTGGGCCAGGTCTCCTGGAGAAAAAGGCAAGCATCGCAGTGCTGTCAAAATTCACAGGACCCTGATGCAGGGGCGGCCATTGGCACAGGACCCCTGTGAACTGCTCCGGTCACTTAGCCAGCCTGTCAGTCAGTCAGCCATCATGCCAGCAAATTGGAGGCTAATCCGAGCACTTAAGAGTAGGCAGGCAGCACTTCATCAGCGTTAAATTCAGTTTTTACGTCATAGTGTAACAATCAGTCAGACAGGCAGCCAGTTTACTCAGTCAAATAGCCATCTACTTAGCCAAGCAGGCCATTACAGCACTAAAGCAGGCTTTTCAGCCAGTCAACACAGCTGCCAATTAGGCAAAAGTATTACAGTGGTTTTCACGACACTGGTCTCTAACTTAAAGGAATAGTTTGACATTTTGTGAAATATATCTTAGCCAAATAACAGGTTATATTTAAAATCACTTCTCAGTTCCCTAATTTACAACACCTATACAATAGACACTCAACTGTAATTTGGACCCTTGTTAATATTTCTTTCTAGAAATACTGTTCAACTTACAGTTACAGTTTTCATTAGAACTGCTTTATACTGAAGAAATAGTCCCAATAAAAATAGTTCACAGTGAGGTCTATGGATCTCCAGAGTAATGGGGATGTAACATAACGTGGCTGTAGAATTTTCTGTGTCTATTCACCTCTATTCTATCCTCGTCAGCTAACACCTTAACTACCTGCATGGCAAGATACTACTAGAGGTGAGTGTGAAAATATCTTTTAGCAATTAGATATAATCACACAAAGAACAAATCAGTGAGTCATCGTTGGTTTTGTCTACAGCTTTTGTCCTCTCTGTCATATTTCTGAGATAATTGCGACTCCAGTCTTTGTCGAGCTGTGATGTTTATCCTGCGAACATCTAGTCCTTGTCGGAAACTGAAAGCCTTTCTAACAATAACTTCACACTGAATGACGGTAAAATGGCTGACCAGTGCAACTGTATTGACAGCTAATATAACAAATACATTGAAAAGCAGTATCAAACGATGCATAACCCTTCCAAGATGTTTCTGTCTTTTGTGAAACACGGCAGAGTATGCAGTTTTTGAAGGGGCCCAGGTGCACTGCAAGGAATTCTGGCCCCACTGACAAGAAAGGAAACTTGGCCCCTTGAACATGGCATCTTTAAATGCACCCCCACTGAGTTCGGGGACGTACTCTCTGCTCCACTTCTCAGCAAGCCACTGCATACATTAAATGCTTCAGTAAATTAGCATCTGGGCCAAAACCTTCAACGTTCTACTTTAGTTCTATATTTTGCACTTATAGTTAAAACTGTCATCTCACGATTCTTTAAATGATGCTTGTTACAGGCCTTGATCATAATCTATAATATTTAGCTGTAGGGGAAATATGAGTCTTTTTATAGCAAATGAATAAATAGTCATGGCTGGTATTTGTGTAAGTCTAACAACACTTTCCTGTGTTACCAGTTTTAGCAATAAAACCTTTTTGATTGTGTGTGTTGGTCAGTAAAATACAGAAATGTCAAGTGGACATAGCAATTATGAGGGTTTTTGAGATATGTATGAAATCTGGACGCCGCTGGTCATGCCTGAAACACACCGGTGTGCGTGCAAATGTGAGTGTGTGTGTGTGTGTGTGTGTTAATGTATGAATACACCTCCATGGATGAATGTGTAGTTCTGCATGTGTCTGGCGTGTGTAGAAGTAAGATACTTTCTAAATATGACTCGTGCAATCACTCAGCTGGCTCCTAGGGCGGTTGACTCCTGGGCGGACACACACTGTGCATGTGGGCTAACAATCACTGCAGACAGGATGAGAAGTGATGTGTGTGTGTGCTCGTGTTTGAGTGTGTGGTTGCACTTCCCTCCACCACTCATAGATTTAGACTTTGCTATTATTTTAACATAGTTAGCAGCTGTGTTTTGGTGGCGAAACACGGTAATCATCTCCCCTTTGCTGGGATTTCTGTGGACTGAGGTGTATTTATAACTATGGACTGTTTCACTCTACTTTCTCATGACACAACACAGATTTGGAAACCTCTCAAAGTCACAAAATCATATTTGGTTAGACTCTGTTAGGCTCAGCACATTCATCCTAATAGAATCAGTTGATATACCTCGTTCTGTTTGACTAGATCTAGAAGATTATTTTGAATTCACTCAGAAACGTATAGGTTACTCAAATTGAAAGACAATATAGACAATAAAAAACACTGTTTGAGCCTGCAATTCATAAAGGTCAGTGGGTGTCACATTGGTGCCAAATGAAGAAAAAAAAAGTCAACCTGCTTGAGGAAAAAGTCAAGGTATCACCAAAGTCATTAGAATACACCATCTAGAAGCAATGAATGTCTGTAGAAACTTTTGTGCCAACCCATCTTGTAGATGTAAAGCTATATCATAAGTTTTACTTTAACCACACTACAATAAATGTCAGAGGATCACTAAAATCATCAGGATTCATCTTCTAGAGGCCCCAAATGTCAGTATAAGATGTTCTGCCAAGTCCATCCAATAGCTGTTGAAACATTTCATTAAAAGAAATTCAGTAAGCTTCATCATCTGGGGACCATGAATGTCCCCGTGACCCGATCCCGGATAAGCGGATGAAGATGGATGGATGGATAGTTCACAAGGTATTTCTGCACCAAAGTGGTGAACTAAACAACCAAATTGCAATCCATAGAGCCATGTCTCCAGCGTGGCTAGAAATTTGCAGAGCTATTGAGATAGAATTATGGAAAGGTATCGATGCAGTCAAAGGGGCCAGTGTATTGACCAGCCTTAGTCTGAGTGCTTAAACCTGATGGGAATGCCTACGCTCCAACGCAGCACAGTATGCAGTTAGCTAAACCTGGTATAATATTGGCTTAAAATGTAGTATTTCTATACCACGTTCCACTGAGGTCGGGATGTGTGCGCGCGCAGACGGATGTGTGCAAAGTTTTTTTTTGGTTGTCCATGCTGTTCTGCCTGGAACACTACTGCTTAAAGAAAAGAAATATGCTTACACCTATGTTTTAGAAAAATATATCTGTACACTTTCTGAATTTAACTTTCTATCACCAAACTACGACTATCTTAATTTATATGTTAACTCATCGTAAACACACTTCATTCAAACTCATTAAAGCTTGTCTTGGTTAGTTTTCCACTGTTCCAACAATCACCAACACTGGTTTGGTCTAAATAAATTCTTAAGTCACAGAGTTAGATGTTAACGCAGCTGTTTTTCCCCACTGCCTCTCTCTGCTGTTACTGGCCTCCTTGTGTGACTGGATTAGCTTGCTGAACTAAATCCTACCTCCGTTTGTTCACTGAAGATACTAAATTACAACACTGCCTGATTCTTTAGAGAAAGCCACTTAAAGTGGACAATTACTCAGGGCTAAAGAAAATAATCTTGTATTCTACAGCCCTAAACACACAGAGCAGGCAGCCCCCATGGCCTACGGGTGTTTCCAGAAGGAAACAGGGTTACTGCCAAATAGTGCTTTGCTCACTCTGTTAGTTAGTGCATGATGACAGATGACAGAAATATATCCAAGACAGATATCTCGCTCAGATGTAGGCTACTGTTTCTAAACTCCCTGAAGAAACACTTCCACTGGACTGCATACAGTTAACAGTCAGGGTTCAATGCAGGTCATCAGTATCTTTAAACCTGCCTGGCTTGTTCTTGGACCTCTATATCTTCCCTTCTGCACAAAGGTTCTTCTATTTACTCACCAGGATGGTTTCAGTATTCTCTTCAGCCATTTGTAGTTCTTTCCTATGAATCTTAATAACACCCATCTGAAAAGTCTGAGTTGACCAATTACAGATGCAATAAGAGTTTGACAGATTGAGATGGGAAATGTTTTCTTAATTTCTTAATTGCGCTCCCACGGCTTTGTTGTTTTGTCATAGTGATGCTTGTTTGTAGAACTTCACTGAACTTTTTCTTCATACTCCTATACGCTCCTCATATCTCATTTTCCACCAGTAGATTTCCTCTGCCTCAATGCTTTATTTCCTTTGCCACTTAGCTTGTTTTTTCACCTCTATCCATCCCATCCACACTTTTCAAGAGACACTGTTTGATACCAGATGAGTCATCTGTGTATGTTTTATTTCAAGAAGTGTCATGACCTCCTGACCGTGACCCTGGCTCATGACACAGTGTGTGCATGAGTTTTGTTTATTTCTTTTTTTGGGGGGGTGTTTGCTGTGTGCTTGGTGGGTTTTGTTTTTGTCTGTCTGTGTTTCTTTTCATGCTCTCCTGGAGTTGGTGGGCGTGGTCTCCAGCACCTCCGTATGGTCATTCACCCATCAGGCACCTGCTCTACGTTCCACAATCACCACACACTATTTAGACCTGGGGCTCTCCAGCCCTCGCCACATTGTTGTGTCCTCAGAGTACGCCACACATTAGCCTCTTGTTCCAGTCTAGTTTGGTTCAGTGTTTGCTTACCTGCCTTCTAATCACGATCTTTTCCTCTGTCTTCAGGAATTCGCTCCATTTCTGTGGATCACCTGCCTCCCCAGACTGTCCGCACGGCCATCCGGCTTCGCCTCCCCTTGCCTCGCCAGTTCCCCCACATCTCCCTCTCCAAACGGAACCTGGAACCCCTTAACTTTCACGTAAGACTCCAGTCTGCTTCTGGGTTCACAGTTCTGACAAGAAGTTTCCTTAAAGAAGATCATTGACATGACTTCACCCCGCGAAGATTGTGCAGCTTGTTTCATCAAAAACTTTCTCTTTTTTGCAGCTTGAAAGCATTTTGAGGATGGTGAATTTTGGCTACGCCGGGGCTCCGCACCTCATACACGCCAAACACACTCACACACAAAATATGATCCAAACTCAAATTATGGGCTTGGCTGTTCTCCTTCTCCTCCTGTTTTGTTGGTAACCCACATGCAGACCTCCAGTGCCAGCAGAGTGTGGCAGAGGGTCACTGTTTCCCACAGTCCCACAAGATTCACAGACTTTCGTCTTACCCCCTGAACCTCTGCTGTTGGTCCCCACCACCTTAGAAATCCCCGATGAAATTTTCCACTTGTACCAGAAATAGTTGTTTGACTGCTGGCCACGCTTGCCTGGTGCCCCCCTGTCGCTCACGGCAGGCTGAGTACACACGCCAATGACTAATGACAAAGACTATTTTCATCTTAATAGTTTTGAAATTCATTCATTTGTTGTTTTGGTTTATCCACTATGACGAATGAACATCCAATTTTTGCTGAAGATGTATGTGTGAATAGGATCGAGAGTTTGAGAAAGTGGGAGACGAAATAAACAAAAATACTACTGGGTGTTCTGGCCATTGCTGTATGAAGAGTGGGCATATCCCTAAAAAAAGATGAGGGTAGGGACAAGGTAGGCACTGTATATGATCTTCAATGCTACTACACAGTATACTACTTGGCCAAAATACCCATATTTGTATTTAATGAAAAGCTAAAATTGTAAAATAATATGGTTTAAGGATTATATACCCACACTGGTGTCCTTACAGCACTGTTCACCTACTACACTCTTAAAAATTCTCCTGTTAAATGGTTCAATAAGGAACCCAAAATAAAAGATAAACCTTTTCAGGTTAAATGTTTTGTGGAGTGTCATAACCTGGCTCAACATTAAGTGAAAAAAGGAGAAACCATACAGTGTAAAAACAGTGTATGTGTGAGTGGAGAGTATGGATGTAAAACACAATGAAACAACCAGCGAGCTCGGTGATCGCCAGTCATTATGTGTGAACTACTCAACGATGCATCCCAGACACATTTCTGACACATCGCCGACGTCTGCCAGATATCTAGCATGCCAAACATCTGGAAGAGTCGGCCGACTCGACATCCACATCCAGCCAATGAGAGCAGGCAGCTGGCAGAGCAGGCAGCTACTTTTCACAGCAAAACACTCACCTCCAGCTCTCTCTGTAGCTCAGACGATCCCAGCTAATCCATTCTTTTATCCATATTCTTTGTCTTTAAAATTTGTATCTTTATAACAATAAACAACAGCTGTTTCGTGTGCAGGTTCGCGTCATTTCCCGTTTCACATTTCCCTTGTTTTCTTGACTAAAGTGGTTTGGAAACCAGCGTCAGGTTACTCAGCCGCTGTCAGCTCGTGTAGTGTGTGACCCCCCTGTCACCGATCAGTCACATAGTGCGAATGCCACAACGACTTCAAGACTCCTGTCACAAGAAAGGAAGTGTTGTCTGAACAGCACGGCCATCGGCCAACACTGGAAGTCGTGTAGTCTGCACGAGCCTTTAAAGAGACAGAACACAGCAAGATACAACAACAAGAGAGAGCCCAAACCTGGAGCTGTCACAAGAAAACAGACAGTTTCTGACTTGTTGGTGGAGAACCACAAGGCTGCAACTGACCACTTTGTGCAAACGAAAGGCTGGAAGCTCTTATATTTTAATCTTCAAAAAATGTTTTTACTGCACTTGAAACAAATGATAATTCAACATATGATTTGTGCACAAGTCAAATTATACTGTCACATGTCAGTTACTGCTTAAAGTGTTAAGTGTTCGGTAGCCAATTAGCTAAAATGCTACATCACAAAATAAAAATGCCATCAAATAAAACTGTCACGCTTCCTGTAACATTAACTCAATTTAACTAGGTAGCTCACCAACCAGCACGCAGAGAAATGGCACCACAGGTAGGCCCTCTCTAAGTTTTTTTCAACAACAGTATAGCTTTGCTATGAATGCTAGCTAACATTGTTGTTATTATGTGGAGGTGTATTTAACTAATGTTGCTTAAAATACAGTCGCTTGGGAACTTGATTGAAGAGCATGTTCAATGTATTATTTATTATTTGCACGTCATTAGATTAGTAATATTTTATTTGTGTGTGCCTGTGTGTCACTGCTGTTCAAAGCTCTTTCGATTACTTTAAAAGGTTTTCGTTTAGTGCTTAAAAAGAGCTCTAGGGTCATTCTGAACAACCCTGTATAACTTGTCTTAACAGATATCTTAATAAAGCACCAAAATCCATTTACTATTAGTATTCATGATTGGAAACTGGATTTATAGGAAGATAATTACAGAGAATAGGAGACTGTCCGACAGCACAGTACAGGCACTTGAAATGTATCCCTCATGTGATGACACAAGAGGTCGTCATAAACCATCCAGTATGTTTGCGCAGCTACCTGGTTTTGGAGTGGGGGAGTCAGTAAACAGGTAAAATGCTACAAATAGAATCTAGCCACTTAAGAATATAGTCTTGAGGGAAGGCAGCCTGTTCCCTGGTCTGCGTCAGCACTGACCTTTTTGCTGTTTGCTAAAGGGATTTGATTTCACCTCTAACTCTCTCGCTTTCCCCTTTTTTTCTCAACATTCACACTTGAGCCATCTGAGCAGTGTAAAATGGCAGTTTTGTCCATGCAGGAGAAGCTGTGGCAGTTCAGACATGAGCCAAGTGATATCATACCAACGATAAGCTGATACCAGCAAAGAAGTGTTTGGCATTTTTAAGCAAGGTGGTTGGAGGTTTTTGCATTGTACCAAACACTATATACTTGCATTTACACATACATTTCACAGGGAGGTCCAGCACAAAATAGTGATTGGGTGCCTTGCAGAAGGAAGCTCAACAGATACTTGTTACAAGTTCTCAAACCACTGAAAAATATATTTGCTTATTACTACCTCCAGCTGTGAACCATTGCTAAAACCTATTTGCACTCATTCACCCCCTGGTTGCTTTCACTCTACAAATATCTTTACATGTAAGTTGGACATTGACTGAACATTTCTTTCTACTATTCATCATGAAATGGGAAATGTTTAGCCCTCGTGAACCTACAGTGCCCTCTGCTGGCCTTACAGGGGCAGACCTATAGGGTTTGTCCACATCAATTTAGACTGTTAGTACATGTGATAAAGAAGAGTGATATTTTCCTTTTTTCTAAAGAGCTGGATCAGAAGAAGAATCATAACAGTGTGAGCCACTTGTACACACACAAGCCTGGATTTTAAAGATGTATGAGATGGTCTTCTACTTTCCAGCTTTTTTCAGGATCACTATACGCATATGACTTGATCATAATATGATGCAGGTTTAAACTATGTCCTGATTCTTCTGGCAAAGAAACATGGGCATAGACAAAATCACTGAAGAAAGTCACGTGAAGCTGGGAGCTTTCACCGCTCCGAAGTAAAGTAATGAACAAAGGAAAGCAACACTCTAAATTGTGAGCCAAGAAAATACTACAACTATTACTACTACAAATAATAATAACTTTTATTTGTTAGTATGCTCAAAGTGCTTTACAGTATAGCATTAAAAAAACACAATAGAAGCAAAAGAGACAAAACACAGAAAAGATAAAATTATAAAATAGAATAACAGATCAAATAAAAAGGCAGCGAGATTAAAGTAGTAAAAATAACAGCAGAAAGAGATAATGATGTACTACATTAACTAAATACCTGCCTGAACAAGTAGGTCTTCTCTCTCTCTCTCTCTCTCTCTCTCTACACACACACACACACACACACAAAGCCATTCCTCTGTAAGTTATGAAAAGTGACTGGAAACTGAACAACATCAATCAAAGTAAATATGCAGGGTTGTGACATGTTGACATAGGAACAACAATTGCCTGTAGTGCTTCAAAATGTTGTGGTTATGCCCCATAAAATTACTGTCTTTGTTTGCTTTCACAGATCATAATTAAGTCATTTAATTTGGGGTGTTGCAATCACAAGTTTAACACTGAAGGGAACTACAACATACAGCATTTTAATAAAATTATTCTGTAGTATTTAAGGGACGTTTAAGCTAAACCCTTCAAAACTAAGATACTATAATATAAACTAAGCTAAGCTAAGGTAGAGTATCGTAAACTAAGATAAGATAAGGCTATGCTCAAATACATACTGTGTGTTCCAGGCTATGCTAAACAATGCTAATAAAAGTGAGGGGTGGGAGGATAAGCCAGGGGAACAGTGAGCAACAACAACAACAACAAAACAACAATTTGTTTGTTAACATAGCTACCTCTTTTGGTTAAAAAAAATATATGGCACACAAGGGGTGTGGAATAAATAACATGTGGCTTCTGGCTAAGGATAACCACCTACAGAAGTACCAAGCAGTTGATACTTCCTTGCACCTCGGGTTATAATAGCACAGTCGTGACGTGACATGTACAGAACTGCATAATGGAACCATTTTATAAAAAGTAGAATTCACATTGTTCCCTGGGTTATTACTTTTCTATAAAACAGTTTAAAAGCTTTTTTTTTAAAAACAAAGGTATAAAGAAAGTCACAACAAAAGGACGCATCTTTTGTGAACACCTTTTTATTGTTATCTCAGTCTGCTCATTTTTACTATCCCACTGTAGTAAGTATGCAACAGAAATGCGACAGACACTCAGCTCATACATGAAAAATACCCATATGTATATAGCACTCACTTTCTATTACTTCCAGAACTGTATATCTTTTATTAAAAAAAAGAAACTTGCTATACTTTGAGATAAATGCCGCAACTCTAAAAAAATGTTGCCAGTAAAATCCCCCAAACTGAAAACAATTCATGTTTACTTGTGTCCACGGTTATTTAAACGTCCGTCCTTTTCCCCTGTGAGTGTCCTTTGTAATCTTTGTTGGTACTCTGAATTCAGAGGAAAGTAGTGTCCTAGGCTTTCAAGGTGTTTCCTTTGCTGGCACAATGCATGTGAGCATGTGGTGCCGTTGTGAGCTGAACATGAGCTCTTCACTGCTACCCATAATGCACTGTGGAAAAGGTAACACCCATTCTGTTTACTTGGAAGAAGCCAGAGACGGAAAACTACCAGCCTGAAGAGAGGAGAGGAAACAAAACCACTGCCAAAAAAACAGAAAAGAAGAGAGTTGGTGCCGATTGTCCTCGTTAGACGTGAGCCACTTGTTTTTTTCCCAGTCAAAGTGGATTTTACAGATACTTTGGACACATTGGAGTTTGTTTCTCTACCTTTTGGCATTACAAAGGTGTGAGTGAGAAAAGTGGGACGGTCAGAGTAATGGGAAGAGCTGCAGTGTTCTCCATGTATGGACTCCAACTCTGTTCATATGGTAAATAGAGGGTCACATGGAGCAATAGTCTTGGAGCAGTGGGGGGAAAAGGGAGGGAAAAGAACAAGGAGAGAGAGAGTGAAGAGATACACTACGGGACTTTGGCCTGCCTCATGTGCAGGAGGCAGGACTTTCACACTGAGTTTAGAGGATACTGGATCACACTACAAAGAGAGAGGAAACAAAAGAGCTGTAGTAAGTGCCGTGTTGTGGTCAAACTGAAGTCCTGGTTTTCTTCAATGGGGTTTTCCAGTCCTTCCACTTGACTACCTTTGATTTTTCTTTCACTTCCCTGTGGGTGTGAAAGTTCATCAGCTGCTGCCTTCCTGGTTGTCATCACCCCTTCATACTTTTGTTTCTGGATAACTGAAGAGCCAAGATGCCCACCAACTTCACTGTGGTGCCAGTGGAGGATACAGAGGATGGCGGCAATGGCGCATCTGTAGCTGGAGGCAGTAAACCTGCCAGTTTGGGCAACATTTTTGGGGAGGAAGAGGATGAGGACAACTTACAAGAACACCATTCAGGTAGGACTACGGTGCGAGACAAAGCCTCTTTTTTGGCTTGTAGACATGCTCATATATGTAGGGAGGTCCGTTTTCAATTCCCTCTTATTACTGTTAGGGTAAATGTGTAACTCTGATAAACTGTATGCGTCAGATACATGTTATGGCAGGCGCATTCTGTACACACACACACACACACACACACACACACACACACAGTGTTTTAAATGTGAGGTTGTTTAACTAGCTAGAACTTGCAGGGCAGCTTGATTAGTGTGGTAGGAAGGTGGGATTTAAGTCTGTGCAATCCTGGTTGATGGTTGGGGCTGTTTGCTTTGTCATAGCTGTAGTGCAGGCAGTGTTGGGAAGGTTGCTTAGGAAATGTAATAGGTAACAACTTAGGTTACATTATTTAAAATGTAACAGTAGTGTGACTATTTCAGTTAATTAAAAGTAATGTAACTTACTACATTTGATTACTTATTTATTATTTTTCTAAATTTCTAATGATTTTTTTCATGTGTTAACCATTTTCCAAAGACAGCTTGAGAGGCAATTTAACTGACAGACGGGTGGAGCTGCAAATTCAAACATTAATCAGCATCAGCAACAGCATTAGCAAACCAAAAGCACATTCTTTAGTTCATACATCCTATATAACAGATAGTCATTCTGATGAGCAGTAAATTTACATTTCGGACACAAATGAATCATCGTCATTTTGCGTCATCACTGACAAATGTAGAGCATTTATAATATAGCTTGTGGCACTGAGTTGCATAACAGTAATTCTTGTGTTTAAAACACGTCAAACTCAGTATAGATTCAGATCGGACACAACTTGAATGTTTTGTCACTTACAATCCTACTGTCCATTGAATAAGGTTTTTGACTCCTATCATTCAGTGTTGTGTGTAACACCACATGTCGACCTGTTGCATACAGCTGATGATGGTGGAAGGTGCTGAGCAGCTGAGGTGTACACTCTGAGTTGGATGTGGACTCCTTCTCTCACCTCTCCTTATTCTTCTTACTCTAACTGAGGAAGTGGCAAATTATTTTCCAGGCCGAGTGCCTCTTTTTTTTTTCTGGAAGCGAGACTTTGGGCTCCTCCGGCCGCTCCTCTGGCAGGGCAGTTTCTCTCTGCAGGGCTTGACTGCCATCTTCCTCAGCCGTAAGCATGGCGGCAAGCGTGAGGTTGGTTGAGGTCAGTTCCTTCAGTCTTGTTTTCAGGCCTTCAAACTCATGACGCAGGGCATCCTGCTCATGCTTCAGCCCCTGCATCAGCTCCTGATCCTCTCTCAATTGTTCAGCTACTTTTTGTTGCGGCTCACTCTTTGTGGAGCTTGTTGGACAGACACTCTCTACCCTTTTGTTCCAAAGCATCTACAGTCAGAACACGGTTTAATACACGTTATCGATCCCAAAACAAGGTTGAACACAGCCACACTACCAAACAAAAGGTGGTTCACCTGCCAAGGTGGCTGGTAGATGAAAAAATCCACCGGCCAAACAAATTTTTTACCAGACCAAATAATTAATTGTCTTTTGTGTCACATAACTAATTAATTGAGCTAATAAGGTATTATGTCAGATACAAACTTAAAGAAGAGGCCAGAGGAAATTTTGAAGCAAAATTATATTTTTGTTATTAAATGTACTTAAAACATAACAGTAAATTGTTTTATAAACTTACATTTATTCATTTAGCTGACGCTTTTATCCAAAGCGACTTACAATTGCTATACATGTCAGAGGTCGCACGCCTCTGGAGCAATGAGGGGTTAAGTGTCTTGCTCAGGGACACAGTGGGGATTGAACCTGGGTCTCTCACACCAAAGGCGGGCGTCGTAACCATTGCGCCATCCCACCCCAAGACTTACAAGATGCTTATTAATCATTCATCTTAAATCTTATCACTGCTCACTCGTCATGCTTTTCACTTTCTACTGTCAGCCTTTCAGCCTATTTGGTTGGAAAATTCTTTGTGTTAGTCAGCTTGTGTTGGAAAAGAAACCAGCGTCCAGTGGCAGCTGATGTGGGTAGAACAGTGCACGGTCCTTATTTATATACAGGATCTTTGTTGAGTATTTTGTATTTTGAGTGTTTGGAGTTATAAGGCTCACCAGACAGTTTGAATGTCATTGAAAAATCACATCAAGAATTACAGCTATAGAAGACACACTATAGGCCCTATAACTCACGGCCTCTATTTAAGGTCGTTTACAGTGATTCATTTTTAGTCAAGAGTTTGTTTCTTTTTGCAGATGACTTTTTGAAAGCATTTGTTAAAAATGTTTTAAAACACACAACAAGAAATTTTTATTAACAAATGAAAATGTTTTGTGAAAAGTTTATTTGCACAAAAAGAAAACCTGCAATGCAATGGAAATATAAAAGAAGTATCTGAGTAATTTAAGATTAAAAGAAAAATAATAAGCTACCATACTCCATTATTTTCTATAATGTTTTCATATTCTGATTTGTGAATTTCATGTTTCCTTCAATATAAATAAAGACATTTCCACCATAAATTGGTGCAGAAAATGTCTGGAGAATGCAAAAAACAAATATTTTTCCTAAATAGTATTAAAATATATTCTTGTCTTGTTCTCCTGACTCCAATATCCTACTATTCAAGTATTAACGAACTGTAAATCATTCTGCGTTCAGGCAGTTTCAACAGGTTTATAACCTGTAGGAATATTACAGGCTGGACCTTTGGTTCCAGTAGTGAGGTTTTCCAGTTTGTTATAATTGTTGATAGATTTCAGTGTGTGCGTACGTGTGTAAATTGTTTTACTCTGCGTCCTGCATTTCGGTGTTTACATTCCACCGCCGTGCCAACGTGCGGAGCGCACAGTGTATGATACTGGGACCAGATATTGTGTGTGGAACAAACAAAACCTGGCTCCCTACTCTTACTGGTATTTTTTTCTTACTTTACTGATGCTGAACTGCAGACCGTTTATTAAATGTCTGACCAGGGAGGAGAATATTCTGGATCACTTTTACACTATTAAGCAGTGGGGACAGGGACCGGTTTATGGAGTCAAAGTACAGGATGACTGTTCTCAGAGATACCAGTTCCCTGCCAACAATAACACTGCTCTCTGGAGAGGCTTCAGACAGATCACTAACGATAAAAGTCCCCCACCCCATTAACGACATGACTGGTCAACAAGCTGAACCAGTTTTTCTGTCTCTTTGAAAGACAATGGGACAGTCCCGACTAGGGCTGAACGATTAATTGCATTTGCGATTTAATCGCGATTTAATAAAACGCAATTTTCTAATCGCAAAGGCGGCGATTATACTCTGGTCACATGACACCCAAGCGGAAAGCAGTCTGGCGAAGTTAATGCTTCGCATCTGCGTTACGCTGTAACTTGCCTTCTTGTCGTAAAATGGCCTTCAGGTTGACAGAAGCTCAGCTACATAAACTTTAATGTCACACCGAATGAAAGTAGCAGCCGCCACCGCTGGTAACTTGGTGGTGGTGGGTGAAGTCGTCGGTCGATCCGGCTTTGATGGACGGAAAAATGCACAACAGAAAGAGGCGGTATTAAGGTAAGCGTATTGTGGCGATCGGCCTCGCGCCTCACACACAGCCACCAGTCAGCTCAGGAAATATCTGTAAATTGGCGTTTCAAACTAAACGCCGAAAGAGGCCCAGTCTGTCCCGAAGTTACAGCCTGGTTAAAGCTGGTGCTCTGCTCACCAGCATCGGATGCTCGCGGGGACTCGGTGTTGTCGGAGAATTACTAAGCTTGTCTATTAAACACAGAGGCGTCACTCTGTTCTATTTTAGTTAGCCAACTTTTGAATTGAACCTCAAACTGAGCATTTTAGGTTGCTTACGGGGACACAGAAAGATGGACTCCAGGAGATCTGAACTGAGATCAGGACTCATTAATTGGTGGTTGAACTGTGGGTTTTGTATTGAGCGCTTACTGTATAATACCCTGTGGTGAAAAGGTAGGCCGACCTGATGATATTATATCATATTATTTAATGCCATGACTTGACTCAAATTGTCTTTCTCATATTATTATAATTTGATTTATTGCTCATAATAATAATTCTACCTAATTCATCATAACACAGGCCTGAGCCACAAGAAAGAGCAGTGTAAGTTTAATCTATCTAATATCAGACTATACACTGATTTACTGCTTGACCATTTTAAATAATACAGAAGTTAAAGAGCTTAAAAATTAATCGAAAATTAAATCGAAATCGCAATATTGGTTAAAAAAATCGCAATTAGATTATTTTCCAAAATCGTTCAGCCCTAGTCCCGACACCACCCCCCATGACTCCACCGATCAGCCCCAGTCCACCAGCACCTCTTCCCCTCCAGGACTGGTGCTTTCAGACCTAAAGCTATAAGTGAGCGTTGGGGGCGGTGAGTTGAACTCACAGGAAGGCCTGAGTTGAATATTTTCAACTCACACTTTAGATAAAAATAGGTTGAAAGTAAAACAGGTAGAGGTGGCAGTATGCTACCAGTTAGCAAAGAAGAGATCAAAGCACACAAACTTAAATTTGCACCTTGTTGGAAAACATCCATCTGGAAATTGTGAGGCATGCAGTCAACCAGAAACTGTGAAACATGTGCTGAATAGTTTCAACTCAAGCGAGAAAGTCGCATGAAGCTGTGTCTCGATATCCTATGAGCGTTGACACTGTCTGTACGTCACCGACAGCTTGAGAGCATTGTGTGGCCAGGGCCCAGGCAAAAAAGGTGAGGGCCAGGTAGAGCGGGCGATTGAAATTCTGCTGGTTGGCGGAGAACTGTTAAAGATGGGGGAGAAGAGCAGGGAGCAGCGCTGCAGGTTTTGGACAAATAAACAGTGTTGGGCAGCAGCGTCGCTACAAGTAGCGCCGTTACTAGTTTAACTACATTTCTCAGTAGCTTGGTGGTAGCGTCGCTATTTTCTGAATCAAATAGCTTTTCAGTAACGAAGCTCTTTTATTGACCGAGTAGCGCGGTAGCTTCCACACACGCTACATTTTCCCAAGCATTTCTGATGGATCAGTAAGTGACACCACCGCCACACACGGACCTGTATGTGCAGCCGGCAGAAGCGCTTCCCTGTGATGGTGACATCACGTACCGATCCTTGGGTTGATGTTTGCGACTTTGCTGCCGGGGAATAAAGACACGTGCGACTGAGTGTCTCTCTCTCTCTCTCTCTCTCTCTCTCTCTGCCATGAATGTTTAGGTTGTTTAGGTTGCAATGTTGCCAGAGCACAAAGACACATATAAAAAATATAGAGTTAATGAATAATTAATTAATTTAATTAATTAATAATATGATAATTAAGTTGCTTTATACAAACAACAATGGTTCTCCGTTTGTTGCATGAGGAAGAACATTTAGCAGCAATGACATGGCAGTAAATAGGAGAGTTTCTGTGTCTGATTTAGCTCTCTTGCACACACACACTGTTTGGAGCAGGTTTTTAGTCTTTCTTCTATTACTACTGTGGAATGAAGTTGGTTCAATATAAACTAGGCCTATGTTGTGTGTGAGTGTGTGTATATAAATATTTATATATAAATGACCTAACTATAAACTCTTAAAAAATTAAAAGTAGCTTAGATGTAACTAAGCTACTTTTGCCACGTTGCTGTAGCTTAGCTTGCTACATTTCACTGAGGGGTAGCTTCTGTGTAGTGAAGCTTCATTTAATGTAGAGTAGCTAGTAGCTTAGCTCACTACATTTTCTAAGTAGCTTGCCCAACACTGCAAATAAACACAACTAGTCGTCTGAATTATGGTCTGACAACTAAGCCACTCGTTTACAGGGCTTTTATGAAATTAGCTTTTTATTTTAATTTTTGGGATTACAACGTTGATTTATGTTCATTCGAGGTTCTCAGTAACTAGTTTCCGTGCACATCCGGTTCCAGTGTTGTTGTTAGCATTGGGTTGGCACTATAGACTGTATAAAAGGTTGGCACCAGACTGCACTCAAAGCTCTGTTGGATTACGCCTTATTATTTATATAAAAACCGGACAAGACTGGACATTACTTGGAGAAAAGAAAGCGAGGTAGTTGAACTACCTGGTGAGTTCAGAAAATATGTATATGTAAGTTTATTCCAGCTATCATTGTACTTCACTGTGAACAAGCCTTGATAGATCCGAACTCCATTCAGAAAACAAACATTTTAGAAGTTGTTGTCCTGCTGTCTTGCTGACAGAGCTGATAAAGCATGAATTCATATGTTTAACAAATCTGCATCATATTGTAGTTATTTCGGCATCAGTTTGATCCGTTTATTGCTATTTAATCACAGCAAAATATTTACTTTGGGTTCATCCAGCTGTAGTAATAGCGAGTTAGTTTATTCGCGTCAGCGCGTTGATGTGTGTGCGAACACTTGGCAGTTGTCCAGCGACAAAACCCCCGGGAGGAAAGCAACGTGACGATAAATTCGCTTTTGGCCTGAATGCCGTGGTAGGTGAGCAGGAATGATTGTGGCTGACCCCTCCCATCCGGGACACAATTGTTTCATTCTGAACAACACTAACCCTAGCCCTAACCCTTCCCATCTGCAGCTGGCCTCATCAACAAGACCCGGGATCCCCAGTGACACTGCCCCTCATGCCCCGCGTAACCTCTCCCCTCTTTTACAGTCTAACTGTAGATTTTTGCACATACAAATATGATGCAAATGTATATAACTGCTATTTTGCACATAGGTTATAAAATAATAATAGAGACTATCTTGTTTGTTTCAATGTTTATATTTCTATTGGTTTATGTCATGTGCTACACACCTAGTCACCAATGCAAATTCCTTGAGTGGTAAAAACTACTTGGCAATAAAGCTGTTCCTGGTTCTGATGCTGAACAATTCAGGAGAAGCAACCAAGTCAAACTAAAAATGTTGATTACCACTTTAGTAATTGCTCTGATACAATATGACATGCAGTATGTCAGTTTGTTCACTTGCCAAGCGACTTCAACACCTCCTGTATCCACTTCAGATTAACAGCCCTCTACAGAAACAGCATTTCTTTACTTCATTTGTTAACCACTAGCTGACTGGCCATCAGGGGCACTGGGAGATTTCCTTGGAGCCTGAGGGCCGTTTTGGCCTGTTAACTTGTGCAGCAGCAGCGATTTAACAGCAAGCTTTGTGTAGCAAACAGGAGAATGCATGCATCAGGCGTGTCTCAAGGCCCTTTAAGACAAGGAGCGACACTCTAATATTGAATCCCTGCAGGTAAATGTATTTTCTTTATAGGCTATACAAAATAATTTAAATATATCTTATAGAAATTATTGAAAGATAAATGTGCTTATTTGTGTCCTGTTTGCTTAATGGTGTGAACACTGTAATCAGAGGTTATTTGTGCAGGCCTTTATAGGAGTGCTTTCTGGACTTGCATTGCATTATACTTACTGTCATTGTTGTAGCCAAGCTTATGTTCAAGTTCAGTGAACGTGTGTGTGATGTTTTTTGACACTTTTGTTGTGGTTGACTCTTGAATAATAAGCTAACCATTTGAACATCTGAGCAAACTCTGTGTATCTTATTCTCTTTTTTAAAAGTGTAATTGTTTTTTTGTGTGTCGCCTTGTACAATGTGCTATAATTGGCGTATTTTTAGGGTTTTTGAGGGTCCACCCATAGCACACTTGAAAAGTGTTCAGATCGGCTACTTGTTGGTCAGACCCAAAAGTTTGTATTTTGTAACATGGATAACTGAATTCCCAGATGAACATAGTGGCCTAAGTCTATTCCTACTTTGGTACCTATTACATAAACAGATAGGATTAATCTACAAAATTAGCAGTCTTGGGGTTTGCATGAACTGAGTGGCCTGGGATGGAGTCAAATTCCCAGCCTGAATTACTGTGCCCATGAACAAGGCTTTAATTGTGTTGTATTCATCAACTCAGTGTCCAAAGACATGGCTGGCAGGAGCAGTAGTCGTCAAGCACAGGTAGAGGTAAGCAGTGTGGGCCAACTTTCTAAATTCCCCAGAAGTTTCTCCATCAGGATTGTTTTCTCAGATAATCTCCTCCGGAACTGCAGAAGAGTTATACAACTGTTTTCACAGGCTCGGTAGCTCAGTTTATCAGGAGTAAACTGAACTTGATGTGAAAAATAAATATAAAGACAAAATTTCCCACATCATAAATTCCTGTGTTAATGGCAGTACTCGTTAAGTCTTTCATTTTAAAGGCACAGAACATGCAGCGCACACATAATATGCAGCGCTGATTAGACAAGATGCCATCTGTATAAACAACAATCTCAGTGTCATCATTTTCCAAACCAGTGCCCCATGACCAGTTTCATGTTTCATATTGTTCCACTTTCTGCTAATTGTAGAAAGTATCTTGAAGAATTGTGTATTTATTTATATATTTGAGACTAAGTGATTCTGTGGAAAGATTATTTATAATTGAACAAAACTGCCAAACAACTAAACCTCTCCTCTCTTACACTGTCTCTGCCACCACTCCTGTGCACGAGCAGTAACGCCACCTGTTGGCTGATTGGCTGGAACGGTGTCGTGCAGAAGGCCTACACCACTTTTTTTGTTTTTCATTTAGGAAGGCGGATTTTTTTTAGAGTACACACAAAAGGTAGAGGTAGCGAACTGTGACAAAATTTTGCTGAATTAAACAAAAAGTTTAGGCCTTTTGGATTACAATCGCTTAGTAAGCAAAGATTTGAAGTTACAAACGGGTTTCTTACCAAAAAATTGCTCTCTTGGATTCTGTTAGCTGCACAAGAGAGTTTCCAAATGTGTTAATAAATAATGGTTCAACATCATCTGAGATCAAACGTGCATACAAAACTTCGGAAAGACTGAAGACTAAATGGCTGAATACATTTATGATTAAAAGCTTTATCTTAGATTAGTTTAGAACAAGGACTAGAAACAGGGGGAACAGCTAGCTTAGCTCTGTCTAATGGAAACAAATGGCTTTGGTGATGATAGCCAAATTTTCTAACCACTGGTGGAGCTTGGCTCATTGTTTCCCCCGTTTCAAAGCTTTGTGCTAAGCTAAGCTACTTGGCTGCTTGCGGTAGCTTCATATTCACTGTGCGGACACGAGAGTGACATTAGTTTTTTTCATCTAACAACTACACTCCTACAGAAAGCGTATATCTCAAAATGTCAAACTATTCTGTTAACTTTCTCTTTTGCCAGAAATCTATTAGAGTGACTAGTGAGTGAAATGGAGTATTAAAAATGCAGTAATTAAATTCTGCCTCTATTGAAATGGTTGAACAGTACAGCCATAACAACCTTGTCATTAAACTCCTAGTTTGTTTAGCACACACACATAACTGTCAGGGCACAAACATACTAATAAACATATGAGGAATTATTCATCTTCATAAAGGAAAATTACTCCACAGGGGACATTTGTATGGAACACCCATTTATTTATTATTCATTGGGAAATAACATGGCTTCTCGATTATAAATGTCCATCCTAACATATTCATCCGCTTACCCGGGGTCAGGTCGCGGGGAATATAAATGTGTTATCCCCAAATTGAGTGCATTACAAAAATGTGGGTAACATTTATCCCACCAATAAATCTCAAGATTTGTGGATGTTAATAAAAGTATTTTGACACTCAAACCAATCATTCAGTTAAGCTTAAAGGTCACCTATTATGCTTTTCCACGTTGTAGGACTAATCTATAATGTTACAATGTTGGATGTTCATGTTAAACATGGCCAAAGCTTCAAATAATGAGGTTAAAGAATTTAAAAGAAATCCCTGTGAGGGCTAGAATAGTTTTCTAATCATACTATGCAAGGTGCTCACTGAGACATACTTCCTAAGGTCTGGGTAAAAGCCTTGAACGTGTGTGTATTAAGAGGTGTCAGTTTCACTGCTTGATCATCGGGCTTTTAAGCCTGAAAAACACTAAAAAACATCTCATGGCCATTGTAGTTTAGTTTAGCCTCAACAAGCCGGTTTGACACTCACTGAATTATAGCGTGTGCACGGACGGATTAGGGTTATAGGTTGGTCACAAGGTAACTGTATGAGATCATTCTATCACTTCTTTCAGATTCATTATACACCCAGAAATCGACACCCAAAAATCTTGGCAGGTGTCTTCAATAGACTGATCAAGTTTACCAGACCAGCTGGTTTTTCGTGCTTTGTACCAAACGAAACCGAAATGTATAAGAGATACATAATGCCTAACCTCCATGAGTCAGTTTTCTCTGGAGAGAAAACAACTTCGCTGCTTTTAGCATATTGCTAGGATATTAATGTCAAAGGGTAACTTTGGTACAGTGCAACCTGGACCCTATTTTACCATATTTTGTGTCTAAGTGAATACTGGGGACAACATTTTTTTTAAAATTAGTATGGAGTCAGCGTGCTGCAGCAGCATAACAGGGCTGCAGTGGGCAATATCACCATGTAAAAGTATGTCCAATAAAGTGCTTGCTTTCGACACTGACTGACTCAGATTCTTATTACAAATGTCTGACAACATTATGGAAATGATCTCTATAGAGATAAACCTTTTTTTGTTTAGCCACCAGACTCCCTTGACAAAAACAGTAATTATAGAATAATATAATGATAGATTCATCACTTTGCGCAGGCAGAAAGATGTCTAAATAGATCTCTCACCTGGGCAAATATGACCAATCTGTAGAATCTCAACAAGGAAGAAACATTCAGTGATAACATACACATTAGAATTTGTCTTGGATGGGATACTAAGATGAATTTGATGTGTTGACGTGTGTTAATCATTTAGCAGTATGAGATACAATTCTGTATTGTACATAGCTATTTTTGATGTAGCCTACTTGATGAGCTGTGGCAATAATAGAGCCTGCTGTTGTAACCCCTAAACCTGAGCCCTATCCACAGGAAAAAAAAACCTGGCCTAAAACACCTAAAATAACATGCCCGAAATAAATCAGGTAAAACTCATCAACTGTGCATATTTCTGCTTTGATAGGTCAGAAGCTAAGGAATATGAATCCACTGTATGTAAACCTATTTCTATTACCATTCCCGAGTAAATGGAATACCTTGCCTAGTATAAATTTTAAACTTCCCTAGGCAATATCACTATTATAACCAAGATCCCATAGATAATAAGACAGCTGAAGGTCTTCTCCTGCTCCTTGACAACAACTGTAACTGTAATTTTGATGAAAAGTAAAACATTTATAATACAGTTTATAAACATATACTATAAGTTGGTCTCAAAGTTTTGGCCCTGTTTACTATTTAAATGTTGATTGTTTATTGGAAGTTTTACTTCAAAATACTACTTACATCCATGTAGCCATGTTACAAATAACATAAATCTCCCAAGACCGAAGAACTAAAACGGTGTCAGTACTACGAGTCAGCCACAAGATGGAGACATAGACCGCATTTTAGTGGAACTAATGCAAATTATGGCAAGATGGCACACAGGCGTTGTTGCGTTCGCGACAACTCGGAACTGAGAATTTTCCCAGTTGAAGTTTCCGACTGCCGACCTCAAAGCGTTCCATGTGCCAATTGTGAACGCAAAATATAGCAGATGGTGACAAAGTGGGGCGAGTTCGGCGCAGACAAAACGTAGCAAAACGGTTTTTTTTCAACGGAAGCGGTGGTTCCCTGAACACCCTGCTGTGTACGCAAGCGCACTGAACTTTCCTGCCTTACACCGTTGTGTTTACAAACTTTTCGCAGCTGATTGGGTAACAGCTGAGACACGCCCACTGGCTCTGCGTACCTCTAGTCCGTTGCAGAACGTTATGCAACGTTGCAAGGAAACATGTTCAATCCGAAAATATTGCAAACCGGTGCAAAACGTTTTGAGATTGAAAATCGCCCCTGATGTTTGTCAAATGTGCAAAAAACTGAACTAGGGCTCTTCTAGTTATTTAAAAACAGTCGTTTTAATGAAAAAAAGTGACATGAATATACCTTACTCGTTAACTATGTTGCCATTTAGCTCCGTAATGGCATTGGCGACATAGGTTAAAATAAATTTACATACAAAACAGATTTTACTATATGGTAGTATGTCGCCTATTAAATACAGGTAAATATATTTAACGTTGCCTTTTAGTTTATGGTTTAACATTTACAATACGAGCTTCCATGGGAGCTGTCGTTGTTGTGAATTCATTCAGCTGCCTCTTCACTGCTACGAGTACACAAGCAGGAACCCCGACTTCGAGTGGCGTTGTCCTTTTTCTAGTCGGAAATTTCCGAGTTGTCTCGAACGCACCATAATTACTAGGGGTTTTACCCATTACCACATCCACCGCACATGGACCGGAGCTACAAAAACAGCAAAGGTAAAAGTTTAAAGACGGTCCGATTTTGAGTAAAATAGACGATACTTTATTACGTTGAGACTGACGAAGTCACTAGAAAGGCGACCTGTCGAACAGGAATCGTGTCCACTGCTCGGTGTAATTTGCATTTAACTGTCCGTGAACTTGTTTTGGGGTAAAAGTAAAGTGTAACGTTAGCATTTTGGTCGCTTAGAAATGTCTTGTTCTCAGGGGGCAGTTGTTCTAAAAAAAAGTCGGATGTTAATATTTTTACAGTAAGTAACTTACATTTTGTTTTGAGCCCTTTCTCGCTAGCCAAAATCAGCATCCCAATAAATATCACAATTAACGTGAAAAAATGGATGCACGATACTAACTGAGCTGGTTAGCTTTACCTTCTGCTTCCCTATAAAAAGAAGATGGCAAAAAAACATCTCCAGGCTTCAAACTACATTTACGCCGCGTCCCAGACCTGGTCGGAAATTGGAAATCTCCAAAATAAATAATCCGACTTCTGACCTCAAAGCGTTTCAAGTGCACGTTTGTGAAAGACGCCAAATGTAAACAATAATCATGGCTGACCATGACAAAATCATGTTTCTTTGGCATGTTTATGCACTGTTAAACCCTCAGCAGCAGCGCACTTGGTGTTAATGCAAAGGATGGACATTTTATTAAAAACAAGTGATAAGAAAAATACGTTGGTAACGTTAATCCTCAAAAGTCACTGAAAGTTGTAGGCTATTTCCACATGTTTTCACATTTCTGGGCACATTTTGGGTAGAGGAGATGCCTTTCGGAGATTGTTTACTGTAACCAGCTACTTAATAACATTGACCAAATATTTCGGTGATGTGACTTCTCATAACACTCGGCAAGTTTCAGTAAGTTATTCAATTGAGGGGTGGTTTATGTGGTTAGATTGAAATGAGACATTACTGCGGGCATTTTTGCTGGATGCTCGTTGCTCGGTGTTTGACTTGTTTTGTTTTGGTGACTAGCCTGAGCTTTTAGCCTGAGCTTCTTCCTGCTGAGTGTTTGTGTTTGCATGAAAATATGTTGCTACACGATAAGCAGTGATGAGGGCTGCACATCCTGCGTCATGCCGCCGCCCCCTTTTGGGTGAAAGCAGCCCCTCTAATTTGACTTGCCAGAAATGCAGGTTCCGATGTTTTTTTATCTAATAATAAAATAAGAAAACAGTATTTGGTTTTCATTGATATAGGAAGACATCTTTATCGTTATCACAAATGAGGCTTCCTGTGCACACCTGACCTCTCTGGCATATGCTTTGTGTATATATATTATAACTTTTTCTATTAGACATCTTTCATAATTATCTGCCATTTTCAATCTCTTCTCCTGAAGATTGCAGTAACAAATAACTGTATGATGAGAGCGAAGCTGGGACATAGCTTTAAATCAGCGTTAGATATTGTTAAGGTAAGAGAGTTTAGGTTAAGGAGTTTGTTTTGAAGGTCAGTCTTACATTTAGTGAATGAATGTTCAATAGCATACAGTAATGTGTGTTAGACTGACTCCAGAGTCCAACAGACAGCTCAGCAATTCTGTGACATTGTGTGTGCACTTCACTGTACTTCTGCAAAGTGCTAAACATGAGCACACACTGTGTTTATTATGAAAAAAATGTGGTATACTGTGTGTGTGTGTGTGTGTGTGTGTGTGTGTGTGTGCATGCGTGCCAGTATGCACATGTCCATTGATGTGAAGTTTTATGTGAGTGTGTGCATCAGTCCTATGATGCACTGCAGTGCCTAACCATATTAGTAAGTTAGCCTGTTGTGTCATACATTATTGTAAAAAGGTGCCGCTTCCCCCAGAAGAAGAAAACAATCATTCTTTCTGTGACATAATTAGGAAAAAATAGGATTTTCTCTGAATTTGCAGACAATCACACCAGGTTTACTGCCATGTTCCCGACACTGTGATCAGACGTGCTTTATCTTGTTCTTTCAGATGGCATGTACTCACATTACGGTGTGTCACAAACTATCTGTGACATAGTCTGTTGAGATAAATACTCGTCCATTCCCTTTGCAAAAGAAGGCAGAGAAGTCAACCTACATCCCCATTTCCTTTTTTCAGTCTTAGGTACTC
This sequence comes from Lepomis macrochirus, assembly GCA_024633595.2. NCBI lineage: Eukaryota > Metazoa > Chordata > Actinopteri > Centrarchiformes > Centrarchidae > Lepomis > Lepomis macrochirus. The sequence goes on along the minus strand of JALXJV020000012.1, from coordinate 9,774,101 downwards.
CTTTGCATGGTTCATATTAAAATAACAATAAACAGCTTAGTATGGATGCAAAGCTAGGACTGATAGCAGATCTAACCCTGACCTTAACCTCTGCGCACTATGGCTTTAGATTTCCAGATAGAGCCTTTCATTCTGTTTAAAGGAGCCCACTGTGGGCGTGAATATTAGAAAAACCATCCGTCATACTCAAATAATCTTCCCAGCTCATGTCATGTGCGCCCACGGTACACTGTCCTTATTAACTGCTCTTCACTGATCTCTGAACCAGTGTTAAGCCTTGGGTTCTTCAAGGCGATAAAGACAACAGTGTGATCTGGCGTGATAACATACCAAACCTAATAAACTGCGACCATTGCATGACAACCAGAGGCAAGAGAAACCAAATTGAGAAGCAGCTGTGTAGGCACATTTTAATGTTACTCTGTGCTGCTTTGTTTTTTTTTCAATGGTGTTCAAAAGCTAATTGTAGCAAGAAGCTAATCTGTGGGCAGAGCTTTAATTTGTCTCAAAGATAACACTGAATCAGTATTGGACCCTTTTATCACACAGTTGTAACAGAAACAAAACTGTTGAGCGCTCTCACAGATACAGGTGTAGCCAGATGTTAGATGGTTCGCTGGTCCCATTCTGCTTTTACACAGGCGATAACAAAAACATCTTAAGTCGCACAAGTAACACGGGCAAGTTAAATGGTATCTTTTGACAGCACCAATTAGAACTTTGAAGTAGCAGCCCCATTTATTCACAAAAAACCCCACTGATAACAAGATGACTTGTTAAAAAGTTGCCAAGAAAACCAATGTCAAAACACTATCACTGGTTCTGATACAGTATCCAGGTTCCCAAAGCTCAATATTATGTTAAAGATGAAATAAAATAAGAAAATGTGTTATAACATACTTAGTAAGTCGAGTTCTGCACAAGTAAATTCCAGACAGCAGCATGTCAAAATATAGCTAATATAAGGAGGAATATGACGGCGAGGGAACCACCAGATGAGCCAGTTTGATCTAGCATTCCTCAAAATAGATAAAATGAATCATCAAACCTAAATGTGGCATTTTACTGATAACAGTTATTTTTATAATACTGAAAAATCACAAGTCATATCTGACACAAGCCAACTAACGACTTCTACTGGTAGTCATTTGCTTTTTAAATAATTAAAAGTAAGTTAACTGCCTGGGTAACTGCTAACTAGAGTTAAGTTACTGATCATCTCTGTTGGTCTTTCTGAACCCCTCCTGTCCGCTGCCACTACTGTTACTAAATACTATCATACTACTAGGACTACGACTGCAGTGCAACACTGCTACTAATACAGTACAACTAACGGTGCGACAGCTGTTGCCGATACTCCACAAGAACAGTACCCGGTGATCCTGCTGCCTCTGTTCTCTTGCTGCCCTGTCATTAGTGTTTGCAGCTTACATTGTGTTTTTATTTTCTGTATTTCCCACTAGGAGATGAAAGTCTGAGAGAGTCATTCATCAACTCAGACAGTGACAGGGAACACTATTATGAAGGCAAGAACATGGCCCTGTTTGAGGTAAGACAAAACAGATATTTTTCCAAATGTACACTGTTTATGATATATGTAAGCTGAAATATTTAAAGCAAATTAATTGTTACTTATCATCTATGGTAGAGGAATGACACATAATTATTTTGTGTGATATAACATTTATGAATAACTAATAACTGTTATGTTAAAGTTTCTCACACAAAAGTTAAACACAGGTATATGATCAGACGGTTGCTGGTTACATTTCCTCCAGATGAAAATATGTGGGTTATAATAGTAATGATGATAATAAAAATATTAATTTTCATAAAACCAAGTTATATAGTGTTTCACACAAGGAAGCAAATTTAAATCAACAAATTATTTTAAAAAAACCATTAGATTTTATTTAAAAAAACTGATAAAACCAGTTACATTGATAAATACAATAAGAAAATCTAAGTAAAATCAAAATAGTTGCCCTGATGAAAGTATGTAAAAGTATTTGCCCGGGCAGGTCGTTGCAGAGCCCTGACTACAAAGGCTCTGTGGCCTCTATTTTTATGCTGGGACTTAACAGATACAAGACCTCTGCATGTGGACCTAAAAGTACGCACAGCCTACTAAGGTACTAAGAGGTCAGAAATATCGTGAGAAGTAAGGAGGAGCAAAGCCATGAAGAGTCTTGTAAGTAATTGGTAAGATACTGGGAGCCATTGTAAGGAGGCTAAAACAGGAATGATGTGGTCACGCCTCTTGGTTCCAGTTAAACGGCTGGCTGTTATTATTAAAGTGGGTATCTGCACCTGCTTTCCATGGAGTGCTAACAATTTATGCATTTTTCTCTGTCTCTCTGCAGGAGGAAATGGATAGCACCCCCATGGTATCATCTCTTCTTAACAAGCTGGCCAACTACACCAACCTGACCCAGGGTGTTCGTGAGCATGAGGAGGCCGACAGCGAGGATGGGGTCAGGAGGGTCGCTAGTCACGGTATGGACCTATTTTTTTTTTGAGCTGGTGGAAATTTTAGAGTGATAGATACAGTTCAAGTTTTGAGGCTGGATGATCTTTAGCAGGTATTGTCAGTTTTCATTTTTAAGGAGCCAGCATACCTTTTGTAGAAACCAATTCTGGCTGGTTTCTATTAAACTAAAGGACACCACTTCAGCATAGACAATGAAGTCCTGCATTGGCAGTGGGATCTTTAGTGTGCATATGAATGAACGCATTCAGACCGACTGCAGTGTTTTGGTAAGCCCTTAAGGTCTAATGGGCCAATAAGCAAACTGATATGGGTCCATCAGCACTTTCATAGCCCCTGAAGTGAGAGAATCTGGCCTGACGTCATTGAGACATGTTGTTTTGGCTGACTTAAGGACCTGCAGCCTGTTGCACCAGCAACATTAAGTTCTACCTTAAGTTAGGGTGCAAAGTCCACACTAAACAATACTAGTTAGTTTGAGACTTAAGTTGTGTTGATGTTTGGTTGCACCACCAAGATGTAAGGTGCATCTTAGCTACTCTGGCGTGAAGTCCATACTAATCAAAACAGTGTTGCAGAAAATGACGTGTACACATCCCATGGCCAATCAGTCAACAGCGCTATTCTTAACAGAGTTTATTACGGTTTTGTCGTTTGTTTGTCTCGCTCTCTTTGATCGTTTTGCAATACTGACGGCTAAAAATAGCAACAAAACACCAACAAAAAGGTTTGTAAACAAGGACAAAAAATTATGATTAGCTGATAACCATGAAGCCTTAATCTACAGCTAGTCCAAAGGAGGTGCTAAAAGTTAAGGGAGAAAAAATAAGAGTTTGCTGGAGGCAGGTTCAGCTAAGTGCCTCATTATTACAGACTTTTCTTCTGTGCTGCTGTTACTAGTAACTTGTAACAAGTAACGCAAATTTGCAAAATAAATAATTAAATAAAAATAAAAGTCATTGCCTCTTCATGTTCCTTTTATTATTTATATTTTTACTCTTTAATCCAGTATTTTCTTTGGGCCAGTAATCTACTCTTAATTTCGCTACAGTTTTCAATTCATAACTTAACCAGTCTGTGATGGTAGATTCCTAAAAACACTGTGCGGCTGCACACAGATGTAAGGATGTGTTGAAAATGTCTGGAGCCAGTTGATCCGTACCGGAGTTAAGCATAACAGCAGAGAGCTGATCCGGCCCTGCTGGTTTCATTTTTTTTTTAGTTTCTCCTCCCACATGTCATGACAGTTTGTGTGTGTTTGCCATTCAGCATTGACACAGGACCAGTGTCTGAAACTAACATTAACCACAAAGATTACCCAGTGAGATATTCTCAATCCCCTTTTTGTAGCTAGCAGTTTACTGTATGTCTTTTGTACTACAGGCAATAAAACTTAAATCTACCAATTAGTTCACAATAAAAACTCATAAGATGAAAGAATTTTAGAAAACTACACATCTCTTTCTCACAACACAGTCCATTCTTTAGATATGCTTATGAGCTGCTTTAGCGCCTCGTGATTTCATCTCAAAGGTCAAATTTAACAGTAAGCTGTATTTAATCCTTGATAGACTCAAAAAACTCAACAGGAGTCAGTTTTTTAAACATTATCTCTCTGAAACCTTTGACTGAAGTCACAATTCCAGCTACTCGACCTGCATTAGCTCGAATTGTCAGGGTGTTGCTCAGCCGTTAACGTGACTGACGGATTCTTTCTGTTTCTTATCAGTTGGCTGCTGCATGCAAATCTGTCAATAAATATATCACTGTTTCAGAAAGCGATGTGGGCAACTGATAGGCTACTGAAAACCAATTATTGTAGAACACCAGTTTAACTTGTCTAGCAACTTCCGACCACTCAAAGCACATTTACCCCCACACACAGACAGAAGCCTGGTGTCTGCATCATACTGCAATTACACCGCCAAAATGCTAATTGGCGGTAGAGTTATAGCATCCACTGTCTTGACTTCCACTGGCCAAGCCAACTAACTTCCTCATTGGCCCTACGCTAACTTCAATGGAGGCAAAATTATAATCGTGCAGCCCTTTTTTATCGACTGTATGTGTTAAGCAACACTTGGTACAGCCAAATCAAACACACGTTAATTCATTAATGACGTAACCCCTTCTGTCTGCAGTGTTCAAACAACTTAATATTGTTTCTTTTGATAATACCTTGATAACTGTAGTTATCAAGCTTTGAACAAAGTCACAAGATCAATCACATCGCCTTTGCTCTTAGCCTTGTGTGTAAATAGCCTGCTTGGCGTGGGAAAAATCTCCAACACTCGACTCGACTACTAACATTCATCTTAAGGTCATTGCCAGATAGGAGACTTTTTTAATGCTCAAATACAAAGCCCAGCTGTGAGCTCTCCTACACCAGTCACCTTCTTCCTGCTGGTTGGCTAGATTGAAAATCAGCGAGCCAGTAAACATCCCCTCATCCCTCATAGAGAGAACTATGTGGTGTGGGAGGTTGGGTTTGTACGCCAGCTGGAGGTGGAGAGGTTGGAGGTGTTTTGTTCCTTTTGTGGCAGCTGGAGCACCTGCTGCTGATGGTGTTAAACCTGGCGCGAAGATGAAGCTGCTGCTCATGTACACATCAGGCCGCGAATGACAGACCCCAGTCTGGGATGATGTGCAAAGTTTATGTATGTAAGGATTCTGTGTGACTAAGTTAAATATCATCTGGTCTGGTGTATGTGGGAATAAATGGTCTCCATGTATCATCAAAGTCAGAGCTCAGCAAACGCCAGTCATGAAGAATAAGAATGAAAAACAGTTAAAGGATTTTGGCTAATGCGCTTATTTGCGTCCTTCCCTGAGGGTTAACTGAAAAGATTGCCCCCACGCTCATATTTATCTATTGAGTATGATATTTTACCAAAAAGGGAATCTGTAAAGTTATATGAAAGTCTACATGCTGCCTTCTCCACACTGCTAGAAATAAAATTATGTCAGGAAAATAACCCAATCCTGTGTTGAAACCACATTGCTGTCACAGGTGGTAATAACAGTAAATACTGCAGACAGCAGGAATATAAATGAGTCCAATTATATTAAAACCTTGATAATATGAGAGTTGACTCGCTGGCACTGAATATCCACACAGCTAGTTTTGTGTGGAAGCACTGATGATGTTGTGATGAAACACGCCCCCTGAATGAGCTGCGTTTTTTCTTTGCACAGAAAGAGATCTGAAGCTTGAGACTAAAAAGGACTAGACAGACAATGTCGAGGGAGTGAGGGAGAGAAAAAAAAATAGTGAAGAGAGAAAGACTGAGTAACACAAGAGAGGAGATGTGGGACATCTGGAAATGAGCATCAGACACTTCACAGCATTTAGACAGACAACTGAGGGCAATGGAGAAAGCACAGGACAAACTGTTGGTAACTCGAAAAATGGTACGTACACTTTTACTTTACGTTTTGGGTAAGAAGTAGGAGAGGTTGTAGGATACATGCTTGTGCATTGTGATGCACATGGTAAATATTATAGAAGGATGATGTTAGTGAAACTGTAGGAGCTTAAGCACAATTATGTTGGACAACATTTGACCTCAGTATCAATGCGCCACATTAAGAATTTGAAGGACCAGGCTCTTTTTGGCGTACTATGAGTTATTTAAGAATCTTTTTCTTATGCTTTCGGAAAGAGGATAAAACATCCAATGTGATTTTTCCACAGTCTCATTTGACACTTTAAAGATACCCAGCGAGGATCTTGGAGATTTAACATGTTCTAATAAAATATTATCAGAACTATTACTGTGAGAAATCCTGTGTCTATAATGACCAAATAATGGTCAGATATTTTATTCATTTTCTAATTACATCAGGAGTAAAAAAAAATAAAACAATTTTTGTGTCATTTTAACTTTTCCCCTCTTTCTTCTTGCCATTTTTGATTTCTTTCTGTTTGGACTGTTTTTAGGCACATCAACTAAACTACGGACATTTTTGACAATCCTAATTCATTCCTTTTTTGTTCCAATAAGCTTAGAAAGCAACCCCATAGACTGTCAGTTCAATCTGTAAGGTGCAGCACGGCCAGAAATGACAAGCCAACTGCCGCGTTGAGCCAAGGTCTATAAACCTTAAAGTCCCCGTTCACTAGAAAATGTGTTTTGCGTATTGTCACCTGGATGAGCTTGACTGTGCAGAAAGATGCATATTCGGTTTTTGACACTAGCAGGCTGTTTTCCGTTAATCCACTGAAAGCTGAAAGTTTCTCTGTGCTCACATCAAATCTGAGTTTAATACGTCAACATATGAGCTGATTTTGAATGTGGGAATTTATAATCTCCAGCTCAGAATGGACTTTTAGGAAACACCTTGTGTTCAGCGGTTAAACTTTTTTAAAATGCATATTCACATGAGGGAGAAGAAGAAGTTGAAGATTTGTTATCTTATACTAGGTGATTGAATGAAGTTAGGTGTTATAGCAGCCTCAAATTGTTCCACATTAAACTCAGTTGCAATATTTAGGGGGGGGGGGTTTATTTATTTTTTTTTACAAGTTTTAAAGTATTAAATATGATAAACACATGTAAGGAAGGAACAATTACTCCCTACCTCATACCATGTGAAAAGCACTGTAAACAATCTTTTGTAAAATAAAATGCTCCAATCATGCTGGATTTGTTTTTAACCCTCTGTGCTGTACAACTGTCCTACATTAAAGGAATCAGAGGTCGTGTACTTTATGGAAGGCTGTATTTTAGGTGTCCTGGCAGTCTAGTGGTCTGGTGCCTTGTGCTCTTACTGAAACTTCCTGGGATCCAATCGGGGGTGTTTTGTTGCGTGCTGTCTTTCCTCCCCCCATACACACTTGCATTACTTGCATTGGCACACTTCGTACAGATCACAAAGGGATAATCAAGGATATAATGTACAAGATAGTTTAATTATTCACATTTTGGGTTTCATTCGAATCATCTGTCTAACCTGTTGATTCTCATCAGTGTGCATGTGTGTGTGTGTTTGATCTATGCCCAGGTGCCCCACATGGGAACGTTCATCGGAGTTTACCTGCCCTGCATGCAGAACATCCTGGGTGTGATTCTCTTTCTGCGTCTCACCTGGATCGTTGGCACTGCGGGAATCCTGGAATCCTTTGCCATCGTCTCCATGTGCTGCATCTGTGTGAGTTTCAGATGTATCTTCTCACTGCGTTTTGTGACTAATGGCATCGATGATACTGTGACTGAAGGATAGACAAACAAACCGTAACAATAACATGTCTGGGCTTGAGTCTGAGATTTACGAGATGGCTGATTAACTTGAGGACAATCAATACACCCTCCTCTGAATTGATGGTTTGTTGCTTAATGAGAGAATTAATCTCAATGTCTAATCTTGGAGGAGAGTCCTCATAACAAGCAGAAAATTCATCTCATTTACAACCGCGGTTCATACGTCAGCAGATCCACATATTCAAACAGAGAGCCGCCTGTTTGAAAAGTTTGAACCTAATTGCTTAAAACTCATGTGATGGTGGGGTACACAACATCCCCCTCCAATATAAACCCACCCCGTCTGATGCTTTGGTCCAAAGAGATGACAGAGGCTGGAGATATGATGTGGTGGTGCTGTTTAGGAGACTGGTAGTTTTGGATTTGGCATTTCACAAGGCTGGGTATTAAACCGCAGTCATTCATCTCATGTTATGCCAAAAATGCGTCAATGGCTCTGGGTATCCCACTGTTATCTAACATCTAGTGAGATTCCTTGTCATGTAAGCTTATCCTTTGATACATTAACACAAATTTATCTTCAAAGGTCTTTTATTGATGCATCTATGCCCCAATTTTTTTTTGTGAACAGTTGAATATATGTTTGATTTAAATATATATTCAAGTTCTTTTTATTGTCTTTTTTGTAACTATCAAGCACAATAAAACCCTGGTTTTGAAAAGTGTTATATAAATAAAGTTTTCTAGAACGACTTACTTATTGGAGCCCTAAACAGATTTTATTGAAACAGGTCTCCCACAGCAGCCTTGTCTCTCCTTTAACCCTCTCATCTCTTACCAAAGGTCAAAGGTAATAAAGTACTACTTTAATAGGTCTATCCTCTCACACCTGTTCCTGAATCCTGATTTCTCACCTGGCCTTAAACCCAGATCTTCTTCCCCATGCGCAGATAGAGAGATTAATGTAGTTGGCGATCTAATAAAGGACACTCTGATAACCTTTAATATTGTTAAAGATAAGACTGTGTCACAGCCTGGCTCTTGGACTGCAAAAAAAAAAACAGGAGATACACAAGTAAACTAAATAACAAAGTGATTTATTTATAAGAAAATATGCAAAACTAATGAGTGGGAAGAATCTGTCAAGTCAGTAGTGTAGGGAGTGGTGGATGGAAATGAGCTGCATGGATGTTGTGCTGTAAACACAAGTACCAGGAAACCAAACACAACAAAGCAAGCCGTGATACGAGGAGGTCCAACCAAAACTGACTGCTGCTCTGGCTCATATGCATGAGGCACACCGGGCCCAGGTGTGTCCCATGCCGCTGATTACCCTGCCAATCAGGTCTGCAGCCCAGCTGTAATTTTGGACGTCTCCAGACATAAATTTATCTGATTTATTCTTAAAGAGAACCCACGAGGTCCATCCCATCCCTCCTCCCCCTTGGAGAAAGAAATGCAACCATCAAACAATGTTTCTCAAAACTAACAACCAGATTCTATAAAGTGCTGTCAGAGAGGACTAAGGAACTGTGGGAAGAGGATTTAGGGTCTTCCATTATTAGATGACTGGGATATGATGTGGGAAGAGTGAGTTGGATATGTAATTTCTAATAAAACCACTGAAATACAATTTAAAATGATAAATCATTTTAAATAATACATAGATTGAGATAGATTGAGCTTTTTCTTAAAGGAGAAGCTATGTCAGTTCTACAGTTTTACCCCCTTTCTTTCCCGACACTGACAATAAATGGAGGACTGGGTGGACTTACTGATTGTAGCTGAATGCTGTGGACTTTGATAACATGTCCTCCTCCCTATTGTGTCAGTAACGAAACTCAAGAATCGGCACGCACAACATTTCAAATTATACCCAGCCACATACAACAATGAGTGATTATAATACTCTTTTTAAAATGAGCAAGCTTGATTAAAAGGCTGACAGTATGAAATTTCAGTCATATCATGTGAAACACAACTTCTCACCTCTTTTCTTAACATCTGTGCTCTTTCTCTCCATGCAGACCTTGCTCACAGCCATATCAATGAGTGCCATAGCAACCAATGGAGTTGTCCCAGGTACATTGTGAAATGTTGTATTCATTAATATTTTCTATTCCACTGGCAGTTTTTTTTTTTTAAACGCAATGGCTTGCAACTGTAGTTTTATTATTTACACTCACAGACAGATTTATGTAGATGATTGTGCATTAGTCATCAAGACACAACAAAGACGCTGCAAAATATAGAAATACATTTCACCCTTTGCTCAACAGCTAATCTGATAAAATAACAATTGCTGATTCTTTATTTTATGGCCCTTCTTAAAAGGAAGTTTCCTGGACTGTATTATGCCTATATAACTGCTGTCTTATTTATAGGGAAAATAGAGGTAATGTTCTGAGACAGTGCACATAGAACTGTAAGTCATTTATTTATTAACTATTTAAGCAGGAAATTATATGGTAGTTGCATTGCAGTGTAGAGTAGTGGTTCTCATCCTGGAGCCACAAGATTAATCTCGGGTATGTAAGATGATTAACAAGGTAAGAGAGCAGATGAAAACATATTTTGTGCTACATTTCTTCTAATGTTTGCCTAGCTGATGGTTGATAGACGCGTCTCTGAAAGTATTTAAAACGCTGCAGACTGTGGTTTCAAATAGACAGCTTTATTTTTAAGGGGTCACAAGTCAAGTTTATATGCAGTTGTTGATTTGTATATCAAACCTGGTTGATGACCAGAGACTCCTACATTTTTAGAGCGATAATGACGTAAAAATTTATATAATTTAGTAAATTACTCATTATGCAGATTATTACTAAATTAAACTCAGATGTTCTTCCATTTGGATTTTGGCGGTTAGCACAACGACAGGATTCAGATTTGAGGTATTTCAGTGAATTAATGAAACCGTGGAGGGCAAAAAGAGGATTTTACAAGCTTGGAAAAATGTTACAGAATGCGTTTATTAGTAGTGTAACCTGAATTTAATTTCTCAAAAGCTGGTGGCTCGTACTACATGATCTCCAGATCATTGGGTCCAGAGTTTGGAGGAGCAGTGGGTCTCTGTTTCTACCTCGGAACCACCTTTGCAGGATCCATGTACATACTGGGCACCATAGAGATTCTGCTGGTACGTTACCACACTGACAGACAAGAGGTCAGCCCCATCAGTGTCACTTCTGCTGTATATTGACGCTGTCACTCTCTTTCTGCTGTTTCCCCTCTGCCAGATGTACATTGTTCCAACAGCAAAACCGTTTGATGGTGCAGCAATGGACAACAATATGCGTGTCTGTGGCACCTGCTGCCTGCTCCTGATGGCACTGGTAGTGTTTGTAGGGGTGAAGTAAGTATCCACACACACACACAGTCATGTTTCCATCACTTCAGAGGACATTGCATTGACTTAAATTGTTTTCCTTGAGATCTAATTATAACCACTACTTACCTAACCCTAAGCTCTAAGGCTGATGATACACAGAGCAACTTTTAGAGCAATCGTGCAGGGCAACGCTGTCGTCAATAATAATGAGTAAATATTACTACCGTAATCCCCTTCCCCCAACCCTCCGCCACCAGCCCTGCTCCGCCGCTATCCATTTACAACATAGTCGGACTTGCCTCTAGCAAGATTGCCCTGCAACATTGCTCAAAAAGTTGCCCCGTGTAATATCAGCTTAAGGCCAGTGAGGATAGGCAATATCATGAGAACGGTTTTATATTTTTACATTGATTTTTAGTTGAGCCTATGCACCACAGACTTCATCCTTGGAATGTAGTTCATGTCTCTTCTAACCTCACCTAAACCTAACATCGCTCTAACTTAAACCAAGTCTTAACTCCTAAATTGAATGATTTACATTATGGGGACATTTCGTCCCCAAAAAGTCGCCACAATGTGACTGTAAACTGATGTACACACTGCAAAAACTGAGCTTTCAAAAACAAGGGAAAAAAGCATTGAAATGGGGGGGATTACTTGAAATAAGCAAAATTATCCACCAACAGAACAAGAATATTTCACTTGCTAGTTAAGGCTAAAAAATCTTTAAACAAGTGAAATTCTCTGACATAAAAGCCGCCTGGTAAGAAGAAATATCAGACAAAAAACAAGTATATTTTGCCTTCAATTAAGATAATTAATCTTACTAAGATTTTAGTTTTTGCAGTGCAGTATCTCACACAAGTAAGTGCACCTGGACATTTTTGTAAATATTTTCATGTGACAACACTGAAGAAATGACACTTTGCTGCAATGCAAAGCAGTGAGTTTACAGCTTCCCCTCAAAATGAAACATCACACAGCCATTAATGTTTGAACCACTGCCGACAAAAGTGAGTACACCTGTTATACAATCTGTACACTCACTATTTGATATTGTAGTAAACTGTCATTTCTTCACTGTTGTCACATGAAAATATATAATCAAATATTTACGATAATGTGAGGGGTGTACTCACTTTATGTCCTCACAATATGAATACTGAAGATACACACACCAGCATGCGGACTCACATTTATTCCCCTTCTTCCTGCAGGTATGTGAACAAACTGGCGTTGGTGTTTCTGGCTTGTGTGATTCTCTCGATCATGGCCACTTATGCCGGCGTTATCAAGACGCTGATTGAACCATCAGATTTGGAGTAAGTTACTAACAATTCTCATGAATCACTGACATGTTTTCAAGAATGAAATATTGTTATCAACAAAATGTAACATTGAATTCCTTCAGACTGACACATTAGTTTATTATGTGTGTAACACTAACTACATGCAGGGTTTGTGTATGCACAGTGAATTGACATGGTTGTGTTGGCTCAGCATTGTATTGGAGCTACTGTAACATTGAACTCCTGTGTTCTGTATTGTATCTGATAAACGCCGCAGGTTCAGGGCTTCAGGTTTAGGATGTTTTATCAACCATTGCAAACTGTTCTAAGGCATCTGCTTCTCAGAGAACCAGAGCTCCATCTGTCACAACAGATACAGCAGCTTCCATATAACTACATTAAATCAACTACACTATACTCTTCTTTACAGAGTGTGTCTGTTGGGGAACCGATCTCTGAACAAGGAAGAGTTCGAAAAATGTGAAAAGACAGCGGTATGGAACATCTTCTGCGAGAGTAACTATCCCAATGCAACCTGTGATGAATACTTCCTCTTAAACAACATGACAGAGATAAAGGCCGTACCTGGGTTCCGAAGCGAAGTAATCAAAGGTGAGGAAGGAGTTGAAGAAGGAATCTCTCTTCTAGCTTTTATCATCTTGTGCCATCTTCAGGCTAAATGATCATCTCTGTACACAAGATATTTATTGCCCCACAGATTCAATCCTAATGTACTCTGTCTTCCTGTTAAGACAACCTGTGGAGCCAGTACGGTGACGCTGGTACGTTCATAGAGAAGAAGAGCCAGCCTTCAGTAGAAGCCCAGGACCCACCCAAAAACAATACGGCCTATGTCTTCAGTGACCTCACCACCTGCTTCACTCTGCTGGTGGGAATATACTTCCCCTCTGTCACAGGTAGATGATTTACCTTTAGAATTACTAAAACCTGTGGTGGACAGTAATTAACCACATTTACAATCGAGAGCGTACTCAATTTTCTGCTGCCAAAATTTTCATCTTACCAACTCATCTGTACTTATTGTTGAAGTGTGAAATTAATTCCACATACCTTTTATTAATAGAAGTCAACCATTTAAAACACTCTAGTAGAGCCATCCTGCATAATCAGTACTGCACTTTTGAGACATTAATTACAATAATTACTTTTTCTGAAGTAAAACTTTTAGTTGTATTGGAATATTTTTGATTTATGTTTCTTCTACCACTGATTCTTTTAATTTTTTTGTGTGTGTGCACGTGTGTGTGTTCCCTCAGGTATAATGGCTGGTTCAAATAGGTCCGGTGATCTCAGAGATGCCCAGAGGTCCATCCCGATAGGAACCATAATGGCTATTCTCACCACCTCTTTCATCTGTATCCTCTATACCTTTTTTTTTTTTTAAGTGTCTGTGTGTGCAGCTGATACAGTACAACATAAAATAATTTCTGAACGTGCACACTAGCATGTGCATGTGTGGGGATGTATAACTGTTGATTTGGCAGCTCTGTTTGTATTCAATGTCACAGATGAGGCTGTTACAGCAAAGTAGAGACACAGTGCAGGTATTTCCATCTTAACTTCATGGTCAGACATCTCGTGTGTGGTCTTGTTTGGAGCCTGTATCGAAGGAGTGGTGCTGAGAGACAAGTAAGTGTATTTTTATTTTTAATTGACTCCCTACTCATTGAAACGCTGGTATTTTACAGCTTATTGTAAGTGATTAGTTGAGTCGTTTTTTTTTATATAGCTGTTTTTAGAGACAGAATCATTGGTGTTGTAATAATAATTTTCACAGTGATGTGCAGTGTAAATCGTTCTGTTTATCCGGTTATTAAAATTGCTGGGCGTGCACAGTGTGTAGAAAATGAAAAATATGTGTCCAGTCATTGTCTAGTCAATTATTTACATATTGAGCCAGAATGCAGGCTGTCCACACCTAATAAACTTTATGCGTGCTTGTGGGTGTTTCAGGTTTGGTTACTCAGTAAAGAAGAAACCGGTAATTGGTGTTCTAGCCTGGCCGTCACCCTGGCTGATTGTCATTGGCTCGTTTTTCTCCTGCTGCGGGGCTGGGCTTCAGAGCCTCACTGGCGCCCGCCCCCCGGCTGTTACAGGCCATCGCTCGGGACGGCATCATCCCGTTCTTACAGGTCAGTGTCAGAAAGATCCTTGTTACAGTCCTGTGTGTTTTTTACAAACAAGCATCACCCAAATGCAGAATGTCTGTTGGTTAATATTACGTTTTTATTTGGTCTTGAATAGGTCTTTTCAGCTGCTTCACGTGCCTCATGCAACTGTTGTGTATGATGGGATTATATTAGCAGAGGACTTTACTGGGCCAGTTTAGTTTAATAAGGATTTGCTCAACATGTGGCTAAGGCAGTAACAGCCATGGCAGCTTCAAAGGCTTTGCTTACCTTTTTATTATGTGTGCTGTGTCCTTTGGAGTTTTCCTGTAAACAAATTAGTGTTTCTCACCAAAACAGAGGGGACCTCATTTGTACAAATAGTTTGCACAATTTGGCATATTTCTGCACAGCAGCTGCCTCCTCTTGTGTTTGTTATTTAGCATTTATCTTTGTGCAAAACCATTAAGTCCTTATTTCTTTTCACTCTTTTGTAACATGTTTGAGAATGAAACTTGCACAGAAATGGAGTGAAACACGCAGCCTTATATGGCAATTTTAATGGCTTTGATAATGCTAATGATGAAATTTCAAAACAGACAAGCAGTAAATCAGTGTATAATATGACCAACCCAATATTAGATAGATTAAACGTACACTGTGGCTTGTTATGATGAAATTAGGTAATGCATGAATTATTATTATGAGCAATGGTGGAGAACATATTTCAAATTTTAATAATATGAGAAAGATCATTTGAGTCAAGTCATGGCATTAAATAATATGATATAATATCTGCCCCCAGACCACAAGAAAAATGAAGTTCACCACAGTGTGTTATACACTAAGAGCTTAATACAAAACCCACAGTTCAACCCGCAATTAATGAGTCCTTATCTCAGTTCAAATCTCCTAGGATCCATGTTTCTATATCCCAGTAAGCAAACAAAAAAATACTCAGTTTGAGTTTCACTTTAAAAGTTGGCCAACGAAAATAACGACTGTGTGTGTGACGGTGGCGCCGATCGCCAAAATACGCTTACCTTACTACACACATCTTTCTGTTGTGCATTTTTCCTGTCCGTCAAAGCGGCGGATGGCGCAACGATTTCACCCACCACCACCAAGTTACCCGCGGGTGGCAGCGGCTACTTTGATTCTCTGTGTGATACTAAAGTTTATGTAATGTCAGCCTCTGTCAAGCTTAAGGCCATTTTACAACACAAGTCAAGATACAGCGTAACGTGCAAAGTTTATGCTCCGTCTGCTTTACTCTCGTAATCGCAGCCTTTGCAATTAGAAAATCTAATTTTCTCACATTGCATAATAATATCGCAAATTAATCGTTATAATAATAAATCCATCTAAACCAAAAAGTCAAAAAATAATCACTGGTAAAATAATGACACATTTTATATAAAGCTTCATAAATTATATCAAATAAAAATATCTGGAACTGGATCTGGCAGCTGCTGTACTGTTTGACATTGATGTGTTTGTATTTATGTTTTTATATTTCTGCCATTTAATGGAGTCCTGTGTTTGACCTTTCTCTATTTTATTTCTATCCGTCCATCTATCCATGCTTCTGTCTCAGGTTTTTGGTCATGGGAAGGCCAACGGTGAGCCCACCTGGGCTCTGCTGCTGACAGTTGGGATCTGCGAGATAGGAATCCTCATTGCTTCTCTGGATGCCGTGGCCCCCATCCTCTCCATGTACGTGGTTTGACACTGTAGAAAATTCATCAAACTGATCCGCTTTCTGTCCCACTTGCTTTCAGTCTGTGTTACTTTTCTTGCCATATAGTTACATTCCTTTCTCTCTTTAATGATCTTTTCCATCTGTGTGTCTGCTCAGGTTTTTCCTCATGTGCTATCTGTTTGTTAACCTGGCCTGTGCTGTTCAGACTTTGCTCCGTACCCCCAACTGGAGACCTCGCTTCAAGTTCTATCACTGGTAAGAACAGCTTCCACAAAGTAAATCCTGCAAATAATATGCAAGATAAATGCTTCCAAGGTTTTGATTAAAACTACAGATTTTCCTCCCTAAACTTTAACATTAATATTATGTGCTATATGTGTGGGTGCGCCCTGTAGGTCTCTGTCCTTCTTAGGAATGAGTCTGTGCGTCTCTCTCATGTTCATCTCCTCCTGGTACTACGCCCTAGTTGCCATGGTGATAGCCGGCTGTATCTACAAGTACATTGAGTACAGAGGGTGAGTCTTGGGGGTTTCGGGTCACAAGATCAAATCAAAACTGTTTTAAACTCTACATTACTGGGAGTATCCAAGCAAAAGTAACCAGTGTTGATTTTTATTGTGAAAAAGCCATAAAGTTTTGTTTGATTAATGGTCAACTGATGTGGGTTTTTCAATGAGGGAGGCTATTTATAGAGCGGGGTGGCCGATCTGATATATAATGCCGATATCTATAATTAAAAGTCATGTATGATTCAATTATTCCATGCAGAGTACAATTTAATATTCATGGTTATCTTAGCCAGTAATGTGTGGTCTAGATGGAATTTATATTCATTAAATAAATAGAACTTTTTTTTTATGTGTATCGGCCTTGTGAGTGCAGGCATCGATTAATTGGTCTATCACTAGATCAGACCATCTAGTTAACAACTTGCTCCCTGCCCCATTATGATACCTTCTGTCAAGAAGCATATATTTTAAAATCCATGGATTGTGATGCTTGGAGATGTCGATGTAATATCAAACATTTCTGTCAATACAATTGCACCCAATTGAGACTGGAATCATTTGAATTTCTAGTCTTAAACGTTTGGAAAAGAAGTGAAATGTTCCTGTTTTGACTATTTTGTTGCAGGGCAGTGAAGGAATGGGGAGACGGGATCAGAGGTCTGTCCTTGAACGCAGCACGCTATGCTCTGATCCGGCTGGAGGAAGCACCACTACACACCAAAAACTGGAGGTGAGCGTGTGTGCAGGTGGTGATTTGCTTTAATCATAATGAAGCCATGAGAAGTGATACACACAAGTGCAATTTTGGGGTCTTTATTTCTTGTTATGCCTTCTTAGAAGTCTCTGCTTTTTTCACTGGAAATAAACTTAAAATAATGTTTTCCAAACAAATTTATAAAATTTTGCCCAAGTGAATAAAATACATTTGTGGTTTGGGGCAAATAGATGTAAAATACAGTAAAACAGAAAAAGAAAAGCATCAAAACTGATACAGTAGAGCCAGAGATATCGTCTTTTGTAGTCCACTCAGTCGTCTTCCTTGTCAAAACCTAGTGCCAACATTACCCACAATGCAACTCATCCCTTTACAGTTCAGTCTGAGATTCAGATGTGCTATGCTAGTAGCAGCTAATGTCGCCTCCAGCAGAGATGAGAGGCGTGACTGAGGTCTGATAAGCTCACTTCTTTCAAACCCAGTTTTTTATTTCATGCTCAAACTTGTCTTCAGTTACAACCAACACTGACTCAATTGACATTACTGGAGGCAATTTATTTGCTTTCTCTGGAGCCACAAAAGACTGTTTGTGGCTTCCTGAAACACCTGAAAAATAACAGATGTGCGTAAAATTGATGCACTTTCCCTCTAATATATTTTATTTTACTCATTGTGCTTTTACAAATTATTAATTTCTTAATGCTTGTTTTGCAGTCTCTTTTTTTTACTTGTAATCCGCTACTTGTTAATGTGTTTTGTCTTTCTTCAGACCTCAGCTGTTGGTCTTGTGTAAGCTGGACTCAGACCTGGCGGTGAAACACCCTCGTCTCCTGTCCTTCACTACGCAGCTCAAAGCAGGAAAGGGACTGACTATCGTCTGTTCAGCTCTGGAGGGAACCTACATGAACCGGTGCAAGGATGCCAAGACTGGAGAGCAGGTTTGTCAATTTATTGCTCTGCCTGTTTAGTCCTCTGCGTGGTTTTCCAGTGTTCAGGTCCCAGTTCCAGTATTCCAGCATAGACATCAGACATAGAGGTAGCACAGACAGACAAGCAGTCTGTCCCACTCAATTCCTTAATACAGGTAATTCCAAATATTCTGCACAGCAGACAGTGGGACATGCAAACTTCACACTAAAAGGAGATTGAAAACAATGACTTGAAAAACATTGCAGCTGCATTTCACTCAACCTCAGGACTGGGTTCAGTGTCCATGGGTTAAAGGCTACTTCCCGTGCAACAGATAAGGTTATATTAACTAGCTCAGCAATGAATTCTACCTTTGCAAAGTTAATAATCAGTTTTTGGTGTCATTGTCGCAAATGTGGAAATTTAATTATGAAGTCACAGTTAAAGGTTCTGTTGGACTGGACTAAAATATATTGAGTGGTGTTTTTGGTGGTGTTGAAATTTCTGTGTTCGTCTTGGTCCCTGCAGCACTTGAAAGCAGCCATGGCTGCCGAGCGGATGAAGGGTTTCTCCCACGTGGTGGTGTCGTCCAACCTGCGAGACGGTTTCTCGGTGCTCATCCAGTCAGCAGGACTGGGAGGAATGAAACACAACACTGTCCTGATGGCCTGGCCGGCAGGTTGGAAGCAAGCCCAAGACTCCTCTGCAAGGAGGAACTTCATAGGTAAACTGCGAAGGAGCGTCTAAAAGGAAGCGTGTGACAAACTGAAATAAAAGGAGACGATTCTCCAGGATTAAGAAAATCACACGAAACAATGTTGAGATGTAAAAGGAAAGACTGGGGGCAGCAGGGGGACACACAGAACTGATGTAGCTGTATCCCACAGCCCCGACGAGCGGCCCGCCATTACCATCTCTCTTTCTCTCTCTTTCTCTGCAGAAACAGTGAGAGAGACGACAGAAGCTCATCAGGCGTTGCTGGTTGCTAAGAACATTGACCATTTTCCTGGAAACCAGGAGCGTCTGGAGGGAACCATTGATGTATGGTGGATCGTACATGATGGTGGACTGCTCATGCTGCTGCCATTTTTACTAAGTCAACACAAGGTGTGTTGACTAAACCGTCTTTTCCTTTTTCCTTTTATATTATTTAATGGGTTTTTATTAACTGAATTATATTGTCAAAGCTAACATATTTCACATCAAGCATCCTGGTTCAATATCAAGAATATGATCTATGCAAGCAAGAAAATTGTCAATAATCATGTAAAGACTAAAGAACAGATACTTAAAACTTAAAACAATGCTTTTTTGTAATTAACAAATAGGGCCATAGTTAGGCTCCTTTTCTAATCTTAATGGTATTAGTGTTTAAAAAATATATATTAAAATTGTTTAAAATGTTCTCTGTTTTTCATCAGAGGGTTTAACATGTTAGTAGTGATTCATTCCAGTGTTGTTTTATTCTAAAGCAACTTCTGTTTACACTATAATCCAGTGGACATTCTGCCAAATGCAGCATTGACTCATAACAATAAGAACTGTAATGCTCAGTGCATTATAAGGAATTTATCTTGCTCATGCATCTCCTAAGGTAAGATCACCCTAACTGTATAACCAGCAGCTGATAAGGTTAAATCTTTTTTTTCTGTAGGTGTGGAGGAAGTGTAAAATGCGTATCTTCACGGTGGCGCAAATGAACGACAACTCCATCCAGATGAAGAAAGACCTCCAGATGTTTCTCTACCATTTACGCCTCGATGCAAAGGTGGAGGTGGTGGAGATGGTGAGGCTTTTTGCAATTCAGTCATTTCTCCAATTCATTTTTACATCTGATGATAGTTCATACACGTCGTAGTCTGTGTCTAAACTGCTCTAGAGCAAGATACTGAAAAAGCTACCTGTTCGCGTTGAACTACTCTAAATCAGACCCTTAGCTACAGCAAATACGTTGGATAAGTATCGTATTTGTATAAGTCTGAAATTGTAAATGTGCTGTGTGTCCATCTAGCATGACAGTGACATCTCAGCCTTCACCTATGAGAAGACGCTGGTGATGGAGCAGAGGTCTCAGATGCTTAAACAGATGCGTCTGTCCCGCACTGAGAGGGAGAGAGAGGTACTGCGGCACTTGCATTATAACATTTGCACTGTAAAAATCATGTACTCTAATCAGGTAAAAACTTCAGCCTTCAATGCTGTTGCCATTGTGCACTATGTGACATTTTCTAATGCTTTTAAAAATACAAATTCTCTACATGTATGAGCCATAATAAAAAAAAGTAAGATGTACTAGGAGTGACCAAACTGTATTGTTGTATTGTATGCAAGTATTACTACAAGTAATCTTGTAGTAATTATATAATCTTAAATTCCAATAGGCTTCTATTGCAGTAAATGTAAATCAAACAACGCAAATGGAACAACAACACACCACCGAGCCTTGATGTCCAAACCAACAATAAATTTCATTTGTATAGACAGATTTTGCAGCCTGTGCAACCACTAATTATCAGCGGTTCGATCCCCTGCTTTCCCCGGCCCGCATGTTCTAAGTATCCTCGGGCAAGATTGAGTGGTCAGAAGACTAGAAATGCGCTATACAAGTACAGTTCATTTACCATCCTCCGCCCGCAGACACACCAGCTGCAGTTTTGTTTAGTTTCATTAACACACAGTTTATCCGGATTTTTTTCCCCTAGATATTCATGAGCAATTTCCGTAGAATAAATCAATTTCTATCGCATTATTTGTGTTTTCACAAATAACACATTTGGATTTGGGCAAATGCTTTATGCTTACAATAAAATAATGATGTTGAATATTCTGTAATAAACTGAACAGCACAAAACACTGATGCAGCTGACCTCCACCCAAAGAAAATGGTGTTCTGCTGAAGAACTGGTCACCAGGTGTGGATGTCATCAACTCCACCGTGCAACTGTGATGCCATTGGACCCTCCATTTATCATGCAATTCTGTCTCGCGTCATAATTCATTAATTACAACTGCAAGGCTTTAGACTGTAATCAGAATCTGAACTCGGGGAGATGATGTTTGCTGTCTTCCTTCATTCGCTGTACTGGAGATGCTGTCTGAGACAAAGCTGCCACTAGAGGGAGACACGTTCCTTACTGAGCAGTAGGAGAGGTCTACATCAATCCAGTTATTTTCAATGAACCTACAGCTGCAGGATTGCTAACCTTTACATTCACGCCCTCAAAGTTTCTAACACTCCCACCTGCAACAACATTTTCAGTTCAAAATCTTGGAAACAGTATAAACTAAAAATGGACAAAACCTTTATGGGTGCATGTTTACAGTTCATAGCAAAAGAGTTTTATTTGGATCCTTCAGGATCCACATCCTGTTGTTATTAGCCATTTTAGATGGTTCGACAAGTATGGCTGGCTTCGTTTGCACTTTTATTCCCTCTTGTGTTTCAGCTCTGACATCTCTTCAAGCAGATTTTAGACTTCAACATGTGCAGACCTATACGTTTGTGTGGACGGCATGCATTGCATTATGTCAACAAATTTGGCCATTTCAGTTGAAGAATAAGCAGTGCAGTTGCTGACATGGAGCAAAGTTTTGCCCACAACTTACTACAGTATATGATGTAGTCCTTGCTAATATATTTGGTGATTCAGTTGACATTATTCTTGATTATAGTGAGGAGTAATGTGGCATTTATTTGCATTATCCAAAAGGTTATAATAATAAGTTATTTTAGTTTTTAATTATCATATTTTTAGTTTGCACCAGGCATCTGAATCACCAAATGCAGAAGAATTGCACAGGTGTCTGGATGAAGCTCATTTGCGATTGTTGTGTTATGGCGCTTTTCCATTACCAGTACCAGCTTGACTCGACTCGATTTTCATTTCTGTATATTTTAAAGTAGATTACATAAACAGACCAGGAGGTCCACTGTAAAAACAGACAAACAAAAAAAAACAATGTGCATGTCTGTGTTCTTTTCCTGCATGTACAGCCATTACCATAAACATGTCTACCACCTTACTACCCTTAAAATAACTGCATCTACAAAATTTGACTTCATATCCTCTGCTGATCATATTTTAATGCCCCTCTTAATTGTAAAACAATAACATATTTGTAGTGGCATCCATCTTTTTTTCATAAAATTGTGTTAGTCTTTCCTTAGATCATTTAATCCTGGCCTTCACTAGAAATTAGATTGAAGTGGAAATCCAATGCTTTAATAATAGAAATTACAAATTAGAGATGAACCAGGATGTAAGATGGCTGAAAACTGCAACGAACAAACCGTCTGACGTGTCGTTTGTATAGGCCCAGATGATCCACGACCGCAACACGGCCTCTCATTCTGCAATGAACGACACAGCTGCCACACCAGATCGTGTCCACATGACCTGGACCAAAGACAAACTCGTCAACGAGAGGAACAAACACAGAGAAGGCATGGGTGTTAAAGATATGTTTAATATGAAACCGTAAGTAGATCCATAAATAGATTTTTTTTTTAATATATTGTACTTTTATCATGGTTGCTATAATCTTTGTTGTGTGTATTTACATATGCTGCTGTTGCACTGCACTTAGCTACAAGCACTATTCATGAAAGATCTGCTGTTGTAGCTTCAGGGATTGGCTGAAAACCAATTGATTTGCTCTGTCTTTCAGCACATTTCAGCACTGAATTGGTCACATCGTATTGTTTCATTCAAGGGCATTCAATCATTTTGCTATTGGCCTGCAGATTTGTATGTCATTTGTTAATACTGTTTGATGGCAGAGGAGCACCAAGACCTAACCCCTACTGCATCTACATAACCTAAGTAGCTGATAAAGTCAGAGAGGAGCAGCCCTTATTATTGTTTTAATCTTGGATATGTTGTTTTATGCTCCCTTCGTCTAGTGAGTGGGAAAATCTGTAAGTCACTTTTTCTTTCAGTTTTTATTTACATGTGCATGATCTTTCTCTGTGTTGGCATGCTTGGGTTAAAGTAGATCACGGGGTCACGGGTTTGCATGAGCGTCAGGGTGCAAATGTGGAGGCTGCATGTGTCTGTGTGCTGTATCTGACTCCCAATCGCTCATACTGTGCTTCATGTAGATTGATGATTTAACCCTCTGCAGTGAATGGCAGGATAACTGACGTTCTTATTAATGTTTGTGGTCTAACGTAGTAACCAGACAAACGTGCGGAGGATGCACACAGCTGTAAAGCTGAATGACGTGGTGGTCAAGAAATCCCAGGATTCACAGCTCGTCTTGCTCAACATGCCGGGACCACCGAAGAACAAGAAGGGGGATGAGAACTGTATCCTTTTCAATTTTCAGCTAGTCAGTCGTTTTTTAAGTCAACAAGTAATAAAGTCAGTCAAAGAACTTTTGGTAGAATGTTGGAAGAATTCAACATTTTGGTAAGTACGCTTATTCGCTCTCTTGCCAAGAGTAAGATGAGAAAATTAACGTCACTCTGTTAGTTTCCAGCTAGAGCCAGCAGGCAGTTAGCATAGCTTAGCATAAATACTCAGCATATTGTTCCATTTAGACAAAGTCAGGAAAACTTTCCCCTTTGTTCCTTGTCGTTATTGCTATGCTAAGCTAATTGAGTAGCAAGCAGTCATGAGGAAGATTTCTCTTGTGTCATTTGGAAATATCAGCTTCTTCTTTTCAATTTAAATTTTAGCCATTAGAAGTATTGTTCTCACTTTGAACAGAGCTAGCTGTTTCTCCTTGCTTCCAGGCATAATGCTAAGCTGAGCTAACTGGCCGCTGGCGTCACATTTAACACAAATTGGAATTGTATCGGTCTTTTCATCTTGTGTGTAATTCCCAAAGACGACAAACTGTTTCACAGAGGTTAACTGAAAAAATTAATACTAAAATGTGTTTAACTGTTTCAGGTGTTGCTGGTTTTGCAAAGCCTTCTAATGTAAAGAGACCTGGGATGATGTGGGGCGCAGCTTATAGCCCATGTCATCAGAAAAAAGGTCCCTACAAAATCTTGCCAAGATTTTGAGTGACAGAGAACTCTGGCGCTCATCCAGAATTCATAGAACCGTAGTTACATGCGTAACTCTCGTTTAACTTCATTTCCAACTTGAGTTCGTACTAATGCCTTTGCTTTCCCCAGGCATCATCCACACATAAAGCAATAGTCCTTTCCACCCAACCAAGTCTACCCTTGGCCATGACAGGCTGTGATTTGCCCCCCCCCCATTCAGCCCACCGCTGGGAAGCGGGTCTTTACTAGCAGCATCAAGCCTAGCCAGCTACATTAACTTTGTCAATGTAAAGTGTTGGCTAGCAACAGAAGAGTTTAAGCAGTGTTTCGACTGCGGTTCACACATGATGAGAAGGGTCTCCCCACACCCGCCATGTCCGGCGCCTGGAGCAGGGACACAAACTGAAGGCGCACTGAAGGCGTTATGGAGCTCTTGTTTATTTGTTATGGATCCCAGACAGCATGTAAGAGTGTAGCTGCTTCCTGGGCTTTGTTACCGGGCGTCCAGGGTTTTATAGCCTTGATACAATGAAATCCGAAAAGTATGTGTTACTCTAGTGTACAGTTTGTCCTTAACCAGAACGTGTCTCTCAGATATGGAGTTCCTGGAGGTACTGATGGATCGCCTAGATCGTGTCCTGTTGGTTCGTGGAGGAGGTCGGGAGGTCATTACCATCTACTCCTAGCACCAAAAGGGTCCTAATTGTTTGGAAGGGCACTGGAAGGACCCCAGAAGTCAGGGGGTTGACAGAGGAGGGTGTGAGTTTGAGATGGGACATGGACAAAGATGTTGGACAGAGCACACAGTACATCCCCTCTCACACTGGCAGGAGACCAAAAAGCAACAATGCCACTTGCTTTTTGGAGGACCATGGTTGCTGGGAGGGGACAGGAGGGCCTACCTGCAGCACAGCCTGAGCTCAGTGCGTTGTCTGCGTGCACAGGGGGCTTCTTGCTCCCCGACGCCCCACCCCCAAGGCTGCATAACTTTGCCATATCTGAACACTTTAAGATCACAACTGTTGTGTGGCTGCACTTAGAGCTGTAGTTTAAATTTAAATGATGGAGAGCAAACAACGTCACAGTAAGTACTGTAACTGATGTAAGCTCTGTGGACAAGTCATTTAACGTTATGTTGAATGATGCACAAATTATGGCAGTAATGGCTGGAATAGTGTCCCATTTTCAGAGCCTGGGCTGTGTACAAACACCAGCTTTCTTTTCAGCACACACACATAACGAACAGCTAGCATACCATGACAAGATGTTTGCTGAATTTGACCATAAGTCGTGTGTTAGATTAGAATCGCATACCCCACCTTTAACACGTTACATTGCTTCACCAGCAAGAAAGCCAGAAAGAACACTTTTTCACCGACTGTGGTAGCTGGAAACTGAAGCCGGAAGCTCATTGGTTTTAACAATGAGTGCTAACATGGCTGACGGCATCTTTATTTATTCAGTGCCTCTGATGAAACTTCTTATTGATATATGTGATGCACTGACATTGGTTATATGGGATGAGTTAAACATGTTTTTAAGCCAATATATTTTAAGTAATATCATGTTTGCCTCGTATCACTGTGTCAGTTAAAGCCAAAGCCCCATTGATTACTATCAGGATAGTTTAAGGGTAAATGTGGCAGCACTGATTGTAGTCCCAGGATTGTCTATAACATTGCTGATCAAGTAGACAACAATTAGTGTGCCAAGTGTGATCAAAGCGTAAGAGATTATGAATATGCAACAGAGGAAATACAACTTTTGTGATTTTACTAGTTGAGTTGATGATATATTTGATGTACTTTTCACTTTTTTGCATTTGAGTGAAATGCTCCAGTGCAGGTGTGAGCTTTGTTCTTAACCAGCCAGTGTGCATCGATAAGGAAAACTGAGCAACATGCAGCCTGTATAGTAGTATTATCTTGTAATTCTTTTTTTTTTTAAATCCAGCCCACATAGGTTTATCTACAATGTGCCATGTGTACAAAACACAACAAAATAAACAAACCAAAGGTTACATCTGGAACTCTGAGTCTTCAGTTTGCAACATACAGGAGTACTTATGTGTGGCGTTTGTGCATAAATAAATACATCTTGGCGACAATAAATCAAGATTTGGATATTAAGGACAGGTGAAAGTGTTGTGTCATGTAGAGACAGATATGTTTGTCTGTTTGATATTACAATCCATAGATGCATTGTTGTAAACAACATTGTTTTTAACAGAGTTACTGCAGATCATTTTAAACACTGAGGTGAAAATTAGAGAAGATAATACAGTATGTTCATCTCTATCAGAGCTTTAGGGACCATTTGTGCCTATGCTGTAACATACAACCCTGAAGGTGATATTCTTGTCAGATGGAATCCGTTCCTGTCTGACCCACATCAGAGTTGAGCTGGATTGTGGTCACCTCTTATGTAACTGGCCCAGGCTCAGTTTCCAAAAAATCAATCCAAAAATCATCATTGTCTCTTAGCTTGCAAAAGAACAAAGACAAATTTGGATCTGCAGTAGGAAGCTTTCAGGGGAACTTGGCCTTGGATAAATGGCTTCCTGTTTGTGGTTAGCTGGGTCAGCACGCACAGAACAACAACAACACTAATCTCGGTCTGATGCTCTGATCACTGTCTGAACTACAACTCTGCTGCATTCTGTGCTGTCTGTAATCCTTACTCTCCGCTCAGTTTAAAGGACATGCTGTCTTTTGCTTGGATTCAGGACAGTTAACCTAAGTTGACACTTCATTGTTTCCCCAATGGGAATTTTGTCTGGTGGCCAGGATCCACATAAAAAAGACAATGACCACAAGTATCCCTGTTTAAAAAAATTTCACAGGGCTCATAAAAAACAAGAGGGGAAAATGATGGGTTCACTGAGGCGAGCTTTCTGCAAATGTGGGAGTTTTTTTTTCATCCAAAGTTTTGTAAGATTTTTTACCATCTACAACTTCTTGCTTCTGTACATTCAGTTGAAGTTGCACAGAAGTGCAGCATGCAGTAGTTATCCTGCATGAGGGATGCCCTATACTGGCTCATATATAGATGCACATATGATGAAAATATAAATGGCACAAACAACAGTGCACGTATGTTATGTGGAATGTGTGTTATTACAGTGAGACAGAACCTGAAAAAAACACTGCTCAAAAAATTTAAGGGAACACTCAAATCACACATCAGATCTCAATGAACGAAATAGTGCCGTTGGCTAGCATATGTCTGTGCAACCCTCCAAGGATACGCCTCCACAGACCATCACTAACCCATCGCCAAACAGGTCATGCTGGGTGATGTTGCAGGCAACATAACCTCGTAACCTTCACCACAGTGTCTCCTCTCTGCTCTTGAGACTGTGCTGGGAGAGAGCAAACCTTCTTGCAATGGCACATATGGATGTGCAGTCGTGGAGTAGCTGGACTACCTGTGCAACCTGAATGGGCTGCAAGTACCGACTGATGCAACCAGTAATGAAAGGACACTAGCAAAACGCAAAACTAGAGAACAATCAGTCAGGAAGGACAAGGAGAGTTCTGTCTGTAGCCTCCATCTGCAAAACCATTCTCTTTGTAGGGAGTTGTCTTTCTGTTGTCTCTCCGGTGCACCTGTTGTCACTTTAATTTGCACCAAAACAGGTGATTGATATACCTGAAGTTTAATTAACTTGATGTTATCCTGTGATGATTAAGTGTTCCCTTCATTTTTTTGAGTAGTGTACAAAACGTCAGATGAGCCTCTGATATGTGTAATTTACAGTTGCAGTCAGGTTTGTGACAAACACAACAGGAGAGCGTTTAAGCAATAAGTCACAACAGCTTAAATTAATGTGTTATGTATAGTGCATACGTCACTGTAAAAATACAGTGGTGTAAAATCATATTATAACATATAAAATGCAGAGAGTAAGAGGAGGCAAGAAAGTGTTTTTTGTATAGCACCTTTTAACAAGGCCATAAAATGCGTTATAGCCCGTAACATCAGCAATTGATTTGTGTGAAAAGTAAACTGGTAAAGTTGGTTAGTTTTGAGGGGTCACATCCACCACAACATGTGAAATATGGAGACTATGGAGAACCCACCATGCAAAATAGTTTTATATCTCTGACTTTTTAATTTATCCAATCATCTAGTGTATGTAAGTTTTTGTAAGTAGTATAAAGGGAACTACAAACGTAATCTCGTTAAACAACTCTGTTGTAAAATGATAAATAATCTACCTCATAAATGTATAAAGGTTTAGTTTTGTTTATTTGTCAGTAGCCCACTATTCTTTACTCTCAGGTTCTCCTACAAAAAAACATCTTTATCATTAAGGTATCCATCAGCCATCATCTTCTTCCCACAGCTTCCACTGACAGGAGGGAGAAATGCCTATCTGGGCGCTAAACCTGTAAGAAGAGCCAAAGAGGGAAAACACAAGTAGCTTAGGATGGTGTTACATTCTCCCTGTTACATCCCCCCCGCTGGTCATGATGTACAATTCTAGATGATGGTGACTCATGTGTGTCTGTTTTTTCCCTCAGGTGTTTTAGGTCTGGGTGACGAGGTGACAAACTCATAAGAGGGGGCTGGGCGCCCGGCTCTCTCTCTTGTCCACCTTCCAGCCATGGCAGCAACCGACCACAGAGACTGCAACTGATTTGTATTCCTTTGATTATTGTTCTTTTCCTATATTTGTCTCTGATATCAGGATTTGGAGGTTTTGGTGGCAGCAAAAACATCTAGATGTGTTGATTTGTTTGAAGCCTTTTGTACTATGTATTGCCCTTTAGTGTGTTGGGTAATTTTGTGGACATAGTTGGCTTTTTTGGTGAAAATGGATCTTGTGCTGTACTGTGGGTGCAGTAATTTGTGAGTCAGGAAGCATTATCATTCCAGCATCTGCTAATAGTGGAGTGTTAACATCACAACATGGGCAATTTCACTGAGACTCCCTGTGACCTCATTGACCCCTGAAGCTTTGTCTCTGTCGACTTTGAAAGTCCAGCACTGACTTCCAAATCCTTCTTATTCTACACCTGGAACTTTCAAGGTCCCTCTCAACAAACTGTTGAACTCGTTGAAATGCTTCATATTTGCATGATTTGACTTTATTGATTCAAGAACAAAGGGACCTCTTCTTTGAACTTGTTCTTTTTTTTTTTTTAAGGAACTCATTTAGCCTGGGGCCACAGACTCTAATCTCATGATTGTTATCTGGTAGCTGTTTGCCTGCAAGTGTATTTCTGCTCACTGCTGAACACAGGGATCTGCATAACTCCTAATAAAATGATTATTGAACTGCAGGCAGCCACTGACAGACAGGTCAGGTTTATCCGAGCTTTACAAAAACAAAATTCAAATTCTATACATGTTCCACGTCCATGAAACTGGACTTAACTCCCAATCCTGTTTTTTGTTTTTTGGTAAAAGACTAAATAACAGACATGGAGTACTGGGTGTTTTGCATTGAAACACATCACATTTTTTTAAAGCCCTGTCTGAGAGCAACCAGACAACAATAGGTGATGCATAAATTACATGTCTGAGTCAAATGACCTTTTCCGGGGCAAATGGTCTTTGTGTAACACATGAATGATCTCTTTTGAAAGTATGAATTCCTTTTCAGTTTTGAAAACCAAACATTTACCAGTCAGCTAAAGGCAACCCCTTCCTGTTCACAGCAGTGCTATAATTCACTTGCAGGGGTCAGAGTCAGTTTAAGCAAAGGCAACATTTTAAGAGATACTGACTGGTAAACTGTTGAATGTGTGTTTATGAAGTTTTCACCCCCCCTTTAGCCACTATTATTGTTTTGCTTTTTAACAAGGCACTTAAATATAAAAGCCTTGTATCTCCAAAATATTGAATTTTTAAATGTGGCGACAGGCAGGTTGGGATCCTCACTAGTCAAAGTTGGCACCTGTCCATCAATTTGTTTTTTTGTAAAAGAGTTTTAGAGTATTAAATATTAAAATATTAAACAAGGTGGGTCCTGAATCATTACCTGATGATGGGGCCCCGTCTTCTAAAAGGGCCCAGTGTCAAAATCTAGTTTGAAAACAAAACTATGGAAATTTTAAAAGAAGAATGAACACAATTTGAAAACAATTCCTTTATAAGTTCACTGATAAAGACTTTGCTTGTGGCGTTAAACTGTGTTTTATGTTGCATGTAGCAGATGAACATTTAAGTGGGTTTATCATAAAAGTAAAACAAGAAATAAATACACCAGACTATTTTGTGCGCTTGCCGTTCTGCAGTCTCGTTTTAAGACTTCAGTTATTTTACTGTAACTTATATTGGACAGCACTTGAAAGTTGCTCGACACCCTCTGCGTTCCATATTCCTCAAATAAGTTTACAATCTATGATATTGTCATCTGATTTTTTTTATTTTAGAAATGTTGCTATTTAGAAATGTTGCTATTCTGTTTCTATACACACAACATTTACTGCATCTGTCTGTCTTAGAAGGGGGATCTCTCCTTAATTACTCTCCCTTAGGCTGTGTTTACACCATTGACTTGACACACATGGCACATTTTCCTAAATAAAGTTATGTTTGTTCAGATTATCAGGGCGTAGAGTCGATATGGGTTTTTCAAAAAATCAAATATATTGGGCAATATTCTTTAAGCAGAGATTAATCCCAACATTTGGTGTTATGATACCTTAACAAGATGACATGACAAAAGACTAAAAAAGAAACTTTTTTTATTGTTATAAATAGTGCTTTGAACAGGCTACAGCTGATTACCTCAGCTGTTTTTGAAGTGAGTTTATCATGTACCAAACACCAGCAGGGGAGGTGCACAGTGCCCTCTGGTGGAGGAACTGTGCAATGACAACACTCATAACTTGATTTAGAGATCCCTCTTAACTTTCTCTTCTTTCTTTTTTTTTCATATCAGCTGTTATAAACACAGATACAGATCAGTAGGGGTCAACCAGGCACTATAATTTACACCAGAGGAGCGCCAGTTTTCAGGCTCTCTGGGCATATTATGACACTTCAATGTATCATTTGCTGTTTGCACTGTATAATGAGAATTTAGAGGCTATACACAGAGTCCATACATACTGAGCATCAATAGGGACCTAACAGTACATTTTTTTCTCGAAGCCCCCCTCACAGGTTAATTCAAAAATACTATTCGTTGTCTTTATTCATTAATTCACACAGTTCATGACTTAATTAATTAATTAATACATGTTTTTGGAATTCCTTCCCTTCCAGTTCATTTATTCTCGGTCTAATAAGTGCAACTGGAAAAGGTTTTAACATATTTAAGATAGTTTCATAGATGGATAGATTTAACTTAGGCTACATGATAGCTATAAATGTATACAGGCATATTATCATTAGTGAAAGGAGCTTGACTTGAAGCAGCAGGTTGGTAAAGAGGGTCCACTGAGTGAGTAAGGGGGGAGTTTTTTCCCCCCTTCAAGTAAGAGTCAAATTTCCCATCTCCGTGGGTTTTCAGCTCAGTCAGTCAGCTCAGAACTGAGGGAGGCTTTGTACTGAGAGAGAGAGAGGAGTGTGACTTCAGGTCTGCACAGTGAGAGGCAGAGGAATCGCGGACTTTGACGCAATTTCATCACACACACATGCTCTTGGAGTTCACAGCCGAACCTGGATTTCTATTCATTTAAGCGCTAAAATGTTTCAAGGGTAAGGCAATCAAATATTACCGTAAGGTTTTCTGCATGTAAAGAAAGTTAATTTTAATCAGCTCTGCCGCACAGTCTTCAGTGCGCTACACCTCAGAGTAGACCTGTGATGAAGCAACATGTCTTCTGTGAGATGCATCGTCCTGCTCTACATTGAAACACATCTCACTTGCACAGCCGACGCTATTTTTATTTAACGTCGCGCCCTTTTTGAATCGCATTTTTATTGAATGTTTTGAAGTTTAGCTTAAAGTTCAGCACTTAACATTATGTGCCTGGTGTGTCGCCTCAGGTGGTCTGCTGCCCTGCATCTCGTCCTGCTGTGCTGCCTGACCGCTGCCTTGCAGGTTATAGAAGGTAAGATTCATGCTGCTTCAGCTCTTTACTAAAAGTACAATTGTAAAACCATAAATAGCTCAGATGAATTCTTAGGAGCAGGGTAGGAAGGCTAAAACAGTTTGGCGTTTACCCAACAGGGGCTTTATTAAAGGCATGAAATGGGTGGTGCAGTCCCATCTAGCCTAATCTTCAACATTTTATGACCATGGAAGGCAATAGTCTGTGTTACTGATCATCAAGTAATAAATGTTAACGTTTCCATGTATCATCCATGTATCATCTTAGGGGTCAGTGATGTAACCTAGTAAAGTTAAGAATGTTTGTCATCTTGTTGCAGTAAATGCCAGATTTAAAGGTGAAGGCTAAATTGTTGACCATATAGCATCATCAAACTGCTAATAACTCATGTTATTGCACACAGCACAAGACAGTCAGACCGTTTCTGGTTGCTGTGATTAGATTTGATCCAGAGGTCTGAACCTGTCCTGAAATGACTTTATAGTTTATGAGAAAAATCTATAGGCAAGGACATTTCGACGTACATTATTTTAAGATGTCTTTACAAGGCTTTCCTTTAAGGAGTCTGCTTAAAAGATTAAAAATTCAGCTGGAAATGGCATTTTCAACTAAGAACTAAGTAAGGGGGCGTGGCTTACCAAACTGTCAATTGCTTTATTATGAAGGTTTAGTTCCTTATTATATTTCCTATTTTATTATAGCCTTAGTTATTTTTATTTTTAATTTTTCATCTTTATCTGTTATCAAGACTGCTTTGACGTCTCTGTCTTTTAAATTAATTTAAAGACTGAATTTTTGAGTGAGGAGGTGCAAAGTCCCCTTTTGGGTCTAATAATGTGGCCATATTTGAGAAAAAGACCCATTTGACTTAGTGGACTTAGATGACTATATGCATGTACTGTAATGTTGACAAACCCACCTGCTGTCTCTCGTCATCTTAACTTAAACACAATATTTTAGCACTAAGAATGAAATAAGTGATCAGGTTCGATTACTGAACAGACCTCCAGTATGATGTTTTTGTGGGCTAAAGAGCTGCTCAGTTTGGGCTGTGATACCGGCTCAGGTTTTAAAAGACTGACCATAAGGGTCCAGTAAAATGCAACATGCCAAAGAACTAAGGTAAAACGTTAGCCAGTCTCCAATGACAATGGCTAGACTTAAATTTCACCTCCCTAACAGGGATGAGACACATTATATGGGCCAGTTCCACTTTGCATTTCCATTTTCACACCTCTGTCTGCTGCTGTGGTTTTCATTTAGTTGCTTCCTGCTGTGAGGTTCTTCTCAGACAGCTCTGTAGGAAAGAGATAGTTTGTTTGTTTGCCAATCGACCTGCCTTCCTCTTCCCTCTTTCTCCTGTGTGTATCTGTGTGTGAGTGTGTGTGTGTGTGTGTACAATGAGGTAGGGGGAAGTGGCAGACGAGTCAAACGCCGCACCAAGGTGAGAAATGAAGTGTTTAGTTTGTATGGTAATGGTGTGAGAAAATCAGAGAGGACGGTACGGAGGCTTGGTTCACACGGAGCTTTGAAGTGGGATGTTGAGAACACACTTGTCCGGGTGCCAGTTTAATGTCAGCATGTGCA
This sequence comes from Lepomis macrochirus, assembly GCA_024633595.2. Taxonomy (NCBI): domain Eukaryota; kingdom Metazoa; phylum Chordata; class Actinopteri; order Centrarchiformes; family Centrarchidae; genus Lepomis; species Lepomis macrochirus. The sequence continues at coordinate 9,740,231 of JALXJV020000012.1, read as the reverse complement.
GGTATGGTTGGACAGATTTTTGACAATGGAAGACGAAAATATTTATCCATTTTAAGCAATTCCAGAAAGTCAGAAGGAACGAATCCAGGATCTGGGGTTTCTGCAGGATTCTGTGCTTGTTAGAGTTATTTATTATTCACTCACTGAACACAGCTCATCACATTGTGGACTGCCACAGGCCTGATGGCTACGGAGACTGTCTTGTGACCAGAAAATCACTTGATCCCCAAACTGCTGAAGTGGAGCTACATTAATGTCCTTGAACAATTAATGTCAGAGCTTTTATCCTAGATTCCTGGAACACAAAGCTAAGCCAAATATCCATTTATACTGACAGCGTTCACATCACCTCTTGATATCTGGTAGTTGTAACTATGTAATTTTTACACATGACAATGTTTAGACTGTGCATGAATTAAATCTCTGACTCAAAACACCTCAGAACACATATTATTTTGGTCATGCCTTATGTTAATGTGGAACAATTCAACTCCTCAAGATTTATGACCAGTGCCAACATTATCCCTGTTATCCCTAAAGCAAACGGCCATTGCTCCAAATGCCCATTGCTCTGAAAATATGCACATGGAAGAAGTTTGCCCTCAGGTCTTTCTGCCCGAAGTTACATCTTACATGTAGGAGAGTGGAGTTGCCTCCTTCCTGTTACAGATCGACAATTGTTGAATTATTGAAAAGTGAATCGCTTTTTTCCTAAATCCAGATCGTTCTCATTCCCGGGGCGTACGCTTTGTTCACTTTCACCCAGAAAGACCAGTGCTGGTTCTTTTTAGTAACTTTATGTTAAGTTAGGTAAATAACATTACGTAACTTACGTAACTAACTCAGTAATATAGTTAATTTAACCCAAACCATGATTTTTCTCTAAACCTAAAACAGTAAAGTTGGTGCCTAAACCTAACCAAATTGGGATGTTGCTAAACTTTAACTACTAGTTTTATTATGAAAGTCTAACCATGTATGCATATTTATACATGCTAACTTGATTGTTGAGCCCTACACATGCACAAATGATGCTAAAGGCGTAACCAGGCCGACGCCAAGGGGTCTTGAGCATCCACATGTGGCGGTTTGGGTTGAGAACAGGTTGCCGGGTGAAATCCCATCTCATTGGCAGTTGTTATGAGCCCAGTTGTAGGGTGACCCTCAGACTCTGTCGACACTCAGCGGAGTAAATTTGAAAATGCAAATTACACTTTAAGCATCTCCTTTTGGATTTAGTTGGCTTAGTGTGGACCGTTTCAGAGAGCAGAGCATCATTATTGGCTTCTACATTTCCAGACACACTACAGCTGAGAAAGGACATTTTGAAACTTTGCCTTGTCCCCCCTGAAAAACACTCTTATTCCTGCCTCCAAGAACCTTCACTTTCCATTTACCGCTGGTTGAGTTGCTCTGAAAGGGTTCCGTGTTTAGCCAATATAAATGATTTTGAGGTGAGCCCAGCAGGAGTCTATTTTGGACCAGACGTTCCTCTGTGCAGAAAAAGTTAATCATATTATGCTGCTGTTGACAATTTCAGTCATGTTATGGTTCCATCAGTTGTTGAATGTTTGCTATGACCACTAGACACATCAACACCTCTAGAAAACACATTTTAGTTTGCTTCAGTTGCCCTCCCCGACCTTTTTTTTTTTTTTTTTTTTTTTAAAGTTTTACCTATAAGCCTTTCAACTGCGTCCACTCTTGACCCTATTTGGTCTCTGATGTTACTGGAATAAAACTCCCACCACTCTGCCTTTAGTGTTTTATGAGCCTAGAAACCTGGCAAGCAAGCATGTCATAGAGTTGTATGAAAGAGCCTCCACCTAAATGTCTTCGGTATATTAGAGGACTGAACGCCCTCACTGCAGCGGCGTCCTGTCTGGAATGTGCTCATTCAGCCAGAGTGACTTTGATTTGAACACAGTTGGGCACAATGGGCCAACTGTAAAAGGTGTCATTACTGTATATGTCTAACGGTCAGCTCTATGGGATTTGAATGGGAAAGAAATCAGTCACTGGAAACATGAAAATAAGAATGGCTGTTTCTTTTAGGGTCTTACGACTTTCCGTTGAAAATGGTCTTGTACTTTCCATGATGTGATGCCCACTGAGATGATGTAGCTTTCTTTAAGAGACTGTGCTTGGATTCAAATTGAGGAGAGAAAAGGCTGCTGTTGCTGCAGAGGAAGTTAAACTAATATCAGACGCATTAATTAGATTGATCTGATGATTTTTTTTTAAGATAAAAACCCAGATTTACAGATGTTACTGTAATGGTTTTTAGAAAGGAAACATTGAAATGTCACTGGTTTTCTGTTGATGTTTGGGTTCACAGTTTCCATAGTTACTGTTTCAAAAGCTGACCATGAATCATTATCATTGTGTATCTGTTCCGCTCAATCTAAGCTTCTGGGCAAGACACAGACAGAGAAAGTCTTTTTCTAAGTGAGAGAATCTTGATTTACTTTCAAACACTTTATAACTGTTTATGAGATAGTTACACGCACTGTTACTGCCCGCTCTACATGTGAATGTACAGAACATACTACTTATTAAAGCAAAGTCTTTGTAATACACGCTTCAAATCAAACATTTGTATTCAATCTACATTATCAACTAATTCTTTTTTTCTTTATCAGTTTGTCTGTAGATTATATTATTTTTTTTTTTTTTGACAAAGTAAACAGGGTCGTCAACAGACAGGGTCATCACAGGTGAGATGAAATGCTTGACAGGAAATTTAAACAAAACATTGAAATGTACAGGTCGCAGTCATAGGTTGTATGATGTCGTTATCATATCTAGTGTCTTTGTCCCAAAACCAAAGTTATTTAGGATACTTTCTGATAAGACAGAGAATAGAAGCAAATCCTTGCATGTAAGAAGCAAAACCCAGCAAATATGTTTTTATTTTTGAGGTTAATATTCTGTCAATCAATTAATCCACTCAGCACCATTAATATCAAGTGATTGTGGTATTTCAAGATCAGCAATAATCAAGTGAATTTTAAGCTTTACGTTTTCTAAGTTACATTTTTGAAGCCTACATGTTTGATGCAGCCTGAAGCAAACACCGCATGTAAAGTCCTATTTCAGTAGAGTAACTTCTCTTTACTGCAAAACTGTGTCTTCTCAGGACAAAGACACTGTTACCTTTCACAGTTGACAGAAGAACAAAGAGATCTTCCTTAGTCAGATTATATCTTGTCTTGCACTGCTGCTTCATCCATTGGGTGTTTTGACTACACTCACAAACACACTTATCTATACACATCATCAGTGGCGACATGCTGCACCTGCTGGGACTTGTGTCCCCTCAGCCCACTATCATTTACAGCATCTAGACTCTGTCCACTGATAATTCAGCACAATTATTTAAATGAGTGCTGAATACCTCTTTACAGAGACCAAAGTGAGTTTAGAGAGCTAATGAGATGGCATTAGCCAGTAATTAGTTGGCAGACTGACAATAACAACCTGACAAATAATTTGTTCTGTGTTATATTGGGCAGTCATTTTACCTTTCTTGCTTTGTTCACTTTCATTTTTCCTGCCTGTCTGATTTAAACAAGTTCACACTACACGATTTTAAGCCCGATTTGCCAGTCGGTGAGCTCGGCGACCGTCAGGCTGTGTTCAGGGGTGAATCAGCAATCAATCGATGGCCGCCAGTCGTTCTGTGTGAACTAAACAACGCCGCATCAAAACGTCTCTCTGACACATTGCAGACGCCATTCAGATATCTGGCATGCCAAATATCTGGAGGAGTCGGCTGACTCGACTTCCACATGCAGCCAATGAGAGCAGGCAGCTGGCAGAGCAGGCAGCTACTTTTTCTCTGCAAAACACTTTTCACTCACCTCCAGCTCTCTCTGTAGCTCAGACAATCCCTGCTCCCTGCATGTGCTAATCCATTATTTCATATTCTTTGTCTTTATAATTCTTTAAAAACAAACAACAACTGATTCATGTTTAGGTTCGCATCATTTCCTGTTTCACATCTCACGTGTGTTTTCTTGACAAAAGGTGGTTTGGAGTCCAGCCGTTGGGTCACACAGCCGCTGCCAGCTCATGTAGTGTGTCACTCCCTGTCTACCATCAGTCACATAATATGAACACCACAATGTCTTTTAGGCCAAGACTAAGTCAAGACTTTGGTCACAAGACGGCAAGTTGTGTAGTCTGAACAGCACGGCAATCGGTCGACGCTCTAAGTCATGTAGTCTGCACGAGCCTTTAGGGGAAGTTTCACATAGAGAGGTTACAATAACGCTCATCACCTGTGCAGTATGCAATCACATGAGACATGCAGAGCCTACCTGAGTGAGCCTTTCATCCTGTTGGATACATTTGTAAGCCACAAAGTACACAGCAAGTATTTGGAAATCATTTTAATATCTGAAATTGGGAAGAAAAACAATTGTTCATACAGTGCCAGAAAGTATGATTCTCAAAGATTCACAAAACATCCTCAAATCAAGATGTTGCCTTGTAATCAATCTGAACTGCCGTTTGACTTACTGTATTATTAGTCAATTATCTATCTGAATCACTAAACCAAAATCTGAGACTTAGCCAATGATATAGAAGTCTGCAACCAGGCTAATCTGAACCATAACAATGTGTCTGAATTATACTACGTTGTCTTCGTACGTTGGTTCCTGTCTGTTTGATTTTGTGTTTCTACTCTGACATGCAGTACAGCGTGCACAACATCATGTGCACTTTACTCATTTTGAAGTAACCTTCAATAACTGCCTACATTTTAAGGGAAAGGTGGAAAGTACACTGTTCTTCTGTGCGTACGCTCAGGTATGCTTTTGCATATTTGGGTCTGACTCTGTGGCTGCTGAAATTATGGCCGTTTGGCTGTTTGCTGACGGAGAGTACCACACAAACACACATACGCATTTACACACACATACACCAACACTCTCTCTATTTGAGGACAGATCTGTCTGTTTAAACATTAAATTGCTAACAATGCTAACACTACTCAACCGAATGACTTCAAGTTAGGTTTATTTTTATCGCAATTAAAATCTTAAATATTAAACCAAATTATACCCGCCGTTTTGTCTGTACAGCTTTAAATTACCGACAGATATATCTTGATAGAAGTCCTCTTCACATCTGCTCCTCCAGAGGTTCTTTGTTTTGACATTCTGTGCCACAGCTGCCCTTTCATTATTTACCTTTGGATTAAACACGGCAGCTCAAATCCTTCTCCTTCACTCAGCCTCTGTCCTTCCCTGAGGCGGTGTGGATGTGCCGCTGAGTGCCAGCTCTTAAGTCTCTGTTTTGCTTGTCGGTGCTCCTAACGACTCTCAGTATATCACAGCTGAGTCAGCTGACCGTACCTGTGGAAAATGCAAAGTGAGAAAGGTGTCAAACATGACCGGCATTGTTGGAAGCTCAGATAAAGTACAAAAAGATATGAAATGGAAGTAAACGGGAGAGTGCAGCAAAACCACTTATCATGGAAGTGTCACATCATGGACAGTATTCAGAAAACATCAAGTCAATTTTACTTTTCAGTTTCACACTTAATGTCTTGAGTCAGTTTCCTTTTCCTACTATATATTTGAAGAAATATGTTATTTTATGAATAAAATATACCCTTCTCTAGGAACACCCCTCGCAGGGTAGGACGGCTCTGCCGCTTTCAGAAATCCTGGTGCAGATTGGATGTCTTATTTTGGTTAATGAAGTTGCTGAAATGTTTTAACTTCTAGGACAATAATGATAAATATTCCTTTTAAGGGTTAGATTGAACCAGTTATGTAAACTTTGGAGAAATCCGCCACCAACACGTGTAAATGAATGGTCTAATCCCAATGCCATAGGAACACTCTCATTTCTTTCTGCAGTCTAGTGTTATCTTCTCCTTTAGGTATCTCCACCTGCACTGCCCTAACGAATTATCGCAGCAAATACACAAATGGAAAAATACTGACAGCTTCTGCAGTTCTAAACAATAGTGATTTTTGTGGTGCGAATTCAGTGGGTGGACGTCAGAGGATTCTCTGCCAGAGGGACTGTGGAGCAAACATGACATAATATTTTCCTGTCACATTTCTCTGAAGGTTGTTTTTCATTCTGAGCAGGTCACATCATTTGTCTGTCACAATGCACAATGTCGAGCACTTCCAAATTACAAACAATAATCACATCGCTGTCCTGCTTCACTTTGATTACAGACATGGGCCAAAACTCCTTACAGTGCCATGAATGCTTTCGTTTGTCACACCTCACACAATGGCAGTAACAGGCACTTTCTACCGGATCGCATATGTAAAAGAATTCCCCACCACTGCGCCTCGCTTGTGTTTCATTAACATTCGTATTGGAGGAGGAGATGAGCTGATGAGGGAATCTCTAAGAGATTGTTTGCTCTGAGAACAACGCTTGCAGCTGAGCAAACACCACCAGCACCCAGCATGCAGGCACACGCACACACTGAGATTTCTCACATTCACTGCCCTATGCCCCCATACATGCATAATCAGGACATACATGATGTAAATAGCCCAGCAACTTGTATCTATGTTACCACATATTTGGAGAAATTGATGAATGAATGGCTTGGTTGGTTCAATATAAATCACTTTTTTTCTCAAATGATCTATCCATGCCCTCACTGTATAATATCTAATACCTAATTAGAAATAACTCTAATCCCCCCAAAAAAGTTTATAATACATGTGGCCTAACACGTACGTAAAGTAAGCTTGTTTAAAGACATTGTATGAAGTTTACAGTAACTGTAGAAACCTTCCTTCTTTTCTAGAAAATTTTGACACATCTTCTAGTTTTCATATTCTTTAATCAAATTAGCCAAAGTTCTTCAAAACCTGTCACCTAATGTTGCAAAATATGTCACATTACAACAATATTCTTAACACAGTCTCCAGTTATGTTAATTGAACTATTTATCAAACTCACTCACTGGCTGTTTATGAAATGATCAAACAAACACAGGGGGAAATGAGGTTAGAGAAGGGACTGGGCACCAAATGAGACCAAATTTTGCTGCAGACGCCAGTTCAGTCTACCTGTCTGTCTGTCTGTGTGCCGGCCTGCCTGTCTAACTCGTTGCACTGTCCCTCTGTGTCCAGCTGTCCCACTTATCTCAGCAGGCACTAGCTCTTGGGAAAGTAATCGCTGAGCTGCACAATGGAAGACCTCTTTTTGTCTGTCTCTATGATTGTGTATTTCAGGGGGTGAAGTGAGAGTATGGCAGGCAGGGCAGGGGGGTAGGGGGGTAACGGGGTGAAAGCCAGGGACACTTGATGTAATGGAAACTGTCCCTCTGCAGATGTCCACCTCTGACCTCCTAACATCTCCAAACAATGCATTCTTTTATTTGAAAATGTTGTAGGCCTGACAGTATGGCATTGAGTGAACATTGAGTGTGTGTGTGTGTGTGTGTTTGAAGTCAGAAGTTCAGCTACAGCGTTAGTCAGTTGGTTATTGTCTTAGTAACCTACTTCATACTTTAATCCCAAGCAATTTACCATAAAACTTATTTTTGCCTGGTCAAACAACAGCCACAAAACCACTAAGTCGTAACAGCTGGCAGCTTAATTTCATAATATTAGAATTTAAATGTACAACTTTTGAAAGAAGATAACAAAATATTCCTTTTACAAATTAACAAACTTAAATCCATAAGTAATAAAAGACTGTGTTGCCAGTTGTTTTGCTACTACAGCCTTACTTGGTGGTATGACCAGTAGCTAACGTTGGCTAATGTTAGCTTATCATAGCAAACGTTAGCTACATATTGCTTCATAACTGACATTAATGGGTCAGTTTGCTGACTTTCTGACTCTTCTTAACTTGTGCAGTTTCAATATGTTACACTGTGTTTTAGAATTAGATTTCAAATCAGTTTCATTTTATTTACATAGAGCCAAATCAGAAGTTATCTCACTTTCACAATGATCCCATAAATGTCAATTGTGGCCTTGAGTCAGCAAAAGTCACTTTGTCACAGCTGTTTTAATTGATTTTTTAAAAATGGCCACTTGGGAGAGTGGAACAAGCTGGTAATACAACATTAACATATAACCACCCTATAAAGTTGCCAAAATATTTCCAAACACATGCCTATTTGCACGTCAAGCCGACGCAGGGAAACTGAATTGGCTGTTTGGTGCATACAGTGGGTTTATTGGACCTTATTTGCTGAAAACAGGTGTCTAAATCGCCTAGAAACAACCATGGTAATGTTTCAGGCCCTTAAATCAAAACACTGAGCTGAAAGATGATCAATAATCTGGGCAGAGGAAGGTCAAAGGTCACATACAGGACAAAACCTGGAGCTTGTAGGGATTCCTGCTAAAGCCCACTTTAGCAAGATGGATACTTGACCACACAGGTCGTTTTAACCTTTGAATCAGCGAGTTAAAGCACAGTCTGTCCACTCAGTATAGATTATCTTAAGACTGGAGGAAACCCGTAAAGATAATGAAAGTTAGGTCAACTGAATTTACCCTACCACATTTCTGTCTTTTCTAGTCAGCTGTGTTTCTATCTGAGGGCTTATGTTGACCCCGTGACTTCTCTAATGTAATTGGCTGGGTGCATTCCCCATCTAAATCGACCGTAATGTCAGATATACAGGCTTTCATGAGGAGCACGCAGGTCTGAAATTGATTTAAAATTAAGTTTAACAGGGGCTTTTATTAGTGCCACTTTAAATTTCTGATGCTTTTGAATGACACAGTTAAAACAAGCAGGCCGCTGACTGACAGCGGCACACCCTCCTCACATACAAGACAAGATCCTGTCGAGACAGAGATCAGGTATCAATCACCGTTTTGCTCCATTGGAACCATGTCTTTGGTTACTCTTTGTTTGTTTTGAGGGTTGGGGGGGGTTAATCCTATCCTAGGGTCAAACTCTCCTTCTGATAACCTCTCTGACTCCCACTTTTCTCCTCTTTTCTTTTCCCTTCTTGTTATTGTTCCTCTTTTCTTTTCCCATCCTCTGCTCTAAAGAAGCCCTGTCTGTGTATGCTTTCTTTCTCTTCCTCTGTCCCTCCCTTGCTCTGCCCGTCCTCCCCCTCTTTTCCCATGCTTGAGATTAATTTGTCTCAAAAGATTTCATTAGGCATACTTAAAAACGATATATACAAGGGCTACTACTACTAATACCACTACTATTATAACCAAAAAAATGACAGGCATGATAACGGTGATGATTAACACCTGATACCCGTTTTATTCCCACAGATTGTTATGTTGTGGCCAATCGCAATCTCTTCTTTGTTCTTCTTTGTACTCAGGGGAGAACTGATAGAGACTGATGGGTTGTAACTCACTCCCAGGCCACCCCAGGCCCCTTTGCCCACAGGTAGTCCCTTTGTCTTCTCTGAGGTTGGAGGTTGAGCTAGAGGTTCAAAGAGTCTGAGAGTGTGTGCCTTTGTGAGTGTGTCGTTGTGTATGTCTGCGCGTGTGCGCCTCTAACATCATCTCTGACATTCCTCAAATTTTTTTTTGTCTCCCACCTGCTGCCCTGAACACAAAGGGGATTCCATCAGACAGACAGGTCCGGTCCCACTCATGCGATCACCACTCAACCTTGACTGTCTCCTGAGCCACAGCTAGAAAGTGTTGCTGCCCCTCAGTGATGTATTTGTAAATTACAAGTGGGGAAACATTTTGATCTCCATCTAACAAATCCTATTAACCTGCAACAAAATGGTGCAAATTAACATTAGATATCAGTTATTGTGATTTATTAACCCTTTTAGACAAATTAGTTTAGTCTAATAAAAAATATATGAAGCACTGAGGTCCTGATCCAATCAGATGCTCCTCGATGTCCCCAAATCCAGGTTAAAAACTAAAGGTTACCGAGTCTTCTCAGTAGCTGCTCCTAATCTTTGGAATACTTTACCTGTTCAAATTAGAAATGTCCAAACTCCTGACACTTACAAATCTTTGCTAAAGACCTATCTTTATTCATTGGCCTTCAAACAGAGTTGAGTAGTGACATTTATTTATTTTATTTTTTGCTTTTTCCACTGTTGCTGTCATGTATATTTGTTGTCTATTGTGAAAAGCACTTTGGTCAACTAGTGTTGTTTTTAAATGTGCTATATAAATAAACTTGAACATGAACTTGAACATATATAATACTGTTTTTCCTATAATTTATTAATTTACCTCGAAATTATTTGTCAGTGGAAAAAGCTATTTTATTTAAGTTTTGGTTGGTAGACAATCCCCTACATCCATGCTCCACTCAGTTGTTAGCTGATGATATCTTCCTTCTTCTTTCTTTGTTCTGTCACAAGTTCATTTTTTATTTTGTTGATTGTCTGTTGTTAACTTCTTTCCTCAGTCAATCATTTAATCCTTTCATCATCAGTCACTGATCACATCTAGATCATAAACATGTATCTGCAATATTTTCCTGAAACCGTTTAAAATATACCACCTCTAAAAGGACAAAATTACTTTATGCTGTTTTTGGCCAATGTACTGGTATTATTAGTCATGTTATTGATGCATATCAGTGGCTTTCTTGACTGAATAAAGCCACTGCTTTAGACTAAATGTGGATAATGACTCAAACGTGATGATAATGTTGGTTTTAGTGGCTGAACAGCCGTTCTTGGCTGGTCTTTCCAATAAAAGCTTATAAATGTTCTCCGACATTTCCTGACGGAACATGACCTAGAAATATGAAATGAAAACACATCATAGGAGGAGCGGAAGAGGGGGGAGAAAGCGAGGGAGGGGGAGGTGCATGAGAAAAACAGCGCTGTAACACAGGCTTCATTGATTACTTGCCCACTGGCTACAGTGTGCATGTGTGTCGAGTGTCTGAAAGTGTGCATGTGTGGTATACCATTACCTGAGAACAGGTCCTCTCTGTTGACCTTTGCAGCCCGCCCACACAAATGTCTGCTTTAGGGTTGGTTAAGAGGATGTGTCAATCAAACCACCTTAGGAATAGTAAAATATACTCTACAGTCACACCTACATATACAAAAGACAAACAACACAAAAAGCCCCTTTGAGTGTCACAGATGGTCTTTAGCTTGTTTGACAGAATGTGTTAAAAGTGTCTAAAGTTTCAGTAGTTTTTTGAGCTTTGCTGAATTAATAATTAATCGCTGGGATTATTTGTTTTCTTTAATAGTAATTATTTCCTTAAAAAACGTGTAGTGCCTTGTAGTGCCTAATAAATGAGTTATTGTGTTGTTCTGGCTCAAAAAGACTAGCCAGTGAGCCAAAACCTCTTTCGCTCTAATTGGCAGAGTGGACCAACTTGTACACCCTAACACACACGTAGGACTTATAAACGCACAAAAACAAGAATAAACACACTCTCATGTGCATCTTTGGACTGGACAGCCAGTCAAACTGTTACAGAAGTACTGTCAGCAGGAAGAGTTGCAAGCCACTGCTTCTTTAATCCCCCAGAGTTTATTGTATTTAATGTTGTCCTTTAATTTGGCACAGAAACCTTATGGGTAAATTTTATGGGACTATTTTAAACAGGTGAAATATTTTCAGGCCTTTTTTGTTGTACCCCTACGAACCTATTAGGGAGTTGTGTCCTATGCAATCAGCCTATTGTAGCTTTTATTTTATTGGTTATTGTGACAATAAATATACCAAAGGCAAAAATGTTGATATACCAAATCATATATACATACTACATATGTTTTTCCATGTAGCCCAGCAGGAGTTAGACTTCCTTTAAAGTTAATTAATCACTTAAAGTATCATTTAACCCAAATTTTATTCAATGTAAATGTAAAATTCAAAACTAAATATTCTGGTAAATGTTTTCAGTACATGGATGTAGAAACAGACAGACAGTTCCAGTTCATAACTTTATTACTTTGGTAGTTTCTATTAAGGTAACATGAAGTTTTTGAAGTTTTGAAGTGAAGTTTTCTTCACTGTAGTCTGCATGCATTACTGTTTATGACCACTAGGTAGTGCCAGAGCGCTAGTATGCACTACAAGTTCTTTTTTCATTGCCCTGTGTGTATGTGTCTGCTTAATTGTTTCTTCTCTTCTTTTGAAGTGACTGACAAAGGTTGCTGACAATTTCATAACTGCATAGAACACAAATGTATGACATGTGTTTTAAGAGTTAAAAATGACCATTTAGCCTGACTCTAAGATATATTTCAGATAATAATGTCATATATTACAGTGTCTGAAGCATAAAACAACCGATTAAAATGGATCAAGATTCATCTCAAGTCTGACTCATAATGTCATATGGACACATATCTACTGGTCCTGTGATTTCCTGTCTCCTGAAGCCACTTAAATGGTTATTTCTGTGAATAAATTCACATGATCTCCGTGTGATAGGCTGTGACAGTAAACCAATTAGACTTTATTGTTGGTGAGGTTGCTAGGTAGAGCGGGAAGTGAGAGAGAGGTGAAGGGTGAAGGGGTTACTCTTCCTGGAATCCAGAGGCCCTAAATGGGGTCACCATGTACAGAGAGAAGAGGGTCTGAAAATACTCATAAGAATGTGGCAGCTTTTTACCAGCTATTGCACATGAAAGTGACCACTTTCTTTTTGTTATGTCAAATATGGCCATTAGTCATAGTGTAGTAGATAATGGCTTTGTAACCGCCTACCTTTTCTTCCCCTGATATTTTGGATAGCTGGATGTGTTAATAGTCAACTGTGTGCTAACAAGCTTTACACAGTAACTTTATAGGGTTATTTGTGTCTTTATTGAGTGATAAAGCTGCACTGGTAAGCAGTCAAAACATGAACTAACATTATTAACACAATGTGAAGGAGTAACAGTCATATATGTACTGTGTTACAGAGATATGCACAGCAGTTAGCATGCTCATGAGCTAGCCCCAACCCGTCCTGTGTTGTAATGCCACTTGTACTTACCTAAAGAGGCAATAACCCATTAGTATAGCGTAGTTTCAGCTGGGAAATGTGTGCAACCTGTTATTGTTTTTTTCTGAAATAAAGTAAATATTCTTACACTTACTTTCCTTATCAAACTGACAAATACAACCACCTTCTGTTAATGTTTCTCTTTCTCCAAAAGAATTGCCTTATTAATTCATTGTAAAACACACATTCAAACTCAACCGAAACAAAATAAAACTCGTTCCAATGTTCCTACAATCACCAGCTCTGGTTTGGACTGTAAATCACCTCATTACTGTACTTCCCAGTTGTCAAACTGGCCTCTGTCGGTCTTGGTGGCTGTGTCCGGATCTGGGCTGGCCGTGATCAATGTGAGGCTGCTGAGGCTGGTTCTGTTGTAACTTCGCCAGGCTCTGGTTCTGGTGCTCATTCCGGTCTCAGTCAGCCGTTAGGACCGCAAAGTTAGCTGCACGGCTAACAATGCTGCTTCCGGCAGATGTGAAATGCTGCCCCCTATAGGTGGAGTTGCCTCTATTCTTGTACCTTCAATTTTATGATTACAGCTTGTTCTGCTTTGGCCATAAATACTGCATTAAAGACATATTTCATCTTCTACAACCTTTATAATTACTAACCATTATATATGCAAAAAAGACCCCCTCAAATCAATTTAGTGTAATAAGTTCAGTGGTTGAGGGGCTATGATGGTACGGTATATAGGCCTACCCTAAATCCTGTGTGTGTGTGTGTGTGTGTGTGTTGGTATGTTGTGCCAGGTTTCACTGTGATGGGGGTGAAAGTTGCACCCCACCCTTTCCTGACCACCTCTAACCCATCCTCGCCCCATCCCATTCCATCCCCCCTAATCCATGACTAATCAAGCTCCCTGGGGGGCTTCCTCTCTCACCCTCTCTTTAAATCTTAAACCTATCATGTGCTCCGTTAGAGACCACCCCACCCTTTTCCTCCTACAACTGTTAATCCGTTAGTGTGTGGTGTTCAGCAAGACTCTCATGGTCTGATCAAATTTATCAAGATAGCACCGACAACATCACAGGAATAAGAATAAGAAGTGGGAGTGCAACACTTGACCTATATGTGCAAAAACACTAGTCATTAACAGCTCTGATATCTTGGATTTTGTGTAATCATGTATTCAGATTTTGAACAACACAATTAACTGGAAGAGTGCAGTCCAGGGCAGGCTGTGTGAGATGAGTGGAAGGAAGCGGAGAGCGTTTTTTGTATAGTGCAGGTTTCCTTGTACGTATGTCTGGAAATGTTTTAATGAAGTGTCTCTTTATAGTCTCAGTATTGATGCATCTTGGGTTTCACCTAACAACTGTATAAACTTAATTAGGAAACAATAAACGGGATGGTAAGTCAGAACATCTAAATTTGAACATTTTTCATTTAGATCATTTTGTTGTAACACACAGCACAAACCCTCCCTCTCCCTTCCCAAATAAAGAAGAGTTAAATCTCAACAATTTGTCTTCCTTACAATAAAGATGGCGGTGAAGATAACACAAACTAGAATTTATTCATCTCATATTGTGCCTAACTTCAGACTGTAATGCACCAGCAGGCTACACAGTAAAAAAACAACAAGGTATGCTGATATATATCTTTTAAATGATTTTGAAAGGAATTAGTCAATTAGTTAATGTTAATTTGGTTTGAAGTGAGCTTGTTTTAAGCTACATGAATGAATTAGCTGTGAATTAGACAGAAAAACATCAAAACAAACTTAATGACATGTAGCCACCTAGCTTAAAGAGTTGTGGTAAACATGTTAGCAAAATGTCCCCCGCACACACATAGCTCACTGTATGTAACAGACTCTGAGCAACATTAACTTTTATTTGGAGTCGTGCTTCATGTAAGTACAACTGGCACTCTTTAAGTCTGGTTTGGTGTACTCTCCACCAACTAGCATGTGAAATCTTTGCACCAGCTAGCAGCTAACCTTGTCTGCCTGCTGTTTGCTGCTGGTCATGTCATCTACAGTGGGTTTATGGTGCTTTGTTAGGTGGAAACAACCTATTGGTGTTTGATGAAAGCGGGTAAGACTGAGCCATACAGTAAATGTATAGGCCATGAAGCCAAAACAATGACCTACAGTATAAGAGGCGGATAAGCTTCCAAGAGCTGCAGATTTGGGTGATAATCTCTGTGGGTTTGCTGTAACTCCTTTGACTTGACACGGTCATTTGATTTAATGTTAATTTAAAATATTTTACTTTTAGTTAAATGATTTTTATATTTCTTTATTCTCTTTCTAAATATATGCTTTCTTGATCCAGTCCATATATCAGTTAATGATGGCTGAATTCCATTTCGCTGCTTTGGTTTCAGGGTCCTGGTCCTTGTGCATGCTGGTTCACTGTCACTTTAAGAAAATGCAGGTATTGTTAATATTATTAGAAACACCAAAAATACTTTTTTAGAACTTGCTTACCATGAAGGCTAATGGGTTTAACTAAAACTCAGAATTTCAACAACAGTTGTCAAGTTTCTATCAAATTTCTTTAACCAAATTTTAATTGACTTTCCAGAAAATGGACAATACAGTGTGAATTAATGAGTGTTTTCGTCCACTACCATAATGTGAGTATTGGAAATAAGGTTCAACTAAGTGACCAGTTGGTGGCGTTTATTCTAGTCAGGTCCAATTAAAACATTGCAGCAGAAAATGGAGCAACAAGATTAATATTTGTTCCATGTTGTCATTTTAAGAAAGTTATAGTCTTTGCATCACTCCACACAGATCCGATGTTTGGTAAATGGACTGGACTTTTATAATGCCTTTCCTAGTCTTCCAACTACTCAAAGCACTTTGCACTACATGTCACATTCATCTATTCATGGCACAGCATTTCAGAGTGGTGGTGGCCGGGATTGACCCACCAACCTTCTGATTAGTGAATGACCTGCTCTACTTCTTGAGCAGGCCACCCCATCGCTTAAGTGGAGTGAAAGCTTCAGTGGACATTGAAGTCACATGCTTCATAAATGTCAGGATTTATTCGCCACGTCTGTTTCCATTGCACTTTTGGATTTTGCTTTGTCCACCAAGCAAAAAAAAAAATGAAAATGAGCAACTACGTGGATCAAGTACAAAGCATAAAGAAAACAGGTTGGTCTACCTGTGATGGAATTTTAGGATGACTCTCCAAAACAGTAGGTCAGAGTCTGTTTTTTTGAGTCATTACAGGAAGTATATTGTTGGCATTACATGTGTTCACACATTGTATGCTCACAATCGATCTACTCGGCCGGGTTCAATAAACAGTGCTGTGTAAGCCTTCATCAGTCTCCTAAACTTCTTCATCACACCTGAACCTGGCCTACTTTACTTCCATAACACTTCCTTTCCCTCTCTTAAGTTATACATTGCCCAAGCAAATAGTCACTTTACACCCATAAACCCTTGCATTTTGGAGTTGTTCGTTGTATTCAGTTCAGGTTGCATTTTAACCCCAGACAAACTTAACTTCTTGTGGGAGAAGACAGACTCATATTTTTAGTCATCTTGCCACTGACGTTTTCCTGAAGTGCACCAAAACATGGTTAGTGTGACCTCGCCCCTGTGTGTCCATACAATGATCCTCAGCAGCACTCCAGCCCTCATCCCGGACCTCACCAAACATTTATAGAAGCTCGATACAACAGAACAGACATCCCTTTGTCATCACTCACACGGGGCCTCTCTTTCTGATCACTGAGCTGCAGCAGAGAGAAAGTCCGCACTTTATAAAAGCTTCCATTCAACCTTTTGTATTTAAAAAATTTAATTTTAGTTAGGTGCCTCACAAATGTTCTCTGCGAAGCCATTTTCGATGAATTATCTGCTTTTTATTTTAAGCACTTCTGGGGTTGATGGACAATCATATAATTTGTGAACATCTTCAAGTTTGAGTGGAGGTCAGTAGTTGTCATTACCGTTTGACTGGGCAGTTGTTGTTTTTTTACATTTTTCTTCAGAACACACTTTTCTGAATTTGCCATTTAGCTGAAAATATAGCTTTTTTTGTCCCACAGGAGATGAGGGAGGATTGCTTTGCCCCAATGTCCTTATAAAGAAACCTCCCTGCTACTCATTTTTCTAGTGTTTTGTTGGACATCTCACCCCATGCCTCATCACCCTATGCCAAAATTAAATGGGCTTGTTTTAAATGAATCATAGTGTGTTCCTTAAGGGGTTTTCCTTTTGACATTGCCTCTGTATTAACTGATGGGCCTCATCCAAAATCTGTGTGTCTGGGTGTGTTACTGACTTAACACACTGTACATGTGGCGTGCGTGGCAGACCGAAAGACCACAGAGATGGGAGGATGGGAGGAAAGGAGCGAGGGGAAAGGAGGAGGAGGAGATGGAGGAGGGAGCAGTGAACGAACTTACTCTCTAATCTGCCTCTCTGAGAGAAAAGGGGTGAGAAAATCAAGTCTGCTGTGTTGTAGAGTACCAGAGGGGGGGGCGTTTGTAATTGCACAGTGAGAGAGGGGGGGGGGGGTGGAAAGAGAGAGATGTCAGGGAGTTGCAAACAGAACAAGAGAGAGAGGCACATGGAGAAAGGGAGCACATAACAAGAGAGGAGACGAAATCAAAAGAAAGGAGAAGGAACAGCAGAGAGGACTGGAAGAACCTGCATGGTGGTTCATTGGGATTTTTTTTTGTGCTACTGGGTCTCCTGGATTACTGAGATTATATTTTACACACTCTGCAGGACTCTGCATGGGCAGTAGGGCTGTGTGCATCCTTTCATAGCTGGAGACTTAGCACTGTGTCTTGCCAATAGCTTGTGTGCACGTGGGTAGTAATTTGTAGCTGCATTTAACAGGACTGGTGTGTTTCTACATTCATGCAAGACATAGTAAGAGGATGGGAGCCTTTCGCCTCTCTCTTGCTCTCTTCCTCCTCCTCTCCTCTCCCGCACAAGCCCAGTGGTGGAGTTTATTCTGGAGGGGCCCTAAAACTAGCACCTCGTCTTCTCCTTCCTCCATTCCTGCCTCCATCCCACCCCTGGGCCCTTCTGTCAAACCAGGGAAAACAGAGTGGAACATAAAGGAGGACGGGGTGACAGAGAAAGCTCTGGAGCATAGCATCCAGACAGAGGACTCAGTGCTGGCCCCTACGCCCAACCCAGGAGTGTCAATGTTTGGCCACAGCACTGTAGAACATGGGACCATACCTCCACAGGAGAATGCAGGTGGAGGCAGCAAAGCCAGGTCCCATTACAAACCACTGAAACACTGGAAGAGTGGTGAGTGTTACAGTGTCACAAAAAGTTTTTCAAGTTTTTAAATTAAAATCAACTGCCTGGTGCTGGTGGGAACAAGGTCGATGAGAGTGGTGAGAGTGAACAGTGAAACAGTTAACTAAAAGATGCAGCAAGTCACCACGAGCGACCCCTTTTGACAGTACACATAATGAATAAATCAAATGTTAATCTAAAAATATTGGTTAGCGCAACTTTAAGCAAGACACTGTCTGCTCACAAACTGCAAGGATCCCTGGATGGGAGCACCATGAAATTTTAGATGCCCAAAACACTGAGAGCAACTGTCACTGTGGAATATCTGTAAAGAAAATAGTGCTTTTAACTGGCAAGCAACTCTGTGTAAATGTGAAGAGATAACATGGGTGTTTGTTTTTTTTTTAATTAATTTCTGTAGCATGCTGTCTGTAAGTCTGAACCATCTAGAGAGAGTAGGCCAAGCAGCTGGAAGCTTTAGTGTGGCACAGCAGGGTGAAGGTGGGTTTAAAAGGTCATAGGCAGCGAGGTTTTGGTTTTATAAGTCTCCACAAGCTGATCAAGAATCCATGTGGCCAACATGACGAGGATTAGGTTGAGGAGGAGGGTGGGAAATGTGGTGCAAAATGACTGACAGACTGTTTGATTTGGTGTTAGCATGAATGCAATGAATGAAAACTGGTGAACTGACCGACCACCTAACTGTCTGATACTGATAGTGTGCTTATAGAATAAGCCACTTAATGAAGGATTTATGGGAGTGTTTGCACATGTTCACAGAAGAGTTGAACCAATTTAGTAATTAATAAATCATCAGAAATATATAATCAAAAAAACTGTTTGTAGAAAACATTTGTGTCAATGTTAATTATGTCCAAATATCTACTTGTAAATCCATGGCACATGATGCTATTAGAATTTGATTTGGCCATTGACCTTTCTGGCATTGTTACTCATTTGTATATCTCAGACCTTGTATCTTAATTTAAGAAATCCTAATCAGAACTGCTCAATTCTTCAATCATCAGTCGTCCTGTTATGCCTGTATCTGTGTTTACGTATATGAGGCTGCCTGTATTCCTGACAATGGCTGTCTCACTTCATTTGTCACTGGTTAGCTAGCTTGCTTTAATGGATAAGAACAGATGGTCGTTCAATTTTAGCTTCTATCTTTTAAGTTTTCTTCAAAATTATCAGCCCAGGATAAATATTTGAACAGACCTTGCACGTCGATGAAATTAAAAATGAATCTTCTTAGCGGTTGATATGTACAAAATTAATACATGTTCCTGGAAATTAAAAGCATCATCATACAGTTTGAGTAGCCTTTCGATCGTGATATTTAGGTGTCCATCTTCATTTTATTTGTCATACAGACCTAATGATGGTGAATTTAGGACAGGGTCTATACCATCATAACCTAGGATTCCTAAAATTTAACGTGAGCTGTTAAAGTTTGGTCTTACTGCTGTTTGGTGCTGGGAAGTGTATTTTGTGTAGATTATATATGATCATTATTTTCTAGGTAAATATAACAAATGAAAGATGGAAAGCTGAAACAAATATGTTTTGGCCCTATCTATGTTCTATGTCTGTGATTTTATGTTACGTCAAAACAATGTGCTAAAAGATGCTTTAAGTTTTAGGGTTTTAGTGAGACGTTTAGTAAAAGTGAGTTTGATAATGAAATGTTAAACAAGACGAGCGTATCGCCATTTTCAACAGTGGGATTACCCCCCACCCCCACCCCTGCCTTTCTTATTTCGGCCAACTTGGACCTTGAGAACTCTTCACAGCAGCAACAGCGTGATCATGGTCCTTCTGTATCTTGAAATGGCTGCCATCCAAGTCGTGAATTATAATCACCACAAGGTCGTTGCTGCCAAGTCATTCTCAGACCAGATTCCAACGGTAATATCAGCCATTATTTTCAAATGTGTGTCTCACAGAGCAGGAATGAAAAGTTAAACCTCTGCAGGCAGCGGCCACTGGACAGCACGTTGGTTTCAGCATGAGTTGTCTCAGAGCAGCGTTTTGTCTGTCCCTTTCAAGCCATTACAGAGCACTAATGACCTCACATCTGGACTGGAGGTGTAAGGGCTTTGGTGTGTTTGTGTGGGTGTACTTCGTTTGGACGTCTTGATTGCCCACCTCACCACCTGTGTTTGCAGCAATAAATGTGCAGAGCTCCACTTGTAGCAGTGTGAGTGGTGCACAGAAGCGCACCCTCACAAACACACACACACACACACACTACTTAAACCCTCTAATCAGGTATGTTTCCAGTTGGTCAGGCTGATGAATTAGAGACCCCCAAATGTTGGCTTGTCTGGTCTGGTCTAGGGTTTGTGTGTTCACGTGGGTGAGATGTGCGTTTGATGTGTGCGCACTGTATGCAGACGCATTTATGTTTGTGTGTGTGTACTTGCAAGACAGGGATATAGGTAGCACGGGTGAGTCTGGCCGGAACGCCGAGGTGAGAGTCGGTCGCTACAGGAGACAGGCTCCAGAGTGGGGGTCAAGGGAATGTGAAGCCATCTCTTCACAAACATACTAAATACTCTAATTGCCAGCCATTGTGTCTGCATATCTGTTTCGGAGGATTATGTCTATGCAGAGCAGTGAAGCGTGAGCAGAGTCTGGATCAAATCAAGTCAAATTAAAGCTGTGTCAAGATGATTCTGGTTTCCCTTTATTCCTAAGTGTCAAGTGGATGTTTCAGTCAAATTATCTCACTGTCAAGAAAAGGAAACTTTTCCTGTCAGTGGGGAAATAACAAGAAATTAAAGAAATATTTTGAAAAGAAGAAACTTTTTGAACAATGAAACGATGCCTGGAAAGTAACTATATGTGCTTATAAATACTCTAAAAACACTATGTTCGATATCTGAATATCTGGCTAAGTTTGTTATCTTTTGCGTTTTGAGCACTCTGACCACCTTTGTATTGACATTCGGTATCTTACTCCTTCTTTGGTTCCATTTACACACTTTTGCATTGTCTCTGTCTCTGTCAGAGCGAGGCTCAGGAGGCCATCTGGACCTGACAGAGTTAATTGGCGTCCCCCTCCCTCCTTCGGTCTCTTTCACTCCTGGCTATGAGGGTTTTCCAGCCTACAACTTTGGCCCTGAAGCCAACATCGGCCGGCTCACCCAGACCTTCGTGCCTGGGTCATTCTACCGGGACTTTGCCATCATTGTCACGGTAATGCTCGAAAATTGAACCCTCTGACCCTTCAAAACAACGTCATGCTGTCATTCTGTCTTTTAAAGGGGTCACCATGGCATACAGTGATCAGATTTGATGCTTTATACTATAACATACTGTTCTGTATAATACTATAAAGTGCTGTATATTGTTCTGTAAAATATCTGTATAATGCATAACTTTTATTCTATGTGGATAATTCTGTCTTATGGTATCATTGTAATATTAATATAATGGAGGCCAAATGCCAAATCAATAATCGTTAGTGACGTCCAATGTCTTCTGCCTGGCCCTTACTCCAGGTGCGGCCAGAAACTCAGAATGGAGGCGTGCTCTTTGCCATCACAGATGCCCGTCAGAAGGTAGTGGAGCTGGGTTTGGCCCTCACTCCGGTGCGCGGAGGCCTCCAGAGCATCTTACTGTACTATACTGACAGAAAGCAAGCTTCCCACAGCCACAAAGCTGCCGCCTTTAGTGTCCCAGATATGACGGCCCAGTGGACACGATTCACGGTGAGCGTTACATGCTGTGTGACAAATGATTCAAATGATACAGACCTTTAATTTTATTTTATCTTTTACAGTTTAATAGGGGAATAGGGATTGAACCTTGAGTACCTACTGAAATATGTTTGCTATATCAGCAAGAGTGTTGTGAAATGTATATATTTTTACTACCAGAACTTTATTGCATTTGATTTTAGAGCTAAAATATTTATTCTAAGATTTCAATGTAAAAACAGAAAAATGCCTTGTTCACCACCTGCCACCTATATGTATGCAAAAAGCTTATGTGTTCAAGAAAATTTCTATACTGGAAAAAAATGATACATAAAAAGAGGCATCAAATCAACCTAAATTTTTGCACCTTTACTAGTCAGCTCTTCAAAAATAAAAAAGAAAAGGCCATTATATTGACAACAATGAGAAATTCCATGATAAACCACTACATTAAATGGCCGTATTTGATCTGTCTGAGCAGGTGGTGGTGGAGCATGAAGAGGTGCGTCTCTACATGGACTGTGGAGAGGCAGAGAAGACAACTTTCCACCGGAGGGCAGAAAGACTCACCTTCTCACTCAATTCAGGCATTTTCGTAGCTAATGCAGGAAGCACAGGGCTCGACAAGTTTGTGGTAAGTGAAGAAATCCTTTAAATGTAGGTGAGTCTGTCTTTGTATCTTTTAGGAAAAGACACAGAGTTTTTTTCCTGTGGAAAAGGCAAGAAGTATTGAGGAATGAGTCCCGCTGCCAGAGGGTCAACATCAGAGTGCAGATTACATGTTCAGTTGGCCTCAGGATCACATTTGTTTGCATGTGTGTGTAGGTGTGTTCTGTCCTGTTATTACCATGTAAAAGAGCTGAAATGTTGCCTTCCGTCAGTCTGCCTGCTCTGGAAACTTCCCAGAATTCAGTCAACTGAAACAATTTCTGTTGTGACCAAATGCATGCACAAAATACTGAGTATGTTTTTGTGGAAGCAACTAGCAGAACATAAAAATAAATGTTAGCAGAACATTAAAAAAAACAACTTGTTTCCAAGAAAATTTGTTTTGAACCTAGAAAATTAAAAATGAAAGCTACCAGAAAAGCTGCATATAAGAAGTTACCCATTTTGAATGTAAAGGGTTGTAAGTACTGAAAAGCCAGACTACAACAGTAAGAGTCAAATCAGCAAAATAGCATTAAGAAGTGGTCATGGACATTACTTTTGTTATCTGGATTAGCAGAGATAGCAAAGATTCAGCAAAATGTATTGATTTACAAAATACAAAATAGCCCTCAAATAAGTGTAACAAAATAAAATACAAAATACTGGAACCAGAAAAATATATCAAGATAACATACATTACATATTTTGTGTTTTCAAAATACAGGAAAGTGCATTTGTAGCATTGGACCTTCTGACTTTGTACAAAATGTTCGAACAGTCATATTTTTATAATATACCAAGGCTCTGATGAGAGTTTGAAGCCTACTTGGAATGAAGAACACAAAGTTAAATGCTACTGTAGTGAAGCAAAACTGTAAATAACAACAAAAATACAGAGAAAGGCCTGTACAGTAGAAACCTGCTCTCTGTCCAATTCAAAGACGTGGCTGGTGAAGACCCAACCACTACAATTAATAGCATTTTTAGTTGCCTTTAAGAACAACAAATATTTTAAACTTTTCCACTGTTGACCGCCTCCTGTGTGGGTGGAATATTATTCTAGTGGGGGGAAGGTTGTGTTAAATCGAGCAAAAGGGTTTCATACGTGGTCCAGCAATATGCTACATGTTGACCTGATCTTGGGTTTTATGTTTTATAAATCATGGAGAAAGTTTTTTGAAAATACCAAATGGCTCCACTCTAAAGTATCTTGTCGAAAATGAAGGCATTTTCCTCGTATTTTTCATTCTTTTCACTTTGTAAAGTTGACTTTAACAACATTAAATAGTGGAAAGGTGACATAAACATACAATCAATTGATTTGACAGCTAAAAGCTGGACTAATCAGCAGAGGTGGTTTATCAACATGATGGTGACATCTACAATGCTTCAACATGTCAATAATATGAATCATGTTTCTGCAACTAATGTATAATATTCAGCCCATATTAACTTAGAAACTCCTTATGTTATTCATTTATGAAAAACATCATCTTGGATGGAGCCAATCCATCCAAAGTAAATACCACTGTAATACCACTGATCATGCCTCTAACTCAAGCACATGCTTACTGAACATCACCAAACAACCATAATGAGCAAAGTGAAATTTGATGACGATGATGGTTTTACAAGGCTAATCTACCTCTGATACAGTCTGTGTCAGGGTACAGCTAGGTCTGAACAGGATCAAAATGTCATGACCACCTCTTGTGCTACTTCCTGAGCTGTCTCTGCTAAAGACTCGTAACTGGACAGAACTATGAAGATCAGAGGCAGAGAAGGAGGTAAGAGGGGAGAAAAGGATAGAGACGATGAAGGAAGGGAGGAGAGGATGGGGGAGTAAGTTGATGGCAGATGAGGAAGTCAGAGATGTCAACAAGGCTTAGTTGTGGTCTGTTCAAGGGCTTGACTCTGGCTTTTGAGTGTGCTGCCATGTTATGTATCAAAGCTTAGTAAGGTTGATGATGCACTACTCCAGTTAGGGATAAAAAAACAGAAATGTGTTTGAAATGAATGTCTCTTATGTTCAATAAATGTTCTTTGGTTAATAGGAATGACAGCATACTGTATATTTTAAACAGAGCAAAGACTCAACTCAAAGACTCAGCTACTGAAGCTGTATTCCCACTGACATTATTACCAGAATCGCAGTCCATTTTCAATTCATTGATGCTCTCACAAAAAAAAAATAGGCTGCTAGTGACTTGTTCTTGCCGTGGTGAGTTGATGCGGTCATTCCCTCTTTATTCTGCTTTGTTTAGTGTAGCCTGACTTCTGAACGGGTTATCTGAAGCGTGACGACACAATATTTGAGGCTCAGCAGCAGTCATGTCTGAAATATCTGGGTCACTGTGTGTGTGTGCGCGTGTGTGTGTTTGTGTGTTGCTTGTGTGTGTCCTTGGTTTGTTGTCTTGGGCTTCAAACGAAGCAGTTATGGCATGGGGCCCTTAATCAGCATGTGTTTGTGTGTGAATGTTGACCAAAGGGCATCTCTTGCAATGCTCCCATAGAACTATATAAACCAGTGCTGTTACCACCATGATGTTTGAGTGCATGTGATATCCGCAAGTGGACTGTACTTCAGTGTGTGTTCGGTGCTTCTCTGTGTAGAGAAAGGGGCTACAAGTCAGTTTTAACATTTCACTGGAAATATGGCACTCTGGTTTGAATAACATGCAGATTTATACAAAGAAATCCATCCCTAAAGAAAAAAAAAACATACCACTTACTCCACTGACAGAGGACACATGACATTTAGAGACATGGCTCTTGTTATGACTGAAAAGCTTTGTAGGAAATGACCACAATTAAGATGATAGTTCAGTGAATATATTAGCTTGGGAGATTTTAACCCATCTTTTTCGAGATATGTTATCTGAGTTATTATACCTGTAGAACCCAGGTAAGGTCTTTTAAAAAAGTCTTTCCTAATTTGTCCTCCTTCTCCAGGGATCGATACAGCAGCTGGTGATAAAAGATGATCCCAGAGCAGCTGGAGGAGCAGTGTGAAGACGATGATCCTTATGTGAGAAACACACACACATAAACAAAGTAAAGGGTGGTTGACGCACAGGAACGCACTGTTTAAGACAAAGTTTTTGCTAGTGATGGTTTAAAATGCTGCACAAATAACATACAGGTCATTCAACAGCTCCACCTAGTGGTCAAATGACCTTACTTACTAAAAATACAGAGTTACTTGGGATTGGTAGTCTTTATCTATCTGAGTGACTCAGTAAAATTAGTAACCTTAAGCAGTACTCTGACAACTGTTTGCCCTTTGTGCCTTCTGTAAGTGCCATATATTATATAATTAATCTAATTCCGACTGGATTTTAAAAAAAACCCTTAACACTTCAGCAAGCAACTAGATTTCCTTCTCTCATTCTTTCTCTGCATTGCTTTCTTATTTCACTGGTAATAGTATTGATAACTGGCAAACTGTCGGACACGGCATCATTATTGGTTGGTGTCATTTTTGCTGTTAGCTTGTTTTCTTAAACCCAACACCCACTGTGACGTTTGATAAAGGCCTCGGGATACAGCAGTGGAGACGATGCTCTGGATGACAGAGAGACAGAGGTGGAAACAAAGGACCCACAGGAGAGAAAACACGGCACAGCGCAGGTAGGTTGGCTGGATGAAATGTTGGAAGCAAGTATCTGAAGACAAATCAGTTATAGGTGCCAACAGGGGTTGTTTTGCTGGGCCGCATCATTATGTCAAATGGAAACACCACATTTGTGTTAAATTCAGCCTGAAGTATTTAATATCTTTGGAAAGTTTTGGATTATCATAGGAGTGGAAAACAATGTCCTGTAGGTTTGAACAGCAAAAGTGAGAAAAGAGGTTCAAGTGAAGAAGTTCATCAGCAGCAGTGTCGACACATAGCACAGACAATGTAATATCTCCTTTCAGATGCTGTTCAATGAAAGCATTTTCAGTTTCGCTTGTTGCTCCTTAACAACAATTTCTAAATCTAAAGAGTGGGCACACTGCAAACTACGCTAGTTGTTTCTTTTTGAGGGATTCCTTACCTTTGTGTCAGTCCATCAGTCCGTTGGTTTGTCAGTCCATCATTTATGGATTCCCACTTGGTGAGCTGGGGATTGAAACTGTGAGCACGTCTCCATTAAACTTGCTATTGAGGCCCTTCTGTCTATGATGGTCTATTTATGCCATTCAGATTAAAGTCGTACATTTATGAGAAAAAACTTGGATATTCTCTGAGATTAAAAGATGTAAATTTATTAGAAAAAAAATCTCAAATTTACGAGAAAAACTCAAATATTCTCAGATTACAAAATCTCTTTAAGTCACAAAATACAAAACTCAAAAAATACAAGTTTTCAGATGTTCTTGTGGTGATAAAGCCACTGTACTACTCTAATATATGACGGTGAATTTTGGCATATTTCTTGTAAATTTACCACTTAAATCTTGTAAATTCTTTACCCTCCTCAGTAGTTACTTTTTTTAACCTACAATGGCCATAATGGCCAGATAATGCTGTATCTTTCAGCAGCGAGGTTAGGCTAAAGTTGATAGTTGTTTGTGAGCCATTATACAGCATTTGCTCAGTAAAATCAAACTCCTCACAGGAAGAATCACTTTAATTTGGTTGACCTATTGACCTATACCCTATTCTTCATTTCTTTGAGGAGGACAGTGTTCCTGTCGGAGCTCCACCCACTGCGGCTCCAGAGGCGGAGATCGATGAGTACTCTGGTCACCAGACCCCAACAGAGACCAATGAAGAAATGGTGGTCAGAGGTCAGAATGAACCACATTTCTGTGAACGTCTTTGATTTTATCAATCTGGTCTTGACTCGTGTGGTGAAAGTGCCTGGTGACTTTATGGAGACATAACACATTGTGGGGTTCTTACAGCCTATTTGCCGTATCCCTTTCTGGAACGTTAGTAAGATTTTGTATTTCATGATCATCATGAACATCTATGAAAATAATAAATTCTACTGAAGATCTGCATGTAATGTTTTCATTAGACACTTCAACAGGGGCAGTGGTGGTCTAAAGCTTAGAGGAGCAGGCTTGTGACCATCGCTAGCATGATAAATTTGGGTCTGGGAAATGACAGAGTAGCTGTTAGCTGTCCTCCTTTGCCTCTTCTCAACTCTCAAAGAATCTGATTGGTCAAACCTGTTGATGATGTCATATACTGTGTACAGATCCACACCAGACAGAGGAGCCAGGGGAGAGATCAGGAGATGTAAGTTGTAAATATTCTGCGCAACGTCCTCCTTTAATCACATTCGGCGTTCCTTACACACATGAATGATATGGGAGTTTTATATTTATTTCAAGGGTCATATCAGGCACGGGTTAAAAGGAGAGCGTGGAGATCCTGGACCCAGAGGCCCACCTGGTCCCCCCGGCCCCACCTCTGTTCCCAGGAAAGCTCAGCCTGGACCAAGAGGGACACAAGGACCACCAGGAACCCCTGGATCCCCAGGACTGCCCGGGAGAGATGGACAGAAGGTGGGTTTCCCAAAAAGCTGGCGAGCGTGTGTGTGTGTTTATCAACTTCTGACTTTAGTACTAATCCTAAATTCTTCACAGGGAAGCAAAGGTGAAAAAGGAGATCCGGTAAGTTATTTATCTCTTCACTTCCTCTTCTGTCTTCTCTCTGATATACTTTATATCACCTGTTATAGCTCAACTGTGTTTTTATGTACAGGGTCAGAAAGGATCTCAAGGATTTCCAGGCTGGAATGGAGAAATTGGATCTAAAGGAGAGAAGGTGCGGCAGAAGTAGCTATTAATTACAAACGTATTACAATCGGTAGTGACTCTTTTTTTCAAAAAAATCTTCTCACTTTTATTTCTCCTCTTCCCCGTGCCTTACTTCTTTACAGGGAGACAAAGGAGTTGGTATACCAGGCGTTCCTGGGCCCCCTGGGCCCCCTGGGCCTCCTGGACCCCCCAGATCACGCAGTGTACCGGTGAGTATCACAGTGTATGGTTTTACATTGTGTCTAACTGTTTATACACATAACATGCACCTGTGTTTTTTTAGGGATCATATCATCATGCAGTAAATGTAGATGAGGGTCAAGCCTAGTTGGCAACCAGAGCGAAAGAGCATCACAAACAGACTCTTTGTTTATCTGTGTTGTAGTATGGAACAGATGCCCTGGGTTCTGGATTTGAAGACCTGGACAGCGACACTGAACTTATCAGGGTAAGAGAAAAGCTCCAGAGACAGATGGGATAGTTGATTATTTAAAAGGATAAAAGTAAATACTGTCTTTCCACCAGGGTCCTCCCGGTCTACCAGGGCCTCCAGGACCTCCTGGTCCCCCTGGACATAACGTGTCATCATCTGACATAGCTGAAGGCCTCCATCCAGTGTTTGCTGGACCACCTGGTGCTCCTGGCAGAGACGGGCTCCCAGGCAAACCTGGAATACCTGTAAGTTACCCAGCTGTAAGATGTACAGCGTTCGACTTTCAGTTTAATGCTATTACAAACATGAGAAAGACCTGCAACCCTGTCTTTGTACTGAAAAACACAGTAAACGCTTGAGTTTAGTATAAAACAGTGATTGTGAGGCTACAGGTTAAACTAGCCACGTTTCAACCAAGCCCCTGGATCTCTTTTCAAGGCACTAAAAGGTTCCTTCAGCCCACTGTTGTGTGCGTTTCCACCTGCGAAGATTAGGCAATTTTAACCAGCTGATGTAGGCCTTTACTGCGTAAAAAGCAATGCATCATTATTTAGTAACTACGATCCGTGAGCAAAATTTATAGATGACCATCAGATTTGATTGGAATAATGAATAATTAATTAAAACCTATAGGCTACGCTTGATAATTAAAAGCAGCTTTTTTTGTGAGGGAGTACAATGGAGAGACGATAAAGATTGTTACAAATTCAATAACAAACTCGATAAAGCCATAAAGTTCTTAAAATAACACCAGCACAGAGACATCAACTCAAAAATAAAATTGTGACAGTTTGGAAGCTTATTGAAACATTTCCAGCCGAGTTTCAGATCAGCTGCATGACTCACGTCTGAGTCTTCTGAGCGTCGGAGGACCGGGATTTTTAACGAGCTTTATTACCTGCTGTAATCAGCTGTTCTGCTTGTTTTGGAGAAGAGGAGACAGACTTCGACTCTGTGTAAAAACTTCTTGACTGATGAAAATTTAAAACAACAACTTCAGACCCAGTATTTAGCGTAACTCCATCAGCTGTTCACTGTAAACACACGACTGCACGCTCGCTGCCATTTCCAGTAGCCTACATTTAATGCCGACGTACGATCTCAGGCGGACATCGTCAAGACGTTTGTGGCTATCTGACTGTTGATTGTCATTTATTGGTTGGTGGAAACGCAGTGAGTTCCTCCAAATGTTCCTAGTTCTGGGGTATAGTTCCTTTGTCGAAACGTGGCTACTGACTGTTGAGCATCCATCGGTTGTCCAGCAAATTTGGATGTAGCCATAGTAACCACAAAACTAAACTGACCTCACTAGGACACATATGTGTTTCTCATTATTCCAAATGTAATAGCACCACATAATTTGTGTCTTATCAAGCACAATGGAGTCCAAAGAAAGTTTTATACTTTAATACTTCCATGCTTTTCAGAACCTGAGCAGTGTTATGATTACAGTACAGATGACTACATGGAAATGCCATTGAATAAAAGTTTGAGTTCTATTTTGCATTGAAAAGTTTGAATAATGTAAAATAATGTTATAGCATTCTGTGCTAAATTTGCTGTTTTTTTGAAGACATTATTTATGTGTGGTTATTTTGACTTTCTTTTCATGTTTTACTTGCTGTGTTGTGTTCCTGTCTCTGTTGTCACTGTGTACTGTCTTTTTTAGTTTCCCCATTTAGTCTCTTGTTATACAATTTTATCCAAATCTAGTTAAATGTTTTTTCTATTTCCAATTAAATTTGTTTGTGTTTCTTCTTAAATCAGATTGTAGTGATCCACATGTATGTGTGTCATGGCCAATGACCAGTCTGTCTTTTACCCTCCCTCTACCTGTATGTCCCCCCTCTGTAATTATTCTCACCCTCTATTTTTTCTTCCTTCCTCTCCTCACCCATCTTTATTCCGCCCCTCTTCTTCTTTTCCACTTTCTGCTCCCCTCCTGCCACCTCGTCTTTCTCCCCACTTTGTTTCAGATGTTTGAGGATTGGTTTAGTGGTTCTGGGCCTGATGGTTCAGGTTTGAGATCAGAGTTGTCCTCTGATCTCGGCTCTGGTTTCAGTTCCGGGGTCCGCTCTGAATCCAGTTTTGCATCTGGTTCTGGGCTCGACTTCGGTTCTGCTTGGGGTTCAGGCGAGGTATTTTATCCTGGTTTGCTTGGTAAACCAGAAAACAATCAGAAGGCAGAATTACAGTCAGAAGCCTGAGTATTGAGGAAGCAACACTCATCTACCATACTGAACAATATTAAATGCTAATCTGAGACCATTAAAGTGTTTTATTCAAATCAGTTGCGCTCTTTTCTTGTTTAAACAGTGACACCCGTGATAAAGCCTTTAGCCCATTGCCCCGCATTGCCCCATTGCTCAGGCTGATGATTGTAGATTGTTTCCAACCATGTTGTCTTTATTGCGGGCTGGCAGCTGTTTTTACCTGGCTGACTGAAGTGCTCTGTGTACGTGAGTGTGTGGCAGGTAGCGCTTCTTTCTTTGCCCCTTGATAATCCCCCTGGCAGCCAATGTCATTGCTTACATACGTTAACTATATGCTTGGAATTTTAGTTTTGGCTCATTTACTCTCAGTTCAAATGTTGTCATTACCAAATGAAACATTTCAGTGTGAAGTTCACTTTTCAAGACAAGGTGAACGAACTGAAGGGAACTGACCACAATCGAGCTCAATAACAGCAATTTTTGCTTTTTTGCTTTTTTCATACAACATGGTAAAGGAACAAATCTGCCTTTTCACTATCTGTCTTACTTTTTTGTATATTGCTTTATCCTGGATGTTCTCAGTCACTACAAAGTACCAAGGCATACTGATGTGCTCAGATTTGTGTTATTACATTTATCACAAAAACTTTATTTATAACTGATACCTAGCTTAATTTAAAAAAAAAAATCCTAAGCAGCCTCCAAGTCTACAAGACTACAAGGTTCCTACAGGCTAACAACATAATGGCTATTTGTTATTCTAACTGTGCATTCAGACCAAACGCAAATTTAATCCTTGTTTAGTTTAATCCTTGTGTTGCTTTCCTTGCTGGGGTTTTATCACTGGACTCTACTGCCCAGTGTTCACACACAACACGATAATGCATGTGAACACAACCCGTGATTACTACAACTGCATGAACCTAAAATAAATAATTTGCTGTGATTTAGTTGAAATAAACGTATCAAACTGATGCCGAAATAACTACAGTATGATGCAGATTTGTCAAACATATGAATTCATGCTTTGTCAGGTCTGTCGGCGAGACAACAACTTTTTTCACAGTAAAGTATAACAATGGATGGAATAAAGTAACAGACACATATTTTCAGACCTCACCAGGTAGTTCAACTACCAACCCTCAATTTGCCTTTGGTCTGAAAGCACAGTGTGAGCCTTACCAGTACTGAAACAAGAGGAAAGCCCATGAAACAGTTTGTTCTCATGAATGTGCTTAACAAATGTTATCATAACCTGCCTGTTGACATTTTGCCCTGAATAAAGTGTAATGTTTGACTGACTGTTGGATGATTTTGACCTGACAGTGCCACTTGAGCATTCATGTTAAGCAGGTCATGGGGTCACCAAAGTCATTAGGATTCATCCTTTACATATTAATGTTAGGATCAAAGGATCAGCAGGCAGGCTGACCAATATCGCCATCCTTAGTATAGAATTTTAGCCGCCAGTAACTTAATGAGCCATGTATCAGCAATTAATAATTCATTGTGCCTTGGTACAGACCTCTGGCACACTTTGTTGTCAGTTTGTACAAAGCCGTTGTACAGAAACATTGCTGTACGTTGGTCTGATGCTGCAAAGTTGTACAAGGAATACACTGAATGTTTAATAACTTTCCTGTTAAGTGATGAGAAAACAGACGACAAAATCATCCATGCCTCAAAGGTTGCTGACTCCACTGCTGAACTCTCACTCTCCAGCACAACGGGCTAAATGATTAAATTAACGCTGAATTATTTAGTTAATTAATGCAGCCAATTCAGTCAACTCTGCGTCTGTCAGTTGGTAAAATTATGATCCATAAAGTTGATCTTTCTCAGCACTGTTAGTATGTGGTGTGTCAGAAAAATGTTGGCATGGATGATCCTATCACTTAAGGAAACTGACGACTGACCCAGTTTCCCAAAGAATTTGAGTATTCCTTTAAAGTGACTGGCACCTTTGGATTTGACGTTGGTCCCTGTTGGAATGGCTAAAGGGTCAACATTACAGCTTAACATCCAGTTGCTCTGCTTTAACATACTTGCATATTTTCTTAGACTTTTGATTTTGATGTTTTATTTTTCTACCTCTACTTGTGTCTGTCTGTACTTGTATGTCCAGGGCATAGCAGGAAAAGATGGGGTTCCAGGTCTACAAGGAGCTGTGGGAAGGAAGGTATTATCATCAACATGGATTGTGTCCTGGCTTAAGTGGGATACATGAAATTCACATAGACCATCCCCTTCTTGCTTGTTGTGGTTCAGCACAGATGGTTAGCACAAAGCTGTCCCTTCTCATCAAATTTCTGGACAGTTCTTGAATTCCCATATTTAGGCACCACTGGACTAACTCAAGTGACTATGGTTTTGTTTTATTATATAATGAAGACAGAATAGCTGGTTACAAGCAGCTTTCTCATAATCCTCTATGCTATACACACATCTAACCTTGTTTGATGTCCACGTTCCAGCATGGATGGACTGCCTTTAGTAATATTGATCTTATATTGTGTCGGTATCCCCCACTGCTACAGTAAATAAAAGTTATTAAGTGACAATATAAAAGAAATATTTCTTTCTTCCCTCCTTCTTTACATTCTTAGGGTGATCAAGGGTTACCTGGGCCAGCTGGACCAAAGGTAATATACTAACATATAGTAAGCCATAAAATATAATATTTTTAGTTTATCTCAAAATAAACAAATTTATGTTTTTTTGTTTATTAGGAAAAAGGACAAGGTTTTGCTAATAGGAGTTTCCCATTTCTCTTTATCTCTGCAGGGTGAATGTGGGTCTGTGGGTACGGCAGGGTCACCAGGGCCACCAGGGCCTACTGGTCCACAGGGGAAGACAGGGCCATCAGGTCCCCCAGGACCCCCTGGCCCCCCCGGACCTCCAGGAACCAAATTCTTTGTAGAGGTGACCCTATTTCATTTATACACATCAACACACAAGTCTCTGCTGGTGACAAACCCATGTAGACCTATTTTAATTAATAAGCCAAGATCGAATAACAAAGGTTACTTTAGAGCAGAGAGGAGCAATGATGATAGCGTCTTCTTGACCTCATGGGTCTACAAGATTTCAGTTCAACATCAGACTGTTTTCTTGTTTTCAGGACATGGAGGGATCTGGGAAGAGTGACTTGCTCATTGGAGGCGGAGTCAGAGGCCCGCAGGTTAGTACAAGAGTGTGTGTGTTTTTATGTACACAGTATATTTTATTTCATGTACAGCAACTTTTTACTGTTTTGTTTTTTTCAGGGTCCCCCTGGCCTACCTGGCCCATCTGGACCTAAGGTAATCCATTTATTAAAATACATTAAATGAATGCTTTAGGCTTTAGGCTTACAGAAAGTATTCTATTTTTAATAGCTAGTATACCATATGTATCTCTCTGTAAGTAGGTTTATTTGTTTTTTATCTTAAAGCACCAATTCAAAACAGAATTAATTTCACTGCATTTTTCATAAAGGCCAGGTCTAGATTCTAGACTGTACTTTTTAATAATAGTAATACGAATAATAGTTATGTGGCCATACACGTTGTATTTCTTCTTCTGGCTCAGTAGCTGAAGATGCTTTGCCATGTCTTTTGTAGGGTGAGGATGGAGCCACAGGTGCTCCAGGGCTCTCTGTCAAGGTAAGCTGATTCTGCAGTGGCACTGCTTTCAGTTTTCAGTAGCTGTTAAATTTAGAGGTCTTTTTATGATTTGGATGATACTGAAACAAACAGAAAGCAATTGTCCTTATTTACAATGAATGAAATAGGTTGACATGTAACAGTGAAATCAGCTTTTGTGCCAACTCTGTCTATGCGGTGTGTTATTGCAGGGTGATCCAGGAGACCCAGGACCGGAGGGTCGTCAGGGTCTTGCTGGACTACCGGGCGCTAGGGTAAGTAGCAGGTGTTTACACAACAAATGTGTTGATGATTCTTGATTTTACATTTTCAGTGACTGGTTGCAAAGTAGTTTGGTCACTCACAGAACTGAAAAGGCTCCGTTCAAGGTTGACCAAAGGCTGAAAATTAGCTGAAAAGTGCCACTGGTTGTGGCACAAATGTTGTGGCACTAATTTTCATCTTAGTATGTGAATGTGTAAATGTTTTGGATGCTGCCTGCTACACTGTGATCATGTAAAAAAAAAACATTTGTGAACTGTCTTCTTCGATCACCCTTAATCAGAATATGGTTTCTAGAAAATGGTAATAACACATTAATTACATTTTAATTTCTTTTTACTCTACAAACAGGGGGCCAAAGGAGAAAAAGGAAGTCCAGGACCCAAGGTAGGATTATTGTACAAAACATAATGTGTGGGCATGAAGTGGATATTAAGTAATCCCTGACAGAGTCTCTCAGTTTTATCTACCTTCTTAACACTGTTTGATGCTGGATGTTAAGCATCTATAATATATATTTTATAAAAACAATGTACCAAATTACCATATGAAAACAGTGTGACAATGTGAAAGGGGCCACTTAGTGATAAACCTGCAGAAAATTATCACCTGAATCTGCAGCTACCCTCGGCTTTACTGAGTTTCAGCTCACTGTTTAACTGTTTGGCTGTTTTTTCATTTGTGGAAAAGGTGGGAAAATGTTTTTGCGAGGTGAAAACACAATTTCTGCAAGGAAAAACCTTCTTAGTTTCCTTATTTGTTCATCGGTGAGAAAAAAAGTCTTGGCAGGTACATTTTTTTTGTCAGCACCACTACCCCTAATGTCTTATGTCCAAAACACACACTGAATATAAGAAGTGGATGTAGCCACCTTGACATCACCCACTGGTTTGTAAATCACTGTTCTGAAACCTTACTGGCTGTGCATCAGGTGAGTTTTAATTTCTTCATGCCGTCTAAACACCAGGTACATATATTGTGTGAAAGTTATGTAACATTATTTATTTTGGCTAGAAATGTGTTCTAATTGGCGCTTTAATTTGCCAAAACATCTTTTATTGCTTGTTTTCACAAATGCGTAAGTCTTTAATACAGGAGAGAAAACTATTTAGACCAGACTTTGAAAATAGTCATCAGAACAGCCGGTAAGTGTAAATAAGCAACTCTTTGCCAACAAATTCTCCATATGAACTTAAAGAGTGATGATTTTTAAATGTTGTGTTCACAACTTGTTTCCTCGGCCCCCACGTGGCCAAAGAATCTGTAAACCCTGATAACTTATTGTTGATATTATACAGTTCATATTCCTGTTTGCTGCTGCCTCCTCTGCCTTCCAACCCAGATGGTCTACCCTTCATTTACATGATTTATTAATAAAGGACTAATAATTATATGTTTTGTGTTCTGAAGGGTGATCGAGGTTTTGATGGACGCAGTATCCCAGGACCACCTGGGCCTCCTGGACCGCCTGGATCTATCAGAACTCTGCAGGATGTGAGCACACAAAATGTTTGCGATACGATGCAATACGTTCCCACCTTGATCCTTCAGAGCTTCCATAGTTTTAAAATGATACTTAATATTATATCCATTAAAAACATGTTTGAATATGGTCTGCACTTGATAACTGATTAACAGTCTGAGGCATTCTTTCACAGGCCTTTTGAAGAACTA
This sequence comes from Lepomis macrochirus, assembly GCA_024633595.2. Taxonomy (NCBI): domain Eukaryota; kingdom Metazoa; phylum Chordata; class Actinopteri; order Centrarchiformes; family Centrarchidae; genus Lepomis; species Lepomis macrochirus. The sequence continues at coordinate 9,703,749 of JALXJV020000012.1, read as the reverse complement.
TTGTACTATATAATGCATTTTATAAATCTCTAAGTTTGTAAAACATGCTGACACTGCCCAAACTTACTCATTGCATATTCTGTCCACAGCTGCTGCTCAATGTTACAGATGGTATCTTAAACTTCACAGAGATCAGAGGACCACCAGGGCCCATGGTGCGTAACACTAAGCTTTTGTGTGACAATGTCTTCGAAGACGTTAGCTGCCTCCTTCTGCAAATGTTTTAATGCAAACAGCATATAATGCGGATAGAGGGAGGGTGACACATAGATTACCACCACTCAATTCTGTGACATTAACAGTGCACAAAAATACAGCTGTTACAAACATATACATTTGAACTACAATAAACTGTAATATAACATACAATATAGCAATTCAACCCTTGGATCACTCTACGATATACTTTAGAACCATTACTGCATTTTCTGTAGTGCTTTGAATGTAGGTGCGTTTGATGGTGCTGTGTATGAGCATGTCATTTCTGGCTTTGTCAGAAAAAATCATTAACCCAGCCTTACTGCTTTAGCTTACATCTTTGTTAATGTCTGCGCATTCATGCATGCATGCGTGCGTATGTGTGTGTTGCAGGGCCCTGAAGGCTTGCCTGGCAGAGCTGGATTTCCTGTAAGAGCATCTTGCAACATTACCTTATTCTGAGCATTTGTATCAGTTGCTGACTGAAAATTGTGTGCATGAGCATTTTGCAGTTTATGAACAAAGATGCAACAATTAATTAAAAGCAATGTAACATTTGTGTTTTTATTCCAATTTTGCTTTTGCTGTCTTTGGGCTAAATAGGGTAGGTACCTGAAGTGCTGCCATTTATTTGGTGGTTTTTCCTTTTAGGTTACTTAAATAGAGGAATCTGTGGAATTTACGAAGCTCCAAAGCATTCCTTTAAAAATGCTCGCTAAACCTCCCAACTCTGCCTCATTATCCTTTCATCCCTCTGCAGGGCCCCAGGGGACCAAAGGGAGATATAGGCCCTCCAGGTAACAAGGGGCCGGCGGGGTTAAAGGTGAGAGGTTTGCCCCAAGATTTTAACAGCGCTGCAAAGCAGAATTTGAATTATTACATGAAAAATCATGTCACAAAATAAATTCTGAAAATGTTGTAGCATGAGACAAAGAGGCCCGACTGTATAGAAAATATAAACATGTAAATATTTCTGTTTATTTCAGGGAGAGAAGGGAGAGCCGGGGGTAACCATTGCTGCTGATGGATCCATCTTAGCAGCACCAAGAGGTCCTCAGGGGTCCAAAGGCAACAAGGTACCAGAAAAGTGACCCCATACCCCCTATCGGACTCTCAAGTACCTTACATAGTAACTGATGCTAAAGTGGCAAATGGCAGCAAGGCTAAACATCTAATAAAGTAACACCTGCACAATCATTTTTATGGTCTGGCCCCTTCATGCTAGGACCTTCGCATGAATCTCTACACCACAGGTACTCCTTTTCATTAAAAGAGTTGAGCAGCATTATATCAATGCACCAATTAATGTGCACTACGCGTGTCTGTCAAAGACATATAAGCAGACAAAAATTTGAAGATTGGGTGTCTATATTTTACCAGTAGTACAAGGTAACTATGCTAGTTAGTGTTTATATTGTAGTTTCATAAAATTCCACTGTTAAATTACAATATTAAACTCCTGTTACCCCTCCTGCGATACAGAAGTCAAGGTCAAAACTAACTACCAACTACTTTTATTAGCCCTCATAATGGACCTTGTTTCTAAATTTCTTGGTATCGCAGCAGCATTTAGCGCTGCTGATTGTAACTCTAGATCCTAAGTGCAAACAAACGTTTTGGAGACTTGAATGGGGACCAAATCTGGGGTATTCCCACTATTATTCTAGAGACAGAAGTACGTAAGTTGTCTCATAGTGTGTGTTATGTTTATTACTGCCAACACTGTAAATCTCATGTCACATCCTCATCGTATTCTCTTCTCACATTTTGATGTACTGCTTTGTATTTACATAGGGTGACCGTGGGTTCCCTGGACCTGCCGGACTTATAGTGAGTTCAGATTAAATAGAACATTAATGTCTACAAACGTTTTATCATCTGAAAAATTATTTTTTTTATAAACTCTCATTTGTTCATGTGGACATGATATACACAAATCTCTTTGTTCTTATTGTTATCAAATACTGGGGAAAAGAGTTTAATGAAGACATATAACTGACATGAACATCACTGTTTTTCTGTTTATTTCAGGGCCCAATAGGGCCATCTGGACAAAAAGGAGAATATGGCTTCCCCGGTCGCTCAGTGAGTAGCTTGTATATATTTGTCGGGAAATTAACATCCTCTTTGTAGGCACAGAGTCTACTGAGGTGCTGGTACTCAAAACTCAATGTGATAAATGCATGACCGTGATATATTCTTTAAAATAAAGTTCTTGGTGCCAAGTGACATCATATTTATTCATATTATTTATCGACGAGGACCAGCCTCCCAGACTGGTGCTGATCAGATTTCAGCGCTAGTCAGCGAGAAAGAAAGTGCTAGAAGCAGAGCAAAGAGAGGATCGAAGTGGAAAGGATGAAAAGTTTCCTTCTTCCTAAATATGTCCAAAGAACTGACTGTCAAAATACAGGGAGATTCACAAAGGCCAGGAAGATGCTGCAGGAAATTAACACACACACTCGCATAGCCAGCCATTCTGCTTTAAATGAAAAGGGAAAAAACAAGTTCTTTACTAAGAGCGCAGAAGCCAAGAAATTAACCATTTATTTATCTATCTATTAACTATTTATAGTTATCACATTTACTTATAATTTTCATGTATGACAGGGTGTGGAGAGGCAGCCGGACAGGGATTAATGTTACTTGATCAGAGCCACGTCTATGAGATGGCACAGCACAGACTTTACGAAGTGCCCTTTTTCTTCCTTGTTTTTTTGTGTTGATCATACCAAGCATTAATCAAGCTTATGATCAAGGATTCAAGGATTTTTATTAACTTTTTATTCCATTAACACTGCCAAGAGCAACATTTGTCGCTTGATGCATGAGAAGTTTCGTTAAGCCAAGAGCTGAAAGAGAACACAGCGGCTTGTCTAATTATTTACATTTTATAAGTAATCTTTATAAACAGCATCAATCCGTCTCCAGGTGTGGAATTGTGCACAAAGCCTCTTTGTCTGATGGGTGTCATTCTTTCTCTTACTGCAGGGACGGCCTGGTATGCCCGGGAGGAAAGGTGACAAAGGAGACTCTGTTGGCCTACCGGTAAGAGGAAAAGGAAAGATCAGGGATTTTCTTGTTGTTAAAGCCCTAAACAAAAATGTTGTTTGGTTTTGCAGTCTTATAGACCAACCAGCAGAACACATACAGGGGATTACGGCAAAGCTTCAAATATAGATTTATTCTCAATGTCAGAGATGCAAGTTGGAAATCTTGGTTGAAGTTTTATGGTGGAGCAAGGCAGGCGGAGCTGGGTAGGAAACAGACAGCATAGGCTAAAGTCTCTGGCAGGGAATAAACCTGAGGCACAGGAAACAGCAGGGGAAGGCAGAACAGCTGAAAACAAAAGGAATGAGGAAGAGGCACGGCAGGACCATGACAAATGTATTTTAACCATTCCTATACATGAGACAAAAGCCTGTGTTTACAAGCATTAATAAGATAAACACATCTTTGATAGCAGGCTGTGATTGTTTGAGTTATGAATTTTGGTGGTGGGGTAACCCTTTAGATTACATTAGGATGACGAATTGTCTCTTAAATTGGTTTTTACTTCACTTTGAAACTGGGCCATTGACACTAATGCGATTTAGTGACTTTGTATTACTCTCTCTCCCCCAGGGACCTCCAGGTCCTCCAGGCCCACCTGGACTACCAGGAAGAATTCTTGGGCTGAACGGAGTAAGTTTCTGCCTGGGGCGCCTTTTAAGTTCTCTTGTTTGCCATTTTCAGTTCGTTGGACAGCCAACACTTTATAGTGTATTACTTAAAAGGCATGTTTCAGGGACGTATGTTGGGCATAACTTAGTCTATAATTGCAAATGCATTTGAATGGCAAAAATCCAGAATCCAGTATTTTTATTAACGGTCTGTGTTATTATAACAGATTTGGCTTTTATAGAATATCAATGAACATCAGTTATAAATAATTGCCAATGTGTACTAGAATTAGAAAAATTCCAACTTTGGCTCCAGTTTTCACCAGGATTGTCAGATGTTTCTAATAGCTATCGCAATAATTTCAAATGTGCTGTAATTACATGAATCACATAAAAACATATTGAAAGAGCGCCAGTTTTATTTGAAGCCAGTTTGTGAGTGTGTTTTTGTGTGTCTGTAAAGACCATCTACAGTTCAGTGTTTGACCTGCCTCATTCCAGATAATAGTTGGAATAATTTAGACTGATTACGCTACTTCTTCACTTCTTTGAATTTTAAAGACCAGTGTTTCCGGTGCGTCCCAGACCGCACTGCAAAAAGGGACGAGTAAGTCTGAGTCGGACCATCTGACTGGTCTGTTTCAGTTTGAAATTGGACCATCCGGTGGTTCTGTTGGTGTGTGGGTGTAGCAGCATGGCAGCTCTCTGGTCTGGGCTACAAACAGCAACCCATCCCCCCTTCTGTTACCCTTAATTTACTCCTCTCCTCCCTCTTGGCTCTGATCTGTGGGTCTGGTCTCATTTCATCAGACATTAACATTCCTCTTGTATACAGGTTGTATCTAGACATGTGTTCCTTATTACCCACCTGACACATATCCTGTAAATTGATCTACACGCAGAATATGTTCTAATTAGATGCCAGATAAAGATTAAGTGACGCATTAGCCACCTGTAAATGTGATGTGGCTGGTCCGATCTTCAGTGCATCTTAAATTCATTGACACCATAGTTTAGTGTGTGTTTGCCAAATCCAACCTGCGAACCCAGGACGAATGTTAATGCCAGGTGTTTAAAGTGTGTCGCTTGCCTTGTCTGTTCTTACCGTCCTCGTCATCTCAGGGAAGCGGAGGCTGGGTGAACCTTTGACGGCGAGGAGAAAAAAGAATCATTGTTGATACTCATCTTTTTACTTTATGTACATCAGAGTTGGTGCCAAATCACTTTTCAGTTCAATCAATTAAAAAAAGGAAGCCATGTTGCTGAATGTTTGGCCATGACAGGCTTTCCATTTTATACCAAAGAAAAGCTCCTTCCTTAATTGATTGTATTTAAAGTGAGAAATATCAAACTCTGGCCTGCCTTTCATCAGCTAGATAAACAGTGCTGGAAAGTACATTTACCCAAGTGCTGTACAGTTTTCAGATACTTGTACTCTACTTGAGTAAATGATACTTTCACACCACTACAATTCCAGAGGGAAATACTGACCATTTTTTCCACATTTACTTTATGAAGTTACTTTTCAGATTATTAATCCAAAATATTAAAATAAAGAAATAAAATCAGACATATTGTTATAGATTAAGTTACACAGCAATATTAAAAAGTAATTGAAGTTATCCCCACCTTTATGTACACTATTCTATGAATAATTATAATCCAACAATATAATATACATTATCCTGAATTGGTACATTCTGTATAATGAGTTCATTTAAATTATGTACTTTAAGTAAATTTTATGTTAAAGTTTTTGAACTTTTAATTAAATGCTAGATTTCTACTCCTAAAAAGAGTAATTTTACACTGTAGCATTGCTACTTTCGCTTAAGTAAAGGATCTGAATACTTCTTCCACCAATGTAGATAAAATTAAATGTACAGTCTGCTCTCATGGTGCTGGGCTTCTTATTTCTGCTTTAAAATGTTCTGCGTCAACTGTCTTCTGTGGCCTCTGGTGATGCTGGTGAATGGCACTGTGAGGGATTACACTCAAGTTCTTATCAGAACACCAGTAGTAGTAGCTGTGCAAAGTTATTTATAGATCAAATTATGACAGCAGCTGATTCCTAAATAAATGTGAAATTAGATAAAAAATATAATTCTATTAAGACCCTAAAGAATTCTGATTGGAATTGGGCTCCTTTTTCTTAAAATTTCCCTTTTCACGCTTTAGGTGTGGTGAAGGGATCCTCCATGAAACTTTCCCCGGACTGATGAGTGTAAATGGGAGTCTGAATCATGCGGTCTCGTCTAGTTTGATTTTTTTTAAGCTGAAAAAGCTTGTATCATATAGCTGATTTCTACATTTTAAAGATATATTATAAATCTTATTATGACTTTCATTGGCTGGTTAATTGTTGAATTTTTCAAAGAAGCTGTGATAAATGTGTGAGCAACCACATATTTAACTGCTGCAGCGACTTTTAACTCTCACTTCCCACCACTGCCAGACTTCCTATGTAAAAAGGGAAAGTGTTCCCAGATTTTACAGTAATCAATATTGTATTATTAGGATTTTGTATTAATAATCTATTAGGGACACATTGATTGATTTAGTGACTTTGTTACAGTTTCATACAAATTTGTTTGCCAAGGCCCTAAAAAAATAGTTCAGAGGGTAGTGATGTAACTCAACTATACAATTTAAAATCTTTTGTGATATGGACAAATCATCATAAGCTGATATACGTATATAGTCAAACGTCATGCTGACGACAAGAGTGCAGGCTATCTGGTCTTTCTCTTATGATTATTTATACGAATATACGATTATATAGACAGCTGTTACTGTGAGGGCAGGAGCCTAAAGGAAGTCATTAGACATTAATTTACTGTAAAACACATTCCTCCATAAAAATAACTGAACAGCCTGTTTTAACCCTTTTCCCTAACCGTTTGCATTTTAACCTCCACAGCAGAAACGAGGGTTGTACATGCAGCTGTCTTAAGCATGTATCCCTTGTATTTAACAGGTGTTTTTTTGCAGTCCTGACAGCCATGGTCTAACTATTGACATCTGACTTTTTTATCATAACCCCATTTTTAACATGTTCTTCTACAGATGTTTGGCTTAGAAAAAAGAATTCAATCAATGCAGTCAGGATTCTGTATATTTGTTTTGACTTTTTGTGCCTGCTGTGACGAATGTCCTGGTGTCCATGTCCATGTCCATGTGTGTGTGTGTGTGTGTGTGTGTGTGTGTGTGTGTGTGTGTGTGTGTAGGAGTCAGCGACAGGGCGAGATTCAGTTGGAGTTAAAGGAGACAAAGGAGACGAGGGACTACCTGGAGAGCCAGGCACACCTGGTAAGACTTTGCCAAAGACGTCTCATTTACTGCCATTAACTTGCTCTCTAACCTAATACCTGTGTCCCGCTTACTTTTTAAACTAATTAGCTTAAAAACACATTTTTTTTAAATATTAAATGACTGCAGGAATTTGTAGCATTTATATCGCATCATTTTATCTTCTCAGCACCTGGATTTCCAGACGGGGTCGTGGTGAGTATTGATTTATCATACCATACAAGCCTTAATAAAAGGTCTTGCTCATTTTTTTACCGACAAATTATCCCTGTGTGAGGATTCTTATCATATTAGAGTTGTTTATGTTTATATGAACAATGAATCAAATGACCATGTGTTATGTGAAGGGGGATGCTAGCAGTTACACACCCATAGGTGATTATTACCTCACTGCAGTTCCCTTCAGAGTTTCAGTGTCTTTGAACTCGTTTTGAGTTTATGGCCCTCATCTTATGCTTTAAGATGTATGAGCGCTAACTTACCTGCCCGGTAGCAAACGACAGACAGACAAAGTTAGCAACTAGCTGGTGAACATAGTGGAGCATTTAGCAGCTAAAGAGCCAGATATTTCCCTCAGGAGTTGGTGGCGACCAAAACAGAGCTAAAAGAGAGTTAACTTAAATTAAGTTTAATTTAAGAATTTAATCATAAGCTTCTCAATACTAATGAACTTATCTTCAAAAGGCGATAATCTTCTCTACCATTGTCTCTTTTTTGTGGATCTCTCAGGGCGTTAGAGGTGATCAGGGATACCAAGGTCAGAAGGGAGAGAAGGGTGACTCTGGTCTGCCTGGTCCTCCAGGACTGCCTGGGAGGTCAGGACTTGTGGTGAGTTCAAATACTTACAAAAAAACTTTTCAAATTAGATAGTAACTATTCAGGTATTGGAATGAATAATTACAATTAATGTTGCTGATCACTGCGGCTACCGTATGTTGAGAGTTTACTGCTGTTGAATATTCTGTTGAGGTAGCATTTTCCAGAGGGTGAAAATGTCCAGCTCAAATGAAACATTACTTTGAAAATGCAGTGTGGAATTAAAAGATCATTTCTTTTAGGGTCCAAAAGGTGAGTCCATTGTGGGTCCCCCAGGACCTGTTGGTCCTGTAGGCCAACCTGGAGTCCCAGGGATCGGACGACCTGGTCCCCGTGGGCCTCCTGGTCCTGCTGGACCCCCAGGACCTGTTCCTGCATATGAATTGGGTATGTCTATATCTATATGTGTTATAGACCAGAAGTTATAGTTCTTGTGGATTCGCATGCTGGTGAATTGTGTATCTGTTAAATGTATTTCTGATGGGTCATCATAAACAGTCCCCGGCCCTCCTGGTCCTCCCGGCCCACCAGGTTCTCCAGGATATGCCAACCCGGTAAGATAACTGCCACTGAGAAAGGCACTTTTTCCCTGATCTGCTGTAATTGTCTGCACTTGTCTTTGGCTGTCTTGTACACTACATGAACTATACAGTATATATTTACCCTTTATTAAGTTCCAGTGCTCTCACTTATTTTTTTAGAACTTTTCTGAATCGAGTACATTGTCTTTTAATTTATTTTACCATGATTTTCTTCTATACCGACACTTGTTATAAGAAATCCATCCATCCATCGTCAACCGCTTATCCTGCGTACAGGGTCGCGGGTGTTATAGGAAATGTCCAAAGCAAATGTATCTGTTGTAGAAAGATGTAGATAAAATTACTATTACTAGTAAATAATGCTAGTGTGACGCTATGATGTTGCTTACATTCAGGTGACCACCTATAAGACGATGAATGCTCTGAGCAGAGAGACTCACTGGGTGGCCGAAGGAACCTTTGCCTACGTGTCTGAGAGAGGAGGAGAGCTGTATTTCAGAGTACACAATGGCTGGCGCAAAATCCAGGTGTGTAATGTGTGTTTGCGCATGTTGTTTTTTTTTTGTTTGATCAATGTGTGGACTGTCTGATCCTCTCTATAAAGAGCTATTCCTAATTTTGAGTCTGACCTACAGTACAGTAACTAAGATGGTCTCCAAGTCAGTCAGTCAGTTTTTAAACCAGGTTCTGTATGTGTGTGTCCTTTCAGCTTGGAGAGATGATACCTGATGGACCTTCCACCTCTGCAGCATCTCAGGCCCTCAGCAGACCTGGAGAATGGAGCAAACCACACAGGAGCCACAGCCAGGTTCACACACACACACACACACACACACACACACACACACACACACGTTATTTTACACATTTCCCTTTTGATGATTGATCTGGATGTTTTAAAGGAGTTTCATGTTATTTTCCCTGTGGCTGTGCACCAGAAAGTACACCCTGAGGATGTATTGCAGACCGCCTCTCTTCTAACCTAACTTTAACCTAAACCTAGCCTCGCCATAACCTTAAACCAAGCCGTCACCCTTGACGTCCCACCCCTGGGACTTGCATTTTCTCCCCAAAAGGAAGGCAAATCCCCACAATGTGACCCCACAATATCTTTGGAAACACCTTTAAACAAGGGCTTACATTATTAGAAATCTTCCATCCATCCATCGTCAACCGCTTGTCCTGCGTACAGGGTCGTGGGGGGGTTGGAGTGTATCCCAGGTGACATAGGGCGAAAGGCGGGGTACACCCTGGACAGGTCGCCAGTCCATCGCAGGGCCATTATTAGAAATCTTAAAAAAACAAAAACCAAAAACCCTCAACAACTTACTAATAAATGGTTTTGTTGGCCAGGAGCTTCAAGAAGGCAGTAGAGGATATCAGCCCAGCTATAATGTGCTACCACAAATCTTCAACGCTGTACCTGGGGTGAGTGTAACAAAAATCCTTACACACACCTACTAATACATACACGTTTACTGTTATGGCTAGGTTTTCAGTTTGAACCTAAGTGCAGTACACAGAGACAGGGATTCTAATCAAAAGGATTTATTAACAAAATATGGAATGTGCAGGGAGCAAAGTCAAATGGATCTTAGGGAAATTCCAGGTTGTCCAGAGGATTTCCATCCAGAGGATGGGAGTGTGCCGAGCCAGGCAGACGAGTTGGCAGTGAGGCCCAAGAAGAGGCCAGAATTCTGGGGTGGAGATTCCAGGGCGACTGGGCGTCCAGTTATCCGCAGGTGGAGATCCAGAGTCCACATAGGCAGGAGTGGAACAAAGGCAGGGGTCGAGTCCAGACGGTGATATCATGTGATACAGGAGACAGTGATTAAAGAAGGTTGATAACAGATAAGTAAGAAGTAAGTAGCTGGAGCGAGTTTGACTGTGATGCATAGCCTACGATCTGGCGATGAGGTAAAGCAGGAAGCAGGGATATGAAGCAAAGCTGATCAAAGCACAAACACACCCACACAATAGTGAAAGGAGAGAGAAATCACAGCAGCTCCCACAAAGCCAGAGTAGAGGGCCTAACAGTATACTGTACATGAACTCTTTACCAGATCAAGGTACGTAAAATAACTCCACACCAGCCTGACTCTGACTGATGCCAGATCTGTGATAAATAACCTGTCAGATTTGGACCAAGTATATTTTAATCTCATCCAGTGGTTTTCTCTTTCCTAGCTCCATCTGGTAGCACTGAACACACCGCTGAAAGGGGATATGCGTGGCATCCGGGGGGCAGACTTCCAGTGCTACCAGCAGGCTCGCTCCATGGGGCTGATGGCCACCTACAGGGCCTTCCTGTCCTCACACCTCCAGGACCTGGCGACCATCGTGAGGAAGGCAGACCGCATTAACATGCCCGTGGTTAATCTCAGGGTGAGAAGAAATGAACATTTGATATGTTCCGCTGTTTTCTTACACATTATTTCTGACCTTTTGTTAGGTTTTTCATTACTTGTGGTTAAGCACTGTCACCCACTGTGTTCCTACAGGTTACACTAAGAAATTATAACAGATGAAATGTTTACTGTTGAAATGTTCTTTTGAGAATAAAGTTCAGTTTTATTCCTCTCTCCCCTCAGGGTGAAGTTTTGTTCAATAGTTGGATGTCCATCTTCTCTGGGAATGGAGGCATATTTAACCCATCCACTCCCATCTACTCCTTTGACGGACGCAACGTGATGACTGACCCAGCATGGTGAGTGTGTGTGTGTGAGAGAGAAAGCCAGTCATCCTAACTGATGATTTTATGAGACCCAATCGGCCTGAAAATATTCAATTCACATGGACACCAACTATCGCTGAAATGACCAGTAGTGATAGTGGCAGAAGCATATTTAGGTATTTGTCTTTAATAGATAGGAGCCAGCAGACAGCGGACAGGAAGTGAAGAGGCAGAGTAGCAGAATGCCATTCAATTTTCTGGCAGTCAGTCTGGCACATTAATCATGAATGCCATATAGCTGCCATAGCCATCAATGTGAAAAAAAACCTAAATACAATGTAAGAGGCAGCAGTAAGACTATAAAGCTTTAATGCCAGTACATGCATATGTTCTTTGCCGTTTCCTGGTCAGGGTTGCAGGGGCCATCCCAGCTTTTGAATTTAACACTCATCAAACTTCTGCAAGTTTTTATTACATTGTTCATTTTTATTTATTTATTTTTTTTACAAATTTGTAAAATGTTTCTCTCTGACTGTACCAATTGTGTGCCTCCATGTACTGTAAGTAGGTACACATGACCAAGTGAAGAGGAGGAAGGAAATAGACAGGGTGTAGGTAATGTGTTGCATTAGCCTTACAAGCTAACAGTAATAGGTGGCATAATGAAAAAAAAAAAACTTTTAAATCTTGGGTTTTGATCTCAAGTTTGGTAGTACCAGTTAGGTTCGGTTGGGTCTTGATAACATAGGTGTGGGCCAGGTTCTGCTGCCAGGTTTAGGCCTTTGCAGAACTCTAAACACCTATGGGGATATAAAGAGTTTGCAGTAACCTAACCTGCACGCCCTTGGTCTGTGGGAAGAGACCAGAGTGTGTGGAGAGAAAGGCTCTTCTTAGTTTGCAGCATAGTCTTAACCACTGGGGAAGCTGGAAGGACACGGCTCCATACTTCACATTCTGGACTTCATCACTTGACTTGAAATGTGTCTCTTTGTATCTTTCATTTCCTTCTTTCAATCTCATCTCCCCAGCTGACATCCTTTCTTCCATTTCTTGACTTAACCATGTAACCTCCACCCACCACCTCTCTCTCCCTCTTCTCTCAGGCCAGAGAAGTTGGTCTGGCACGGCTCCAGTGCTGTGGGCATCCGTCTGACCAATAACTACTGTGAGGCGTGGAGGACGGCTGACATGGCGGTGACGGGCCAGGCTGCGCTGCTGCAGACAGGACGTCTGTTAGGACAACACACCCGCTCCTGCACCAATCATTACATAGTGCTGTGTATAGAGAACACATATGTGGGGAACACACAACAAAGGAGGACCTGAAGAGACAGAACGGAGGAAGCATACGCTCACATAGACACACATGCAGGCATGCTGAAAATGCAGAGTAGAAAATGTGACAGTGCACATACATTTTAATTTGAATGGGAAACACATACAGGCACATACACACATTATGTTGACATATCACTACGTAAAAAATTACATTCAAGTACACAGACAAAAGGCACTTGTGTGTTCATACATACAGATAAAATACACACACGTTGACATGTAGAAGAAGGTTCCTACACTCAAGCAAAGTTTCACTTTAGTTTCATCTTTAGTGCCAAATATGTAATCCGACACTTCATGCGTCCGTCCCAGTCTAGATTAAAATTTATTTATATTCACTATGACCCTGTTATAGCATAACATGTAATCGCACAGGACACTGTTATAGTGTGAGTTGCTGAAAAGAAAGATCTCAGTAGAACCGAATACCTTAATAGACCATAACAGTGTTAAACCTCCTTAACTAAAAAACCTTTATACTCTACATTTTCAAATGCGTTTTCATAGGTTTAGATTTTTTTGGAGTATTTTTCTTTGTATTTTTATGCAGCCATTGGATTCTGTCTATTTCCCTACAGTATGAAAATGAACTACCAGACTACTTAAAACGGGTTTTAGTTGTGTGGTCCAACTGTGAACATCAATTCTGCATTATGATTTTTTTTCAGTGTCATGTTTCTATTATTTGGTAATGCGGTTGATGTGTAGATTGGTTTTAGAAATGTGCATTACCTCACAACACTAGCATAAATGTCGACTTGATGTTCACCTTAATGGATGAATCACCTTAAATAAATCTGCCAAATGATTTTCATGTAGCTAAAGGGATGAAAACTATTGGCTGTCTAGAACAGTGCATTAGGTGCATTACTGAATTGACCCTTGGCGAAGCCCCGCCCCCCTTAGTTACTGTTGCTATGGCCGGCAAACTGTCGGCGCTGCCACTGTCTTTTACTGCACTAACCCGGAGAAAAATTGTCAGATTTGTTGGAAAAATCGATCTCAGAAAGAAGCAGACAGTTGTGAAGCTGCATTATTAATTTGAATATTGTATCCAGGCTGCCAAACTGACTCAAACGGACGCAGCCGACATTTTTCTGGATTTATTTTAGGTTTTAGAAAGAGAATAAATCGTACTTCTCCTTTCAACCTCTCTGGGTAGCGACTGTAACTATTACAAGTGCCCTAGGAACAGCGTTTGACCATATCATAGAAAAATACAGGCCAAAAAAAGCTAGAAAACGACTCTTTTTGCATTAGAGTCAACGGAGCGCATCCATGAAAGTGATCGGACCTCAGTTAGAGCGAGACCCATACTGCGCTGTGATTGGCCAGCTGTGTATTCGGGGTGTGGCTTAGCGAAGGGTCAAATGGGTAAACAGGGTCCATTTACAAATTTTAAACCTCATTTCTAAACATGACAGTGTTGTAGTTTAGACTTAAGTCTTGCATATCAAAGCTAGCTGTTTTAGAAGACTTGTGAACAACATTCTCATTCTCTATTCCGGTTCAGAAAAACCCGTGGAAAAAACAAAGGCAATCAATGTATCATCCACCCTGTCTGTGGCTCTTAGTCACAAAACCTTCGGTTTCTTATGAAGATGTAAATCTTTAAAAACAGGTCACAAATATACTCTTTCTTTTGAAAAGGTGCAGTCATTTCCTAAAACAGCAGGTAACTGAAGTCTTTAACAAATACACTCTGACGGGAGGAAATTTGTTGGAGACTATTTTCAGCTGTGGATTAATCCACATTTGGTGCTCTAGTGAGTATTTTGGGGAGCAGGAAGGAGTGTGGAACTGAGTTAAAATAATCTACAGTGTGTTGTCTACAGGTGATGAAGGAACATGTCACCCAGTGCAACAATGTGACTTCACAAATGTGTTTTAAAAGTTGTGAGACAACAATGGAGCTCTACGGCACAGAGGAACAAGACATATCAGGTTCTGACACACACACGCACAAGACTTGTTAGTAGCATCAGTTCATTGTTGGTTTGGTCTTTAATTGGGATTTGTTGACAACAGATATTTCTTTTGTTAGAACTTTGAATTTGAGTTTTACACTCTAATGGCAGACATTTCTAAGATGGAAACACACTGTATGTAAATTACTTCATCAATCTATCACAGCGTATTTCCAGCATTTTTTTCTTCAGGCCACTGAAACACCCCCTCCCAACAAAAAAAAAAAAACTGGCTGGATTTTTACCAAAAGCATTTTACCACTAAGGTTTTCTCTCTCTTTGTTTAATCTACAGATATGAAACAAGATGACATAGTCGTGCAAGAAAAATTAAAGAAATGAACCAAGGCATGTTTACAAAGAGGCTTCTCTTGCTTAGGCTACAAATGTTGGAGAGAATACATATAATATTGAGATAATATTGAAGGCTTAATTTCTAATTGCAGTGTTGAGCTCCTTACTGAAAAGCTGTTGACTCACTAGCTTTGTTTACATTGTGTTGCATTTTTGTTTATCAGTTTAATGAATTACTAATTGGCATCTCATAATCCAATATTAAAAATATGGATTGTCTTTACAAATTCAAGTTCAAATCAGCATTTATTCCCCGTTTTCTGCTGAACTTCAGACCTGCTGCTTGCAACAAAGCGATTTGAACTAATCTCAACATCAGTGCTTTAGTTTAGTTTTAGTTTAAATCAATGTGTGATTTTCATTAATTTATACAGTAGCAGGACGTAGTGTGAAAATCTAGCAAGTTCACTTTCAGATTTTGATGAAGTTGGAACATGTGTATGTATATATGTGTTGTTGTCCAAATGTTTGTTTTTTTACTCCTTTTACTCACTACTTTGTAGAGGTAGATTTTGTATGATGCACACTAAATGATTTTCTCTCACCAAGCGTTAATTGAGATGTAGTTCCAGTATAAACACGACATAGGCCTGGCTGAAATTTTTTGATTTTTAAAGAAGTGTTGGTTTTCCTGATGTGTAATTATGATGTTACTGTTCAAACAAAACCTGGGCTTCTGAAAAGAAAAAAAAAGACCATTTGTACTGACTGACTGGTGCTCACTGAATAAATGTCTTATTTTGTGTTTTTTAACGTGGTGACTTCTTCAGTGTTATGTTTCTGCAGTTTTCTGCTCTACAAAGTCCATCCATCCATCTTCATCTGCCTATCCGAGTCGGATTGCGGGGCTCTACAGGGATTTTTTTTGTGTGTGTGTCTCTGGGAACTGGCATTTTCTTTAGCACATGAATATGCCCAAAAGAAACAACTATGTTGTAACAAAAGATGCACTTTAATTAAATTGATATGTACAGCACATTCCTGAATCAAAACAGCAAGTCATTATGTCTTATCGTTATCGTTTCATATCCAAAAACCAAACGGATACACAACATGTGTGCTTCAATGTCTGAAAACCTCCCCTTATTGCACCAGAGCCTTACAGACTTGAGTCCCAGGGCTGGCGTAAGGATGTGAGCCTTAAAACAACAAACACTGTATGCATGTCTCCCTCAAAACAAATACACGTTACTAGTCGCTACAGCTGCTTCCATCAATGGAGCTCCACCACAAACATTGAAACCATCATTATTCAGATTGCTTAGAAATGACCCCAAGACAAAATCTATATAAAAAGGGTTTCCATAAAATTCATGGCTTGAAAAGAAAAAAAAAAAAGTTCCTTAAAATGGAGACATCTGTATGTGTTCTTGTGTGAGTTAAGTCCAGATGTGTAGAGTTGTACAATAAAGCTGTGAACTTAAAATAGCCAAACAGCTTGAGAAAACCACCAACAGAAAATTGGAAGAACCTCCTCAAAAACATGTAAGAGACACTCATTTTAGTGGGAACATAATGTTAAGTCTTTTAAATATATCAGTACTCTCCATACAACACAATTACTATGCTGTTAGGGTTGCATTTACACAGATACAAAAATAGCCTATATTCAACCCTTTTGTACTTATGTCACCTCTGTACGTTAATATTTATTTCTTTGCACTTCAGATAATTAATGATAATGATTAAGTTGTAATAATTATCAGCTGTGCACCCCTGAAGAGTACTGTAACACCACAAGTTTCACATAGAAATGAAATATTCGGACAAACACAAACTATACTGTATGTGACATCAGTCATGTGTCAGAACTCTCCAACTAATAAAATCCTAATTGATTGGGTTGTATTTCAATTTAAGATGTCAAAAGTGCATAGTATTATAAACTGTGTGAGCAACCATATTCATAAGAAAAAAAAGTCTAATCTTAATAGTTTGTTTTTTTTTAAAAAGCAAAAAATAAAAATTAAAAAAAAGCTATTTTTTTGCACCCGTGTAAAAATCAACCACAATCTACTGGCACTATTCAATTAAAAAAAGTTAAAGACTGACTTTGTATCAAGTTGCTTTTGGAATCTGGCAGTGTAAGGGTAACCTGTAAGGTCCAACAGAACTCAACAAATATGACCGATTAGTATTAGACTGCATCAATCAAATTAAAATGGACATTTTCACAAGTTCCAGTTTACAAAAATAAAAAAGGACAAATCTGGTCATTTGAACACTATTTGACTCTGGGTTCTGTGCTGGTGTGAAACAGCTCTGCACCGGCAATATAATTAAGTGCGGGGTGTGTGTGTGTGTGTAGGTGTATCTGTGTGTTTGCTGGGGGCAACTTTTTACTTTGGCTGTGTCGTTAACAAACCCTACAAAAAGTATAAAAATGCAGCAAGGCATCAAATGTCTGAAAGAAATAAAAGGCTGTAAAAATTGATGGGATTTAAAGATCACATCACAGGAAAACATTAAAACAGATAATCAATGTTGGCCTGATTAACACCACTGATCCAAACCTTAAGACGCGGATGTCTTTAGAAACAATTAGCCATTATAGAAGGCCCATTTTATGCATAATTACTACAGTAAAACCCCCTAAAAAACAAAGCAAGGACAACACAGCATCATATGCATTCAAACTAGATTTCTAAAGATGTATGTAAATAACTTAGTGTTACGTTTACTAAGAAAAGCAGGGAGTAGTTGCCATTGCAGTGCAAATCTGAGGCTAGAGTTTGAAGAGGACCTCTACCATGGACACGTCTCTGAGAACCAAGATCCAAATTCAACTGAGGAGGTTTTCCAAAACGTTAAGCACATCCGCCCTGTTCTCAGTCTACGCTGCCGTGACCCCTCCTGTGCTGTCCAACAGGCAACAGCAGAAGCTAACGTCAGAGAAAACTCTCCTGCCCCTGGGCTGTAAACATAGAAAGCAACATCTTTAAAGAAGTACAGTTGGACGGTGCTAAGACTGACACGGGGGGGGGATAACACACATTACTCATTATTATTACAGGCTTCATTAATGCCCAAACAGAAAATTTTGTAAAAACTTCTTTGTGTTTTCCTCTCAGATACTTATTTGATTTGGTGGCACTAACGCTAGCATTCTGTCAGAAGATTGTTTTTTTGATTACTAATTTGTACTTAGTTCGCTGCTCCTGCGGTTAAAGGAAAACTGCATTAAAACATGGGTTTGATTTTTGTTGATCAGGTTCTGTCAGTTATACTCTCCAAGTATCTGATAAGATCATGGAACACACAAACGTCACAAAAAAAAAGGTCAAAGGAGGCAACAAACACAAGCAGTCAGGCCGTGCACAAACTCAGGTCCACCAGACTGGCTAGTATTTTATTTGGAGGGAAATTTGAAGGTGGGTGCTTCTGATTTGTTGCTCATAATCCCTCACTGCACACCCGAAACTGTATGTGCACTCACTACAGCAAAAAGGTTGTGTATGGAGGTTTATAAAAGAGTTTGGGTAATAATTTTACTGTACGTGTTTGTTTTCTCTTTTAGATACATTTGACTAACGTGGAATTTGTTTAATATGATCATCAAAACTGCTCATATCTGTTGCCCCGCTGGACCAATTTTGCCCCAATTCCGTGATCACAGCTGACAGAATGAACAGCCAGAGCTACAAAAAAAATAAAAGTCAAGATGCAATAAACTTCCTTTAGGTTTGCTGACTAGAGCACCAAAATTATGATTCAAAGAGAAAAAAATTGACTCAATTCTGTTGGAAAGAGGAATTCACTAAATTAACGTCTTCTGAAAAAAAATACATGAAGAAGGACAAAGAAAGAAGAAGCTATGGCCGCAACCCAGATCAGTGAACGCAACCTGTACGGCAACCTGTAGGCTCATACTGGCCACAAACAAGAGCAAGAAGGGAGCATCTCCGGGGGACAACAGCAGCCGGGTTTGGCAGACTTTGCTACTTTGACAGAGGAGAGGTGTGGGCACAGTGGAACTCTGTGGTATGATTGATGATGACTGATATGGAGTTGTGTTTTGAGTTAAAGCGAGAAAAATTTAGTTTGTCTAAGTGCATAACATAAGACAAAACAAAAAATAAAGTTCCTTCGCGCCCCAGCTGAAGCTGCTTCTACCCTCAAAACGGTGAGTGAAAAGAAACTTTCACATTGATGAGGGGTTTGATCAGAGATGATGAGTCAGGCTCAAAACAGCAGCTTAAACATAAAGTACGCCTCTCTCTCTCCTCACACACACACACACACACACACACACACACACAAGCTCATCACTCAGAGACTTTAGCTGCTTCGAAGTTGACAGCAAGCTTTCTGTGCTTCCTCTTGGAGGCGGAGCCAGGGGTGTGGCCTGTTGCTGGCTGGTTTTGTCGAGGGGGAGTGTGCGGGCCAGCTGTCGTTGTGGAAACGCCATCTACGAGACCGGGACTGGAAGAGGAGGGGTTGCTGTTGGTAATGTGTTGGTGTGGCTGCTCCACTTTACGGCTCTGAGCCTGTGATTGGCCAGAGAGTTGGTTCTGGGCTTTCTGTGATTGGTTTCTGGACACAGTATGGGCAGCGCTATAAAACTCTCGAGTTTCCTGGTTCTTCTTGTTGGCTGAAACTCGCTTCTTAGTCACCTGTCAAGGTCAGAGGACAAGCGGTAAGATGGGTTTACCATGACTGTGGCGCCAGCATAAAAAACACCAAAGTGAAGAAAAAAAACACACCATCAAAGCAATTAAACAGCAAAATATTTCTATTCTGACTACTTCCGTTCATACGTGTAAGTTCACCTGTAATGGTATAAACTGGTTGTGTGAGCCAATGGGCAGCGTTGTTGAAGGCGGAGGGCGGGCAGCACCGGGGAAGGTTCCCGGAGCGCCGAAGAATGGTTGATTTTGGTGGTGGTGGGGAGAAAGAGTCATTCCCCACAGAGGGGGAGGGGCGTAACCCTGGGGAGGTAACAGCAATCCACCTGGAAAAAAAGAGCATACCTGTGAGGTAACGGCTAATAAAAGATTCTAATTAATTAATTTATATGGCTCTTTTTCAAAAGAAAGGTCTCAAATGATATCTGAGACAGAATTAAAAGGCATAACAATTAGGTACAGAGAACTGACCTTGTTGGTTGAAGACAGGGTTCATACCTCTGATGGGGGGAGGTCGTATCTGACCCACGCCTGGGTATAAAGGAGGTGGGAGGGGGAAACTCGACCCCACTGAGTTCTACAGATGAGCAAGAGGACACAGACAGAGAAACCATGTTTTACCAGGTGCTAATGTTGGCCAGAATGAACACAAAGTGTTTGTCTACCTGTTTAACTGGTAATATTTCTTTCTATCTGGAACTGTTACATTTTGCATTGTAAAATCATGTTCAGTGAAAACTTTGTACCATACCTTTTAAAGTCCTATCATTTCTAGACTGAATTATATTTCTTTCTCGAAGAGAAAATGGCCTTACAGCAGAGATAACAGAGAATCATAATCATAAAAATATGAACATATCTGTGTTGCTTTGACTGAATAACGCTGGGTTTTAACCAGAGTGGTAAAATCCTATGTCCTGTGAGTATTAAAACCACTGTGAGGTATTTTGGTCTCTGATAACCCTCAAACTCATGGTTTTGGAGTTCCTGGATCCTGAAGCGTTGTTGCAATGCAACTATGTTTGTGGTCTGTGCAGCCACTAAAGTCAGGAACTGCTGGAAAAACAATATCTAGAGGATACTTTGTTAGAGATATTGTACATGTGATCGATTTATAATAGACCCATATCATCAATCTAGGTGATAGCTCTGATATAAGAGTGACTATTAAGAAGCCCCATCTCTTGTGAGCCACAGATCCACAAGTGCCCCTCTGGGACACAAGGCCACAATGAGCTCAAAAACACTTTTCAAAACACATAAAGATCTATGATTCAATTTTCGAGTGCCTTTTGGACATTCTCAACCTCTCTTCTTCCTACATTTTGCCTCTATTCAAAAACAATTCATTCGGTTCAGTTTTTGACACCAAATGATTCAGATGAAAAAAAACATCTCACAGGCTGCATCTGAGGAACAAATGCAGCATTTCTGATTTCTTCAGACTAAAGCGAGATGGTTTCCACACACCACTAATCATCACAAGCAGACACTCTCTCTCTTTGTTCACGAGGTGTGTGTGTGTGTGTGTGTGTTTCTGTGTCGTACTAGTCTTTGGAGGGCAAAGAAGGCAGCTTTCTCCTTGGCATCATTTTCCGATTGGCACTGTGGACCGTGAACCATCAACCCATTGGACAGCTTCACCTGACACACTACTACACCCTGTGGGGACAGAGGACAACTTCAGTGCAACCACACAAAACACAGACAGAGAAAAGCATATATAGACGCACAGGCATATAAAAGGCAGACCTGATAGAGGAACTTTCAAGTTCAAGGCGTGACAAAAACAATATTAAAAATAAATTTCAGTTGTGTGTTGCAAAAGACAAACATGCATCGCAATGTGTTACCTGTCTGTTGCCTATGAAGCTGAACTCGGGCGGTGCCATTCCTAACCCCACACAGACACACGCCAGCTCGGACACCTTACTCGTCAGCATAGTGTTGGAGAGGTTTGCAGAGGCGGCCGATGCGGGAGGAGCTAATACAGCTGTTTCGCCGTGTGGGGCGTTCATTGCTGCTGCTGGAGGTGAGAAAATGGGATGAACAGTTGCCCCCCTCACTTGGTTTGTATAGCTGGTTGCAGTGAACTTGCTTGTGGTGTGGTCATCAGTTACATACCTAGTTTCTTGGACGATCGTCTCCTGTTCTGCTGCCGGCCACCAGAGGAGGCGCTGTTAAGAGTCTCCTGGGACGTGGGACTTCCTGTTCCTGGGCTGTCAATCTTTAGCATCTCCTTCAGCACCAGGGTACCCTTCTGCAACAGGCAGATCACAAACCCAGTTCAATTATCCTGACCTGACCTTATGTTAAATCTTCTTTAACATAAACCATATACAGAAGGCTGTAATTTAAAATGCAATATGGGCCAGCAAAATCACAACTGGATACTTTTTCTGTCATGGTTAAAACTTTCCAAATGTTCTCACTCCTCTCATATCTTTTTCATGGACCGTACTTATGTATTAGAGCATATGTAAGCTAACTGCAGATAAATCCGTATCAGTGATCATAAGAGTTGATAAATAGAGCAACAGAGAAACAAAAGACAGATCCTTCAATCGTGTTATGAGGGTTGTCGTTGCATAGTTTGTCACATTGGGCACTGAGCAACTCCCCTGCACAAAATTATTTATTAACTATAAAACAATTTAAAAAAAGTTTATTTTTAAACTGCATCATGTCATGCACATCTTTGTGAGGTCTCATAACTACACAAACACAATTGTTTCAAATATCAAAGTCAGTATTGGTCTTAATAATCCCACATCTGTCAGGCTCTATTAGACATTACAGGAAGAGGAGTCTTCCTGTAATGTCATCTTAACCACTCTTCGCCTCAGATACTCACCATGGCAAAGGACTGTGGAGACAACGGGCCATCTGACTGGCTGGTGGGTACTTGTGGAGGAGCAGGAGGCGGTGGGGTCTGCTGGCTACCCTTGGAGATCTTGAGACTGGCTATCAGGTCCTCAAACTCAGTTGTAGTCTAAGTGAGAGAAATATGTGTAGAGACAGAAGATTTGAAGTGGGGAGACATTATTTTACTCATACTGCTGTGGTCAAATTTAATAACGTCCACACAGGATTCTGAGTATTGTGGTTTAAAACAAGCAACTGGGTGCAAACCTTTGACCCTTGTATTGTTCCTTACTGGCTAGGGAAAAGGAGATTAAATGAGTTTGTACCTTATTGGCTGTGTCGGCTGTGGGGAAAAGGGAGTTGGCGTCTTCATTTTTCTTCAACAGTCTGATGGCACCAACTGGGGCCTGCAGAGCACACACACAAACCAACATTAGAGTAGCCACATATTCACACACACGTCTATAAATATAACAAAGCACAAACATGTACATTAAAGCAACGGTCTGCCTCCAAAGTCACACGCACAATTAAAAATCTAGTCCAACATAATGCTTTATGTACTGTACAACTGTCATGCATAAATATGGATTTTGACCCACACATGCATCTCAAGTTTATAAACTGCTTTTTGGGTCATGTGTGAAACAGTCAGCATTAAAAATCAACTCAAGAGGAGGATGAGGCTGTCTGGGTGCTGGGAGAGCACACGGTTATGTTCTGTGAATGTGTGTCCTTACTGCTTTGTTGAACTGCTGGTTTCCACCCTGCTGGGGATTTCCATCCTAGAGTTGAAAACATACTTATTTTATTTTAGATCTTTATGAGTTATCAAGAGGAAAATATCCCACATTCCACTGACACTGTTGTCAATTACCTTTCTAACAAGCCTAATGTGAAAGCTACACTTCCTACAGCTACTCCTCCACTTTTTTAAAATATCACTACCACAAGGACATGGAGGATGGTAGTATAAATTTAAAAAAATCCACAGACATTTTAAAATCATACCAGTAACACATCTTATGATTTTGTCCCTCCCAGTGAAAATATGTCTTATCTGCACTTCAGGATGCTCAATGTCTTCTCCTTCACCTGTGCTGTGCTTTTGTATGTTTATGTGTCAGAATTCTTAATACAGACTGAAAGCAAACCACAACCAGGCAATGTTGAGGCAAATAAAGGTTGGTCACTGCTTACACGCAGATCATGGATAATAGCAGCATTTCGTTTACAAGTGAGTCTTTCTCATAAATGGGAAAAAAGGGAAAATTATATCATGTAGCAAATCCAAGCTTCCAAGTTGCAGATTTGGTGAAAAGGGGCCCTGAACACATCGGAAAACTAATATGGGATCTTTAGGTTATAATAACTAGATTTAAAACAAGTTCCTGAAAGGACCAACACCATGGAGCTGTATTATTATTATTTTCTCAGTATTAACAATTGCAAAGGCCCCTGAACACACATACTCACACACAGTCTTACATTAGAGTGCCAGTGAGCCGGAGGTTTGTGAGGAGGGGCTGAGTTCTGCAGAGACTGCCAAACGTTACTGTACTCCTCTTTACCCTGGATGAAGAAGCGGTGAGACAGAGACAAACAAAAAAGTAGAAAATGTGTCATGTCAATTTGACAGATCACACAGTTAAAGGGCTGTAAAAGTGAGAGGGGTCTAAACGCAGAAGACCCTGACCTTTGCCGGTTGTTTCTGGATTCCTTTAGTGGGAGAGTTCCTGTTGCCCTGGGAGGCTGCTTTCACCCCGCCGTGTTTGTTGTTATGCTACAGATGAGGAGTGGAGGGGTAGAATGAAGGAAGAGGTTTGAGTGAGAAGACGGCGCAGTGAGCCATCTGAGACATAGCATTTCTCATCGTTTTTTAAATTTCAAACAGTGAAAAAAAAGATGTGTGCCCTCTTCACCTGCATCGGTATAAAGGGTGAACGTGGCGAGTGGTTCAGGCCGGACAGCTGGCGCTGAGAGCTGAAGTTTGCGGCTGCGGAGGGCTGAGGTTTGACGATGGCAGTGAGTTTGTGAAATGAGTGATCCATTCGGGCTCCGTGGGAGAAGTTAATGAGAGCGCAGGGAGGGAGGCGGTAACCACGAGGTGATGAACACCTGAGGACACAGGCCAATAATACAGTCACATGCCGGTCAGAAACCATTCTGGTGTGCAATTAATGGGGTGCCAACAACTAACACATTCACAGTGTTTTGTTTGCATTATTATTATTATTATTATATGCTACAGTTTTGTTTTCTACCCTGTCCTGTTCTGTCATGCAGTTTCTCCTCTAGAGGAGTTTCTAACTGAAACACAACTTGACACTGCAGATTCACTTAGTGTGGTCACCTGATGTTGAGACCTCCAGCAAACTCTTCATCAAAAAGCACTTCGTAGAGAACCTCTGCCTCCCGCTCGGCTGAAGGCACAAAGACAGACACAATATAAAACTGTGAATTTTTTCTTCATTTAATGCACCTGCATATTATCCACAAAAAGTGCTGAGGCTGTATGAACAAACCAGAATGAAAGAAATCAAACAGTGCGTCCTCACCTCCTTTAATGCCGATGATTGTTCCCCTGAGTCCCAGTGGGACGGTGAAGCTCTCCCTGATGTTGACCACTCTGTCAAACAGGCGATACTCTGCTTCCGGGTCTGGAACCACTCCCTGCTGCTGCTCCAAGGGCTACGCACATTCACATATACTTAATGCCAATAATAAATACTTTGAAGGCAAAGGGGGGGTTTCATCAAATATTGATTTGATTTAGATTTTTGCACTTTGTTGACTGAGGAATATAATCTAATAACGGTTTTGAAAGCGTACTTTACAGCAGTTTTTCCACACCTGCCTCAAACTTTTGCATAGTTCGGATGTACAGCTCAACTAACAGTTATTTTCATTACTGACTAATCTGCCATTTATCTTTTGTTTGGTCAATAATATGTCACACAATCCTCATTAAAATTCCTTAAGGCCCAAAGTAACATCTTTATTTGAATTTATGTTTTTCTTGTCTGCTGTTAATATAAATATAACTAATAATCAATGATCTTCTTAGCTACGCCTTCACTATAACAATGGTTTTCACACTAAAAAGAAAGTATGGTGTGCATGAAATTTGTCCCTAGACCTTTCAAAGCATTGTGAACACAAGCTTATTTACTTGTCAAAAAAAGTCTGCCAAAGACGCATCATCATAATCACACGTGCAGGAAAAATGTACTCACCCTGAAGAGGAGGTGAGGCTTGACTGTGACACGGACTTTCTTCGTGCTCTTCTTCACCTAAGAGAAGGATGGTGAGAGTGAGACGCAGAGGATAAAAAGAGAGGGGTATGAAATGTAAGTTCACACAGAGAGAGCTTCTGATGATGGTAACTGGAGATAGTATGCTGCAGTTTGAAGCTGTCTGTTCGGGAGTCACCTTGATTTTCTCCACTGCCTCCTCAATCCTCTCCACGATGGCAGAGTCTAGCACCTGTAGGTCACATGACGCCCTGCTGATGGAGCTTACTGGGTGACTTTTCAACCATGAAGTGATTTCTGCGACCTTCTCCGCCCTTTAGGGTGTCCATCAATATCAGAGATCATCAATAAATACACAATTAAATGGTAGTTTTGGTATTTCTTAAACATGGGCCCTTTTTAAACTTATTTTGGGGTCAAAATGACTAGTAGGTACTAGGGGTGGGGGTGGGGGGTCGATACAGCATAGTATCGCAATATTTTCTGTGGCAATATTGTATCGATACACGGAGGTCAAGTATCGATCTTTTATTATAAGAATTGTACTTGAGAATTTTAGTTTTTTTGGTACTAAAATAATAAAATCAGTTGCTTTTTCAGTCCACGAGAAAAATAGTTTTCTTTTGGGGACAAAATCTGAAGTTGAAAAAAAGGTAATAAATTGCAATATTATTAAGTATTGTGATAATATCGTATCGTGGGTCCTCTGGTGATTCCCACCCCTAGTAGGTACAAAAGGTTTATAAATCCATGCAGTAGATGTCGTGAGAGGCGAGTTTTTGCAGGAAGACCTATCAGTTGATAGAGTTCCTCTATGAAGTACACAACAAACTCCTCTCCCTCATTTCCGCCATCCTGTTTCCTGCAAAAACTCGCCTCTCACGAGATTTCAGAGCGAGAATTGTCCTTGAGCGAGACTTCAGGTTCCTGTTAAAAGCAAAGGGAGTCGTTCATAGGAATCCTTTCCATGACACCTGGTGTAACAGTTTGTCTGTGGCAAACAAAGAAGCACTTTGTGTTGACATAATTCTGACGGGCACATGTGCCGGCTGGAGCCTTTGAGTGTGCGGATTCCAAAACTTTTTGTATCTACTAGTCATTTCGACACCAAAATATGTGAAAATAGGGCCCCGGTTTAAAAATACCAAAATGATCCTTTATCTCAATTAATCCAGAAACATAATTATTTCAAACTGACTGCCGAAATCACAAGATATTAAATACTATCTATGTGTGTGTGTGTGTATGTTTTACCCATTCTGGTCAAATCCAGGCCAGATGTCATCTTCATAGAAAACATCATCATGGCTGTTTCTGGACACTAAGTCGAAGACCTCAGAAAATCTATCAAAGCATAAAAAAGATAATTTAAAATGAAAAGCCTGGTGGAAGATGAATACAGAGGGGGCAGCGCTCAAGTTCAAGGTTTTGTTTATTACCTGTCCAGGTATTCAGCAAGCAATTCCTCCACAGCAGCAGAGTAGAGCCACTCCTTTTCAGTTCTCTTTGTGTATCCAGGAACCTCCTCATTCTTCTTGTTGAACTTCAGGTTCAGGCCAACGTTAGCTTTTTGCTCCCCACAAGGACTGCAGACAATTAAGAGAAAAACATTGGTGTGGAGAAGGAGACAGTAGGAAAGATTCCGACCAGTGGAACAAACTAAATCTTTGAATATACTGTACTAATAATGTATGATAGTCATGAGAAAATGGCAAATTAACAAGGCGTGTTTTTAAAAAACCAACACGGTTTCAGGTTGGGATGAATGTAGCAATCTTTAATGTAGAATGGTCTCAACATCTTAACATGTTTTAAAATAAATATGGTATTTGTTAGCTTTGACCTCTGAAAGGTGACTAAACTTACTTCTTCTTAGAGCCTCTGCCAATGAAGATGCTTCCTGAGAAGCGTGAGACAAGGTAGCTGCTGATGCCGAGTCGAGATGCCAGAACGTATCCAGGACTGTACTTCACACAGTACTTCTACAAAATACAAACAGGCATACAGTACATATGTGAGACATACATGGCTCTGCATGGAAAGTGCTCTCATATGCAACCCTGTTTCTCAGTTAACACATTCACAAGTGTGTGTGTGTCTCTTACATGCTGGTTCTGGATTAAGGTCTCCAGCTGTGGTTCTTGCGGTACGCTGAAGACCACCCGTACCCGACCGTCTTTAATGACGTCACTAGAATCCTGCACCTGTTCAGTAATAAAAGAGATGGGTATTCAGGAGATGTTTCAAAAAGCCAAACAGCCAAAAATAATTAAAGAACCCTTGTGAAACATTGCTAAAAAAAAAGCGCTGTGATAGGAGGAGCTTTTAAAACATCATGTTGTGATGTCATTATAGGAGACAGAGCGCGCTTCCAAGCCCTTGTTTATAGATGGCAGTTACTCCAGCTTTCAGATGTTAAACAATATTGTTATTTAGAATATGTTGCTGGTCACATACCTCGCCCATGGCACCGTAGTAAGGGTGCCCCACCATGAAAACATTAGTTGCAGGAGGAAAGAGCTCATCTAAGCTTTTAAAACTGGTCAGAGATGAGTAAAAGGCCTTGATGTCCTGAGAAGATGAAGGGAAACGTGGAATATGAGGGTGGGAGGGAGAGAGCGAGGAAGTGAAACGAGATGAAGAGGTCCAATCAGTTAACAGGAAAACACTGCTCACATAATTAACAGACGCGTATCGTTGGCATTTGCAAGGTTTATTTTTAAGTTTAGACTGATCGTTTCTTGTATGCATGTACCTTAACCACCGTCTGGTAGGCGAAAGGGAGGACCTGCTTCGACCACTGTTTCTCTAGTTCCACTACCCCGTTGGCTTTGGGGACGTACTTCCTTCCAGTGAGCAACTGGCCGTACAAAACCACAGATGTCTCATTCACCACGATGCCTTTCCTCTTCATGAAACTGCAACGTAGAAATATTACTTTGAAAAAAGTAATCATAAAAATGGGCAATAAGACAGGAGAGGTTATGCTTCATATCAGAAGAGGCCTTACAATTGTGAATGCAGAACACAAATTATATTGAAAGTTAAAAGCTTCAAGTGTGCAATGTCACAACGGCTTGAAATGTCTCTTAACCACAAAGACAAAGGTAACATTATTACTATTGAAAGGTCCCATATGTTTGCTAAATGCATGTTTTTAATGCATTAAAAATGAATGTCTTTTTAACCTAAAAATGTGCCCCTGCTGGATCCCCAAACTACACAAAACAACATCCTCTCTTTTTCTCCGGCTCAGTCTATCTGTAAATGTGTGTGCAAACACTCCTTTTGAATTTGGCTGGACGAAGTCCTCTGCTGGACAGATCCCTCCATGACTTCATGAAGGGATGTCTAGCAAAGGACGCAGTAGACAGACCTTTCCACTGAACACAAACTAAATACACCTCTCTCAACCGTGCCCCCACCGTCAAACCTTCTATATCAACACAACACCAAGTGAACATTGAGGTTGTTCAGTTTGTCTTGAAGAAAGTGCTTTTACAGTTATAAAGTAAAGGTAAATATTTTCTGTTTTTCCCTCTTATGTCCTCTGGCTGCTCTGACTTAAGTATGTGATTTATGAAGTTTTGTGATGGATAAATACTCCTAACTGTAGCTGTTGTTGAAAATGAGCATAATACAGGACCTTTACAATATGTTTTAACACAGCTGTGTTTTCTCTATTTATTCCTAAAACAAAGTATCTCCTTTTGTTTGTCTTTGAGCCTTACTGTTCAGTGATTCCCTGGACATCCTTCACCCAATCCTTCTGCTCCTTCTCAGATAGAGAGGTTACTTTGGTGGGAGGGGGGAGTGGAGGGTCGATCATACACTCTTTGGAGACCAGGTGGTTCATCTAAACAAAAACTGCAGAACAGGTCGAAGTTTCATTTCCAACAGCTGATTCATGATTAGACTAAAGCTCTGTTATAGCAAAAGCAAAACAGACATGCATGCTACATTTACTGATTGTGGGAAAGGTTTTGCCATCTTATATTTTAAAGACACTTTGTGTAGAATTGGCACCCCCCCCCCCAGTGGTAGTACCTCAAATGATCTGCCTTCTCTGCATCAACAGAGTTATTATCACGGTGGTGTGTCTTTTTCCCCATCAACATAATCTTTTTATTTCAGCACTTACTGACTGATAAAATGCTTTCCATAAAATCACAGGGTCTCAAATATAAGCTATGACAATAACTTAATTTTACTTAATACACAGATCATTTTATGGTTAAAAAATATCCAAAGGACGCAAAACCTGCATGACTACAGAACGATGCAGCAGTAGTAACAATGTGACTCATCTGGAAATCAAAAACAAACTTCCATCAGATACACCATTATTGGCAAAGGCCCAGTGCTAATTCTTACTTGACTTCTCCATCTGAAACTGCAATGATGCGAGCTTCCTCTAGATGCGGCCAGTTGACAAACACAGACTTCCCCAGTACCTGTACAGCAACATCATCACATACCTAAAAAAAGAAAAAAACAAAACTACACAAGTGAGCGGAAATTTGAGATATATATATATAGAAATAAAAGTGTGCAACAGACATTAGCTAAGTCCATAGGGACTTGGCTTGTGAACCGGAAGGTCGCCGGTTTGAATCCAGCACAGCCCAGTCATATGCTCATATAGTGAGAAATAATTTTTAAAAAATTAGAATTTCCCTCAGTGGGATTAATAAAGTGTGTCTTCTACATCAAGCAAATTTTTTCGTGCTATAAGAATTCAAAGCAGGATAAAATGATTATGCACATTTCCTCACATTCAAAATTCTAGTAACTACTGACATTTACTTCTACTGCTGTCATTTAGGGGTGTTTAAATACAAGTAGGTTGATATGTATAAAATCGAGTAAAACTAATATTATTTTAGAGATCCTGTGACTTTTCTTGAGCCCCATCTAATGGAAGCTCACATCACTGCAGTGTTATATGGAGATACCATAGAATGTATATAAAAAGGGAGATACCAAGGAAGAATTAGTACCTGGCCTTTGCCAATGTAACAGCATAAATAAATGTATGCTATTATTAATTATTATAATAAAATAATGAATACCTTATATTCTGGAGAGATTAGTACAAACAAATAAAAGCTCACCGCCTCTCCTTCCCCGGCTGGGGAGGATCTCCAGTATTGTGTTCTCCCCTCTGCTGCTCTGCTGAAACACGACCACGCCACTCTTCTTCTTAAAAAACTAAAAGCAAGTGAGTCCATAAAAACAGAAAAGAGAGACAAAGACAGTGGGGTGAGCGAGACAAAAAGAGAGACCATAAAAAGTTGCGGCTTTCACTAAAGTTTCTAAACTTTTGAAGTATTCTATTTTCAAAAAGTCTTCAATAACACAAACAAGTTTTACTTCTGCAGACTGGGACAAATGTTTTGCATTTGCACTCTTTCAAGTGAGTGCTTCACATAACAGTTTAGGCTAAATACATCAGATCCTGTGTTGGGGCTTGGATCCTTACAATGTAAGCTAGGCATCCAAAACAAATATACTGTATATACTCCACACACACACACACATACACCTACCTTGTGTTTTATGTGCTGCAGTGTGGGGAAGCCACAGAAGTACAGCGCTGAGCGGTCGACGGGTCTACTGGCGTGGTCCAACGGTACATGCCAGGCATCCATAGGGATGTTTGCTTTCCTGTAACGCACAAATACAAATACAATCAATCTATCAACATCGGGCTGCATGTCAACTAAGTGGGTATAATGGCTGAAATGGTTGTCTTTGGTTCCATTTGTTTCTTAAAGCACGGACAAATAAATCTATTTCTTGACCAAGCCATGTGACAGTAAAACCATAACTAATGAAATGCAGCAAAAATCATTATAAGTTCCTCACTAACTTTCACTCTTTAAAAATTCTCAGCGTGTTTTCTTCAAGGAAATTGCAGCTTTCTTACAAACAGAATCCATCAGTAATATCTTTATGCCATTTAGCGTGTATCCTAGTGAATCCAGTGGACTTAAACAGTGATATAAAAGATCATTTGTGAAAGACAAATCAACTTGTTGCTAAATCATGTTAAATGTTAAATCAGTATCTGGCACCTACCTGACATGGCAGTGGATGATGTCAGGGAACAGGTGAGGCACAGTGGAGTTGTATGTGAAGTCTATTTCGTGGTCATACGAGTAGACTGCACACTCTGTGTGACAATTCCTGGCCTTCTCTTCTTTAGTCAGCTTGTGATTACAGGGCTCCATGGCCGCTAGTAAGCACCTCTGTTCAATAAATACACACATATACTGTTAATGCGTATACCTTTTCAACATAGTCGTGCCATTCATTTTCCTCAGTGTGTGTGTGTGTACCTCATCTATGAAGGGAATGAGAACCACAGCCTCCCATTCCTGCTGCTTGCCATTGAGGTCCGTTTTAAAGTCGAGGGGGTAGTACTCAATAATGGGAGAATTTTCACTCGTCATCAGGTGCTGAAACATCAATAACAATACGTCTGTCATGTAGACTAATTTGTGATACTTGTACCACATGGAATTCAAAGATTAGGTGATAGGCATGCGATTGGATGAAAGTGTGTTACCCTGTAAGCCTCAGGCAGCAGCTCCTTGCTAGCAGCGGGCAGGACTGCCAACAGCTGCTGGAAGGGCATGAAGGGTTTCCCAAGGTCAAAGGTCAGCTTCAACCCCGATATATTCCTGATGTCAGACAGGAAGGGAGCGTAGTGGTAGGGGTAGTACCTAGAGAGACATCCATACATCATTCAAAGACTTTTAAAAATTAACAAACTGAAGAGCACAGATGGAAGGGACATGAGAAAAGGAGGAAAAAAGTGTTCCTCAACTAAAAAGCAATGTTTTTTACATTGCTAGTTGTTTTTTTTGACTCAAAGGCATGGTTCTAAAAGCTTCACTAAAGCTGGGCTTGATGTACAGAAGATACCTATTCGAGAAATCACCTGATACTCCCTCATTTCTGAGAGAGGATTTAATAAATGATGATGAAGTCCCCAGGTTACTGGAGGGATAAGAAACAAAGAGTACAGAGTAATTCACATATGAGAAAGAAGTTCTCACCAGCTCCAGGACTGAACCCCGTGGTAATAGTAGTGGAGAATCCACTGAATACCTTCCACATAACACTTGGCCTGCTTGGCTAGGAACTCACTGCAAACGAGAGATTAAAAACACATTTTAGGGTTAAACTACTTTAAAAGCAGTAAATAATGTTTACAGAAAATTTTCACATACATGTTTGAAAAAACATTTTGTTCTCAACAAATTATACAATGTATAGTAAAGATTTTGAACTTTGAACTTTACCGTTTGTTGAGATCTGATGTGTGATTTAAGTGTTTCATTTTAATAAATTTTTTAGCAGTGCATATATAATAAACATATTGGGGAGCCCTACCTCCTGTAGTATTTTTCTCTATGCTTTGTATGTATGTGTGCGTGTGTCTATACACTTACTCAGATACCACATCCACCCCAATCTTGGTCATATAGTAGGTGCGCTTGTACTGTCTGAACTCTGTTTCAAACATATCGTCCTCCTCGTCCTCATCGTCTCCAACTGCTCCTTTTCCTTCTCCAACCACTCTTTCTGATGAGGTCAGAGCTGCCAGACAGAGGGCATTATCCTACACACACGTGACGAATTAAATTAAAACGTGACAAAGTTTGTTATTAATTGCAGGTAATCGGTACATGAAAAGAATGAATGAATGTTAAGTTGCTGCATCTCTGTTCGTGTGTGAGTGTATATACTGTATGTATATTATTTATTTATTTAAATATTTTGTTTGATGATGATCTAATAGCAAACCTCATTCTTCTTTGTGTCTTTGCTGGCAGCTTCCTTTTCTGCAGCCAATCCGGCCGCCTCATTCAGATACTTATTGCCAACTTTACTCTCAAACCACTTCAGGTCCACAAACACCTCACTAAAATGTTCCCGGTCAAACTGGAGGGAAGAAGAAAAAGAGAAAAGAATGAAAGTAATGAAAATGTACACAAATGTGACCCTAAAACCAAGGTACATACCAAACCGTGAATTTTGTCTACCGTCACACCCCTATTTTAGTGTTGTCTCACCTCAGCAAGCTTCTCCAGGTATTTCTCAAAGTTTCTGAGGTTTAGATGTCCGTTCTCATTCAGATAACCTGAGTTGGGAAAAAAAGGATTCAGGTCTGATTTTTCATGCAAATGAAATAAGCATCTCATATTTATATGTTAAAATGTGCAAACAATGTGACCGGCTGGACCAGAGCAAACAATACTTGAAACTAACAACACACTTGAGCATTAGTACATTATCTAGAATATGGGAAACTCAGCATCTTGCAAATGCTTGATATTTATATATGCAACATTTTGTCATAAAAGTAAACAATGTAGTACTGATTATGTGTGTGTGTCTCTCTCACCACCCAGGCTGGGAAGAACACTGATGTAGGTCTTGTACAGCAACGGCAAAGCGTCATGACTGATGTGAAGATGAGGGAGGTGAGGGATGAAATCGTTTCCTACAAGGAAGCCCATTAGAATCCAGTCGTCTATTATTCGCTCCAAGTCATATTCAGAACCAAGATGATTCTGAAAAACACAGATAAACATAAACAGAACACAGATTACATAGTGTATTTCACTTCCATATTCTAAGACACAAAAACGTTTGTTTGGAATTTGCATGATTAAGCTAATTGTGCTGTTCATTCCATATTATGTGTCTCACCCTGAGCTCAGAGAACTCATAGTCAATGTACTCCCTCATCAGAGACAAGTGAAGCAAGTGAAAAGTTGTCTCCTCTGGAGCTGTTATCCTGGAAGAAAAGAAAAAAGCATGGTTCACATAAGGAAAACAACTGACATGTAAATAAGTTTGGAAAAAACATAAAATAAACTACTATTCAAAAAAAAAAATCAGAAGGATGAGAACCTTTTTTGGGATTTCTTTCCTCCAAAGCGGACCTCCTCTCTGAGCAAGGAAAAGTTTGGCTCATGGCTGGTTAAACCCAACATTATCTAAAACACACAAAGAGTGAGACAGTGTGAGCATCCAAAGAGTGTTTGCGTAATAATGCACATCCTCATCGAAGTACTATGTGCACACAACCCCTACCAGGTCAGCATCCAGGCCATACAGGCAGTGTCGGGTGTTGGGGTCGTGATCCGGGTTGGTGTTTTCAGAGCGAATAAACTCCATGATCTTATGTTCTCCCTCGCCTGGGGTCTGTGAGGAAAAGAAACACACACACATAGTACAAGCAACATTGACTTTGGCTGAAACAGAATCCCAGTAGCTGAACAGTGGCATGGACACTGGTGCCAACAAGCTGCCACTAAAACTGCAGTGGCCATTTTCTTTAAAACAGCTGTTAACATACCTCATGACCAGACAGGTAGACTTTGACATTCTGCCATAGCTTGTCGGTGGAGAGCTTGTTGTGGACAAAATACTTGAGCTGCTCCTGAAGTCTTGCCATGAAGTCAGTGCCTGGGAGACGGATGTGTGATTAAAAAGGAGTTGCTGCCAATTTTCTCAGAACAGACACACCTGATATGTTAGTATTAAATATGTCAGTGCTGAAAACAATATAATTTTACTGCAACAGTTGCAGTAAATGAGAAAAATGCAGTTGCACCAAAGTTCCACAGAATAACCTCAACCCACACTGCCTAAATTTCACTATAGTGTCGGTCTCTAAATAGAGGAAGAGTACTGTGAACTTCCTTTCCCGCTAGCACAGAATGCGAAGATGGAACAGCAGTAAAAAGAAATGTGCCAATTACCACAATGACGCTGTCTTAGGGTGCTTTCACACCTAAACTATTTTGATCAGTTCATTCAAACTCTGGTGCCGGTTGCCTGTCTGATTTGGTTCATTTAAGTTGGTGTGAAAGCTGTCAATCAAACTCTGGTACAGACTAAACAACAGGTTCTCAGTTTGGGATTCTGTAACTGAAGTCAGGATATGTAGTACAGATTTTTCAATAACAATATAACAAATGATCAATAAATATTCAATAAATGTTTGATTTAATTCACTAAAATCATACACAAATTAGGATTTAATTTTTGTATTAAGATGTTTATTTTGTAGAGGAAAAGGGACTGGAAAAAGCTCTTACTTTAATTTTCCTCAGGCATATTTGTTGATGATATATACATATCATACATATAAGATGTTATCACAATTGTTTTGAATGTTCTACCTCAGATTTGTGAAGTTATCCACTGTTTGGCATCAAGTGTTGACAAAAAAAAATCAGCCTTTAAACTCAAAAGAAATAACGATTTGATTCTTATTGTGACAATTATCGATATCGAAGATATGAAACTTTTTATCGTGATAACACTTTTGGCCATATTGTCCAGCCCTAGTATAGCATGCATATAATCTGTATGTGAGATAACAAAACTGCACTGATTGTTACTGAAAGCAGGAAATAAGCACAACACACCTCTGATTTTCCTCTTGGGAAAAGCCGCATACTAAAAGGGTGACTGCTATACAGTTTGTTACCATGGTTAAGAAATTATCTTGGACAACTATATGCACTGCTTTTACCGGCCAGTTATAGGCAGTGTTGGGAGTAACGCAAAAGTAACACAATTACACTAATTTATTGCTTTTAGCTGTAACGGAGTAATATAACATTGCTAGCATTACTAAATAAAATACTGTAATATTATACCCGTTACAATCTCAGTAACGCGCATTACAACATATTTTTAACCGAAATTAAGAGGTATTTTGTTTATTTAATAATTCACCAACGCGAACCATTTCAACAGCAAAAAAACAAATCCATAAGTAAAAGAGTAACATTATTTCCTTGTGCTGGAATCCAATGGTCAAGACTGTAGGCAGGGTGCAAACTACAGGGGAGCTCAGCTCCTCTTAACAAGACGGTAGATCCCCTGATGTATCACGTCTAAATAGATTTCTATAAGCTATGTATATGACAGTAACTGGTAATCTATAATGTATTACATTTTGGAAATAACTTGCCCAACACTGGTTATAGGATCTCTTCCTTGAAAATCAACGATCAGCAGATAAACATCAATTCAGAAGCTAGTTTAGCTTCTGAATTGATGTTTAAGTACATATTTACTAACACAAATTCCTGTGGTTGGTCTGCGTTTTCACACCACGAATGATGTTCACCAACTTCCACATGGAAGTGGGTCAAGAGCGCCTTTAGACCGACGGCTTTCACACCAGCCAAAATGATCTAAACCAAACAAGCAAACCCACCACAGTTCATATGAAGCTCACTAAACAAATTAGGTGTAAAGGCACCCAGAATTTTAAAAAAAATGCAGAGCTTAAGTTAAGCAGGACTTGTTAGGACCGACTGATGTGTTTAGCATGACTGACTGCAACATGCTAAGTTGTTATGAGGTTTTCCACATGGTACCAGCAAGTTAACATGTGTGTGGCAACCAGGTAAGGACATGCTAAGTGTCAAACTGTGAAAAGATAAAAGAAACACTTATAATTATCAAACACTAGAAATTCAAAATTAATTCTGAAATTCAACATGATCAGGTTTTTAGATTTGGAAAGATCTTCCCATTAACTTGAAGGTTAGAATAGACTGATTTCTGTACCCTGAAATGAACAGGTATCTTTAATAGCTCTGCTAAAGCTACTTTTCATCATTTTTAATGATTTAGTGAGATGTTCCTTTGTGTAAAGACTAAGAGCATTCCTACCCGGAGTGATACAGTTGGAGTCGAAGCGAGCCTCTGTGGGAAGCACCTCTCCTTTATCCAAAGCTTTTTTTATCTTGTCCTCTGCTTCTTTGGCGGACCTAGACACGCAGACACCCACCCACACAGGCAGATATAAGAGAGAGCAGGTCAAACTCAGTCTCAGGCTGTTACCTTGCTTGTAGTCTTGTTTCTTCAGTCTTTACCAAAGCAAATATTGCATTTTAGTTCTAGTCTGTTCATTCTGCCTTATTAGGGAGTGCATGCAGGGGCCAGGTTTATAACCACAAACATCACTGCTAAACCACAGAATTATACCAGACATTGTATAAATATTTTTGCGAACAGAGTTGTCATCTTGACTCAATAACTGAAAGAGAATGGAGCATTATTTACTCTTGAGATTCAACATCATGGTGCAGACTTGTTCATAAAATTCCATTTCTTTATTTGGTCACCTCAAGAAAAGCTACTGCCACAACCTAAATTTAACAATCATGTTCTTACTGTCTTTGATATTCAGAGGAGAACCCAGATCAGTTGACCAGAATTGACCCATTCTGGGTATCACCCTATACACAAACATGTTTCCTTTCATCTTATATCCATCTCTACCTGAATCTCCGGCCTCTCTGCTGGTTCATTTTTGCCCTTGGTGCCACGCCATCCACCGCCATGAAGAAGACCTT
Source organism: Lepomis macrochirus (assembly GCA_024633595.2). Classification (NCBI taxonomy): domain Eukaryota; kingdom Metazoa; phylum Chordata; class Actinopteri; order Centrarchiformes; family Centrarchidae; genus Lepomis; species Lepomis macrochirus. The sequence continues at coordinate 9,665,745 of JALXJV020000012.1, read as the reverse complement.
GCGAGGCTTGATGATCCGGAAGAGCACCTCCAGGTAATGGAAGATGTCTGCAAAAATCTTTTCCTCAGAAATGCGAAAGTGGACATCCTCGTCATTTGGGTGGGAACACTGGTGGATAATCCCATTCATGTCCAGGTAGAGATTGTCAAATTCTGGAATCTGAAGAGAAAAAGAAATGCAATGGCATGAATGTATAATAAATTCTATATATTAAATATATCTTGCAATATTCCTGTGGCTAATTAGTCAAATCATTTGATATTCCTTGACTGTCTGGAATCCATATCTCAACAACAAAAACATTTTAACATATTTTGGTGTGTTGGGTGCAAGGAGGTATCCTTCACATGACAATTTTTGAGCAACAAGTTAAAGGATCAAATCATCTTCGTTAATCACCAAAAGCCTTCTAACGGGCTCATTCATCTTATCCAAAGAACCTCACAACTGTCTCCCATAACATTCACATCTACATGACATTTATTCATTTATCTGAAATCTAAGATGACATCCATGTTTAGTATAAGGGGGGGGGGCAATATAGATTGTTTGAAACGTTATTCAATGTTATCCAATATCTGATTGCATAAAACGTCGTTTTTTTTATTGACTTAACACGCATATCAAAAACTGTCTTACGCAATGAGGTGTGACACAACGTCCAGCTGATGAAACTGCTGCTCAAGCGCTGAAATACGACCTTACTAACACGGGGAACTAGGTCACTAATGTCAATTCCAGTAGCCCAAATAACTAAGTAATGTAACGTTAAGGTTAACAAAAAATGCTCCTCTTGATATCAACAAAGACTGACCACATAATCACTGCATTTTAAACAATTTCGCAAGTATTGTAAAGTACGGCGGCAGTAAGTTAGGTTAGCTGGCAACAATAACGTTAACCAGCAGCAGCCTCTATACATCTCTTGTTAATTTTACCTAGTTAGCTGACTGTGAGGGGTTTATTGTTGTTCAGAATGTTCTTGCCAAACAAAGACCTAAACTACCCAGTGTTAACACGTTTAAAGTTACTGAGTTATATACACTTTGACCTGTTAAACGTTAAAAGGTGTAACTTAGAAGACCAACATATCAAGCTACGTTAGTCTTGGAATTTGCTAAATAACGTTAAATAACGGAGACGAAAGTGTTTAGCCACAAGAAAGCTGTCCTGTCGTCGGGCAAAAACACCGGTAAATAAAGCTACGCGGACTAAAAGTTCAACGGCCCGCTTTGCTTAGCTCGCTGATAGCCGAGAGCCAGCTAAGCTAACGCTGCGTCTATCAGCGCCAGTGGATTGTGAAGCTAACGCTAATCACATCACTGGTTTCCTACCTGATGTTCCTTGACAACTTCACTGAGACAAGGATAGCGCTCTGAAATCCATCGGTAAAATTTTGGTACTCCCATTTTCACCTCGAAAGTCTCAACGTCTGGATCCAATTAAGTAGCAGTCAAAACTAGCTATGTTGGTGAAAAAAACACGGTCAAGGTTTAACGTTAACATGAAAACTTCAGTCCGGTTTTGTTTCCAACGGCCGCTACCTAGCTAGTTGTCCGTGGTCCGACTGTTAAAACCTTCCGTTGCCACTCTGGAAACAGTCGTTCCATGTTTTGTTTCCTATTGATCGTGTTTACTGTGGTTTACTCACACGCCTCCCTCTCTACAGTAGTCCAACTTTTCAACAGAAAATCATGAAATTCTAGGACAAAACCTTTACGTTATTCAGAAGTCATAACCATGGCATCACTGTATCATTGTTTTGAATAAGTAAACACTTAAACCTAATCAGTTGACTTAATAAATAGTTATTAAATCAATACAATATAATTTTGATTCACGTAAGAAACCTGATTTGGTATCTTATTTGCTTTTGGTTATTTTGTTAAAAGGCTCCCTGGGTGAGCTCTGAGGAGATCATGACCTGTTGGCCCCTTCCATAAGGACACAGTCCTGAGATTTCCTTTCCTTTTACTGGAACTCTAGGAACTAACTCCAGACATAATGTCCCTAGTAGGATATGTCTGAGCCTATGACAGACCGGTTTACCTCAGTAAGTTCAAAGCAAAATACGAAACAGGAGTGAAGGCAGATGGACTTTAAGGAGGATATCCTTCTGAGATCATGCATTCAGCAAGTTTTATATGTTGACTGTTTTTGTGTTAGGAGGAGCGCTTGAAGTGTGCCGGTACTCACAGGTATGCTGTACCAGCACTTCATACATTTCAGTCTTTGGCGTACCGGCACTTCTCCCAAGCTGCCGGTACTCTTGGCTGCCCTCTCCATATCAGGTTCTCTAGGCACTATGTGACTCACCTGTTTCTCGTTCTTGCCTGCCTGCTAATCTCTCTCCCCTGATCAGACTGGCCCAGTCATTTGTTAAAAATGTAATGAAAAATACCTTGCAAAGAGAAATGTAAAATAACAAATGTAACTGCCTTGTGAAAGGTTTATTTGCACAATAAGAAAACATGTAATGCAAATTAAATATAGAAGAAACAAATGTGCATTGTTCAAAAATGTAACTTAAGCTAAAAAAAGTTACTGATTACTGCATTATATTTTGTTATGTTGTTTTGTCCGTGTTAAATTTTATTTTTACCATAAGTTGGTGCAGAAAATGTCTTCAAAATGCTGTAATTTAGGAGTTTAATGCCTAAAAATCTTCCCACTCCTATATTTTACCATCAAATATTTAATCAAATTTGTGTTGAAATTTCTTCTCTTCTTGTTCTCGTGACCCAAATGTATTGTCACACCCCTAATCCGAGCCCTAATGTCTACTACTAAACTACTTTTCTACACAAAGTGACGCCCTTGTTGACTTGTGAGCTAATACACACACCAACACATGAGTACTGGCACCTATTTTTTTCCCATTACAAGCACTGGTAAAGAGTGTTTAAGGCTGTCATCTTAATAAGCATGTGGCTGCATGAACAAACAAACCAAGACGCCACTGTGTTGTAGGTATCAGTGATCAAACCGGTTAATTTTCAAGACATTTAAATGTAGATGCTTATCGACTAGCATATCTCTCACTCTAATTGTAAAGGCTCAGTTATAAGCTGCAGGAAAAGGATGTGAAATGATCAAATAAATCATTAATGATGAATTTCATTTTCAATTAAATTTTCAGATTTTGGTTTCTTGTTCACGATACTGTGCATGTTGGCTCAAACTGTCTTGGCTTCCTGGGACACTTTTTAATATCATTATTAGTAACACATGCTTTTCCTACTATGACAAGTCAAAATCATTCAACTCAAATCTGAGTAGAAGTCTATAGCCACAAAAACATGGAAAAAAGCTGTGTATGGTTTACAGTTTATATATACCATATAATATTTAAGTTTGGACACAACTCAAGTGTAACATGCTACAAATTATTAACATATCATAATCCTCAATTCATTTGGAAATGATTTGGAAGAGGTACTTTAAAAAATCAAATACTACTTAGGTCTACAATATATGGCAAATATGATAGTCATTAGTGGTACTTAACTGTCTCAATTTCTTTATTAATACACATTAATTAACGAATACCCGGTAAAACTAATGTAGACACAATCACAGGCAAATACAGATCTAAATACAGCCAATTCAAAGCCTTTACTGTGGGATACCTTAGAAGAAGTCATTTAGCTGTTCAAAATTTCTGTGAAACTTTATGTAATCTTTATCTGGCAATAACATTGAGTATCTCTATTGTGCGGTTGAGACCACTAATTGTTTGTTTTCAAGGCTTGGCATGACATTTCCTGAGTAACAGAGCCACAACGGAAGTACTTTGCAGTAATACATGAAGTGTAACAGCCACGGGGTAACACTGACATTGAGTGGCTCTCTGGTGTTTCAGCTTTTACAGATTTCTGGGAGATTGAAGATTCAAAAGCTAAACATTTCACACAAACTTATATGAGACTCATTACCAACAGAAAACACATAACTCAGTCATACAAGTTTAGTCAAGAGAATGCTTGAAATGCCAAAAATATGTAACAAAAATATGACCAAACATAACAATGTTGTTTCCAAATAATTTATTCAGTTATACAAATACAAAACACCTCTCTCACTCACTCTCACTATCATAAAATAGGTAGGTCTTGGCGGTGTTTACCAAACCCTCTCCATGTCAACGATCACCACTCCACAGAAACTGACAGCAGTTTGCCTGAAGTTACAATGCAGCTCAGTTCAGATGAGGTGTTTTAACCTACAGTATGTGATGAAAAATTCCATTGCTACATTAAGAGAACTATCTGATTCTGCGAGGTTCTCATTTTTCAACAAGCAACAAAACATAACAGCTCACATAACGTGGAAAAATAATCCAGTTTGATGTGCCATTGCAAGATCGATGCCTTAAGTTACATGAGAATCGCTGTGATCACATACAAACATGTAAAATCTCATTTTGCTCAGATATTAACAGAAATATAAGATGTTTATCAACGTTTCCATTATCCATTGGTCTTCCTTGATTTCTGTACACGACCTCACGTTGTTACGCTCTTAAGCCAGAAAAGGAACTGACGATACGCTTGACAGAATGAAATTCAAGTCATATTTATTAAAACTGATTTCTCTCAATCTCAAAAACACAAAAAAAAACTACACATAGAGGGGAAAACATAGGACAAATGATGAGGGGGGATTAAAAGCATCATGTGAAGACATAATTTTTGCATGTCATTTTGTCTTGTGCTTTGGCCTTTAAAAGGGAAAATGCATGACACTAGTAGCGTTTGGCTGAAGGTACCCTTGAGAGCAACAGCTTAATTTAAAAAAAAGATTTTGATTTGACCTAAAACCATAAAGATGTGTTCTATTGTAGCCGATATAACTGAAACAAAAATGCTTTCTAAAGTTTCTTGTTCCATTTGTGCCCAAGCTAGGTCCTCGGTTTTCTGCTGTAAAGTGACAGCACATCTTCGCCTGCTATACTGATGTACTGGTCCAAAGTCTTTACTGCTGTCTCTGTACTTTGTAGCTCACTGAAATAAGACAGCTTCAGTTCATTTCAGCTCTCCCCGTGCTGTCGAGAATCCTAGTTCAGCAGGCAGCCTGTGCTCTCCCCGCATTGGACAGATCCTCTACTTAAACAGAATTCTGATGGTGGTTCCATCACGCACTGGAGATATGGTGGTCCTTCAGACGAGCTCAAGTACCTGTGCGGACAGAAAATGCAGACCAGTTACGCCATCTGTAGCTCGCTGTCACCATCCAAGAGCTGAGACAATAAGATTAGCAGTCTTTGATAGTAAGGGTGTGACAACACACTTAGCTCACGAGACGAGCCAAGATTTTAACACTTTTGAGCATTAAACACTTAATTTCCTGCATTCAGGTGATTTTTTTGCACCAATTTATGTTTTTAATCCTGTAAAGGGAAACATAAATATTCGGCAGGTGACAATTCATAATGCAGTAAGGCATTCAGGCATTCTGTATTCCTTTCAGAAAATATATATTTTTTCCCACTCATCCCTCTGGGTCTCTAGCCATGCAGATCATTTTAATTTGATGTAGTGAGGTTGTGAATTTTTTGCCACTGAGATTCTGCCACCAATCTGTACAATGAAGGTAAGAGGCATCCAGAAACTGTTGTTTACATCCTGATTATTTTCTATGTATTCTGACAGAACAAATATATTAAAGCCTTTACATTTGGATTCTAAATGTGCCTTTGAATCATCCTAAAAGTTAGACCTGAACAGAATAATCGATTGACATAAAACATTCTGCTAATTCATTCAATGCTAGTTTCATCAGTTGACCAATTGATTCAGCTCTAACTAGGCATGATAGTGATACAGCCATCTGGCACCTGATGCACTGGGGCTCTGGTTTTATGTATATGTTTTAAAAACACAAACCTTGATTGTTCCTTGACTGTTTGCAGCAATCAGTACATTTGACTCCTGAAAAACAAAATCATCATTAATAAAACACAACATAGTGGTACTCATGGATATTTAATGACCTATTAGGACAACAATACGTGACGTAAAAATAGGACTCTAGCGTGTTAATAAACCAGCTGGTCTGACCTCCCTTATGGTAGAGCATATGTTAAATGAACAGCGACAGTATAATAATGAGGTGAACTCACTCCATCAGGCAGGGCTCTCCAGCAGACAGCACTGACAAACTCATTGGTGTCTTCTTCCTTCTTGTCCTTGTCCAGGACGCTCTTCACTGTGTCAAACTTGAATGTTAACAGTGTCTTGGAAAGTCCTTTGTAGTACAGGTACAGGGAGTTGTTTTCACTGCCTGTACAAGCACAAACACATAAAGGGCGGTGTTTGATTAGGATTATAATAACTGTTAAGCCCTAGGGGGGGGATCAGAAATAAAACTGCTGATGTTGTCCTACAATGGTGGGAGGGTGGTTTTGTTTGTTAGAACCAATGCTCACCACAGGCAACATAGTCTCCATTGGATGCCAGGCCCACAAAGTTCTTCTCATTGATGTGACCCTTGAAGGAGCGCAGGCAGTGAGGTTTATTGACGTTCCACAGCTTGAGCTGACTGTCTGTTGAGCTGCAATTAAAGGGTGTGAATACAATATGATTAAGTCAAGAACTGTACGGTATTTGGTGAAAATCAAACTAAAACTGCTTTTTCACTAATCTGTGGTAGAACAAACAATTGCCTGCCTGTAAATCTGACTTGTTTTGTGACATCAGTAAAGAAAACCACACTATTAGCTAGAAATCTGCATCAACCTACATATTTTTGTTAACACTGTAAACTAAAGAAGTTTGTATAGTGATAAAAAATATTATAAGCTTACAATGTCTATATATTTATCAGAGAGTGTGTTTGCAGAAGGAATACAATGGAATATTATTCATGAATTTCAGGACAGTATGGCTAAAAATAAGGTTAAACTGACTTACGCAGAAACTATTTCTTCTCCGTTGACAAACTTGGCGTAGGACACTGCTTTCCTGTGGCCTTTGAATACCATGATTGGCTGCTTAGTGTTGCGTAGGTCATAGTAGTGGACACAGTGGTCTGCAAGCAAAAAAAAAACAAAGATGGTATGCATTCAGATGGGAGGCATGAAAGAACATTCACGAAGAGGGGCCAAGGTCTGTCCCTTCTGTGTCAGTCATATCCAGGAACCACAAAGGCAGGCGGCCATGGTGAAATCATGGTGCAATGCATTTATTGACGTTTGTAAAAGTGTTTCTCCATCGGATCTGTTTTTGAATGAACACTATGCCTGTTGGCTTTTATTCTGGTGTCCAAGCTTTACTCTAGACAGTAAACCAACAACTCCAAGGTCAAGGAGAGGTTTCCTTTTCCAGGCTTAGTGGACTTGGACCTCAGAGACACCGTGAATGGGGTAAATAAGCCAGGGCAATTCACCGCTGGATGACACAGAGTTTCTGTGCTGCTATGTCAATCCAATGTTAGGTACTAAAAGATTGTTTCTGTGTATAAGAGAATATTTCTAATTCTTATTTCTCTTTTGGGAGAGTAATAAATTAAGTTTGTCTGGACCACCAGAGTCTGTGCGATTACAAAAGAAATTCAGTAGTCTGAGAAAAAAAAAAAACTGCAGCGGTGTGAGGTGTGTGCACCCTGTCAGAGTTCAACAATAATAACACACCACTGTGAGAGAAAAACAAGTGTCTTTGCATGCGATTTTGTAGGGAGACAAATTCTCATGTCTCATTTCTCCGTTTATGGACTTCTGACATTTTAAATAAACTGAACTGATTGCGAGACCTGCATAAACACTGTTAGGGATTTAATACAAAAGATGTAGGTAATATATAGGCTAGACATTGCTGCTACTTTTGAACATATCCAAATCTATTACAATAATTACATGTTTACATACATACAGTACATATGATTTTGTCCTCTACAACCATCATCTCTACAGGACAAAGACAACCTAAACCCAATCATGATCTTACCTGCGCAGCCAAAGGCCAGATGATATCTGGAGGTTGGACTGAATTTAACACAGCAGACATTGGCCTTGGCCTCGATGCTGGCCACTGAGTTGTCGAGATTGGTTGACCATAACTTCACTGAAACACAAAAACGGACGTGTGAACATTTTAACATGTGTAAAAGTACTGTAGGGTGTAACAGAAGCAGGAAAGGCAGATTGTGGTTTATGCCTGCAAGCCTGTTGGATAATAGTATTACCTTTAGCATCATCAGAACCAGAGGCTAACAGTTTGGGGTCCATCAGATTGAAGTCGACACTCCAACACCGTTTTTCATGTTCCTGAAAATAAAGTAGAGGAAACTTTAAAAGTTGTGACAAGACAAAATGCGGACAGTTTAAACCCAGTGATCCATGTAGTCAAACGTGCAACTGAACTGTACTGATAATTGCACTTAAAAATGAAAACTGACCCATTTTTTTGAGAAAGTGATGCTAAAGCCTCAGTTTCATACCTGGTAGACTTTAGATCTCTGGCCAGTGAACCCATCCCACAGGATGACAGTACCCTCATAATCACTGCTGGCCAGAAGGTTCTTGTGATAACTGCTCCAGCTGATACAGCTACAACAAGGAAGAATGGATTATTTTCACTTAAAGACTCAAGTTCACAACTGGTCACATTCTTAATAAGTGCTTCACTCGCTTTTTATTTAGAGTCAGGTCTTGGTTTTTAAGTATTTATAAATCTATGCCCTAGAAAGAGCATTTTATGAAACATGTTTTTCATTTATACAGACATGCTCAACACTGCAGCTCATGCCCCAGTAAAACAGGAATAAGTGTACATTATTTTTTTTACTTCTTAGATAGTACTAATATGGGCGGTAAAACATTTGGACATCACATAATGTCTGATGACTTCAGTCACTGTTTCTCACATGTCTCATAAAGAGATCAGAACCACTGCAAACACAGCATTGTAGGATCTGAAAGACACCTGCACATCGCAGCTCCTCTGGGAAGAAATGATTTCCCCTACCTGATTTTAGAATTGCAGGTCATTTCATTAACAGGGTAGTGGATGTCCACTGCATCCTGGATCACTGTGCCGTACTCAAACACCTTGATCTTCTTGGTAACACCAGCGATGGCAAAGTAGTCACAGTCACGGTCAAACTCAATACTGAAACATATGTGAGAATACAGTCGTTAGTGGGTCGAATAAGACAGAACTTTTCTGTGCCCACTACTCATTACAATGGATGGTAATGGCATTAATAGTATAGTATTATTATTATAAAATGCTAATAATTACACACCAGGCCTTCAAAGATCAATGCCAGAAAGTGTATAACACAAATATACAAGTTCCTCTGTGTACCTGGAGACAATACTGGAGCCATTATAGAGGTCACTGGCGTACGAGAGGGTGGCGAGCGGCCGCACAGAGTTGTAGCGGGTGAACTTAGACAGACACTCCATAAAATCATCCAGCTGGTTCAGATTCCTGCCTTCATCTGGACATAACAGACAAATATTATCAAAATACTGTTCCGAAGGAGCAATAGGGAAATAACCTTAAACAGTATGTTGTGGCGGGGAAAAGGAAAAATATAACCACACTTAATATTGACAGAGCTTCAGGTCACATTTTAACAGCAATTAATTCTCATCACATTAATATAACAACCAAAAATAAATTTTGTACTGTGTCTTCATTTTAATAAACAGTAACAGTGGGGCGAGGCGGACACCTGTGTCCTTCTTTCGTGCAACTGTTCTCTATATTCTCCAATCCACAGCGATAGACGCTTATCTGAATGCAGATGTTTCTAGACAAATTGCTGTTGTATTGTCAACAACAACTGTGAGAGAATGATGCCACACCGTTCTCTGCAGGATTTGCACCTGTGATGCGTGACATTTTGTTAGAGAAGTAGCACTGCTCCAGATCCTCAAAATGTGCAGTCAGCCTCTTCCTCCTTGACGCCAGAGTGCTGTTATACCAGGTCTGTCTCTTCCCCTGACAAAACGATAACGCAATCAAGTCAGCGCTAAAACTGCTGCATCTAAATCAAAAAAATATTATAAACGCTTTCGAATAAAGGATATGCAAATAATTACTTCTAACAACAAAGTGCTGAAAATAAGAGGATGGTTTTAAAAGCATTCAGTCAAACAGCATGCGTTTCTCTGACTTACCTGTGTTGTTCCACCAAATCCTGGAGGGTGGCTCTGAAAGTCTGGTGCCTCAATGATACTACTGCAGCTACTCAACACACAAATAAATACACATAAGGCACACTATACTGTAATACTATACTGTAATACTATTAGCCAAGCAGCTCCTTTATAAAACAGTTTCATCAGTAAGCACCATCTGTGTTCTGTTTTAGTAACAAAGAAGCTGAATGCGGTTGATTGTACCGTGGTGATCATGATGGATGATTGGCTGTAAATATAGTTTGTTAGAACACAGAGAACAGATGTACCTGGGTGCTGGTGAGGGAGCCTCAACATTAGGCACTGTGCACTCTGCCTCCATCATTGGAGAGTACAGCCCGCTCATTTCCTGGAAAAGTACACAGACATAACATATTTGTCTATCTCGAGCTCTGATGAGCGGCTCCAGTTGTTGCCATTTCATAATATAATATGATTTCACAATCCTGTGTACTGCTCATCTACCTTTCCATTTAGAAGATACTGTAAAGAGTTTGGCAACACGTGCAGGAGGGTGATAGGTTCTCTGTTACTTTACCTCAACACGCTTAATGTCCTCCTCAAGAAAGCTGAGCTCTTTTTGTAGTTGCTCTAGTTGCTGTCAACAAAGCCAGAAAAACAAATAAATATGCCTGCTTCTGGACATTTTTTAAAACTATTTCATGACATAATGTTTATTTATTTTTTTGTTTTTTTTTTAAACACACGTTCTATGTACTTTATTATTTTCACTTATTCTTGTAAAAGGCATTGTGTTCGCAACAGAGCAGGCTTTTACCTTCGTTCAGTAAGATTATAAAATATTGTGAGTATAAAAACAGTACCTCTCTCTTGTTTCTCCTGGCTTCTTTAAGGAACTCCATGAGGATCTGTCTTTGAGCTGCTTGGGATTCCTAGTGGACAGACAGACAGATATATGTACCATCAACTGCAAGTGAAGTCAAAGAATACCTTTGCTTATCTTCTAAAGACACAGTAAGATCATATTTTTTTTTAAACTAGTCATCAGTTGTTGTTGTACTTTGAGTATTTTTATAATAAATTTGTAATTAATCTGTAATTTAATTTACGACTAAGAATTATTTATTTCACGTATTATACTTCAAACATTTCCAGTTGCATCCATTACAGAGTAAAAACAAAAAGACACATGAAAAAGTCCTGATAAACTGTGTGAGAATGGAACAGAAGAAAGGAGCCAAGTGAACAGCTGCAGCAGAGAAGAAGCTGCTGGGCCACTCTGGAAAAGACGTTCTAAATATATACGGGCCCGCCCCAGCAATTTGTGAACAAGGTTGCATTTACCCTTAATTAACCACTGATTTAATGCACCACTCTGTGAGCAAGGCCCAAATCAAAACACACCCACAATGTTGCATGACTCACAGGTGCGATGAGCCTAGCTAATGCTCCTGGTGCATGCACCAACAGCGACTAAAATCACCTTGGAACTTGAGGTGTGGTGTGCACAAGTTTTCCACTGTTTTTGACTGTTGATCACGTCACAGTTGTGACCTCAAAGTGCTCATTCAGCTCAATATGTGAGGAGCACAGTAGGACAACAGACGTTGAGCAGACCAGTTTTATATTCCTATACATTGAAAATGAATGAGCAAAGAAGTTTAACATAGAGCAGATGGTGGAGAACTTTGAAGGGCATTCATACAGGTGAAAACAACAAACATACTGATGGCTGTAACTCAGATTCAATCATTATTAGGACATGTTTACCAACAGTACATTTTAACAGGCCAGCTTTATACTTTTATCCAAATAATTGTATTTCTCACTTTTAAAATTTAAAATTTTATTTTAAAAAGTTACAGTACTTTTGCTGGGATAAAATACCCTTTTACTCTCTGTCCCTGCTTCCAAACTAAGAGACTGCAAACCGCTCTGTTGTGAAGAAAAGAGTTATCAAAATGAGGGACAGATTATTAGGAGCAAGTATGTTTTTCAATTCAACTACAGGAAACAATGCCAAACCCAAGGGTTTATGGGTGTTGGAAGACGATTTTTGACAACTGTGGCAAGACGTTTCTCATGCTTCAAATGTCTCGCATAACAAAAAGAACCGAGAACAGGAAGTCAAGTCATATTTTGGGCCGATGCACTTATTTGGCCATTTCTTTATGCGGCCTGAACTAATACAAAACACCAGAGAAGGTAAGCCACAACATCCAGTGCAAATATTTCTGTGTTTGCTTATACGGCCCAATGTTTGACCAAACCCCATTAACAAAATTCAAAACACAGGATATGAACCTCACAAATTTATTTACAAGTTGTTTAACACTGTGATTAAGACTCTAAAACTAAAATGCAAGCTGTTTTGTATGTTTTTTCTGATGTTGGTAAAGGTTTCTTTACATCTGTAAATACATAAGTAATAAAAGGCATCGTCTACTACAATTCACATGTTCAAACAAACATCTGGAAAAACACCTACATTCCCTCAGAAAATGCGAATTTGATACATCCACCAAATGTAATATCTAAATGTAGATCTAACATTTCTTGTTCACAAGTGATAAATAAAATGAATGACCACAACGAACAGGCCAGATCAGATAAAAACCCAACTTATCCAGAGGCTAATGATTTGGCTTAGATAGGAACACACAGACAAAAATGTACCAAGAATATGTCCTGCGAAAGAAATAAAAGCAGCCAATTGGCTAGATGAACAATTCCATCAGCAAGATGAAGTGTATGACAAGGACAGCTCTGCCGAGACTGAGAAACAGACTGTTGTTATTTATGTTTGCTTACTCCAGATCATTTTGGTGCGCTGTGGATTTTACCATCCAAGAGGACACCGAAATAATCACACAGCCAAAGCCTGATGCCTTTTCAAATCTTGAGTGATAATTGTGTTTCTAAATGGAATATCATGGCTGACCATGTCGCCACTGTCCATGCCAGATATATTCTTTTGTTTCTGGTGCACCCACCTCAAGGCAGGTTCAGATTACAAGAGGTTTATGTTAACGTGAGTAGACTACAGGTACAAGCTGCACTCTTCTGAGCTGCTTGCAGGGCTGTGAGAATTTTATACCCGTTTGACAGCTGCAAAACATGTTTAGTTAAACCTCTGCTTATATATGCAACTACTCTCCAAACTGACTTGAGAAACAAATTAAAAGGAAAACAGAGGGTTTTTGAAATGGCAACCATGAAGAAAACAGGCTAGTGTAGCCTTAAGGTTTGAGGAACAACTATGAAGAAGGAAACATTCAGTGAAATGTGTCAAGAACTGCAAGCTAATGTGTAAATCTGTGTTAGAGTTACTTAAACACAGACAGGCCATCAGTTCGGGGTCTAGCTCTAGTGTGCTGAATGCATTTGTGTGTGTGAGTGAGGGAGAGACAAAATATAAGTAAATATAAGTAGAGAGACAGAGAGAAAGCTAAAAAGGTGTTCTGGAAGGGATTTCTTGACAATGAATAATGCACTGTTCCTTGCTAATCTTGTAGTGAATGTTTGCATGAAATTTCACCTCATGTGAGGCAAATCAATATTAAAGCTGGTTAGGATTTTAACACTCTGAGAGTGCTGATGTGACAGAACACAAGTCAACAGGATAGGCAGTGACTCCTACTTCTCTTTTCCTGTGGCTTGTTTCCATATTACATAGATTGTCAAAAACAAGAAAAAAACGAGATGTTCTAGGCTATTCTGACAGTGATGTGCATCAGGTTTTACTGCAAGTACTCAGACTGTGTGAAACACACATACCCTCTTCCACAAGGACCACATCAAGCTTGAATGAATAATGTCATTCATAGAAATTAATCTCTATAACAGCTGAGCTGAGGGAGCAGGTAGACAGTTTCAGGTTCTTGTGAATCAGCATCACAGAGAATCTGTCATGGACATCACACATCTATTTTAGTTAAGATAGCTCAGAAACAACAGTTTTCCTTAAACAGGTATAATGAGTAGGATTTTCCAAAGAATTTTTTTTTTAAAGTGTAAGGAATCATAAATAATAATCATGATTCAGTTCAGTCAGTTGACTTATGCAAAAAAAACTACCTCTACAATATTTACAATGGGTGATGTTCATTCAGATAATTTAAATATTATTAAAGGTGTGCCTTAAAGTCCAGTGTTGGGTCCAAAATTGTTTTCAGTTTACATTAAATTATATTGTCCCTCTTCCAAATCCTGTAAACTTCATCTTTATGCAGATGACACAGTTTTATATTGTACTACAACTTCTGCACAACCAGCCGTTTAATGCCTGTAATCTTCATTTGATCAATTTCAAGCAGCATATTAACCCACTGATTTCTAAGTTCAGAACAATCCTGGGTTCTCTGTACAGAAATAAAGAATTGCTTCAATATTTAAGAAGAAAAAAATGAATCAAAATTTTAATTTGTTTTACATTACGGGGACGTTATATATGTACTGTACTTTTATCTGCTTACTACTCTTATATTGATTTATTTTATTGTATCCTTTACTTTATTGCATACATTTTTTAAATTTTACTATTTATGCCATATTGTGTTTAATCTCTGTATTTAAGTTAACTTTTAGCTAACATGTATTGTTTTTAGCAGTTTTGTGTGCAAGAATTGTTTTACATCTCAACACATTGCAAAATTAGATATTTTGAGGTGAAGGTTGTATATTGAAAAGTAATAATGAAATAGTGAATACACAAGAGATATTGAAATATTGCACATGATGTTGAAAAAAAAAATTAGATTGAGCATTATACTGATATTATTGTTCTTAGCGACCAATGTTTCAGCTGTCTTTGATGGCCACTGGCAAAAAAAGACCTCATGTGGTGTTCTGTGGTTCACATCTGTGGTCTCAGTCTACAGCTGAAAGTGCTCTCGCATGACTCCAGTGTGGCACGCAGTGGATGAAAAGCAATGGCCACAATCCTGAGTAGTCTACCAATCATCCTCCTCTCTGACACCTCCACCAAAGACTCCATTTCCACTCCCAGGACAGAAGTGCTTTCCTGATTAGCTTAACGAGGCCATTTACATCGACTGCCTTCACCCTGCCCTCCTAGCAGACTGCAACATAGAAGATGATGCTAGCCACTGCAGAGTGATAAAGCACATGCAGTAGGGCTGAACGATTTTGGAAAATAATCTACAATTTATTTTTCAATTTTACCAATATTGCAATTTAATATGTGATTAATTATTAAGCTGTTTACCTTCTATATTATTCAAAAGGGACAAGCAATAAATCCATTTAAACTATGACCAACACAATATTAGATAGATTAAACATCCACCATACTTTCTTGAGGGTCAGGCCTGTGTTATGATGAAGGTAGGTGATGCATGAATTGTTATTATGAGCAGTGGTGGAGAAGAAGTATCAAATTTTAATATGAGAAAGATAATTTGAGAGTCAAGTCATGGCATTAAACAGGTAGACCTACCTACAGACAAGAAAAAACAAGTTCACCACAGTGTCATAGGCTTCAGTTAGCGCTCATACAAAACCCACAGATCAACCACCAGTAAATGAGTCCTTATCTCAGTTACAATCTCCTAGGCGTCTATCTCTCATCAGTTTGAGGTTCAATTCAAAAGTTGACGAACAAAAATAAAACCAAGTGACGCCCCCTGTGTTTAATAGACAAGCTTAGTAATTCTCAGAGGATGGCCCACGATTTCACCATCTACCGCCACCAAGTTACCCGTGGTTGGTGGCGGGTGCTACTTTCAATCCCTGTGTGAGACTAGATTTCTGTGGTGTCAGCTTCTGTCAAGCTTAAGGCCATTCTACAACAACAAGTCAAGGTACAGCGTAAAGTACAAAGTTGATGCTTCCTCTGCAGACTGGTATACACTCACGTGTCATGCGACCAGAGTGTAATCGCAGCCTTTGCGATTAGAAAATCTCATTTTATCATGTTGCGATAATATCGCAAATCCAATTAATTGTTCAGTCCCAACATGCAGCATGGTGAGCATTAGTGATATTAGTGAAGTGAGATGCCCGAGCAGAGCCCAAAGAATACTATACCCATCACTGCTGCAGCCTGTTCAAGAGATACAGAAGTATCTCTACAGAGATGACTACAGAGCAGATTCTTTCCTCAGGTAACAGACTCAACTCTCAACTCCACCTCATCCTTACCATGCCATAAATAATGTTTTTGTGTGTGTGAAGCATGAAGGTACAACCATGTAATCATAAATAAATGAAGCCTGAAGCATCTCCTCGCACAACAATGACAACATGATGGAAGGTGGAATTCCAATGTGTGCCAATGCTCATGCTTTCCTCTCTCAAACAGGACCACATTCACACGAACTGTTCTGTCCCTCTGAATTGAATCAAATTTTATCAGTAACTTTTTTTTAAGCTGCACCATTGCACACAGCAATGCAACATGTCAAGCTATACACTTTTATATACCGAGTGTTCTTGTCTCAAAATGAACAAACTACAAAACTGTAGCAGAAAAGGAGAAGTATGATGGAAGCACCAGACAGCAGAGCAAAATATTTATGAGCAACTACTAAAACACTTACATACTTATAAAAGCAATCATGCTCAGAAAACCATTATATGAAACTAATACCGGTGAAGGAACGAAACCAGTAGAGAGAATAAGGCCCAATTATTTATTAAGAACATGAAGTTATTGACATTTTTTAAATAGCTAAACAACTTAATTCAACACTTTTCAAAACTTTAAGACCTCTTGATACCCTGGATTCACTTTTCTGTCGATTTTTCAGTGTCACTTATTAGCATTAATCTGTCATAACCATGTGGTCGAACTTAACTCTTGAGCAAGGTTAACCCCCATCATTCTGTGTGAATCTTGCATTTGTTAAGTGACCCTTTATTTTATTTTACATCGAATTATGAAATAATGAGTCATCTGTGACTCATAATAATTTCAGAAATATTTTTAAATCATGGAATAAAAGCCCTCTGTGCATTTAAGCAGCCAAAATGCAAATGCAAAATGCAAGAAATGGTTGGCACCACAGAAATTTAAATGCATGTCAGATCAGCCTTAGACCCCTACTCACCGCCTCCAGCTGCTTTTTCTTCTGGACCAGGAGCTCCAGCATCAGATTGACATTTGCCAGGTCCAGGTTCTCCTGGTCAGGACTCAACACGTCCTGGAACACCTGCCACCGAGACCCATTCTGGGGGTCAGAGACACTGATTACTAACAGTGTTTTCAAACAATGCGAGACAGGAAAATAAGAGTGTGTGAATTTCACGGGATTCACAGAAAGAGCGAGGGAAAGAAAGACGGTATATTATGTCTATGTTGTACTTACAGGATGATCTAATTTTAGCCTCTTCTCCTCCGACCTTTGTTTCTGTTTAAGGATCAGTTCATTGACTAGAAAATGTGGAGAGGGGGTGGGGGGTTACTTAATTGTAACTTATATAACAAATATGTTAAAAAATATATAGATAACTGAGTAATTAGTAAAAGCAGAAAAGAATACAGAGCATCACCTTAGACAAAAACAAACCCTAATCTTCTGATTTATAAATACCTACCAAGAAAGTTTGGATAAAGCTGATCCACGTTATCGACAATATAGTTACATTTGGGACATCTGTTGCTGTCCTCCAGACTCTGGCGGATACACTTGAAACTGCGGGAAGGAGAAACAACTGAACGCTGTGGAAATAACTCACACTATAAGTCTCTCCTTCTGTCCTCATAGCAATCAAATTAAACCAAGCGGTGCTTAAATGTCTGCATGAAACCATGCCAAGCACAGACAAGTGTGGCTTCTCTATTCTCACGCTGCTCCTGTATATCTTTTTTAGTAAATGTTCTACCCTTTTGTTGCACTATTTTTTCTTTAAATGATTCCAGTAGGTCCATTGAAAACTTTCCAGTTTGAATTGGTAGTCACTATACCAGGTCATCCATGCCATATATTTCAGTACAAATCATCTAACAGATACTGTGAAGTTATTTGCAAGGGCTTTTATCAATGATTCAAAGACTGAGTTTGGTTTGTTTAAGTAGGAAACCAAAAGTTTGTTTTAAAAAGAAAGTTTTGTCTTCTTCTGTGCCTACCTGTAAGCATCATTAATAGACAAAATGTGCATGGTTAGTCGTTTTTGGCAAATGTCTTTTTTGACAGTTGACATAAATGTTTTTTTCTGACAAGCTCCTACATGAGATCCTACTTTATTGTAAACATTTTGCTCTGCTGGGCTTTTAAAATGCCCCTCTTCAACTCAAACAAACTTCAAATCATTTGCTGTCAAACAAACTTCTTCCACCGCCTCACCTGCGACTGAACACTTACCAAAAACTGTGCCCACACTTGGTCATGTGTGCCTCTTCTATCATTTCGAAGCAGATGGGACTGGAAAAGTAGACAGAAAGCCGTGTGAAGAGCATGACACATTTTAGCTTTCAAACTTCTAAAAAACTTTTCTTTTTTTTTTTTTAAATGGGTGGGGGTTCACTCCAGGAAAACTAACCAGACAAAATCGTTGCTTTTATCTTCGTATGAATTCAGGAGACCGTTGTACAGGGGTGTTTGATGGAGAGATTTCTTTCTGCTGCCTGGGGACGCAGAGGGTCTGCTCAGAGAAGCAAACCCGCCACGGGACGACGGCACGGCGGCCAAAGTTGGCACCGACGAGCCGCCCTCGCCGGGTACTGCCAGGGTCCGGGAGGGTACAACATTTCCAGAATTGTTACCATTGCTTGTTACGGCGTTGCTCCCACCGCCACCGTTTGTGTTGCCAGTGCCCCCTGTGCTGCTGCTACTTGTGCTGGGCACGGAATTCGCCCCACCAACGCTTTGCTGCGGCCGGTTGTTTGACATCATGCAAGGCCGACTAGAAACTCCCCAAAATCCGCTGCGTTGCTGTTCAAAGCATCCGGGCAGTGCTGCTATTTGGCTACTTTAGCAGGTTGGCTAACTAGCTGGCTTGCTTATATGCTAGCATCCTGGAAGAAAGCAACAGTGGCCAAACAGCCAGCGTATTTAAACGTGTCCGCTGGCTCCCCGCCTAACTTTTGTCACTGACGGCGTTTTAGAAAATCGCTGAAATATAAAGGAGAAAAGGGCACGGACATTGAAACGGAAACTAAAACAACCACAACTGCGTTGTCCAGGAGATTAGCCGGGTAGCTACTGTTAGCTACGAAGAGGAATCTCTTGAGTTTCCTCGATTACCCAGGTACCCGGGGTGCGCCCCTCATTGGACTACCGCCCCCTAGTGAGAAGGAGTTTAACTGCGCTGATGGAAGCACAACAGCTGTCAATTTGACTTTTATTATGAGTTTCTAAATCACCAAAACACCTGGCCAAATTCATTATTAAAATAAAATTAACAAGGACACAGCCTAGCACCCAGTGACCAGAAAATTACCCCCCTATTTATTGTTATCCAAAACAACGGGTGCTTTAATAAATCCTATCTTTGTGAAACTGAGAATTTGAGACGTGTTTATTCATGTCTGTGGCAGTTTATAGGCTGTAGTTTGTGATGTTTTTGTACTGGGTTCCATTATGTTGTGTGCCAGTTTTAGTAGGCTATTTCTTCTCGACAAATGATGATTAAGACATTTCCCAAAGTAATACCTTTCTAAATTAAACAGTACCATATAAACAATAATTTAAGTGTTGCTACATTTCCAATGTGATCTAATTCCTGAATGACCGTTTCTGTGTCCCTTCATTTCATTTTATTCTATTTTAATTTCCTCTCATGTTATTTATTCAAACTGTCAAATTGTCTACCTTGCTCAGTTAATTTTGTATGGATGTCATTATATTAATGTAATGTGCCTTTTTAGATGTTTAAGGTTCAATAACGGTGAAAAAAGTATTTTTTCCTTCTCCATTTTTGTAGCTTACCTGAATAATGACACTGGAAACAGCATGTGTGTCAGAATTCACACACCTCTAAGCTCTACTTATCATCTGCATCTGATAAGGATGACAAGTGAAAAAGCAAATAAATGGACATCTGTCTTGAGATTATTTTGTCACAAATAAAAAATCCAATACACCGAATCTGAGTCAACACACAAACATGTAGAACAGTAGTCAAAAATCATTAGGTATTGTGCATACTTTAATCTACAGTACATCATGTGTATAAAATCATTTTGCATTGCATGTGTCTCATTTTGCGATCACGCAGTGCAAAGGCTGGAATAATAGTTTTGGACTTAAACCAAATGTCTAGCCATGTTAAGTTTCTTTTCATTTTGCCATCTGCATTCTAAATAATTTCTTCTCATTACACCAAAACTCTTAGTTAACATGGGAAATACAACAACAGCAACAAAAAACTGCATAAAACTGTACTTTTGTCTAAACAAGATGTTACATTAAATGAAAGCAAATTACGGGTAACAAAAGGCCAATATGATTGCAGTCTCTCCTCATGTTTGTAATTTGTTTTCCAGATGATTTTGCCTTTACATAAAAAACAAGCAGGTAGGTCACATCCACAAAGTGTAGCCAGCGACCGAGCCAAGAAAAACAGTGTCATGTCATTCAAGCATCCACCTGCAGCTTTGCAAATAAAACCTAAGGAGCACTAACATATTCACGCTCACAGTTTATCCAGTCTGCTACTTGCTTTTCCATTTTTACCTCCACATGGGCAAATAAGGGGTCCTCCATGTAGTCACACACAACATGGATTTTCCCATGTTTTTGTTTGTGGAAGAAGTTTATATGTATCATTACGGAGCTCAGTTAGGATGTGTAATAAGGTTTTCACCAAGAGGAAAATTACTGGATACATCGAAATTAATTTCCCTGAAAAGGACCACCGCGTGCAGCAAAATGTCTTTCTCTGTCCTGCATAGGTCAGTCATGCTGGGTTCAATTTAACGTGTGATTTTAAAATATTTCTAAAATATGTTTTTACATTTTGACACTGCATGCAATTTCTTTAAATCTGACTTTACAGAGACAACATACATTACAGTTTAACCAAAAGAAAAAAAAGACAATAAAAGGATTAAAAGATGAGCATACAACATCAGACACAAAGATTAGTTTTAGCTCTTAATTTGGACACCTTAAAAACTCTACACATGCAAAAACTGACTCTGAGTAAAATATTTTAAGCCAAACACCTGCAGTACTGTATAAACACCATGTTGCATTTGTCCCCCTGAACCCCTCTCCCTCCCCTCTTTCCATTTTCTACCAGCGGTAGTGAAAAGCTTGCCTTCTTTCTTCCACCCCTTTTCTTTCATCCCTCCTCATTTGTCCCGCACATCAGCCTGGATTTTCTCCTATTGGGTCCCCCGTCTTTTGCATGAGGGACCAGGTTGTGTGTGTGTTCGGGAATGTGTGTGGTGGTGGCGGGGTGGAGCCGGTGGGTCAGCAGTGTTGGTGCGTTTGAGGTTAGTGAGTGGCAGAGAGGTAACAGAGAAAGAGTGAGTGACACGGAGAAAATAATGAGGGTGTGTGGAGAGAGTGAGTGACTGAGGAAAAGTGTGTGTGTGTGTGTGTGTGTGAAAGAGAAAGCGAGAGGGGAAGACAGAGAGTGGGCCTCAGGGTCAGTGGGGTCAAGACCGACAAGCTCAGATGAAGGATAATCTGTGGAGGTCCCTTACAGCGGGGGGTGAGGCCCCGGTGGAGCACGCCCATTCAGACTCTCCCATACACACTCTACCACACACTCCACACCCCTCTATCGCTCTCTCCCTCTCTTTCTCTTCTGTCTCTTCTCCTTCATCCTCCCTTTCCCTCTCTTTTTTGATGCTTTCTCTAAAGCCCACCCCTCCCATTTCTCTTTTTTCTTTTTTCCCCAACACAGTTGCAGCTGGATTTCAAAGGGCATTTTGCCAGCAGAAAAAGCTGAATGTTTAGCAGGCAGATCCCTCAGTCAGGCAGGCTGGGATTGTGGAATTCCTGCCTCCCACTCTTTAGGAACCGTTTTTGCCCCTTCGGGGGCCCCTGCCATAACTGCCAGCGGCCTCCTCCTCCATCTCCATCTCCAGCCTTGAGCCAGGGCCCTGTTTGCAAATTGAGCCTGACAAAAAATAGTGAGATCTGGGGGAAGAATAAAGGGGCAATGTTTCAGAAGGTGGGGTACAGCAACAGCTGTCTATGGAAACCACTCTTTTCTAAATGATGGCATAGAGGGAAAACAATGAGCAAGCATTGTGATTAGATGCACAAATTAATTTGTCTGCATGTCCTAAGCATAAACACAGTTGCATCAATCAATACTGCAAAATGTCGGACCCTTAAAAAAGTGGCAAAAACAAATGTCTACAAACAGCTGGCAGTATACTGTATCAATAAAGTTTCATAGAATTTTAAAGATCATTATAGATTTTGTTTGCAGGGTCTGGAAACATGTCAGTGAAGTACACCTGTCATTTGAGTTAGGAGGGCCTGTACAAGATGCCAAAAGCTATTTTTCCATTTGCAAAGTATTTTTGATGAGTGAAAATATTCATCCATATATGATAAGTTAAAAAACACACAGTTTGGCTTGAATATATACACAAGACAATGGCATTAAGGGGAAACAATATTTTTTTTTTACCACAAGGAAAAGGTGAATAATATTAGAATTGGTGCAAAGCACAGTGTTTGGTATTACTGAAGGTGGTGCTCTGCAGACTCACCTCTTTTGCTGTCTAAGCAGGAATGAAAGGAACATTTTAGCTGTTGCTGTGTGGCCATAAGTGACCATATACAGACAGATCGTTACTGATAGAAAATGTCTTATTTAATAAAAAACTGGATACAATATTAAGACCTTGGTGATTGTTAGTTTGACAACAAAAAAAAGTTTGTTCAGTGTGAGCATAATATAGATTATTGGGTTTTTGTGTGATTTGCCAATGATGTCATTCTGTTTATACAGCTAAATCAATAAAAAAGAAGAATAAAAAATGTGTGGATTGATTTTCACTTCCAGTTGTGCCATTCTTATATAATATCCCTATATATATTTCTCCTTACATGTCCCCTGTTTTTATTCCCCCCTCTCACCCGATGCTTCCTGTCCCTGTTTTTTCAGCCCTTGCTCGGTCCACACAAGCACAAGAGTTTGGCACAATGCAGGTAGCATATTTGGGTGATAAAAAGCTCACAAAAAGCCCTTTTCATGTGCGAGACAGATGTTGTGCCTGTCACTGTTGTACCACTGAAGAGAGCCAGAGCATGAGTGAGTGAGATAGATCAGTGGGAAAGAGAAAAAGAGAAATGAGGTGGAAGAGGGGAGAAGGAAGGAGGGGTAGCAAGGGAGAGATCAAACAAACTTATGTTACTGTAGCAGGAGCCCTCCACCCCCGTCTCAGCCACCTCCATCATTCATGCATTGCCAGGCTGACAGTACAGCCTCCTATTAAGACGACATTGACAGTGGTCTACAGTGTAACTACACAGTGTATAAAGCAACTATAAAGCAACTCCAACTTGACCCATAAAACAGTAAAATGCTGTTTACGCCAAATGCATTAAGTATAAATCATATAAATAATAAATAATCCAGTAATTTTCTACTTTTAATACTTACATAACTTACAATATTAAACGTACAATTGTCCTTTGCAACAATTTGCATGTGGTAGAGGAAGCCTTTAAATCTTTTAGCCTACTTAACTAAAAAGTACTGCAATAAAAAAATACTTAAAGTACCAAAGTAAAAGTAAAAGTACTCATTTATTTAGTAATTAATATTATTATTATTATTATTATTACTGATGCAGTCATGTGTCATGTGTGGCATTTTACTACTGGAATTCATTTTGACTTTTTTAAGGTCCTGTTTATTGATTAGTTTCTCTCTTAATTTGCAAAGTAACTGCTAACTAAAGCTGTCAAATAAATGTGGTGGAGGAAAAAGCACTCTCAAGTAGGCCGACATGTAACTGAATTGTTTTACATTCTGGTATTTGACTCAAGTAGAGGATCTGAATGATTCTTCCACCCCTGAGATGGATTACAGATAGAGGAGGGCAGCACAAGAAAAATAAATACATAAATACACTTTACAACCCCTTTCCTGTTGCCTCTCTGCATCAGAGGGATGCACAGCAGAGGACTGGGCAGGGGAATGAGGAGAGAAGAGGATTTCCCTTGTAAAACACGAGTGTGAGGCAAGGGAAGGACGCCCCCCACCTTCCACCACCTCCACCACACTTCTCCTACCGGTGATGTCAGGGCGGACAGGGGCTCCCTGATAAAAAAAAATCTTCTCGAGAGAATGAGAGAGAGAGAGGGAGAGAGAGAGAGAGAGAGAGGAGTGAATGGAGGAGGATATTACTACTACTGCATGGACCGGTGCAGAGGAGCAGCAAGTCACTCTGAAGCGCACACAGACGCACAACAAAACCAAGACGAGCTGACGCGCAGACGCGAACCATGATTTAACGGACTAATATTTTTATCCTCTCTCAGAAATCACAGGAAAGATTCTGCTCAACGCGTAGGATAGCTATTATATAGGGCTGGCACTTTGCACTGCAGTTCAATTTGCCTCTGGAGTGACTTTGTCTTTTTCTTTATTATTACTCTGATTCCACCTTGCAGCTGTATTTTGGAGCAGGACGCACTAAATGATGCCGCAATGGTCAGGTAAAAAGAAATTAAAGCCTTTGTGCAAAGTCACTGAGGAGTGAAATAATCTGATTTCACTTGATTTATCCGTGCAAATATTTTTTTTTCAAAAAACAAAAACAAAGGACACTTCATCAACATTTTCCTCAGTAATTATTTTTTTTTTCATATTTGAAATTAGCCTGGTGACTTTTTAAAAAAAAGTGTTTCTTTCTCTCATGGGCTTATTGAAAGGCAGACGGATATAGGCTAGTGGAAGTTTTTAAGCCTGTAAACAGAACCAAGTGCCAGAGGCAGTTTTACAGATAGATTACATGAATGGAAAGGAGGCAAAACGTTGCCTCTAAAGGTTCGCGCAAAGTGCAGGAGTGTGGAGACCCACTGCAGCTGCGCCAAGAAAGGATTTAGATGAACTCAGCTGTAGATCTGGTTGCTTTCTGTGATTCAAGAGTGCAAAACGTCTCCTTTATTCAAAATTAATCCTAAATATAGGCTAAACTAACCTCAATATTCAATGAGTTTATGTGGAAACCTTTGAATGGCATCCTCTTTATGAGTTTGGTCCTAGCAGAAGTGCACTGATTACAATTGATTAGGCTGCTCTCCAGTTTATCAATAGGTGAATTTTAAATTCCAAACCAGGCAGCCAAAACGACCATTTCTTTATTTCTGGATAAATGTTCGCAAATAAATTTGGTATAAGACCTCCTGCTGCTGACCTGGAAACCAGAGGCAGACTTTTAAAAGCCACACTCCCCCTTCCCTTTATCTTCATCAAAACCGCGCCAAATACCTTCTCTAACCTGAGAAAATGTTGTTAATCCGATTATTGGCTATCTTCCTCGTCCTCATCACAAACACGTTGCTGCTCAGCCCGGTTCGCTCCGATGCACTCAGCCGGCACAAACGCGCTATGGCCCGGCGGGCAGACCGTGAGCTCTCCAGGCTAGCAGGTGAACCCTGCACCGTCTCCGGCGTCTGGAAGTCCCGGCGACAACCCCGCTCCCTTTCCCCGTCCCAACACCGCCCTCCAGCGGCCCGTCCGAGGACGCACACGAGCCGGAGAGAGCTGTACACTTCTAAGAGCGCTGCTGCGGTTTGTGCAGGAGGGTGCAGGTTTGACACCGGGGAGCACCGGGTCACTCCGGCCGGGGAGAATAAGGGAGGCTGGGGCGACACAGACGATGTAGCAGTGGGGGCGGGGGACCAATATGTTACATCGCCTGCACGGTTCTATGAGAAACGCACCACAAATGACGGGGGAGACCCAAACTATGTCACACAGCTGGACGGGACGTCTTTGCATAAAGATGCCCGGCGAGACCGTCTCCTCCTCGGACCACGCGCGGTCCCCACGCGGCTCCCGCTCCAGGTTCACCCGCAACCTCGACGGGAAGTTTCCTTACGAGGACGAGGGCAACTCTAGTCGGGATAAAGTTTCCCCAGACAGCTCAACAGATTCCGGGGGACTCCAGGTCCTCTACGGACTGAAGCAGAAAGGTGGAGACCAGCAGTCGACCGGGACCGTGGAGGACGGTAGCGAGGACTATTCCGGGGAGGTGGAGGAGGCGGATCCGCCGGTGGGCAGCTCCTCTCCTTGGGGGAGCCCCCTGCCTAGGGTGCCCCTTTCCTGGATGACCGCCCTGTACTTCAGCGGGCGTCGGGAGCAGCTAAAGGTGAAGCCGGCTGCAGGGGTGGAGCTACCGAGGGCGAAGTTCAGCCTGGAGCTGTGGGTGAAGCCTGAGGGAGGACAGAGCAACCCCGCAGTCATAGCAGGTAGGTGAAAACAAATCATGTCTGCATCACTCATGTATACGGAATACTCATAGCTGGCATTTCACAAAAGTTTTCCCCTGAGGGCTGCCTGCCTCCTGGCCACACACTAAGTTGGTGTTAGATGCCACATTGCAGTAGTAGGGTAATACATTTATTTTTGCCAAACACTGGCCCAGTCTGTGAAGTTGAAGAGTCAACTTACTGGTCTCAAACTCTACTGTAGACTTTAGACTGTAGACTGTAGAGTGTATTTATGTGTGTCAGTATTTTATCATCCTTCAGTCTCTTTAATTGCAATAAGGCAGGTCAGTCCTCACATTCTTTGCTGTCTTGCTCTTCTGCTTGCCTGCAATTACTTGTTCTCTCCCACTCTGTTTAAGTAGCCTAGATTTCACTTTGATACACAAGCCTTATGGTGCTGTGTATGTTGCTGCAAATAGATTGTGACAGCTACACTATATCCCTAACATCAATTGAGTTAGCCCTTTAAACAGCACCCTCTTGTGCTGTGTGAAATTCACTTGGTAAATTTCCAAGAAAGAGATAAGGAATACATGGTGACATTGTTCTAATGACATTTAGTGCTGAAACAGTCAGAGGGTTTGAATTGATTGACATAAAAGTAATCATGTTTTTTGATAATAAATTAATCATTCAAGTTATTTCTCAAGTAAAATGACAAAAATCTCTTGTTGTAAAGTGTAAATTAAATATGTTTGCATTTCGGACTGTAGGGTGGACAGAACGAGGAATAGGAAGGTGTATCGAGCTCTGGGAAATTGTGATGGATATTTTCCTCTCTCATGAAACCCTGTTGAGAAATTGTAACAATGGTCAGCTAAACAGCATAGAGCTGGTATATCAAATACAAGACAGGTGCGCTTCTGAGTAGCTCCACACTAATATATTGGCTCATATTAGCTCATTACAGATACATCTGTGTATGTAATGTATTGGCCACTAAGCAACAAGAAATTGTAGTACAGAAATTCCAAAGTATGTTTGAGGTAATTTAGAAACAGTGTCACCAATTTGTCCATCAGAAAGCAACTGTAAATTTGTCAGCATGTGTATTGATCCCAATTAGAAACAATCTAAGGGATCTCTAGCAATATTGTTTCTAATGTTAATAAAATGGCATGTCCATATGGGCTCCAAAAGACACACACTGTGGTTATATAAGTTAGTACCTCCCATGCACACCTGGGGATGATAACTTATTCTCTGTAACTACCACTGGAATACCACTTTTGTGGTGCTCTGATTAAGGCTTGTTTGCCAAATTGTGTCAGCATAAGAAATAAAATGGTAAACCGAGGCTTTAGTATGGAGATTTTGTGTGTGTGTTTTCCCCCAGTTTATGATTCACGTTGGTATAATCCTTCAGTGACCATTTCCATTCACCAGGCATGAACGGCAATGAGTGGCATTTAGGTTTTTCTCAAATTTAAGCCTAATTATTTATACGTACATTATTTACAACCAAATGACCAAGTCACATCCAAAAAAACATAATTACCACAACAACAAAAAGCACATCCTCGTGGCTCGATCCCCCAACCTAACTAACCCTACCTCACCCTACCTCTTGACCATTGCATTTTTTAGGTTCGGGTTCCAGTCCTGCTGACAATACTAATAATTATAATGACTATAATGGGATAATAATACTGACAGTAATATGCAATTATAAGGAGTATGATGGGATAATGTTACTGACAAAGATAACGTGATAATGTTATGATGACAATGTTGTAGGATAATCATACTGGAGTGATGATGAATGTGATTATTATGATAAGGGTAAACACATTGATGGCTGTTAGTCATGATGATAATGGTTGATCACAATGGCCAAAGTAATGTTTGAAAGATTGTCATGATGAAGACGCTCTGATGAAGATGTCTAATTCTTTATTTTGTTGTATACAAAAATGCTACATAAATACTGGTGATTCTGTTATACGAGTTCTAAGGCTAAGCTGAGAATTTTCACGATAATCTGTATTGAATAATTTACTCGTTTATTATACACACACTCTAAATGAGAACATAACTGTTTAAAACTCCCAGGGTGTGTTTCATTTAGCTCCCTCCTCATACTTAGCTTTACTGTTTTCATTGATTCTAAGCAGGGACTGCAGACACGCTGAAGGCTTATGAAGCCTTCATTTAACCGGACTGAAGATCACTGTTTTTCCAACAAGCCGGTATCAAGGAGGTTACATTTGAAAATCTGCACGTTTGACTGAACAACACATACATCAAACAAATTGAAGAGGATAAAAGCGCTATGGTGCAGCACCACAGCTGTCCAGATAGTGAGAGAGACCACAAACTGTTACGTCCACTCACATTTACTCTGATCAAAGATCCGACTCCATTACTCAACTTTTTTCCCCTCATTGCTTCCTTATGTGAGGGCGGCATTTTGTGGCATAGGCCTTTCTCTTTGTAGTGTCCTGAAGGAATCTGACAAATACGGTGAAAAACAAACTCCTATTGTTTCTGCTAGACATGACATTGACATTGGTTTGACTTTTAATGGTCAGTGATGATCTTATAAATCTAGTTGTTTGTGCATTTCATCCTTTATTGTTATGTTACTTATGTGTTTAATGTGTGAATATTTAGAGTTCATGGTACACTGACACTGCACTCACTCTACATTTTCTTAGGTGCTGCATTATTATGGTATGCATAAAGTATTATAGTTATTTGACTGCATTTTAACAACATTTGTGGCAATACTAATCGGTTAAAGTACTGGTACTGAAAATAATGACCAATATTGGACAATGTACTGGTATGGTAAGAACACAATACAGTACAAGGTTAAAATAGCATGTTTAAACAAGTTAAAAGAGGGTCCCCATGTTCATGGGGCCACACATGCTGAGATAATAACAGCTTGGGTCTAAAAAAAAAGATTTGATTTTAAAAATTAGGCGATAAAGAAGTAAAAAAGTAAATTGTCTGACTTCCTTCCTTGTAACTGTAGAGCACCACGTCCCTCGCAGTGACAGGCCGACAGAGAATTATCACCCAGCTCTGCACTTCTCCTCAGCTCTACATAGCATTTTAGCATCTTTGAGCTCACTGATTTGGTTTCTGGCCCACAACTTAGCTGTTTTGGTTCACTCTCACGCCTCTCATCAACCTTGTTTCCACCTGCAGCGTACAGTCTTTTCAGCAAAGAAGCTCTGTTGCTGTACGCTACCTGCCCAGCATGAAATAGCAGACAAAGTTAGCAACTAGCTGGTGAACTTAGTGGAGCAGTTAGCTGCTAAAGAACCAGATATTTCCCTCAGGAGTTGGTGGAGTCCAAAACAGAGTTAAAGGAGAGTGAAAATTGCCAGAAACATGACGCCAAGTGAATGCTAATGCTGCTGCGTGTCTGCTGTGTAAATACCCAATTGTTTGCTTACATATTCACCAGAACAACTTTAGAAGGTGATATTGTGTCAGTGTTGTGTTTTCGGCTAATCCGGCTGCCCTCAAGTGGCCCAAACAAATGCAGCTTTAAAACATTAGTAGTTAATTGAATTCAGTATTGTAATTATGGTAAACAAGTTAGACCACGGCGGAGATGAATGGTAGCCTTGGATAACATGTATGATAGCTCATATGTCTCACAGCACAAATAGACCACATTTCCCATAAACCAGTGCAAAGAAAATGTTGTCATTTGTTTGGCAGTACTTTTTCACCATGACCATCTGCTTTTGCACGAGACACTGAAACTGTAGTCCAGTTCAAGTTTGATTCAAACAACATCCTCCTCCTGTTCTGTGCCGTTAAATATTGTACCTACAGCATAATGTACGCTGTAAAGCAATCTAGCAGATTTCCCAGGAAATTACCCAGTGATGCAGATTTGCTAATGCAGTAAAAGTAAAGGGTGACGTTTTGTCATCAAACGTATGAGTTGATGATTTATTGAGGATGAAGCACAATAAATGTTCAGCATTTCACGTGTTACTGTAGTTATGTATCGTTTACATTTGGTAGTACAGTACATACAGTGTTATCATATTCACTCTTCAAAGCCACAGCTTCCTAACCGCTCCTTTCTTAAATTGAATTAAATGCTTAACCATGAAACTGGCTCACCTCCTTGGGGATATTTTGCTACAATTGCCCACTTTACACACATATGCATGTAAGCATATACACACGCACACACACATATGGTGTTAAGGAGGGTGAAGGGGTTCCCTGACCCTTCCCTGTCCCAGTGTTAGACATCTGGGGAGCAGATGTGGATCTGTGTGTGTCTGTTGCAACAGCAGATGGAAACATCAGGGCCTTGCCTTGGCTGAGTGAAATACCTCCGTCCTTCTTCCCCTTTCTGTTCCCTCCCGCTGTCTCTGGCTCTGTCTGTACTCTCTTTCACTGTCTTACTCTCCCCTTTCTGTGTTTCTCCACCTCTCTCTGCCCGCTCTCTCCCTCTGTTGGTCTTTGTCCACAGGACTGCAATCACTTGGAAAGACTGCCTGTTTGTGTGTTTATTTATTCATTTTCCTGAGGGCAATGGCTATTTGTAAGTTTGCTGTCCTTTGACTCTGCGAGAGAATATTTGCATGTTTTTTCCACCAGTATTCTTTCCAAATCTTTCTCCCATTTCCCTTTTGCCATAGGTGTATTTGACAACTGCTCCCATTCCCTGAGTGAGAAGGGCTGGTCGGTGGGCATCCGCACTGTGGAACCTGGCAGCGCCAAAGACGCACGGTTCTACTTCACCCTTCGCACAGACCGAGCTCGAAAATCCACCACTGTTTATAGTCACCAGCGGTACCGAGCCAATGCCTGGACTCACCTGATGGCCACTTACAATGGCAACAACATGGCCCTGTACGTTGATGGAGCTAAGGTGTGTGGTTTTGTGGTCACTTCACTTTGAACTTGTTGATCGCTGAAACAGTGATAGTCCTCTGACAAAGCAATCCCAACTCAAGGTCCACTTACTAGTCTTTCCTGGGTTTTAAACTTTTAGTTTAAATTACATTTTTGGGTTGCATATCTGGTATTTGAACGTGAGCACCCATGAACAATTCATCATCAATGCATTATAAATTTCACATACAAGCAGTTGGATTTTTTTGTCTTTTGGCAAAGGACAGGACTCCTGATTAATGTATTGGCTATGATAGTAAGTTTCTCAGGTGACATTGCCCCATTATTAGCAGCTATAAAACATGGGAGACTTAATCCCAAACTAATTAAATTAGACCATCAAGCATTTATTATGTTCATAACATAATGAAATGAAAGGACATTTGTTTCTGCTCCGCCTCTCTTCTCGGCTGTCATTTGTCCCTTTCTTTTCCTCTCAGGTGGGAGAGAGCAGTCGCCAGTCCGGGAATCTCTATAGTGCCTTCATGAAGACATGCAGAACCCTCTTCCTCGGCAGAAACCAATCAGATCAAGGACACAGCTTCAGGGGCCAAATAGGGGGTGTGGTCTTGTGGTCATATGCCCGCTCTCATGAGGACCTGCTGAAGCGGCCACTTCAAATTGACAAAAGCGAGCCACTCTTGGCGATGTGGGCTGACTTCACCAATGTAATGGGCTATATTTCATTTCTACAGTTTCAGATGTTCAGTCATTTTATTAGGCTAAATATAAAGCTTTGAATATCAGAATTTCTTATTTCATTGTTAAATATTGAAATTGGATTGGAAAAAGTTTTAAAGTTGATTGAAATATTGTTGGATTTTGCTTCTAACTTTGAGGTGGAACAGCTATGGACTCCATACAGAGTTGGCCTCCATCCAAACATCATCACCACTCCTGTCCCTGAACAAGAGATTGTGTCCTCGTTCCTGCCACCACCTTGTGGCTTAACACCCTGCGACAACACCGACATCATCTTTGGCTACAACAGTAACTGGCAGCTCCGTACCCCAAAGCGAATCCGCTACCGTATCGTCAACCTCCTCGATGACGATGGTAAAAACCCCACCGTGTCTCAAGCCCAGATCCAGCTCCAGCACCGGGCTCTAACAGAGGCCTTCCGCCCTTACAACATCACCCTTGATGTGAGCGTGCACAATGTCAGAAACTCCAGCCTCCAACAGCGGTTTATCCTAAGCAACTGTCGAATTGGAAAAATTGGGAACCGCCAGTGTGACCCTGAGTGCGACCACCCAAGGACAGGCCATGATGGAGGGGACTGCCTGAGACTGGGGCCCTGCTACAACTGGAAGAGACAGGATGGAGTTTGTAACATGGAGTGCAACAGTATACACTATGACTACGATGATGGAGACTGCTGCGACCCGGAGGTCACTGATGTCCTCAAGACCTGCTTCGATCCTGAGTCCCCTGACAGGTGAGGTTAAAAGTCATTCTCACCACTCGGCTGCTCTGAGTTTCTCTATTTGGCTGGACGTCAGCAAAAGGGGCGGGGCAGCCCAGAGATGGCACAGAGACAGTACAATACCTGATGTTCACCTTGACGGAATGAATCTGAAAAACAACATCAAACCTACTGCTGAGAGAAGCTGAGATGATGGTTAAGAAATGTACAGAGTGGGGTCATAGAAAACAAGAGACGTCCCACAAATAGAAAAGAATGAAAGAGCAGGGGGAGTTAAAAGATCATTTGAATAGTAATAATTATTAATAGAATAAGTTCTCTTTGAAATTCAACATCAAGATATAAGTGGAAAATTGTGTTCTTGCAGCTGCATTTACAAAAAAAAAATTGACTCATAGGTAGCTTAACTATGTCATGTGATATTCTACTTCAGAACAAATATTACTGGGACCACTACAGAAAATTGAAGATGAAGATTTAATATCTAGGAATTCACATTATAGACACTATCACTGACCATCTGTGTAACAATTTGACCAGAATGTAGCACACTGACTATATAAGGTCCAGCCGTATAGTAGCTTTTGACGTCGTCTTGTTAACAGAAATACTGCACTGTCAAGTTTACTCACAAATTATTTCCATTTCCTCTAAAGTGTAGTTTTTTAAATTGCTGTTAAGAGACTGTGAATGAAGATGGAACCAGTGGAAGACGTTTAATGTGACATGTGCAGGAAGTGTTAAGTTTCAGTAGCAGTAATTTAGCTTGTGATCTCAAATCATGGATAATAAAAGTTGAGTTGCATTTATCAGAGGGTAAATTATAAACAAAGGTCTAGTTCTCTTTTCTCTTGAGATAAGTAATAATAATATCACTTTTCAGAGTATTCAAATACACAATAAATAAGGGACTTAATCCTCTATTTGAGATTTATGGCAATTTATGGTCATCCAAATTGTAGTTATTATTATATTATATATTGCAATGTCAACGGTGAAATTAAAACATGAATGAAAAAGACACAGTATTATTATTATAGTAAATTGCTTTCACTAGGAGGTTGTCACAAACATTTTATTAACTATATACTGTAAAGTGGATATCCTGATCAATTTATATGAAGACAGGAGGAAAATGTAAAAGGCTACATGGTAGGAGAGCACAGCAGAGAAAGCACCGGGGGGATAAATATTTCAGTCAATGAGGGCAACATGTTTTTCCAGAGGCAAGAAGTCTCCGAGCATAAATGGCCACTAATAAGACTAGTTCTCCCCATGAGGTGAATATCTGCCTTAGCACGCTGCAGTGCTTCGGCAGGGCTGTGTAGCGAACAGCTCAACATGCTCCATGTACAAATTGGTACTCTCACTTTCCCCAGTGGTTTTAGAGAGAGCTCTGAGAAGCAGGGATGGTGGGTTAAGAGGCCAAAGTACACACTTATTTTTACTAAACAACTCGAGCGGCAGCCCGCTGCCTTCCATTTGGTCTGACAGACAGGCTCATGCAGAGTTCCAAATAGCTTGCATGAAGTCTCGCCATGAAGTCGTCGGCCCAGGTTCTTAAAGACCTGATCCTTAATCCAAATATAAACCACAAGCTTTACACTGGGCCACTGGGAAACATGGGAACTGCAGCTATTTTTTAAAGTGAAAGATTTAGCGCTTGATGTCTGGAATAGGCGGAGTGTGACGGCTTAACACAGGGATGTATTAATGTTTTTTAAACCAGAAGAATAGCTATTTTTTCCATTTATATTTAGGTCAAATGAACCTCTCTTTACCAATTTGCAAGATTTGTTATTACAACTCCTTGTTCCAAGTCCCAACCTTATAACTAAAGCAAAGATACAAAATTTCCATCTTCAGATCTCTTAAAA
Organism: Lepomis macrochirus; assembly: GCA_024633595.2. Lineage (NCBI taxonomy): Eukaryota > Metazoa > Chordata > Actinopteri > Centrarchiformes > Centrarchidae > Lepomis > Lepomis macrochirus. Next base: position 9,631,086 of record JALXJV020000012.1, on the reverse strand, counting down.
GTCTCAATTGGTGTATATAATAATGTACTGTGTTTCTATGATTTAAAACGTTTTCAGATTAAGAGCTAGCTTAATAAAAAGGTGCACTATGTATTAATTTAATCATTGACACCATACACATGTATGGCTTCTTTTGGAATAAAATAAAAAAAATAATGTAGAATATGAATTTGACTTTTCATAGTCTAGGTTGCAAATACAATGGTAAAATGCGGTTGATTCAAAATAACAAAGCACAATGACTTTGGCATTTTATTAAAGACAAACTCCTGATTCCATCCATCCATCATCAACCACTTATCCTGCACACAGGGTCGCGGGTGGCTGGAGCCTATCCCAGCTGACTTTGGGAGAAAGGCGGGGTACACCCTGGACAGGTCGCCAGTCCATCGCATAGGCCACACATAGACAGACAACCACTCACACTCACACCTAAGGACAATTTGGGAAACACCAATTAATCTAGCCTGCATGTCTTTGGATGGTGGGAGGAACTCCTGATTCCTCTAGTTTCAAATTGTGTTTATTATTAACAAACAAGAAAATGAAGGAAACGCTGTGCTAACAAGCATAAAAAGGGTATGAGAAGGCTTACAACATACTGTGAATGATGGACTATAATTAAAGGACAGATAAACCTCGATATATGCTTATGCGTTACCATTGGCAGGGTAAACGTTTATTTGACAGGAGGAAAATACTGTTCAATGAATACATGATAAAATAAGTTACAGAAGGTTATCGATATTTTTGTACTGACCAATTAGAAGCTCGTGCCAATGTAGGTGATTCTACTGATAACTACATTTTCCAGAGTTTGTTGCTTCTTCACTTTCCCTACAAAAGAAGGCGCCCTTGAGCAAGGCACTTAATATGACATGATTTGTGTGTAGCCAGCACACAAAGACAAGGTGAACTGGACAGCTCCAACAGTAGGAGACCGTCTACTGTGCAGATCTCGGGTGTGAATTTGTGCAGCTGTGTGAATATGAAACATGTTGCTAAAAAAAGAACATGTTGCTTGGTTGACTCTCCCTGGAAGACGCAGGTAAAGTTAGGTAAAAACTTTTTTTTAAAAGTTGGCTTGCGTGTGGTCTCATTGCTTGGCCATATGCAGGAGGTTCTTTAAGTGTGTCATGAGTAAATGTTAATTTATGTTGCTCTGTCGTGAGCCTGGTGGGGTAGACACTGTGAGGCAGACAGGAAAAAATATGGTTTGGTAGTTGTTATGGTCAGATGTTCCCTCTTCTCAGTTTGAGTTCTCTACCCCGCAGAGAGGAGATGGACACTAATGAAAAAGTTGGACAGCAGACAGCCCTCTGCTCTGTTGTTTTGCACAAACAGGGGTCTGGTCCTTTGGCCTCAATTATATAAAATGCTCAGTGATTTATTTTAGATTTCCTTTGATGGTTATTGCAAAGCATATCCCAAATGATATCAACCATACTTACCTGATAATTGGAATCTGTTTTAGTGTGGTATATGAGAGTGAATTGGAGACATCAATCTACGTCTTTAAATATAATGTCTTGGTGTTGATGTGAGCACGCTTTTTCAAATCACGGCTCTGGATTTGATTTGGTTTTGTGCAGAATATGTATGAGAGACTTTCATAAATAGGGCCTCCGATGTTCGGATTTTGAAAGTAAAACTCAAAAGTCACAGTATGTGCGCACTTCTACCCAATGATGTAACGCCTGCCAGAGTTCCTGTCTATAAAGCCCCTGACCCTCCACTAAAAACAACATGAACAGCCAATACACAGGAGACCAGAGTGTCGTAAAAACTGGGCACAGAGGACTAACAGAAGTGTAGGTCTTCTGGAAAGGTCCTGACCCCAGCTTGTTGAAATTGCTTATGTGTGTGAGTGCTTCGACATGCTGGCATGCATGTGTGTCCTGGATCCCAACTTGCAACTTGCTCAGACATAGAAAGAATTAATGTCAGGATGACATTTTGCTGGCATTTGTGGAGCACAGAACTTTTTTTTATGTTTGGGATCTGGGTTTTGATATCCCCAAAGCTCTTCAGCTCTTGGCCAGGTATTCAGATTGTGCGACCCTATATGTGTGCAGCTGCTGCTGGCCAATCCAGGACCAGAGGGTTTTTCAGCCAGCTGCTGTCACGACACAAATTTGTTGTTGAAAGCCAGTTCTAGAGCAATGGCCAGGTACACCGGAGATTCTGGCATTACAATAAAGAAAAGGGAGCGGGGAGCGGGAAGGGGAAATACGGACAGAGAGAGAGAGGCAAGGGTGGAGAGGGAGTGATGGGGTGGTGGGGGACATCATGTCCATTTATGCTGAGACACATGTTCAGGATTGGCTAGCTTTTGTTTGGTTAATACATCCTGGACAGTGCACTGACAGTGTGCAAAGAGCGCCAGGTAACTCCCCTGGAAGTACAGTCCTTTTCCAACCATGATGCTTTACATGCACGTGGATCTCAAGTTTTATTCTGGTCAAATTTTATTGTGGTCATGTTTTATTCACTAATAAAAACATAGCTGCAGTGTTTCCCAGAACAGTGAAAGGAGCTCTACATCTGAATGAGATCGTTGATTCACTTCTGTCTCAGATTTGATCTACCGATGTTGCCAGCCTTATGCTTTCTATGCTAGTGAGCCACAGCATGTACGCTTGCAAGGCCAAAATATTATAACTGACCCTTCGCTAAACTCAACTCCCTTAGTTACTGTCGTTATGCCTGTCTAGCTTTCTGTTGGGATGGCCGTGGTACATTTATCATCATAGACCTTAGTCGTTTTTGAAACAACAGATTTTTCATTTCATACAAAAGCCAAATAGCCAAAAGCAGCTTCTCAAATCCTACTGATTTTGCCAGCTGATTTTTATAGTTTTAATGTTTTGCCTCGCTTTAAAACGTGAACTCAGTTAAAAAGTATTAAATATGATGAACATACATAAATATGAACATACAGTATACATATGAATATAATAATAAGAACAAAAATAGCTTTATTTGTATAACACTTTTCAATGCAGTTAACACAATGCTTTACGAGAATTGGCATTATACATGAGTTTACAGCAATCAATATATGAAACCTAAACAAGGCAATATACAAATACAAATGTGTCTTAAGAAGCAAGATAAAACTAGGGACAGACTCTAAGATTCTGATCTCCTCTGGTAAATCGTTCCAGAGTGTGGGCCCCTGACAGCTAAGGCCCTGTCTCCTTTTTTTCCCTAGATCTAGGAATGGTTAACAATGCCCTACCAGAGGGTCTCAGTCTGTGTCCCAGGCTCATAGGGGGATAAAAGCTCAGAGATAAAGGAAGGTGGCAGCCCATGCCTGGCCTTAAAAGTAATTAAAATAATTTCGAAATCAATCCTTAAAGAAACAGGCAGCCAGTGCAAGGATGCTAAAACTGTGGTGATATGGTCACATTTGTTTGCAGCAAGTTAAAAGTTGAACTGCAACATTTTGGACTGATTGTAAGCGATGAAGTTATTTCTGACTGAGACAGGTATATAGGGAGTTAATAGTCGTTTAATAGTCGAGGCGGAAGGAGATGAGTTTCTCCAGATCTGTTGCTGAAATAATGTGGCTATATTTCCCAAATGATAAAAAGAATAACTGACTAACTTTTAACAACATGGGGTTCAAAACCCAAGCCCTGGTCAAAAAACACCCTAATATTTCTGGCTGAGGGATTAGCATAAGTTGTTAGTTCTCCTAGATTTGCCGTGACCTGAATTCTGGTATTAAACAGAACCTGAATACTTGAACAGTGCTTGAATTCTGACCAAGTAATATGACATCACATTCCTCACATTTGTGTAAATATTTGATTATCTTTTCATGTGACAACACTGAATAAATGACACTTGGCTACAATCTAAAGTAGTGAGTGTACGGCTTGTATAATAGTGTAAATTTACTTTCAAAATAACACATCACACAACCATTAATGGCTAAACCGCTGACAACAAAAGTGAGGACACCCCTAAGTGAAAATGTCCAAATTGGGCCCAAAGTGTCAATATTTTGTGTGGCCAACATTATTTTCCAGCACTGTCTTAACCCTGTTGGGCATGGAGTTCACCAGAGCTTCACAGCTTGCCACTGGAGTCCCCTTCCACGCCTCCATGACGACATCACGGAGCTGCTGGATGTTAGAGACCTTGCGCTCCTCCACCTTCGGTTTGAGGATGCCACACAGATGCTCAATAGGGTTTAGGTCTGGAGACGTGCTTGGCCACTCCATCACATTTACCCTCAACTTCTTTAACAAGGCAGTGGTCGTATTGGTGGTGTGCTTGGGGTTGTTATCATGTTGGAATACTGCCCTGCGGCCCAGTCTCCGAAGGGAGGGGATCATGCTCTGCTTCAGTATGTCACTGTACATGTTGGCATTCATGGTTCCATTGGTTCCCTCAATTAACTGTAGCTCCCTGTGCAGCACTCATGCAGCACTCATGCAGCCCCAGACCATGACACTCCCACCACCATGCTTGATTGCAGGCAAGACAGACTTGTGCTCCTCACCTAGTTGCCACCACACACGCTTGATACCATCTGAACCAAATAAGTTTATCTTGGTCGCATTAGACAACAGGACATGGTTCCAGTAATCCACGTCCTTAGTCTGTTTGTCTTCAGCAAACTATTTGCGGGCTTTCTTTCTTGAGCATCATCTTTAGAAAAGGCTTCCTTCTGGGACGACAGCCATGCAGACCAATTTGATGCAGTGTGCGCCGTATGGTCTGAGCCCTGACTGGCTGAATCCCCACCCCTTCAACCTCTGCAGCAATGCTGGCAGCACACATACGTCTATTTCCCAAAGACCGCTGGACTTCTGGATATGATGCTGAGCATTCTTTGGTTGACCATGGTGAGGCCTGTTCAAAGTGGACAGGTCAGTTTCAGGGTCTTGGTAATCTTCTTATAGCCTAGGCCATCTTTATGTGGAGCAGCAATTATTTTTTTTCAGATCCTCAGAGAGTTTTTTGCCATGATGTGCCATGATGTTGAACTTCTCTGATACAGAGATTAGATACAGAGTATCACTCTTACTACACTCACAGCACACTGCTTAAACTTACTTACTGAGAAATCTTTACAGTCCTGCAATGCCTAGTTACGGTTGCTAAGCTAGAATTGGACAGTTGCTGTTAAGGGGAGGGGTTTGGTGTTGACCCGGCTGGCACATGCCTCTCCAAATTTAAAACTCTGTTGCATGCAACGCGACTACTTTGTTGTGGGTGAGTGGTTCTCGGTATGTGCTGGCTCCTGCACTGAAGTACTCTGTGCTCATGCAATGAAAGTAACTTTTAATATATTACCTAAGTGCTGGTGTCTTCTCCTAGCACTGTATTCATCAAGACCTGTGGAGCAACTGTTTGGATTGAAGTTGCTGCGTATTTACTTTATTTCAGCACGTAACATTGTACAAAAGCGAGTGAGGTGCTCAGTAAAATATATTTTGTGGTTCACTGCCGTTGGTGTGTGTCTTCTGATTCTTGAAGGCTCAAAGTAGCAAACTTGTCAACAATATTTAAAGTAGACACACATCAGTTTTACATGGTGACAGTGCTAGTGCTGACTCTGCTGTTGATTCACACAGCGAATTTGCCCACAAATGGTAATTTTGTTAATTCATAACCATGGTTTTCACTTCAATCATGTAGAGTCATTTATTTATTGCCAGGTTGGCATTAGGCTTCCATTGAGGCATCCTCTGAGTCTCAGAAGTTGAAGAGTCAACTCTTTAGTGGTCAACTTTCTGTCACTTGTAATTGCGCAGCCTAGGGTGATGGATACTGCATGCAGCCTCGGCTGAACTCAGCTTCAGTTATGTAGTGAGAGCAGGGTTTCCCTTAAGCATCTTAAATCTTAAACCTCATTTAGTCAGGCAAAGTGCCTGAGAAAACACATTCTTATTTACAGTGCAACACATGCACTCAGGGAGGGATTGCATTAGGGGGAGGATTACACACATGCAGGGCTCTTGGCTGCTGAGCAACACCTTTGGACCAATTTGGTGGTGAAGTGCCTCACTTAATGGTACTTTCACAGTAGTGTATGGGAGGATAGGGATTACTGCCTTCTTATTTCATCCATCTATATTTTTCCCAGCTGAAAGCTGAGATGTTACGGTCAAAAGCTCACCTGTCTATCCTCCAGGCTCTTGGAACAATACTAGCAGCACTGAGCCAAAGCTAAAGAGTATTTTTAATGAGCAATTATATAAATTATATCACTGATGGAAAGAAAATGAGCACTTTAAACCTTTTAAGATTGAAGCATGATTAAGTAATGTTAATAAATGTGTCCCTACAGCTGAGCTTAATCAAAAACATAAACCTTAACTTCTTTTTAAGAAATGTACATAAAACCAATCATCCAAATACACTTAAAGTGATGTAGGTAAAGATTAAAGCATGGCTTTAGTAATTTTAACAAAGACAGCCCCTCAGCTGAACTTCAATCACATAAAACCTTAACTCCCTGCTTGAGAAATACAACATGAAACAATTATCCATTACATTATAACCATCAAAACACACAGAAACCCAAAGCTTTGCCTGTGCAAGAAGAAAAGGAAAACAAGACTTCACAAACAAAATGATGTATGATTAATGCATTTAACAAAATGTATTGCTGATTTGACTAAATACTAATGCACCAGTGGAAGACTTAGCAGCATTGATATTACCCTGTACATAAAGCAGATAGAAAGAAGTGCATGCACACAGATACACGCAGTTAATGTCTTTGCATCCAGTAAGATTAGTGGTTTGTTTTAAGCTTGTTTTCCCCTGCTAATTATTGGCAAGTTATTTCTTTAATGCACCATGTTTTTTGTTCTCTCTCTGTATAGTAAAGACGTTGAGTGTAGATCTCCAGCTGCACAGATGACGCTGATAAGTTTGTCACCCATTTCTAATTCTGCTAGACTTTTGCAACACAGCGTCCACAGAATATTTTTGGATCATTTTCACTATTCACTATTCATATGTATTTGTGACGCCTGGAGTGAATTCACGTCTTTGCATTAACTTTGTGTGTTATAAAAATTTTCTTCGCTTTTGGTCTGAACATACAATAACAGTAACCACATATTAATCTGCTCCGCAAGTTCTGGTTTTTCCAGTTAGCCAACTATCTTCATTTACCAAGGAGGCAAGAAAAATAGTTGTGCTTAGCTGAAAAAGAGTAATTTTAGAGCTTCTACAAGGATTTACTCTTGCAATGTGCAGCGTGGAGCTGCATGATTTACCAGACACGTATGATTTTGGATTCACTTTTTCAGCTCAGTTTAATTTCATGAATGTTTATGGCATAGATCATTTATAAATTACATTCAAATTCAGTTTTAACTGTAATGTCTACCAGACCTTTACATTTACTACAACTTGTTAAATATAAAATCATGATATTAATGTGGTAATTTTACCATGTTTTCTCTTTTTCCTTTTCTTCAGGGCCTATATGAGTGTGAAAGAGTTAAAGGAGGAGCTGCACCTGAGCGGCACTGACGCACTCAATGTTTTCTTTGCCAGCAACTCAGTCCGTGAAGAGCTGGCAGGAGCTGCAACCTGGCCATGGGCAAAAGAGGCTCTTACCCACCAAGGTAAGTTAAGTTACCCTTAAATATATATATAAATCTCTCCATGTCCTTTGCTGCATCTTTATTCCCAATTTTCTTAGGTTTTCGTCCTCCTTTCTTCTCTTCTCTTTACCAGTTTTGTTTTTCTTCTTTCTCTTATCCTGTTTCTCTTTCTATTTTCCTGTTATTCATCCTTTCATCTCTTCCATTGCCCCTCCATCCTTTGCAGTTGGAGCTGGCAGAGATTTTCCCGGCACATTGCCTCTTTCCGCTTCCAATCATTAGGCCCCTTTCCACTGGAACGGGCTAATCAACCCAACAGCAACCAAACAAACAAAGGGCAGTGTGGGCTCTGTACCATTGTTGCCACCCATGCCCGCTTGCCAGCTGTTCTTTATTTATTTATGCACTTTTTTTCTTCTTGTGCCGGTACAAAGTAGTGAGTGGACTGAAAAGTAGGAGACACAGAATCCACATGTCCAAACAATATGTATGAAAATGCTGCTGCTACTTCATAGACTTGCTATGCTTCATGCTTTTTAAGTTTTCGAGGAGCGCTTTTTGAGTTTTGGAGGTGGTGGCACATCATAATTAAGAGCAGAGGAAATAGAAGTTCAAAGACATTCTTCTCCTTCTCCTCTTCTTTGCCAAGAAGACTTTATCATCAACAATAATACTCTGTAGTTTTACCAATACAACTAAATTGATAATGGAGTATTTCAAATCATAACAGATTGATTCAATGAAAATAATTGTTAGCTGATTGTGCCAAAGAGCTCACACAGCATAATCAAAGAAATACAACTGCATAAAAGTTTATATTTGCACCAGCATTTAGCTGATAATAGGAATAAGATAACACTGATTTTGAAAAATGGATGCATTTACATTAAACAGACCTTTCTGCCATTTCTGTTTTTTGAATTGAATTTCCATGTGCGATAGATTTTATAGCTATGATAATGATATAATTTAATATGTTATGCTCTGTATATGTATGGACTTGAAATAGCTATTAAATTATTCAAATAGGGAACTTTACTTTGACGTGACCAGTCATATTGTCACTTTTGAATTCATCTGTTGAAGTTAGTTGTCTACTAAATGTTTCCCACATGACATTTGTTTCAGTTGCTCAGCATCTGTCCCTGTTTAAAAACAAGTTAGTGGATGACAACTCATCTCCGGAGGCCCTGTTGTTTAGTGTCTTCGTATTTAATGTCTTCATTGTTCAATGTCTTCACCACTAAACACACTGTTTCTAATTAGAAAACCAATAACTGTCATGTCTGTCCATGATTCTGCGATTATCAGCATGCTGCAGAATCTGCATCTCTACTCTAAGGCCTTTTTAGGATGAATTCACCAAAGCCCCAAAACCATAACTGATTTTAAAATTGCTATCTTTGGAATCACTGATGATGATTTGTATTTTTATATAGTCTTTCATTTTGTTATTAATTGTTTTTAAATAAATCCACAAATGAATCTACATTTAAAATATTAAAGGATGTACATGGGCAAAAATGCATTCTCCTGCACTGTTAAGAAACCACTGAAAACAATTCTGCATCCACATCAAACACTGAAGAAGAGCTTTCAGCATATTAGTACACAGTCAGGTTTAAACATGTATTTCAGAAACATTATCATCATTATTAGAAAAGTAAAAATGTGTAACATAGAGATGGTATTTTTCCAATTCAATCGAATATTCAGGCCTTCTGTCAGCCCAATATAAAAATGTACGTAGAAAGCACCTTTTCCATGTTCTTAGGACTTGTGATCAAATGGCATACCTGATTTTCCTTCTGTTCTCTAATTATGATCTGCATCCAGCCTGCCGTTTGCACTGTGTTATATACCTTTACCTTTAAAACACTTACACTTTGAACATTCTGCAGACTCATGCAGTCTTGTAGTTAGCTAGTAATAATTTAAGGAGTTCAATGACATTTTTCGATTATAATATTTATATGTAATGTTTATAATGCACCTTTCTGTATTGCTTTTCAGTCATTTTATGATTTATCTATTTTTCTTAATCATTTTCAGTGGCTGTGGTATTTTTTTTAGTGTATTTTGTGTGGTGTGGGTTGACTCCAATTAAGACAGTGGGGTCGGTGTTAATTATTAGGAGAATGGGGCAAAATGGTTAAATACAAGGTTTTTGCTAAGCATTCTCATGTATTCAAAGCAGGCAAAAATGGCCCATATCAATTTGTAGTCACCTTATTGTTGGGCTTCTGTAAATAACTTCAGAGTATGGTCTAGACCTGCTCTTTATGAAAAGCGCTGTGAGATAACTGTTGTTGTGATTTGGCGCTATATAAATAAAATTGAATTGAATTGAATTGAATTGAACCTTATTGTATCCTGTTTTTGGTACTAAAGTTTTACTTAATTTCTAATTGGTTTCAAATATCACAGTTGGTTTTTTTTACTAATGTGGTCTGTTGCTCTTTTGGAAATGCCAGCTTTCTGTGGTAGCAGAAGTAGAACTAGACATGAACAAACAAAACTGGGAGCGCAGTTGTTTTGATGGGTGCTTCTAAAATCTTATCAAAAAACAATTCTACCTGGGTGATAGATCTGAACATAGTTTCATGTTTTTACATACAGAACGGCAACTGAATAAAGCAGTTTCCTGTTATTTATTGTCTTGCCAAAGGTCACTAAACCAATCACCTGCTGAAGGATAGTTCAGTCATTTACATCTTGTCAAAGTGGTGGAATGAGGTGTTACACAGTCTTGAAAGAGAGAACACGTTGAAATTTATCACATCCTTTTCTCAGTTTTTACTCACTAGAAATATATTTACCTTACTGTCTTATCTGTCTTATAGAAAGACAACAATCTCCGAGTAGTAAAATTACATGACACATACTGTGAATTTTATAATTTGCCCTTAGGTGGGATGGTGCTGAACCCGTCCTACTTTGGCACCGTAGGCCACCACAACACTATGATCCATGAGATGGGCCACATCTTGGGACTGTACCATGTCTTCAAGGGGGTGAGCGAGCGGGACTCCTGCGATGACCCATGTCAGGTAGGAGAGTTAAATCTTTTCCTTGTAATGATACTTAATGCAACTTTTTGTGTCACAAGGTTTCTGATGTAAGCTGGACTGTTTTACGTCAAAAAATGAATTAAATGTTTATTGTTGTGCATCATACAATACACTTTATGAGGTAAAGTGTATTTCTTCAACCATTATGTCTATGCTAGCAATGTATTTTACATGAATATTTTGATATTTTTAAATCTTTAAAATATTTATGTTATGCCAAGAATAACAGGGGGTTGTCTGTGTACTTCTACATCTGCTGTCTGTGAAGTGTAGACATGCCTACCTGGGAAGAGCCTGTCTCCCTTCTCTTCCAGTAGCTCTGTCATGTGCCCTTGCAGGAGACCACCCCATCCATGGAGACAGGAGATCTGTGTGCTGACACTGCACCGACACCCAAATCTAAAGCCTGCCACGATCCCGGAGCCGTCAATGATACCTGTGGAGTCACCACATACCAGGACACACCTTATAGCAATTACATGAGTTACACAGGTGCAGTGAATAAACATTCTTTACATTCCTGACTTGTAATTAACAGCAGATATAATGTGAGACATGTTGAAAAGAATTAATGACCTACAGAACAAGTCATTTACTTAGCCTTGTAGAATATCTACTGTGCATTATTAGCATAGCAACGATAGAGGGCATTAAAAAAGACATATTGTGCAACATCCTGTTGCAAAATTAAAAACAGAGCTTTTGAGTGTAAAACAGTAGGAATACAAACACATGGTTACAACAGACGTCATTAATCCGCAAGATGTTCATTTTAAAAAAGGGGCAGAGGCACTTCTGAAAAAGTAATCTACCTCTTGACATTTCTATGACACAGCCACACAAGCAAGGCTTACGCTACATGTACATACAAATAGGTTACATTACTTTTAAAATTTGTTTCGCAAAGACTCATGTGGCTAATTTTAGCTCATTTCAGCATTTATAATGTGCTTTCCATTAATAATAACAATATTAATAGTATGATTTTTTTCTTACAATGCCTAAATTTAAATATTTCAGATGTCAGTGTGTTTACTATTCAGTGTTATCATGCTTTAAATAAGATCAATAAGGGAATGCCTCAGTTTCACATCTGAATGACTGATTTTGGTTGTTGAACAGCATGCACCATGTTCACCATGTGACCCGTGTATTGTGTCTTTATAGCAGAATGGTATGATTATCATTTTTATTCAAAAGTCCTGAAAGCTGGCTGATATACTCAGATTTAGAATCATGCAATCTGAAAATGTTCATTAAGAACACATTGCTGGTTCACTGGGTGTTGTCTCACCTCCTGTCATCAGACATTTGCAATAAACTGAATTATTTCCAAACATGGGATTAAATCTGAAGGTAGATAGCGTGTTTAAACCTCAGCCATGATAATTACCTGGGCTTTTTCTTTTCATTGCGCCACGTCAGATGACAACTGCACCAACCATTTCACACCCAACCAAGTGGCCCGCATGCACTGTTATCTTGACTTGGTCTACCAGAAGTGGCTGATGGATTTGCAGCCTGCCCCTATCCCTCTGGCCCCCATTGTGACAGGCCATAATGCGGATTCTGTTTCTATCTATTGGCTGCCACCTATAAGAGGACCACTTTATCAGAGGTACAGTTGCATGGGTTCTTAATCTTAATTATTTATGGAATAAAGGAAAACACCAAATTGAGATTTGTCCTGTTGTCTGCGCTTGTCTCCCTTGTTTGAAAGGTAATTCTCCCACAATCTTGACCCTAACTATGAATAAAGAATTCATAACTAAAGTGCTCAAATACATTTGATAAATTTTAAAAACCATATGAACCCAAAAGATCAAAGATATGTTCACGTGGTCCTAAGACTGCTTTAATGATAGATGCACATTTGTTCTCATGACATGACAAGATGGGGATAAATGGCATTTATAGCAACAATTAGACACGCAGTGCATAATTAATGATTGACAATATTACCAGCAATGTGTTGCATGCTTGTCTCCTTACCCTCATGCAAACAGACAAATGAATGACAAGGTACATGTCGTCACATATGCATTGCTTTTCCAAATGAAGCCAGGATATACCGGAGTCTGCTGAAACAATGTCGCATTCAGTGGCTCCTCGTCAACATGTGAAGTTAAAGATTTGTGGGCAGACTTTACAATATAAATTATGACGTATAACGCCTGGTGATTAAAAACATATTCAGGCTGCTAACGAGAGCAGTGAGTGGAGTTATTGCCTGGTTATACCCTCCAGTATCTTTTTAATTGGTCCTGTTTGTGTTTTGTATTTATCAGTGCATGATGACCACATGAACAATGAAAAATGGTCACGTAATACTTACGGACCTAATGAGTTTAAACAAAAAACAACCGACCGGTGTGCAATGATGGATTACGGGATTCTCAACATAAACAACTGGTTGTACCTAAAATGTTTGGCCAAAGAAGGCTGCATTTTTTGGCCTGATTTGGAGTGTTTGAAATGACATAGACCTTGTTGGACCATTGTAATGTATTCAGGTACTATTGTGACTGTTGCCTCAAATAAACTCCTCATCAAATTGAAGGTCATCTTTTGACTAGCAACTGCAACTCATCCCTATCGACTTTTCCTTGTGTGTCTGCCCGTGTTCTTGGACTCCTTCAGCTTCCTTGCTTTGTCCATCTAGACTGAAAAGCAAAGCAAGTTTGTCCAACATCATTGTAGATCTGGCCTTAATAGAGACATATTTACCTTGTTGTGACGAACGAAAAAACACAAAATGTGATATTTCATAATCAGGAACTGTGTTTCCTTTTCCCGCCAGCTCATCCTTCCATGTGTCCGGTGTCGACTGTGGAGACTGTGAGAAAGACAGTGTTTTCCACCAGTACGCCTACGAGGCTACCTCGCCTCGCATCTGTGACACGTCAGGCTACTGGACACCTGAAGAGGCAGTTGGTCAGTCAGAAATCACTGTGTGTGTAAAAGAATGATGGATATTTATATATTTTTACTAACAAAAATCAGAACAGTATTTCAGAATAATAGCCTTTTACTTGTTGCAACATACATAGTCCCTTTTTAAATGCACCCCTTTCTCAAATCAGTGTCAGTCTTAACAGAACTGAATAACAGAGATTGTTGGAGCTACATGTAAAGCTGCGACACAATTATCAACACTTTTTCAACGTGACCGCCTTGAGTGTTTTTTAGTGATTAATTCCTTGGTCAAAATAGATTATTTTTCTACTATTGGAATTTCTTTAAATAAATAATGGCCATCAGTAGTAGTAAGGAGGCGAATTGTTCTTTTTACTCATCCTCCTCCTAAAATTGAGAGTTGACTACGTTGAGTTCTCCTGCTACACTCTTCTCTGTCAATAGTTATTGACAGTGAGTAAGGTAGCGGTTTCAGGTTTGAGTTTGTGTCCTTGAGTTCTCCTTTTATTTCCACAACCCCCTCCCCTCGAAACGCACACACACACACACACACACACACGTCTCTTCCCTGTAAATTTCAGGTGCGTGCAAGGCTAATGTCTCCTGGAAGAGGAAAAAGCAGAAAATCATTAAATGATAATTGCCCTCACTACAGACCTCTCTCTGTCTCTGTCTTGTTTTAGCCAAAGCGAGAACAAGGATTATTAGGCAAAGCGTCTACTCTGGGTAATGTTTGGGTGCTGTTCAAACATTGAAACTCCGTCATAAACAGAAAAGCCAAAAAAGTGTATATTGTAGCACTGTACTTTGTAAGCACATGGTCCTTGTTATTAACCCCGCCAAGGAAGTTATGTTTTGGTGCCGTTTGTTTGTTTGTCTGTCAGCAGGATTACGGAAAAACTACTGACCCGATTTTAATTTAGCATGAGCCAAGAGAGAGGCCATTACATTTTGGAGCAGAGCCGAATCACTGGGCGGAAACACAAATTATTTTTCATTTTGTTAACATTGTGAGATAGGTCACTTGTAACACTGGTATCTAGGGCGAAATTAATTGAATTTGTCGTGCATTCGTGAACCCGACATTAAAGTGAATGGTGTAACGCAACTAAACAACAGCAACAAAACACAACAGCAACCTCGAACATCACTGTGAAAACAAATGCAGAAGGTAAATAAGCAATCTTTCATCTGCATGAACTACATAATAAATGCACAGCTGAGATGATGAGGCTTCAGGTAGGCACAACCATATTTTAACATACTGTAATTTTATTAGTTTTGGGAAATATGTCTACACATATATAGTGGTTGCTCTTGCAGATTTGCACATAAAAGAAGACTGGACTGTTGGCCTTGCCAGAGGTCTTCTCTCTTCTAGATGCTATCATGACATGTACCCTACAAGGGAAAGAATCAAGAAAGAAAAAAAATGAACACAAGGAAGCAAACAAGAAAGCAAAAAGAAAAAAAGAAAAAGAAAGGGATATCCAGAAAAAAAAAGAATGAAATACCGTCCGAACACAGTAACGCTTTCCTTCTTTTCTGTGGAAACTCTATCCAAATATGTGGAAATCCTATGCTGGAATTTATGCTTTGAAAACAAGCGGCAAGGAGGAACAGGGGGGATTACGGCTCCCTCTCTTTCGCTGCGGGATCATAATGATGATAAAGAGTCAATTACAGTCTTACTCTAAACAGTGGTATGCACACAGCTGAGGAGACAGCCAGTCTGCTGGCTTCCCTGGCTCCCTTTTCACTGTTTCCCACTTTTAAAGATGATGATGCACAGGGTCACTTTGTCAGCCAACGGACATGGGCAATATTGCCTTCAGTAGGGAAAGGGAGATGGGAAATTGGACTAATTCAATGTGGATATCACAGCTGGCAACACAAAACATATATTTAATGGCAAAACACTGGCTAGCAAAATTGTCATTTTACATCTCCTCAAACTAATGCCTATGCCACAATCTTGAATGGTTTAAGTTTTCAGGCGGAGGGAAAACACCAAACAGCTTCAGGAGCCTGAACTCCTGTTGAGAAGGATTAAAATATTTTAAGCTGCAAAAAAGCATTAAAGTGGTTTATAATATAAAATGAGAACATTTAAAGTAGGTGCAACATGTTGTTTTTTGTACTGCAATTAATAATAAAGGGGGAGGGGGGGGGGTTAGGTAGAGAAGTTCATACCTGTGCAGGGTGAATGAAAATCCAATATCACTTTCTAAGCTGACTGGTGGATAAAGATGGAACTGTTTAATACTTGTGGAGTAAAAGGAGTTGTGGCTGCAGCAGAAAAAATTGTATATGTAGTAGTATAGAGGAAGAACGAACAAAAAAAGATATTGACCATATCATTTAATGAAGATTTAAACATAACACATGCAAGAAATGACAATGCTTAAACTTAACTTTAAATATGTAAAGAAATGAGATATACCACTAGTTATAAGAATATAAAAATAATATAATGACAGAAAGAAAACATCTGGACAACAATATAAAATGTGATTACAATGCAGAATTTATATTTATATAGTGCATATTTGCTTAAGGGCCAAAAGAGGATATACAGAAAGTGTTCAGTTTGTATTAACATACTGCATACAGTTTACAGAAAACATATTCTTTGTAAAGGTTGTGAAGATTTACACTTCTTGTATGTTAAAAGTGTCGTCCTTGCTCATTATAGTTCATTATTATATGGCATAGAGAACTATATTCATAAACATGCATTAACTGATAAAGAGAAAATTGCTATTTTTGTAGAGAAGATGCACAAGAAGCCCATAAACAGTTGCAAATTTAAACATCTCGCAGACAACATCGTCATCCCGTTGAAGCAGTGTTTGTGTCAACCTGACACAACAGTGGGGTTGTGTGCAGGAAACTAAAACATTAATCCAGAATAGTATAAAGCCCTTTGTAGAGCTGCACGGAGCTGCAGAGGTGGTGGTGGGGATTCTCTGTGAGTTTGTCAGTATGAGCGATATCTTTCACATTGCATAAAGTCATTTAAGTCAGGTGTGGCACAAATGGCTATAAGCAATGTATTTTCAGACTCATGACTGTGACTCAATAGTTGTGGCGTCAAGTCTCACCACCGATCTTACTGTGTATCCCATAAGCTGTTTATATGAGCGTACCAACTCCACAATCACTTCCACCTGCAGTGAGCTGTAGTTCCAGTTCTCTTTCAGCCTTGGAGATACTTCATATTTGAGATTCCTTCAGCTAATAATTAGTACATTAGACAAAAGTTTGAATCTAACATGTAAGATTGTATTAAAATATCAAGTACTTCAATACTCGAGAAAATGTAGGAAGCTACAAAATGGCAACAGCCTACAGAATTTACTGTTTACAGTTGTGGTTCATTTACAGTAAATTGGCTTATTTAGGCCAGTCTTGACGTCACTTACCTGGCCGCCTTTGTCTTTCTGACAGCTTGGCGATCCGTTGTGCTTCCACACATGGCTGAACGTAGTGGGTGTGAAATATGTAACACCTCATTAACATCCTGATTTTTTTGGCTTTCACCTGGGACACTGATAATAACGCTACCGTAATGTGATTCAATTGTACTAATCACTAACACTGTAACAATTAACAACTAATTTTGTCTGGTGTAATGGAGTTACTACTGCGTTTTTGAATGTGGGCCATGTTTTCACTAAGGGGTGGTGGTGGTGGGGGGGGACTCGTAACTTTCTCAACTGGAAAATTCTGCTCCCTCTTTTTACCAACGAGCGTGAGTTTGCTGATAGTTGTTTAAAGAATTACAGAGAAATTTGTTAAATTGGTCACTACTATATAGTGGACAAGACATATTGAGGACAAGGACACCACAAAAATCTATTTCAGAAAAAACATCCCTACTGTAGGTTTTGATTTATTAGGACTAAAGCTCAACTCAGATTTGATTGGCAGTGTCATCTCCCTGGCAACGTAAGGAAACCATCCCACAGCTGTAATCATATTCAAATATTGCAAAATATTTTACAGTAAGAAGCTGATTGGGACAATATGTTTCCAGGGCCATGCAATATGTGATAAAATATTTTGACATAGACAATGTGCTTATAGATTTATCAGAACGTTTAATGAAATAAATATTAGCAAGTGGTAGAGTTATCACTGAGTCACTGTCCAAATCTGATACATGATGGCTGTTCAGTTTAACACCGTTCCCACACATGGAAAAACACGCACACACACACACACACACACACACACACACACACACACAAAAGGTGCAAATGACAGCTGGTGCTTAAGACCAAGCCATTAGCCGATGTAGTTTGTGCATGTTGTCTGCCACTAACAAACGTATACACTGGTGCCTTAGCCTGTACAGTTCAGCAGCAGTCGTTTACTGCTGGGCAGTGAGCAGCTCCACTCGAGAGAACAGTAGATGTTGAAAGAGCAGACAGTTTTACTTACATATTCTTCCCAGACTTACGCAGCAGGTTCAGAAGCAAAGCCAAGTCCAGTCTGTACAAGCAATTAGGTGTTAGAAGGGTTCATGTTAATGTCTGGATAAATGAAATGTCAGTCAATGACACTATCAATAACATCAAAATGATGTGCTACTTTTTTATTTTATGGAGGATGCTGCAGCTTCTCACACTTTATGATCATCGTCATGACTGAATCAGGATTATGATTGGACTATACATGGTGTATTCCCAGCCTTAGGGTTAAGGAATGGATGAAGTCATTGAGAGTCCTTTGAAATACATGAACACAAATTTGCATGTGTCTGTGTGATTTAACTGAACCCCAGGCCCCCCCGATGTGGAGCAGCCCTGTGAACCCAGTCTGCAAGCCTGGAGTCCGGAGCTCAGTCTTTACGACACTAATGTGACCTCACCATGTCCGGACACGGAGGGCTGCACCCTCACACTGAGGTTCCTCCACCCTGTCGTTCCACACACACTTACCATTTGGGTCACCTACATCTCTTCCAGTAAGTGTCAATCTACAACAACAATTTCTCATCAGTTTAGTCTGTCAGATACGCGAAACGATGTGAGACTGGAAGCATAGACAATGTGTGGTGAGGCTTATTAAGCAATGCATCGACGAACAGGGCAAAACCTCTCTCCATCCAAACTTTGCTTTGAGAACTGTAATAGGAATTGATCAAACCTGTGCCCCAAATTCCTAAAATACAAAGAGGTTGTGCTGTAAATTAATCTAAGTAGGCTGCTTTTTAATCCAGAAAGAGGTACTTGGGGACCCATCTGTGCTAAGATCCAGCCATAATCACAAAATCTGAGTTCTAGCTTAGTTAGCAAAAGTGAGCAGATTTAACTGATGAATGTATCCGCGTCTGACAGATCTCCTAAAGTTCTTATGTACGCTGTCCTGAACCTCTAACTCTTTTTCAGATTACCAGAACAATTTCAAGGCAGTTGCTTATTGTAATGAAACTAGCCACGTACCATTGTTTATGAATACAGAAATAGGTTTTCTTCCAAAAAGCAGATATAACCCTTGCTACTCTGTTAATTGTAAACAACAGTTGGACAGTGAAGTTGAAAAAATTGGCAGAAATGAGCGTTGAAATATTTAGCCTATCTGTGTTTCCCTGTCACAGACAACCCAGCTATAGCCAACATAGAGCTGACAACAGATAAGGGGAAAATCATTAACCTTGGACCTCAGCACGTCTTCTGCGACATGCCCCTCACCTTGCACCTCGACACCAACAACGCTGCCATCGCCGCCATAAAACTCTGCACCTTCGATGAGAAGATGGAGATCGATGCTGCCATGTTGTCGTCAGGCCCCGGCAGCCCTCTGTGCGCCGGCTGCAAACCTCTGCTTTACAGGATTCATCGGCAGCCTCCTTTCACCAGCAAATCCACCTCACCCCAGACCCAGCAGACATTCACTGACAGGTAGACGCTGTGTTTGTTGAGGCATGTACTTAATTTGAGTTTTAGCTAAGATTACCCTACAGACATGTTTTCAGTGTTATTTTGCAATACAAATTCCATCAATTTACTCTCAGACCACTAAGGTCATGCTACATTACATTGTAATAATGACCCCATCTGAAGAATCAACTCCAAATGTGAACTGGGTGCTAGATCATGTTTGGTATAAGTGCCACATCAACGCGAAATGTGTTTATAAAGATGTTCTTCATCAGTAGGTAACCGAGCTGTGAAATGGGAATTGACAGGTGTGTTGTTTTTTCCGTCTAAACCACCTTAAAATACCCAGAACTCCACCTGCGGCAAGTTCCTGAGTTTGGTTTTCTCCCAGGTGCAGATGAATATTTACAACACGGAGGCTGTGCCAACTAATAATGCTGGGTCGGCACACACAAACACACATACGCAGACTGCCTTGTTAGACAAAAGTAGTTAGAGCCAACACAAGTTCCACAGCATACCTCTGTCTCTGTGTGTGTCCTCAGATCTGCTAATCCACAGATATCTGTCTCTCAGAAGTGTTTGAGTCTGGATCTGCTTGAAAAGCTCGGAACACAAATGTTTCCAGCATGGGGATGCCGAGCTGTGGCTACTGATCCAAATCTGTTTCAACAAGCATATACTCAATCAAAAGCATGCTGAAGTTTTGGGGCTAAGTTGAATCAGTTTGTCTTGTATTGTGGGGTGTCCAAATGATTACTGGAATCCAACTGTAAACCCACAAGCCAGTATTTCTATCTCACCAAATAGCATCCCCCCCAAAAAATACCCTAAATCTCTCTACTCTTGTTCTTTTCTGATATAACTTTTATGAGAACCAGCCAGAATATGACAGTTGTGTCACATGATTGCAGATCATTTGGGGCCGATTTCAAATGCTGTAGCAGTGACAGTCTGAATTTCTGAGAAGCTGTTGCTGTTTTACAGAACACAGCGGATGTTAGGTGGACACAGCTTCAAAAACAGTTTATTTTTCAGGGAACACGTCTTCTATGTTACACAAGCTGTGTCTAAGTGCAAAAAGATGTAAGAACCAGTGGGGATTGAGGTATGTGGGACTGCAGAGGGCAGAGAGGGGTTGATGTGAGGAGAAGAGAGTGTTTCAGTGAGCTTAGAAAAGAAGGAGAGGGAGCAAGGGAGGACGAGATAATGGAGAGAGGAGATTAAAAAGGAGAGAGCGTCAAAGGGAATTGGAAAAGATGTAGATAAGCACACATGCGAGAGACAAATAAAAAAGGTGTGGGGGGAGGAGAAACTAAAGTTAAAGCAGAAGATACTGAAGGTGAGGGAAGAAGAAGCGAGGGGTGGAGAACGGTGAGAGGACAGAGGGAGACAACAGCACAGCATAAGTGCAAAGCAAGCGGAGGCATATTTTTTCCTTTTTTTTTTTGAATATGAACCAAATGTGAGCAGCAGAGGCCATAAACACCAGTGACCGCTTGGATCTGGTCCTTAGCCGTTTCCTGCTGCTGAACTCGCACCATGGTTAGCACAGGCTGACGCACAAGAACCCAGAGAGCGAAGGAGTGGGGACAAGTAGGACTGCTCAATTAATCAAAAGATTTCACGTTAAAATGGTACTCTGCAGTGAGATTACAACTCGTTGTCTGAAAAGTGTTTCATACATCTTTGTTAATCAGGTATCCTGGGATTGTACATTGAAGTAATTTTCGACCCAGTGAATGAACTTAGCTGTAGAAATAAAACAAAGCTGAGAAGGGAAATCATCTTTTTGGCTGCGGTGAGGATTTGAAGGGGTATAATTGGGTTAAGAGCTAGTCCGTAAGGAAATCTCACATGTTTACAGCTGGTCCAGATGGCCACACTGGAAGTGAAAGTCTTTTCCCCCTAACCTGACCCCAACCAAAGCCCTAATCCCAACCTTGGGGTGGTACTGGAAACACCAATTCTACGGGAGGGAAACACTATGAAAAGTGAACAGACTTTGCAGATGCAATAGTGTTTAAATATAGGGATAACGGTAACGGTTTTCCAATGATGTTGGAAAGGTGTGGGGGTAGGGGGTTTCCAAAGCTACTGACTATCCAATGTGTCCATTCAAGTGCTTGTCAGATGGTTAAACAGCCTCTGAAACCCCCGACCCACATCTTTCTGACATTGGAACGGGCTGCGCCTGACAATTTTTGTCACTTTCCGAAACAAACAATCACGCCAACTTCATGCAACATTAACCAGGTGTGTGGAGGAGAGAAAGTATGGAGCATATGAACTTCTCTCTCAAGGTCTATTCTTTCATTCATTACACAACTGTTTCCGTCACTTTTTTGTGCACAACCATGTGCAACACCATGAATGCTTTTGAAGAAAGATTATTATTATTATCTACTTTTGTAGATTGTAGATTCTTTTCCCTTTTTTGACAGTAGGCCAACCTTAAAAAATACAAGAGAAAGGGGAAACAATGACACAAACATCACCTTATTTATCAAGAAGTAATGAAAAAGCCTCTGAGAGCAGAGAGGGAAAGAGCTGTGTCAAAAGGTTATGGATATCAAAATATAGATACAGTACAGATAAATAGAGAAGAGGGGAGTTCTTCTCTTATCCATAATTAATAAAAGAAATTTCTATCTGGAGAATCCGGACAGATCTCAGATACTGACTGATTTGTGCTTCTCCTGGTTCAAACTTTTGTGTCAGGTGGATACAGAAGCAGTAGATCTGTGCTGTGATAACATGGAGGGGGCTCTTTTTATAGACACAGCCCACCAAAACAGATCAATAGTCCCGACACTGGAGCCAACGTATCATTAGACACACTTCCTGCTGGGCTTTAAGGTCATACTGCAAGGTTACAGATAGATGCCACTGCAAATGAAAGTTCCATTTCTGTTGGTGCAATCCCATGTTATTACACTGAACAAAATTATAAATGCAACACTTTTGTTTTTGCCCCCATTCATCATAAACTGAACTCAAAGATCAAAGACTTTCTCTATGTACACAAAAGGCCTATTTTTATCAAATATTGTATACAAATCTGTCAAGATTTATGTCAGTGAGCACTTCTTTGCCAAGATAATCCACCCGCCTCACAGGTGTGGCATATCAACATGCTGATCAGACAGCATGGGTATTGCACAAGCCTTAAGCTGGCCACAGGAAAAGCCCACTCAAAAATGTGCAGTTCTATCACACAGCACAATGCCACAAAGTTTTCAGCGAGCATGCAGTTGGCATGCTGACTGCAGGAATGTCCACCAGAGCTGTTGCCCGTGAATTTAATGTTCATTTCTCTACCATAAGTCGTCTCCAAAGGCGTTGCAGAGAATTTGGCAGTACATCAAACCGGCCTCATAACCGCAGACCATGTATTACCACACCAGCTCAGGACCTCCACATCCAGCATCCTCACCTCCAAGATAATCTGAGACCAGCCACCCGGAGAGCTGCTGCAACAATCGGTTTGCGTAACCAAAGAATTTCTGCACAAACTGTCAGGAACCCCCCCGGAGCCCCGAAATACAGTGAAAATGCACAATTTGAGTGGCTTTTTATTGTGGCCAGCCTAAGGCACACCTGTGAGGTAGATGGATTATCTCAGCAAAGGTGAAGTGCTCACTCACACAGATTTTGACAGATTTGTGAACAATATTTGAGAGAAATAGGCCTTTTGTGTACACAGAGAAAGTCTTAGATCTTTGAGTTTAGCTCATGATGAATCTATCAAGATTAATGCAGAATTGATTTATTGTGTGGTATGCTGCAAATAAAATGTTTCCTCTCTACATAGCACAGAATGAGCAATGATTTTTGCAAAAGAATGAGATCATCCTGCACCATTAACCACTATAATTCTTTCTTGTGTTGTCAAATATTGAATGAGTCATTGGTATCAAGCAACAAGCCTCTAAAGATTGCATGCTCAGTTTGTACAATAGATCAGTAAAAATCATATCTTACTGCTTCTCAGAAGAACATTACAAACTTTAGACTTTTATGTAATAACTTTATTATGCCAAAACTAAACAATAAAACTATTTTAAGCAAAGCACAAAACCATTTGTCCTCTTCCCTTCTCCAGCTCTGTGGTGCAAGGAGACCAATACCAGTACACGGTCCAGGTGGAAGCAGGTGGCCTCTTCAGTCTTCCCTCCCCACCTCTCCTTTACACCCATGGGCAGCCCTACTGTGGAGACGGCCTCGTACAGGGGTCTGTGCACTTGAGTGGATATATTACAGTAACATGACTGGTGTTAAAGATGGTGAGTAATTACACACTGAAATACAGGTGATGATGATGGCTCTCTCTCTGTAGGACAGAAGAGTGTGACGACAGTAATCTGCTGGACGGTGATGGCTGCTCCAAGAAATGCCACAAGGAGATGGGCTTCAACTGTAATGGTGAGTAAGTCCGATTCACTTCAGTGCAGAAAGAAACACGTTCTGGTCCATCTTGGTTACACACACACACACACACACACACAGTTTAAAACTGAAAGCTTTTTGAGCAGTGGGGTTTCTCTCAAAAGAACGGCAACACCATATCCACCATATAAACTTTTAGTGTAAAAGAGCACTTGCTAAATAGCCAGAAATTTCTCATTTGTGCAGGCAGCAGTATTACAATAAAAAAAAATCAAGCCAATCAAATTTAATTTAAAAGACATAAAAGCTTCTGGCTTGAACTGAATCCACAAACCATTAATGTAGCATCACCGCAACATAAGAGAAAACAGATGAGCTGAAGGGTAAAAAGTAAGTTTTTGGTTTGCTAAGTCACAAGTCTTCTGAAGCATTTTGACATTAGGCTGGCATAGAAACACTAGAAAAACACTTTTCAGCAGTAAAGCACACTGTTCGGTCTCAAAACATGTCAGGCATGTTTCCTTTATTGAATAAGTGTTGGCCTTTATAAGAGCAATCGAGACAGGCTTAGGAATATTGATAAAATAACTTTATTGATTTTTCATCAAAGATCACATTGTGGATTTTGGATCAGACAATTGCAAAAATAAACTTACAACAACAGTTGTGTTTTAGACATTGTTGCCATATTTCATTTTGTTTGATATGCTTTAACTAAAGTAAGTAATACGTTTTTTATTATCAAATCACATCTGCAACAGTCGGCCAGCTCTCCCCAGTGAGATAGATCATAACCAGCTGTAAAAGCCTTTGCTTCTGACAATTGTTATACAATGACCCCATAGTTAAGTGATTGGAGGCCACCTTGTAGTTCCGACTGCCAGAATCAAATCTTTTGGGGTACATTATTTTGCGACCTTTCATGGCAATGTTTTTTTTTTTAACCAACTGGAAGCTTAGAATTAGGAAAGAACAACTGTGGTTAGGGTTTCAGGACAGGTTAACTTTTGGTAAGGTTGGGGTTTCTTAGAATAAACAACCAAAGATTTATGGTAAGCAAGAAACATTAAGAAACAGTTCATTTGTGGCTCAGTGAGTCATGTGGCTGCCAGAAAACAGCTTGGTGGGTGTTCAAGATTTAGTGACTGAAAAACAATTTACCTGCTAATGCTCTTTAACATTTAAACTCTGACCCTCAGGTTCTGTTATATGTTATGATTGTGTTGGAGTTTTTTTTCACTCCAGTCTGTATCTAAATGAACATAAAAGTAATAATATTGCTGGATCATTGGCGATAGATGCAGTGTTATATATAAGAGTGTAATCTGTTTGAAATGAATCCCATGTACAATAGTGACCCATGAGATCCGGGCCAAATGTTGCTGATTTAACCCTGGGCCAGGTGGTTAAATGTGGTAAAGTCAGTAAAAAGCACCAGAAACATGCAACATAACATGGCAAAACACAAACAAAGAAGCCACAGAGAGTGAACTCATCGTTTGCGATTCCACCACAGGACAACAATACTTTGTGTCTGCACCCTCGCCCAGTCTGAAGCATGCAGACACGCCACAACAGAAGCCTCACAACACAACATGGACGGGAGTTTACCCAAAACACTCCAGAGTAAGCAGAAGACTTAAGACTCTGCCTCTGTCAACATGTGTTTTTTGACCTTGGTATTAGGTAAACACATTCAAAAAGTGCAATGTGGTAAAGCCAGAGAGAGAGCACTGAGAACACGAACATCATCCGGGATTTCACATTCTCATAATTAGCTCCTTACTCATGTATACTTGCTTACCCATGCTTACATATTCACCAACACACACTGAATACTGTGTTATGTTTTTACACCTCCCCTAATAGCCTCACCCACATCGCTTACCTGTCACGTCTAACACGTCCACGCGTCTCCAAGCGTCTCTGTTTCTCATTGAAAGACATGGGCTGGAGGAGAGCTGGCATTAACCACAATGAGACGAGAAATCAGCTATACTGTTGTGGTATGTGGTGTTCCTCCAGCCTTAACACGCATCCTCTGGATAACGGAATGTTCACCCAAACGCTCCTCAGTTGCCACAAGCTAAGTCCAATACGTATGTATATCCAACTTTTTGGTTATTTCATAAATATTCCATAAAATTGCTAAGAAGATGTGACAGGTCAGTTGAGATGAGACAGTACGTTAGTTGCCTCCTTTTTAGGCCATGTATTGTTTCTGCTAGCAGCTGGGTGGTAGAATATCCCATGAATAATGTGTGGTGTTAGGACTTGTGTTATGAGAAGTTGTTACAGGGCTAAAATTTCCATCATCCAGTCAATTTATTTGTCAGGGGGAAACGAGCCCATTCCCCCTCCTCAACCATGAGGGCTTGCCATGTCGTGACTGAAGCTATTACATCTCTTGTTTTACAATAAAAGACATCATGACTAGGAAGGGAAACAATTTGGCAAAAACAGGTTTTTACAAATTGCAACACTTAAAACCAATTATTCAGTTGTACATCTTAGTCATAGACAGAATATTTGTTTGGGTTTTCTTGCCACATTTGCTTGACCCAGTTAACTCCAAACATGCCAAGTGCTCTTGCCCTGTTTAGTTGCGTTCATATAATTTAACATAGTTCTGCAGTAACCACACCAGCTACTTTTATAGCCATCTTGCTAAAAACAAACCATGGACAAGCTGCAAGTACTGCTTTAAAGTTATTTTTAATAGATTGCACAGATTTTTTTTCACGTAATATTTTTAACTGCCAGATTAAATAAAGGTTAAATTGCACAATATGATTACAGCATGCAGACCTTAAATAAAAAACACATGGTCTTAATAGTTAAGTTAAAGATTGTCAAGTAGTCCTCTTTTAAAGGCCTTGATAAATACGCAGACTTGGAATTGAATAGACTTAATCATTTTCACAGGTGTTGTCAAAGCAGGGGTGGAGTGTGAGTTCACTTAGCGTATTGCCAAGGAAACTCAGGATGACAATATGTCATTGAATTGTACCAAACTAATTTGCCTTTTTTATCAGAAACATGTTTCCGTTGACTCATTGAAGCCAATGCAGCACTGACTCTGACAGCTCTGTCTGTGTAACTTCTACAGCTGTCCAGATGTTAATGAGGTCAAACTTCTGAAGTGTCTGATGTTTTTCTTCCTTTTTATCAATAGCTGCTGCATTACAAGCTGTTAAGCTCATGCTTCCCACCTTTTTTCTGTTACACTGCTGTAGCACATATGCCAGTACCCTTACGCTATTGCTTGTGCTCATAGCTCAGGGGCAGCTGTATTACGTGAAGTGTATACAGAAGTATCACTTTTATCTTGTAATATTATTGAAATAACATCAATTACATTCTTAGTAAAGTCCAAAATTCCTATACACTTTGGCTCAGAAATATTGCAGTACCTGTCAATGTCCTCTATCTTTGTAGAAATACCTTGGAAGGATAATCATCAATCAAATTTTCTTCCAGTTCCAGGTCTGAAGTAAGGTTATTCCAATAACAAACAACATTTGAAACAGAAACTATTTGTTTTGGAAACAGAGCACATATATTACAGATTTTGTTTCTCATGTTATAGGAAAAGAAAATCTGGCCAACAGCACCAGGATGCAGTAGCAAAAAAAAAATCAAGAAGGACAATAAATTCTTCAAACTAAACGACAAAATAAGTTGTTTATCCATGACTCCAAAAACAACACATGAGCGTTTCCCATCAGGCAACCGGACCTTAACTACATTACATAAGTCACAGACCTTTGTCCAGGGCTGCCAACTTTTCAATTTAGTTTGGAGTGAGATTCAGTATCGGAGATTGTTTCACTTTAGGCCTTCTGTGTCATATCCCACCGCAGGGGTCGATGTCATCACTCTTTAATGCGCCGGCCACAGCCACATGCATGTGTAGATGAAAAGCCAAGTCAATTATCATGGTCAGATCAGAGTGATCAGGTTACATGCTAACCTCCAAACATGATATCCTTAATGTCGACCAAACCATGTATTGGGGAATCTTCCTTCCCCAGAATCTATGTGTTAAAACCAGAGATTTGTTTTAATTCTAGAGAATGTATAGAATATTATAGGTTAATTCATAATAAGCAAGAGTTTAGGTTTTCCATTAGCAATGGAGGAGCCACTTATTTAGAGGGGGGTGTGGGGGTCCTCCACCAGCAAATTTTTATCATTAAACTCTTCTTGCCTTTTCTGCATCAATTTATAGAGGAAATGTTTTTATCTAGGGTATGACAAAAGAAACACAAAACCCAGGCAATGGGTGACTAGTTAAAATATCAAATATACCGGAATATAGTTCAGTAGGTGTTTGGCTTTCAAGCATTTTGTATTTTTTTTTCCTTTCATGATTTAGTCTTCCCTCTTTGTTGTGTCTTTGTTTGGGGAAGTACCTCTTTAAATATGGCACCTTTTCACCTCAACGATCAACTAATTCATTTTAATTCAATTATAAATTCCTGGACTGAATGTTTAAAACGTTTTGCATCTATCCCACATATCTGTGTAATCTGACATCTCCAGAAATATTTTTATGAGAATAACGTCATCATTTAATCAGAATTCACAATATTTTTCAAAACCTCCCCGCCCTATAATCTGCTGTTCATTACTTGTTCTGCTGATATAATAGAACTTCAGACAGACAGACAGACAGGGAACCCGTTTGGGACTGTATAGATGAGACCTGTGCAAAACGAAACTAACTGAAAACACTTCACCACAAATCCTCACGTTAATTTTAGCAGCTCTGTGCACCTCACATTCCCAACAGAACAAGGCTGTGCTTCAGATTATACATTTTTATATTGCAAAACTCGATCACAAACTGTGTGCCACTCACTGCGCAAGACCGGGTTCGCTTGATTCCTGTCACAGCAGAGTATAATTGCGCAGAGTCGACACTATCAGTTAGGCATTAGTTTTTCCAATGCGTGAGAAAATTGCGTGTATGGCGTGAGAGCGTGTGAAAAGTGTCAAGTGCGTGAGTCTCATGCTCAATGCGTGAGAGTTGACAGATCTGCCTATGTCACATGTCATCAAACACATGGTTAATGGTTAATAATAATTAATACGGATTAACCAGATAAATTGGACAAACCAGTTTTCCAAGAACAATGTGTTTATGCACTGCTGAATCGAAGTGTGGCGACAGGTCTGGCTATGCTTTCTGGCGAAACTGGATTATATTTTATAGAGAAAATATTTTCTGGTTTTCCCTTCTCCAGCTGCTGCCTCAACTTTCATTGATTAACAGATTTTCAAGATGGACACATAGCTTACTTGTTGCATTGTTTGCCGCTAGCTGCTACTAATGGAGGCTGCCACTAGCTAGTTCGCTCAGTTAGCTGTGCAACTAGCTGTCCTATTAGCTGACTCTGCCCAAAACTGGAAACTTGGTGCTCTGGGGATGTGTTGGTGTTTACACCTTTTAACATTACTACAGGAGTTTTGGACTGCTGGGAGAACCAAGTTCGGACAGAGGAGCTGATAGCAGCAGCTACAGTTAGCAGTCGCTAAAGCTTACTGTAGCATTAGCGACAAGTAAAAATTGTAATTCCCTCACCATAACCATGAAAACACTTTCTGCGAATATACTGAACAACCTCCAGCTCTAGCTCAGTGATGAAATGGCCGCTTGGTGTTGTGTTAGAAAAACATGTAGGTTCTATGCTATACAGATTCTTCCATGGCGTCAAGAAGGGAGCCAAATTAAAACTGCTTGTTTGCACACACATTTACTGATAAACCGAGCAGGAGTAAAGAGATAGGATGTTTTCGTCTCATAGTTTGGGAGTCTTTTGGCACACCAAGGACAGATATTAATGTTGAAAAGACAAGAAGAAGTGCATTTTGTACAATATGGGACCTTTAAAAGATGGTCTGTTCTAGGGTGACCAGATGTCCCGAATTACGAGCAGTTGTCCTGACCCCTTTCGGGTTTGTCCCGAAAATTAGACCTAACAGTAATTTTGATTATAGCCTAATTAAACCCTAGTCTATTCATATGTAATGTAATGTAATGCAGAAACATCTCTGACAAAGCATATTTAACACCCTATGAAACTGAATTACTACTCTAGTTTCCTGTCACTCTCTAAAGTCAGCTGTCCAGCAAAATGCCAGGCATTGCTAAGTGTTATTGCATTTTTGACAGCTGATAAAAGTTGAGTTGATAAAAAAACAAATTTCTAAATTTATGAGCAGACACAATATTATCGAAAGCAATACCTTGCTGTCTGTATTTTTGTTTTCTACTAAACTTGGAACAACTTTTGACAGTTCTTTGTAACACATAATGCTCCAGTTTCTACTTGGTGACTTATAGATACCCATGGCCCATTGAGATGCTTTTGGGATTAAACTAACTGGCCAAGTTGCATATTAGGTATATCAGAGGGACTGGTCGGCCTATTAGTATTATAAAATTATTGTGAACTTCAATAATTAATTGAAGTCAAAGTTCATTTCTTACCATAATTTACAGTCTGTTGACAGCACAAAGAGTCAGATATGGTTGAGTTGATGTGGCTAACGTTAAAAGTGGCCAACGAAAATACAAAATAGATTTGCTCAGATTTGGTTCACTGACAAATAGATTTGGATGGGAGTCTAACAGTGGGGGATGAGAATACCCTGCCAGATTAAGAAACCAGGCTATATACTCTTTCATAAATCCTCCTCCTCTCATTCTCCTCTCCATCTCCCAAGGTGAACCTAGTCAGTGTTATGTTTTTGACGGTGACGGTGTGTGTGAGGAGTTTGAGCGGGGCTCCAGTGTTCAGGACTGTGGTTACAACACACCTTTGGGCTACACAGATCAATGGGCATCCACCGCCACTGCTTCTCACCAGGATCCCAAAAACTGCCCCGCCCATGCTGCCACTGGGGAGCCATTACTTACCAAGGTATGAAATATGAAAAAAAAACTTGAGGGGTTGGGGGTGTTACACATGGTAGCTCCACTTTAATCTTGAGAAACAGCAGAGCTCTTTATGTGGTTAATCAACGGTGATAAATTATCCGTTGTGCGGACAACTCGGCACAAAACCAGTGAAGCTGGGGCTCCGTCTCTTCAGCAAGTGTTCCTCCGCTGCACACATACACGCTACGCCTACACATGTGCATTGACGACCCAGGGTTAGGGTTACAATTTTGGATTTATCGACGCACTTCAAAAACATTTAATGAAAGTTTTTTTCTTTTTACATGTTTTTACAGCATTAAATGTTGAAATGTTGTATATTGTAATAGGCTTTATATTAACTTACTGAGAGAAAACTGGTAGTTCTATGTAAAATCAGATGTTGAGCACCCCCATGTTGCCAAAATGGCCTGATCCTGAAGCTTCGACTGTTGAGATTGACAGTCAAATCAGGCTCCGCCCATCGAAGCATCAAATCTTCCACCATTCGGGGTCAGCTCTACTGTGACGCATTCATTTCAGTCATTTGGTGCTCATAAAATTGGACAAGCAAACCAAATACACTAGACATAAGGTAAAGTTTCTTGCATCGATTCTGCAGAATTCCCATTAGTTTCAGGCGGGTATGAAGTAACAAAAACAAAACTTCTAATGCATTGCAGATACAGTAAATTCCAATAAAATGAACACAACCCATTTAAGCTTGATCATAAATTTGTCCTCACTTACTGACTAGAGTTTTGCTTAGCAGCATTGTTTTTAGTGCTACCACTGGTGGCTGGAAGCTATATTACAACAGCCACTACTTTCAAATCCATTTTTCTTACAGCCAATGGTTAAACAAACAGCAGTTTTACATGAGACCTCATTAGTTCCACCTAAGCAGAAACTTCCCAAAAATACACACACATTCTACTATTCCTTTCTTTCTCTCTGTCTACCCATTGCTCTCTTTTGCTAACTCACACTCTCTCTATCTCTCTTTATTGCTCTCTCATGTGCCTTTGCTCATTCTCTAACAATGTGAACAATGGATTCTATCAGCAGAGCTTTGTTATTACACACTCAACACAAAAAAAAATAGTTTTTTTTACGGGGTAACAAAACTCTTCAGGTCACAGTGACACAGCAGACCGATGAATGGTAAGGACAAGCCTGAAGAGACAGGGCTTTGCACAAAACTTTGGAGGACATTTTGGTAGACTCTAGGATAGCACTGCAACTCTGAATATGGCATAGCTCCCTTCTTTCTTTATACATCTTAACTACAAAATACATCAATCATTTTCCAGCTCTGCCATCTCCCATAAAATGTCTGCAATCACACGAGGGCTCTCAAGTCCATCATTCCTTCTAAATTGTAATTTTTAGAAATGGGCGCACATCAACCGTACTCTTTTACACAGTAGGTCCCGTATAAATGAAGTAAAGCAAAAAAAAAAAAAGGTGCAGAGTTAAGAAAGTTTTGCACAGCTAGGCAAAGAACATGATTTAAGCCACTTTTATCATGGGAGGATAGTTGGTGTCAGACACTCTGGTTCCAGCATCTTAGAACTGGCAAACCTCCTGGGATTTTTCACGCTACAATGTCTGTATGAGGAAAGGTGCAATAAACAAAACAAATCATTGTCAGTGTCATGAATAAAGTCAGCATGGCCTGTCAGATGCTTCACTGCCAGAGAATTCAGGCTCTTCTCAAGGCACTAAAGAGTCTGATAGAATTTATGACATTATAGTGAAATCTGTAATGCGCCAATATAACCATTGGGATAAACAGTTTTTACATTAAAATTTCAGCTAAGACAATGTTACCTTTTGGACAATAAAACAAAATCAATAAAGATTATGGTGATTATTATGGATTACAAGCAAGATTATTTGAAATGATTTATTCTGTAACTAGCATTGTTTATTTCCCTTGTTCTGCGTGAAGCTTTGCAGGTACCAGCACCTGGAGATGAGTGAAAAAGTGCCCACCGATGCCTGGTTCCCTTGCACAGCCCAGTCTGATACGAATAATGACCTGGAACATTCATTTTGGCTGAAGGTATGTGCGTGTGTATGTATGCACGTAGTCTATCTGTTTTCTCCTCCACTCAATGACTGTGGGTGGCTACTCTGTCTTCAACAGCTTCCAGCACTTTCCGATACTTTTTTAAATGGGCTTCAAGGGCCTCTCACACAGACTGCTGCTCAAACCTGCACACAGACACACATTCCTGCATAACTTTCTAACAATTATATGATTCATACAATGCATTGGTAACTATAATTATACATTTTCCAGGTCAACTGTGAATTATGGGTACTAATGATCTGTAGATGATTACCAAATCATGACTAACCTTCTACTTATTCTTTGTTTACATTTTGTGTTATATTTACCCATTGGGTACTTATCATCAAAATCATTCAGTAATGATCATTACCAGTTTACTGATCGTGGCAGACCAAGTGTTATATAATTAACTCATCATTCATAATTAAATACTTAAAAGGTTCATAAGTTATTAAAATACTGGCATCTGAAGGAATAATAATTTTGTAATCATAAATAGATCTCTTAGTCATCATGAACATATCATTTATAATTATAATCTATTATGGCTCCAAGAAAATACAGAGCAACAAAAACATTAATGATTCTCAAACATTACATATCATTAACTAATAGTTTCTTTGTGATTAAAAAGTAATGTTTAGAACTATTTGTTCCTGGCCTTCCATTCCACACCTGTGTCTGCTTCTCATAATTATTAGTTTGGTAATATTTAATTTTTCCACCGCTGAAATTCCCACAATCATCACTGCAGGTCCAGAGAAAGCATAGGCTAGCTGTTGATTTGACTGTTAGCCTCACAACCTTGTTCGCCATGCTCTAGATTACAGGGCCCTTTAAAGTCAAGAGCCTGCCTCTTTCCTTCCCTGCGCATACTTACACTTTTTTTCCCCCTCTTTCTCCCTCATCATTTCCACTTCTTTGTCGAATGAGTCATATTTCCATCCACTGCTTCTTTTATGGATGCTCTCTTTATCAGGCACATCTCTGCAACCTCTCTGGAAGGCCGCCTTCTCCCTAAAGACTCTTTCACTGTCTGTAAAGGCTTCATGATAACAGCCATATCTGCCAGCTCTCCCTGAAACACCTCTTTTTCCTTGAAGTGTTCTTTCTGTCTCTGAAAGGCCTCCCTTGACTTAAATATCTGGTCTCGCTTTATCTGAAAAGCGTTCCTCAGCCATCTTATCATATCAATCTCTGCCAGCTCTCTAAAAGGCGTCCGTCTCATTTAACAGTTCTACTTCTTTATTTGGAAGCCCTTTTTAGGCCTTAAAGTGATACACTACCCAAATTCTTTCTTGTGAGTTTGAAACACAGGTGACTGTGAAAATTTGAAGTTTGGTCATGGAGAACAGAGGCCAGGGTCTCCTTGGAATCACAGTAGTTATATTGGATTCCAGTTCCACACAATTACCATACCTATCTTGCAGCACAATGAACAAATACAGGTATTAGTGTGGACATTTTACAGTACCTACTGTACCTCCTGCTATTTCTATGTTAAGAGCCACTCACTGCACACACCTGGTTTGATTTTTAAAAGTTTTATTTATTTGTGTGGAATTTCCTGTTTTCCTAATTTGTAATGCCCAATTAGCACAGTGGTGCAGTCACACTGTCGCCTCACAGCAAGAAGGTCTTGGGTTCAAACCTTGGTCGTCCCAGGCCTTTCTGTATGGAGTTTGCATGTTCTCCCCGTGTTTGGTTCTCTCTGGGTGCTCCAGCTTCCTCTCACCGTCCAAAGACATGCAAGCTAAGTTAACTGGTGACTCTAATTCACCCTGAGGTGTGACTGTGGGTGTAAGTGGTTGTTTCTGTGTGCCCTGTGATGGACTGGCGACCTGTCCAGGGTTTACACCGCCTCTTGCCCAGTGTCAGTTGGGATTGGCTCCTGTGTAAGCAGGATAAGCAGGTACAGATGATAGATGGTAATGCCCAAGTACCTTATGCCGTAGCGTGACACGCACCTCCCCAAAAATGTAATTATACGTAATGGTGATGCAGACCACAAGAACTGTGACTCTTTCTTTCTTTCCAGGTGGGATTTGCCCACCCTGGAGTTGCAGCCTCTGTGATGGTGTACCTGGCTTCAGATGGGTCATGGTCCGGGGAGCAGTGTCGGAGGACAGCCACCATCATCCTGTCTGATACTACTGGCAAGAATCACTCATTGGGTACTTTTTACTTGTATTGACTTATATGTATTCAATTGTTTTAAAGTAAGATAATCCTATATGGCGAGGTTGGCGAGGTTAGAAGCTAAAACACTGCTTCAAACCCTTCCATCTAACTAGGCATACATGACCTCTCATGCCATCGGAACCCGTTGGTGGTGAATGTGACCCATGACCTCTCTCAACCCTTCTTTGTCACCGCCGCTGTTGTTCTCCTCTTCTCCTCC
This sequence comes from Lepomis macrochirus, assembly GCA_024633595.2. Lineage (NCBI taxonomy): Eukaryota > Metazoa > Chordata > Actinopteri > Centrarchiformes > Centrarchidae > Lepomis > Lepomis macrochirus. The sequence goes on along the minus strand of JALXJV020000012.1, from coordinate 9,595,836 downwards.
CCCTCTGTGGCAGTGGCAGGTGTGGCCTTGAGAACCTCCTGCCACTTCAGCACCTTCGCCCTGACCGGGTGCGCATCAGCGGGTGGGCTCTCCCACAACTACCTACTTGCCACACACACGCATGATTTTACACACACACACACACACACAGCATGTCAGTAAGTGTTTCATACAGCGCCTGATAAATATGTACACATCTCTCTCATAATATTGAATACAGGCATTGAAAGTTTCTATTTAAGCAAATAATAATAATAAAAGCTTAGAAATCTATAAAAAGGAACATATCAAGTGTTTGGGAGTTTGACACATTGTTTATAAAAACACAACATCTGGATTATTCCTGTTTATCTATAATGCTGGCTTCAGTACTTAATGCTAAAGAAGTACTCCCCCAATTTATCGACCCGCAATGGATAGTTTTACAAAAAAGATTAAAATCGATGCAGCAGAACCAGAGATATCGTCTTTATTATTTCACACATTCTTGTTCCTTGTTAAAACCTGGTTTTATCTTCGTACGTGTTCAACATAGTGACTAAATGCGCTCTGTAGAGCAGTTTTTGCCATTTGAGCTACGGTAGAAACATGACAGCACAATATCGCAACGTCTATGTAAGGGGACCTGTGCTGTATGTAGATAGAAATGGCTCATTCCAAGGTAATAAAAACATAACGGTTCATTATGTAAGACCTTTACACACCACTTAAACCATAATTATGTACATTATATTGCATTTCTGTCAATAGAACCCTCTTAAATATTACGCAATGGACCTTTAAACATGTGCATGCATTAAAGATAGATGTTCAGTTTTGGCATTTCTGTTATATAGAGGTAAATTCCCAAAATGACAGCCTCTTCAAACCTTGACGAATTCCTTTAATCTGACTGAATTTGCTTAACCAGAAATAGTGCAGCTTAGAAATCCAAGTTGCTTGCTCTGTCCCTCCCTGCCTCTCATCTGTCTCCTTCTCCCTCTTCTTGCCTCCCTCTGTTCCTGCAATAGCTGTTTGCGGCAGCCGTGTCAGATGGACAGCTGCAGTCCTCCCCAGTTAGAGCACGCCTCTGTCAGGTAGGCCCTTTGGAATGACACAATGACCAATCAGAGAGCTGAAGCAGCAAACGAAAGAACTATATCTATATATCAGTGTGTCTCTGTAGGTGTACAGGAGGAGGGGAGGCCTCTCAGTGCTCTGTTCAGTGTCACCGTGGTTTCACTATCACTGTCCTCAACGGCAGGGAAACTGCACCCCACCAGGTACACTGAATACTGTAAGATGTGCTGTCCTATTGAAATAACATCATAAATGTCCTTCAATGTTTTATCCTCCAATTACATATTGATATCTAGTCAAGAATATTATGCCAGATTGTTGTTAGACATTTTACATTCATTGAGTGTATGTTGAGATTGAACGGAGATGTAAGAGGGGTAGCACCAAGGTCTCAGGGGAAAGCCTTTGACACATGAAGGGCTTGCAGTATTTCATTCCTACATTTTCTAGAATAGTAAGTAGTACAGTGAGTTGTTCTTTTACTGACTCAGCATTTGTGGTTGCATCCTCTTTTGCCTCCAAAAACTAACTCAATTACATCTCCTATGAATGATGGGGGAAACCAAACATTTTTTTTGTCTAATGTTTTCACGTTCACAGATGACACAGCATGTCAAAGGAGAAGTCCAAGAAACTGTCTACATAATTCAGGCCGAAATTTAGGAATTAGATGGCGTTGACTCAAAAGCTTAAAAAATAGGGATGGAATCAGCAAGGACCTGTATTAAATTGATTCTTAATGTCCTGGCTCGACATCATATACCATTCTTTAGATTACAATGAATTTATTTTGTAGTTTGTGGTAACATTTTTAGTGGTTAACTATAAGAGTACAATGATACCCCTCAGTGATATTTAGAGTGTTTTTCTGTCAGACACTAAAAGTTTTACAGGCTTGTAACAGGTTTGTCATTATGTGATGCTTTTGTAGATTGTTAGCAAAAAGTCCTTTTTCAATTGAAGAGTTGTACAAAGAGGCACATCTCCTACCTTTCCATTTCATAGTTAAACTGCCCCCCACCACCCATTTCCATTCTGTCTCTTTTCCCTCACTTCCTTTGTCTGTCTTCTCCCAGAGAGAAACACACCTGGAGTGTTTTCATGGTTCATGGGATCGTGTGGTTAGCTGTCAGCCTGCAGACTGCGGCCTGCCTGATCAGTCTCATGTCTACCACGCCATATTCAGTTGCCCCTGGGGAACCACATTCGGCAAACAATGCTCCTTCACCTGTGGATCGCCGGCTATACTTCAAGGTACGTCATGGATTTGTCTATTCTGTTCTATTTTAGTTCAGTCGAGTCTATTAGCATTGTATTGTTAGTATTTTCTTTGTTAGACAGGAATGGATCATCAACAACAACTCAGTGTAAATTAAGGTCACAGGTATCAGGTTAACCATGCAAACCATTATCTATTTTTCAGAACTTGTTATTATTACTTATTGGCTGCTGTTCCCAATTAGATAAACCGTCATCCAATGAGTTTCAATCGAGTCATTTAGGATTTGAGGAACCTCGTTTAATGAGCACACTTTTTTAATTTCTCAAAGTATTTCACATTGCTGAATGATAGGGTCCATACTTTCTCAATAAAATATAGCTTTCTATCTACTGATGTACTCCGCAGCTACGTTTCCTTACATTTACAGTCTGCTGAACAGACAAACCACAGCAAGATGCTTTCACTAGCTACAATCCATAAAATGAAATGGACGTTAATCCTTGATTTAACTAAATTAAAGTTGCCTGAAAGCCTGTTTTTTACTGGGCGCATCCTGTTATAGTTACTGACAGCGTGTATTTAAAACAAATCTGTTTGAAAAACAGCGAAGACAAGGGGAACTAATCTACAGTGTTGCAATAAAAATCACAGTGGAAATACCATTTTCAAAAATCACAACCATGTCTTCTCTCAATGAGGCTTGCTCCTCATAGTGCTTCTCTTTGCAGGCTTCATGGCCTTTAAAATTAGAGTGGATAACAGTAATTGAAATTCAGGAAGACCACTGATCATCTGCATGCCGTGTTCCTTTTCGTTTTACACATACACACACCACAATTTACCTTTACTCAGATGTCCTCAATGTTTTTAAAAAGACTTTCACCATAACGAGTTAGAACAAATGTTGCCTGTAGCACCCATAATTAGTACCACCATGCACACACAAATTCTTAGGTACACACAGTAAGCTCTACATCTATTTGATAATAATGTTGTGTATTAAGTAAGTTATGCATTGTAGTAGTTTTTTCCTGAAGTGATTAGATGGAACAAGCTGATGTCCACTCACATGTGTTTGCGGTTGAAAAGCCACAGTTAATGTTCAAATGTCGCAGAAGAGTCAGCAGTAAGGCCCATGTATTCATGATGTAAATACAGATTGTGCAGAAATAATTCCATTTGTGGCTTTTGGTTTAGGGAAGTATGTTTGAAGGCCATCATGCCTCACAGAGCAGCGAAAGCACACTGTGTAGTTCACAAGAATATGTTCAGTGCACACCAGTCCAGCTGTAATGGATTTTGATAATCACAACACCAGCACAATGTTTAAATGGCTTATAAAAAATGTGATGCTATGTTAAAGATTCATTACATTTTATAGATCCAATAAAAATTAAAAATTGTGAAAGGTTTAGGTTGTTATGATTCTACACGCATACCAACACTCATGCTTCATGTGGGACCATACAGGCATAGAAAATATTAGCTTTGGGCAACGTTGAAGCCATAGTCTCTTTCTCCTCATAACTGAAGAAGACAGAGCCATGAAACAAAACCAGAATGTTTGGTGGGACTGAAATGAATCCACGATGTTGACCTACTTGTGCTTCTCCAGTGTACTTTTTTGTTTTTTAGTTGTATAGTGCCGAATATATAACTTTAAAAATGTATGTGTCAAATAAGGCAATGTAGCTTTTGAAAGACGAAATCACACAATCTTCCTCTTTTAAATTAAAAGTTGGTACATAAGCAATTAAATAAACTGTATCTCACTTCAATACACTCATGGGTTTTGCTGCTAAAACATCACCTGATCTGGTATGACCAGTGGCTTAGTGGCTAATGTTAGCTACTGTTTACAAACTACAGATAAATATTGCTTGGTAAATGACGTCGCTTAAGATTATAAAGTCAGTTAGTTGACTTTATGACTCGCATCTATTGTTGTGCTACAGGTACACTACACTGCTAGTCACAGACATTTCTGTGGTTTTATAAAGAAGTTTAAAAAAAAACCTTACCACACTAAGAGACATGTTTGTCAGTTCCTGTTTGTGGTCCCATTACACTCTCTCCCATGTCAGGTCTTTAAACAATTTGCTAAAGAGAATCTTGGTAATTTAAGTCCCATTAATCTGTAATTACCACATGCAGTCAGAGTGGTTACTGCAAATCTGATAATGTGTCCAACATTAAAATGGTGTAGAGGGGGAAGTCAAATCTGTCCAGAAATCAAAACAATTTAAAAAAAACTCTGACTTAACTGAAGTTACAAGTTGTAGTGTATGCAGATTAATAAGTAGAGCAAGAAATAAAAACGGAAAACAAAACACACACACAAAAAATAGAACATTTTTTAATATGGGTATTTTTCTGCATGGACCAATCATGTTGCGTATACCTTCTTTCCTCTTACCAACTAGACTTTGAAATCCTGTTTAATTAAAATTCCCCTCTCCTCTCCTCAGGTGACAGTGACAGGTTGGTGTGTTTGGAGGACGGTCTATGGTCTTTCCCAGAGGCTTACTGCAAGATAGAGTGTCCAGAAGTTCCCAACATACCCAATGCCAAGCTGTTAACAGCAGACTGTCTGGCCTCAGGTCACGATGTAGGCTCTGTCTGCCGTTACAAATGCAACCCAGGCTTCTATGTAATAGGGAGCCTCAAAAAGAAGATAAAGAGGTAAGTGTTTTAAAGCAGTTGGCAGCTCAGAGGTCAGGGAATAGTGCTACAGCTCCCAGGGTTTGGGGTATCATTTCGACTAGCATCACTCATAAGAAAAATTTATGTATTACAGGGATGGGAGGTAAAAACCTTTTGTTAAATTCAGCAAATATTTCCTCACAGTTTGCTAGCTCTCTGTTTTGTGTGTGCTCTCGGTTTTCCTACACAGACCTGGCTCTGTCAATGAAAAAACAAAGACAAGGACAAAGTCCACACAACATTGTTACAGCCATCAGCAACAGGTGGTGTTAGTGCTCATGCACAGGAGGGAGATGGGGAGAGGGGGGCAGTGGGAGAGAGAGTTCTATACACCAGCACATTCAAATATGCTGGACTCCAGACACTGTGAAGATGAGAGATGGATGTGAAACAACCAAAGAGTAAAAGGACTGCAGAGTATACACAGAGAAGAAAGTTATATGACCAAGCAAGGGCAAAAAGTGGGGGGTGGAGCTTTTGAGGGAGCACTGAAGGGAGGGGTGTGTTTGTTTGGCAGCCGAGTTCAAATATCAACAATCCTTCTGCAGAATCACTTACTCTCCCTTTAAATACTAGCAAGCCTGCGTAGACAGCAGACCAAAGTAAATGCAGTGTTTTATCACGCATGCCTCCCTGCGTAATGGAGTAAATTCCTTCTTTTCCTTTATTTTACAAGATTCCCTTTACGCACTTGTTAATAAAATCAGGATCTTTGATTTAGCTATTTTATGCAACAGTAAAACAGTGCATCACATGAACACTCAAGGCCCAAGGGCAACGTTTTAAATATCGATCAAGTTTAAAGAGGCATTTTTCAGTCCATCATCTGTAAAATGATACTCTGTTTCGGAACAAGCTCACATTAGGTTCCAATAAAATATGTACCGCTCCTAACTGGGCCTCGTCATTACTTTGCCAATTTTATTCATTGGGTAACTTGCTCATTACTGAACACAATTCACATGTTGTTAATGAGATGAGGGTTTTCTAATAGGAGGAGACAGCCTCTGGGGTGAGTTTATATCTTACATGGAGTCAGCTCTTTTACACTTTTCAGTCTGTGTTAGTAGCAGTCAAGTTGTTAAGTTCATGTACCATATACAGTATAGATATACGGTATTTCCTTGCTGTATTGTCTTGAATTGTAAAAAAAAAATGAAGTGTATCAGATATCTAACATGCTGACTTTTACTGTCATATTAAGCAAGAAAACCCCCCCCAAACATTTAATAGTTTTGCATTACATTAAATTTCCATCCAATACGGTGAAAAACTATTTTATGTAAAGATCCATTTGCAGCTGGGTATCTTTATGAGTTACGCTTTCTCAAACATATGTGTAAACATTTTAATAACCCCTGATGCTTTATTAGTCCAACATGTTCAAGTGAACAGCAGCAGCTATTAAATACCTTTAAACAGGCTTTTTACTCTTGCTTTTGACACATGTACCCACATAAATTTATACTGCAACACATACTGTTGCATTTACACACTACATGCACCACACTGGAGATCTTGTTTTACTATGGAATGGGCAGTTTTTTGCACTCAGTATGTTTTTTGTTATTGAAACAGTAAAAGTAAAAAAGGGACAATAGAGAAGGTGAGCAGGGGTATAGAGTGCATGTGGTTCTAGAGGAAGTTTGTTATGTTAAACCTCAATAGACTTCTAACTTTTTATTAATAAATGTCCACTTTGGTGTTCTGTATTACAGAATGATACAACAGGATTCAGCAAACAAGACATTTTCATATTAGAGGTGTACCGGTACATGTATTCGTACCGGACCGTTTCCGTAAAGGACTTTTGCAATGGTGCACATGTGCACCAAATACACTCTATAACGTCATATAACGGCATGGTTTTGTGTGTGGAACATATGAGTTTCCACACGGGCATATTAAATGGTGGACCAAATGTCCGCCTTGCGGCGCTACAAGTACACAGAAGTGCTAATAAACAGTATAAACTACAGCTTTCAGTAACTGTTGATACCCCGACAGCCATCTTGGATCACAAAGTCGGGGTAGTGCGGGTTGTCCCGACTTTACTAGTCGGAAATCCGACTTCAGGGGGCGTTCCAGTTGAAAGTTCCAACTGGGAACTCGGAATTTCCGACTTCCCATGTCAAGTGGAAGGCACCATTGAGCAGCATGGCTAGTGCCGATACAGTTCTGCCGTCACCGAGTGCTACACGCCAACTTCTCCCCCTCAACTATCTGTCCCTCCCCCCTTGGCTCACACACCCTCCCGTCGGCCTAGCAGGAACAATGACAACCATGCCTCTTAACTCTCTGCCAATCCCAGGTACAAACACAGTTGATTGACAGGCTGCTAAACATTATCGCTCATTCACTGACATCCTGGAACATTGGAAAACACAGTGCTTATGATAAACAGCTCTTTCTGCCTTAGCTGACTAGAACAATCTTACTAGTGACATTCTGACTTAACAAAAACACCAACTAGTCACCCAGTCTGTTACAGTATATATATTTTTTATATTTTATTAACTATATGTGGTATTCTTTTGATAATATTTGATTTAGTGTAGAACTTGGTAGTAGTTTCCAGCTGTATTGTATTTCTTATTCTTTTTTATTTTAGATAAATTATTTATTATGTGTAATTTGGAAGTTTGTTTAAAAATTGTAAACTAATTTGGATTTTTACCAGCAGCAATGTAATGTTTGCATTTCTTTCCCTTACTGTACCGAAAATAAACCAAACCTTGACTTCAAAACCGAGGTATGTACCGAAACGTGATTTTTGTGTACCGTTACACCCCTAATTTCATATGCTCCTGTTGTCTCTAGGAAGTACTTCAAGTTGGTGTGTCTGGAGGGAGGGCAGTGGGAGGAAACTAGCTGTGAGCCGATATCCTGCCCAGCCCTACCGGATGTATTCCAGGGCATGTATGCCTGCACCAATGGCCTGTACTATGACACCCTCTGCACCCTGAAGTGCCCAGATGCAACAGAAAATGTAGGACTTCAACAACTGTCCATTTATTCCCCAGAGCAAATAGAAATATTTTTGATCATTATCAACACAGTGGTGTGACCATCAAGTCAATTTTAGATCAGCTGGACACGATAAGACACTTGAATCCTCCATACTGAATGCTTGTTGGTCATGATGTAGTAAAAAAGATGCCAAAGTCTAAGAGGATGTAAAGGTGTCATCGCTGTGAAAACGTATCTTTAACCAACCTTGACATCTCAAGACTGATGTTTCTGTCCATAAAATATAGACACTATCACAACATGTGCGTAATATAATTTTGTTTGATGGCAGACATGATAAACAAGACATTCCTCTCTGAACCACGACCCTCCCTCATGCATAGTAGTAGTTTTAGCTGCAGTCATGCATCACTGACACCTTGTTATGAACATGTTGCTGCGCTGCTTTCGTTTAGGCTCCAGACTTTTCATCATTCAATCACTTTTGGAATAAAGAGTACTCATGCACGGTAAATGAAGCACGAGGAGACATCTACAATGGTTGCAGTTGTAAATGTATAAGAACGTGCACTTTCCACTAAGTTTCCCGAGTGTGGACAACAACATTGTCAAACTAGTTCTACAATATAATATAATTTATAAACTTTGAATGTCTGGCTGTGTAGGGACTTTCATGTTTATCCATGTAACTAATAGACTACAAAATTATGGTTGGAACCAAACGGCCTGAATAAATAATTAAAAAAGAAATTTGAGTTGTGTGGAGACAGTGCAGCAAAAGTGTAGACCACACATGTTCCCTTGTTGACCACCACAATGAATTTTAATATGTGTTGGTTTCCAGAGTGAGATTCGCTGCACTAAGGATGGTGAATGGACGACGACGTTCACCATGTGCTCCAGGCTCCAGGGCTCGTGCTCTCCTCCCCCTGATCTCAACTCTGTGGAGTACAGCTGCGACCAGGGGATGGACGTCGGTGAGTGTAACCTTCTTTCAGGGACGTGAGTGTAACAAAAAAACCCCCAGCAGCCTGCCTTGTCTTTGGCTTGTCTTGTTACACACCACTCCACTGAACAGACAAAGCAGTCATGGCGATAGAGCAACACTTTTGCCTTTACCCCTCTCACACTCATTCCTCATTTTCTATTGGTATTCGTCGACTTAGATTTGAGCCATTGACTAACTGACATTATATACTAAAATCCTGTCCAGTTATTAATGGAGATATTGCAGCTTCATTTGAATCTCAAACCCGCTCTGACACGGTCTCATCTTTAAAATCAGGCTTGATTTATTGCCTTCTAAGGTTAAAATGTCAAATAGTAATATTACCCAGCCATGACAACAGCAAAGCTTCCTCTCTCACCTGACAAAAATGAAGCGTATATATTAAATAAGAGAGGGTAAATTAGGGCACAGATACCACAGATTAATGGTGGTATACAAGTGTAACTGGGCATTTACACCACAGTGCAATTTTGGAGAAATTCATCCATTCTTTTACCTCCTCCCACCTCTAGTACTGTGACTATCTACCTGTCAATCCACTGCCTTTTTTTGGACAATTCAAAATGCTGCAGGTCGGCTTTTAACTCAATCAAAAAAAAGTATCCATATCACCCCTGTTTAAGCATCCTTGCACTGGCTGCCTGTTTCTTTTAAATCAATAAGTAAATAATAACATTACATGCTAGCAAGTAGATACAAATACGGGAGTTTGTTAAGATGTAGTTAAATTGAACTAATGAATGGGCTCACAGCACACACGTGCACATACACAAACAGTAGAGGCCCTCCTACGGTGATGGTTGCCAAGAGTGTGGACCACAGATGACAGATGACAGCATGGTCTGAATTTATGTGGTCTTTTTCTTCCTCAGTGTTTGAACATGAATGAATTCAACTGATGCTAGTGAGTGTTAGAGGTGTTATTACCTCCACCAAGAAGGTTATGTTTTCAGTGCTGTTTGTTAGTTTGTTTGTTCTATCAGCAGGATCATGGAAAAACTACTGGCCGATTTTTATGGAACTTGGTGGAAGGATGTAGCATAGGCCAAGAAAGAACCCATTCGGTTTGGAGAGGAGCCAAATGATGGGGCTCTCTGAGTGCACTTGATCACTGTTTTTTCCCCCTTCCTTTTCCTTGAAGGTGCTGTTTGCTACCCAACATGCATTGTGGCTCTGGACATGGATCTGCGTGACCCTGTGGTCCTGCCCAATGGCACTACAGCGGACTCTTTAAAGCACTGGATGCTCGCCACCAAAGTCCAGGTGAGACACCTGAAGAGTCAGTTACTTCAGTTTCTGGCTAGACCGCAGCAAAGCCTGGCCAGTCCTATAAATGCGAGAGTCTGTTCCTGAGTGATAAAGTTACACTATTTGTCAGTCATGTGTTTGAGTTTCCCTACTGGCCGTAGCTCTTACAAAATAAAAGTGATAGTCCTCTATTACGTCCTCATGAGCACATCGATGGGACATGGTCCAGACTATGTTTCCACCTAGTCTTGTTTCTCTAAAGATTCTATCTGAGTTAATTCAAGATCAGTTCAATTCTATTGTTGTGTACCATCACTAATCAAATACTAAATATCTCAAAAACAACAAAGTACTTTTTTTAATATACATAATTGAAATCATCTATGTATATACACAGCAATTTAACCAAAATATATTATTAACTATATATTTATATTAACTTCCATTTAATAAGTTAAATTTAAGCAAAACTAAACACAACACCACATCTTCATTCCACAAATTGAAAAATAAAAATAGCAGCCAGCCAAGGGGAATGTTTTCTATTACAGTTTCACTAGTAACATTGCCACACGTGCATGAACATGGACAGGAGACACATTACTGTAGCAACAAATCTTCTGCTCTCTTACTCTACATGCTGGCCTTTTCTGCTGATTGGTTACTTGCTTACATAACATTTTTCTCTATTATGACAGTGGCCTAAATGCTGTCAGTCTATAAAACTTTGAATGAAGCCTGCTCCCTTCCTGACAACAACTGTTGTAATTCTAGCAATTTGGTGATGTGTAGGGAAGCTTAATAGAGGTAAAAAAAAAAAAAGATTGTCAAATTTGAAGCTGTAGAGGCCCGCGATGTCTTGACCTTGTTCACCAGCATGGCACCAGCTCCAAAAACACAGGATCTTTTCCATAATGTCTTTATATAGATCCCCTTTTAAATGAAATGCAGGCTTTCAGCTAAAAATGTGTTGTGATCAAGTGTACCCTGGCATTACTCATATGATGTCATTTGAGTAATTTTCTCACACTTGGCAAACAGCATATAGCAGTTACATAACTGCACGGTACTCCCTGTGGCTAATATATTGACTTTCACATATGAAATTAGTGGAGTACTCCCTTAAATTTCAACCTTCAGAACCTTGGATGACTATTTTTTTGGATAAATGTTTCCATCCCATCATGTTCTAAATGCTGTTTCGGACAATTTTACAAGTACATAATTTTTGAAGAAACTTCAGATCCTTGTAATTTTAGCTTTCTGGCAATAACATTGTGCTGATATTGGATATCTTATAATTGACAATATTTACTATTGGCAGCTAAAATGCATTTTAAATGAATCCATATATGTCAAAATTAGACTTAACAAACTCCTATTAAATATATAAATATGGTAATAGGCTACAGTCAGTGTCCATTTCAAAAAATACATAGCAGTGAAAAATAGGAGCGCTGCTGTCAAGATCATCTTGCAGAACTGGTTGCATCTGTTGCTAAGCTGTTTCATGTTGCATGATGAGGCATGAGGTCGTGAAAAATGAGATAGCTTGATTGGTTTAAATAATCGCAACTGAGCAAGGCACTATGGTTTTGCTACCATTTGGAAACTCTTGGCGGGCTTTGTAGAACAGTTGATGTTTTGCTCGCTTGCTGCCATGCGACCAGTCCACGGCGCAGTGAAAGCCGATCCACTGACAAACAGCGCTGGGATTTTTACACAAAAACACCCATCCGAATGAATAATGCATCCAAACATCTGGTGGGCTGAATCACAGCATTAAGTACACCGAGCTACTGCTTCAGACTGACTCACCTTTACTGATGAGTACAAAGCTAAGTTATTTACAGTTCAAGACAGCCACAACTAATGTGTGGGAGAGCGGAAATACAGAAAACATAAGGGAATTTGCTACCATACATATTTTCATCAGACACATCTTGCCTTTTTTTAATCCATCACATCATCAAACCAAAAATTGGATCCTCAACCATCACTCCAACAAGGGTGGTGCGAAACTTCATAAGCGTCATGACTGAAGACCAACTGTACACCCCAGACTATGGCCCCGCTGCCTCCCAGTTAGCTTCAGAAAATTTCAAGCTTTGTTTTAAAATGAGCAAAAAGTGCTACTCCTGTGAAAAGGACTACAAAAGGACAACACAAAGGGTTTGTGCTTTGTTTGTTTAGAGCTGGTGATAGGATGGATGAAGGGAGATGACTATAGACTTTCAGTTTAGCTTGAATGGAAATGAACTACATGGTTATTAGCTGCAACATAACAACTCCCTGTAGATTCATTCCACCTTAATACCTCTTTTACATTGGAAATAAATGATAAGCATTTCAAAAGGAGCCAAAGCTGGGACAAGAAATTTCTTTGGCGTTTTAACAAATGTATGGTAAGTCCAAGTTCTTTATTGTCATGTGCACAACAATTACAGTGAAGCAGTCACTGGCGATGAAATCCTCAAACAAAGTGTATAAAAATAAAATCACACAAATAAAGAAAAATCTAAGACATACTGCATATACAGTGGTATGTTACTTTCTGTATTAATCAATTAGTTGCTTGGTCTATAAAATGTCAGAAAATTGTGAAAAATTTCGATCACTGTTTCCCAAAGCCCAAGGTGACGTCCTCAAATGTCTTGTTTTGTCCATAAGATATTCAGATTACTTGCATAAGAGTAAAGAAACCAGGAGATAATCACATTTAGGAAGCTTGAATCAATGAATTTTGACGTTCTTCTTAAAAATCACTCAAACCTAATTTAATCAATTAATAGTTCTCTAGACAGTAGAAGTGGGGCAACTGTAGACTCTAAACTGAAGATCGGGGGTTCAATCCCTGGCTCTTCCAGTCTACGTATCGAAGTGTTCTTGGGCAAGATAATGAACCCTTAATTTCTCCTGAAGGCTACATCACTCGTGTGTTTCTGATGAGCAGTTGGCACCTTGCATGGGGGGCCTCTGCCACTACTGTACGTGTGTGAATGGAGTGAATGTGACAAGTAGCTAAAAGCACTCAGCAAAGTCTACATCCGTCAACGGGGTGAGATCATTTCCAGCTTTTTCTAACAAAGATCATTGATTACTCTTTTCTGGATTCAGGTGTCATGTTTTTTAGTCTACAGAAGTGACCAGCCACACAACTGCAAAAATCTGCAGTGAAAATTGGACTCATCTCGTTACTATTTGTATTTTTTTTTTTTAAGTAAACAACACCTTTCTAGTAATATTTTTAAACCTCCATGAGACCAAAAGCACTTTTTAAAATTTTGCAGTATAGTATATAAAAACATAAATTGCAGAATTTATTTTTAAATAGAAATGATCTCAGATGACTTCAAAAGTCTCTCTTCTAAGTAACTGAAAATACTTAAAAATGCTGTCAAATTGCAGCAGAGATTTCTATTCCCAGCTAATCACACACTATCACACAACAAAATCAGCCTCATGTGTATGTGTATGTGATGCGTTCGTTATCATTCAAGCGTTTTAGAATTACTGGAAATCCCAGGCAGATAGCAAGAGTAAAGGTTCCAGTTGACGTCAAGCAGTTTAGGAAATACACACATCTCACACACACGCAGTGTATACAGTTCACGGTGAACACACTCGTAGGAATGTCAAATCTTGGGTCGGAGTTAGAGCGCTTTTGTTTTGCTTTAAAGGTGGGTCATGTTACCCAATATCATATCTCAGGAATCGCTTCTACGTTAACGCTGTCGCAAACACTGCTCCAGTTTCACCTTACTTTTGGGTGGTCAGTCAGCCAGCCAGCCAGCCAGTTAATCCGCCCTTGCCAAGGTCAAATAGTTGGATGGAGGTCTGGTTACTTACGCCATATCTCTGACACTGCCTTGTGATTTCAAGGCATTGTGTTATCTCAAATACTTCAGAATCAGGTCTCCGAGAAATCACCGGGGAGGATCCGCTTTCGCTGTCCATATTTGTTAGTCAATCAGCTATCTGCTAACCACCTTGCAAATTTCTGGGGTCAAATAAATGAGAGAAGACCCACAGCCTCACTCAGAATCCAGAACTCAGAATTTTGAGTTTTGCATTCACTTAAGTTGTATAAAAGGAATTATTCTTCCATCACAAAGTTTTTTAACCACACACAAACAAGTGCGAAAAGGCAGCAAAAGCTGTTACAATGTTTTGCATATGTCAATGAAAACAGTAGGATATTAAGTTTGCATCAAAATGAGTGCAAGATGGTCATTTTTATGTAATAACTCATGGTAAGTGAGGCCAAGTGTGAGTGGATTTTTGACTAAAAGGATTTTGTCAACACTATTACAAATGTTATTCATTATTTTATCATTAAAATACAATAACTATATGCATACACGATGCACAGTGTATATTCATTGTATACATGCTGGTTGCATGTCATGTTGAGCCCTTTCCATTTCTGCACTGTGATGTTTCCCCTTTTGTCAGGATGTTAACAATAATAATAATAATAATGCTCAGATTTCCATGAACCTTGCTGTGGATATTCATGATTCCCGAGAATTTGTGCCTTTAGTGATCTCTCTGACCTCTGTTCTGGTGTTCACAGCGTAAATTTTTACAGAAATTATGGGCAGAATCCTGTCAGTCTTACAGTACATATTCATTTAGTTAGTAGCAGTTTAATCTTAAATTTGGAAATTCACTGGTGTGGTCCGCGAGCAGGTTGGCATTATCCTCCTCTACAGTACGGCTACTTACGTCCACTTTAATTAATTTATTCCTAACTAGTACTACTTTGGAGCGTCAACGACACAAAACCCCGTATGAAAATGCTTTTGTGACCAAGTGTAATATTGTTTTTCATGGCAAACGCAGTGGTTATCCATTTCCTATGACTGTGTTTCTCAACCGTTTCTTATGTGCTTTGTTTTCCAGAGCATAGTCTGCACAGGGATGATGAAGTGGTACCCTGACCCTCAACACATCCATTGCATCCAGTCATGTGAGGTAAGAGTCCAACCAGCCAAGAGGTACTGCATCAAATACAGGAATATGTGCAAATGCTTTTCATCCAGATATCAGTCTCACCCAGGTCTCTGAAGCTGTTAAAAGAGTGAATGTCTACTGTAGTTATGACTGATACAGTATCTGGGCCATGGACTAGAACATGATTTACTGCAGCACAGAGCGCCTGAGTTAAAATGTTATCCCTTCTGTATGTCACAGATCTGATATTTTTAGTGTGGCGAGAGGAACGAGTTCAAAGAAATGATGGTCAACAAAGTTGCTTGTACAATACATTTGGTGGCTTTCATGATACAGAGGTGTCCATTTAAGATGAAAGCACATAAATATCACTTAGTGTAAATGAGCACCAAAGGGCTTTGTGTACACAGTGTTTGATACCTCTTGCTTATATGAAAGTGTAATTCTCTCCTTACATAACATGTGTACTATGTGCTTATGTGCGCTTTTAAAGCCTCAAGGTCAGGAGGATCTCAGTTTGGCTTTCGTTCCGTTATTATCAAAAGATATTTTATTAACGTTGAGATAGGGAATACTTAAAACAATTACAACATTTCTGGGCATAACCGCATTAAATTTACTGCCCTAGCCAGACCTTTCCAATAATATTAAACATGAAGCAAAACATGCT
This sequence comes from Lepomis macrochirus, assembly GCA_024633595.2. NCBI lineage: Eukaryota > Metazoa > Chordata > Actinopteri > Centrarchiformes > Centrarchidae > Lepomis > Lepomis macrochirus. Next base: position 9,579,999 of record JALXJV020000012.1, on the reverse strand, counting down.
GTATCCCTGTTGTCATCACTACTCAAGATACCAGAGCCAATGTGCAATGTGCTTCACATTTCGTGACGACAAATCTCAGAAATTGATATCCTCACACTTCAAACTTTACAAGAATTCTTTTTAAACCTGTCCAAAGAACCTTTTTTTTCGCAGGGATCCTGGCATTGCCGAATGTTGTTAAGCCTGCCAAACCTAATGGATTATCTGATAAAGGAAAATAAATTAATCACTGGATTATGTTAGATTTAGATTAATTATGTAGGCTGACACAAGGCTTTTAAATCTTTTTCTGCCTAGTTTAAAAACAGCCTACCTAGTGTGTGCTGGAACTCTTACTGTTTAACAGAGGGAGCCAGATAAGGTTTCCTATTTAATGACAAGGTAACTTAAGTTTATGTCATATATTACCGTAAATTGGGTTTCTGTGAAGTAGTATTTTTATATTGATGGTTCCCAGAGGATAAATTCTTTAAAAAGAAAGAAACAAAAAAACCTAAGGTCCACTTCTTAGCTTTATTCCAGAGTGTAAAACTACATCTAATGCTCTTCAATAACAGCTAAAGTTTCCTTAGCTGTCATGGAGATAGTATGGAACTAGTGTTTAAAGATACTCTTTAGACAAGTGAGCCATCTCCACAACAACTGAGCTAAACCATGGGATTATGTAGAAAGTGCCAGGAAAAAAAGCTTGTAAGTGGAGTTGTTATTATTTTGTCAAGCTGTTTCCACGTTTAAGAATGAACTTTCACACTTGCTTGAGGGGACCCCTGACCGTTCATCTCGTGCCACCATCAGGCCAAAACTTCCGTTTTTACCATTGCCATGTATTTGCCTTAGCACATTCAAGCTCTCCGGGGTAATAAATTCCACAGATTTTGATAACCTTATGGGCTTCCCTCTTGCACCTTCAATAAGCTCCCTATTACTGTAACTATAACTGCTGATAGGAATAGCAAAGAGGTCAGTATGTTGTTTTTTCTAACACCTTTGTGTTGTGGGCTATGATGAAAATTGCAGCCTGCAGAGAGGCCGTTGTAGCACGACATCAGACTTATCGGCTTGTTCAGTTTCATCATATTTTGTGTGCTGTATCATAAATGAGTAAGTTTAATTTGAAAGTTAATGTCCAGCTCTGCTCAGTAATATTTTAGCAGTGACAGTAAATCATCTAAAAATCATAAACCCAGATAGTTTTTATTTGGCATTCATCTGTTGGGTTCAGAAAAGGCTGGAACTACCGATGGAACACATAAACTGTTGATGTCTCACGGTATTAAAATATTCTTCCTACCTGCCAGCACTACATTTTCCCCTTCCACCTTCCCGTGAATGTTGCTAGGCAAAACAGTTGCTTATAACCCGCTCCTCCATGACAACACTGTAAATTATACCAGACCACATGTGTTGCAAATGCTCTATGCCAGATTTCATCCAGATGCCATTGCTCTCTCTCTTTCTCCTACCCAGCCTCTCTTTCCATTCTTTTCTCAAACCTGGTTGACAATTAGCGCCAAAGTCAGCTCAGGCATCTTATCAGCACAACAGCCCCTGTACAACTGCCAGGTTGAGGCTGTTCTGTAGTGGTTGGAAGGAGTAATAGATGTGACAAAATACCTGCTGTGTCCTTCTAGAAGTGTCTTCACATTTTCTTAGAATGTTCTCAATGAATAAAAGATTTGCTGGACCAATAAGGACAAAAAAATGTGATAAGAGTGTGTAACAGCAATCCAATTAAATGCATTGACTCATGCTTCATTTAATATGAGGCATTTAGACAAAAAGAATAGAATCCATCTACGTTAACCATTTGGTTTGGTGGATGCTGTGTTAATCCCCTTGATCACATCATGAAGCACTGTATCGTAGCTTTCCAGTCTGAAACAAGTAAGAAAAAGCTATACTTTGAGGATTCGGGATGGTTGTGATTATGTCACAGTAGTTCTGCACGGGGCCGGAAACAGAACATTTCAGATTCTAACCTCTGCCATACATCCGACACCTAAAGTTGTCCTCTCGCTCAAAAGGGATGACTATTTCGTTATGGCTTTAGATGGCAGATTAGGGTTAACATGAATTGAAGACAAAGTGGACCACAGGTAAAATCAACAATCAACACCTGTTTTTATAACAGTTGCAAAACTTAGTATAATGATTTTTTTGGTGAATTTTCAATAACAGAAATAAAAGCAGACCAGTTGAGTAAAAAACACGGGTCTCTTCATAGAGCAAATCATTTGGTACATTCTACCCCTTGGAAATTAGAAATGAATGGAAATTAGGTTGATTTCACTAAGCTGTAGTTTGCCTCGTTTGCTAGCATGTTTGTTAGCTACTTTATGTTCCCTTGTATGACGGTTGTTCCCTCACTGTACTTTGAGCACAGTTTCCTGCTGTTCCTGGCAGAACACACTTTAAAATGATTCACTTTTGGGTGAATTCTTTCCCCGCTTACCATCCATTAATTCTCAGTAACTTATCTGGGTCCAGTTTGCAGTGGCAACAGACTAAACAGAACAGAAAATGTGGATTGCCCCAGCCCCATCTTCCAGCGGTTCCAACAGCATCCTGTTGTGTCCGCAGGCTATTTACTTAACAATATCTCTTCGGCATGTTCTGGCGTTTCCTTGGGATTCTCCATTTAATCCTCCAGTTGGACTTAGTTACTCAGAAGGTAACCACTGGAACAATCTACCAACTAAACTAATCTACCAGCTGCTTAAGGACTTGTTAAAGTCCAGAACCATCAACTTATGTTCTTGTTCCTGCAGGACAGGCTCCCCTCCCTGTAAGAGCTTTTTGAAATTGCGTTTGCTGGTATTGAGGACTCTGTCTGCCTTAGAACTCCATCCACCAATGATTTTTGCTTGAAGTCATGAATCTGATGTTGAATTTTACAGGTTAGACATCTGCCCGCCTGTATTTCCATAGAACAGAATGGCTTGATTAACTGTGCTGCTTGTTTTAGGAGATTTAAGACTCACCGCAGGAGGTACAATGTGTGAAAATTCTCCTTCTTCCCACCATAAATAATGGGGAAGCATATCAGATTTCAGGTCATAGCTGCTACTCACTGACATTAGCTAGATAGCTCACTTATCTTTGGGGCTGAATGAGTTCGAATGGGCACCAAAACCAAGCCGGGTGAGAGGGCAACGGAATCGGCAGCCTCCCAGTGAAACAAAAGTGAACCAAACAAAGCCTCCGACACCAACAGGAGAGGCAGCATTGGTGTGATGAGACAGAGATTTCCAATTTCAATGAACTTTTCAATGAAATTTTATTTATATAGCGCCATGCCAGACGTGATCTCATTGTACTTTTCACATAGAGCAGGTCTAGACCATACACTTTGTAATACCTCATTACCTCAACAGGTAGAAACAGAGGCTAGACACGGGGTGGGCGGCCAACTGCTTGGTCCGGGTGGGTCAGTTTGAAGGAAGTTTTGTTTTACGATGAGTTAACAAGCCAGTCAGTTCACTGAAAAAGAGAAACTTGAATTCAGAAGGTGTACTGTTGTATTTTTCTTTTTGATAAAGAAAATACACATAAGATAATTCCTCCTTAAATTTTGTTAGTTATTATTATTTTATTTATTGGACTAAAAAAAACTAAAACTGAGAGCAAGAGTAACATAGTAAAGTGCATGCTAACTTCAGTAGATATCTGTATGTCTTTGACATGACATCAGAACTGTTACTACTTCACATTCTGTTAATAAGGTTAGTTAATTTCTTTTGTGATTCAAACTCAAATTCTGGCCAAATGGTAAATGGACTGTACTTAGCACCTTTCTAGTCTTCCTACCACTTAAAGCTCTGCACACTCCATGTCACACTCATCCATACACACACACAAACTGCACTAGAAAATTCAACCGTTCGGTAAGATGGTTTTCACAAATAGAAGGCTATTTGTAAACTGTTCTCCCCAGAGCTTGCCTTCCCCTTGTGCCTTCAGTCCAATAAAAGAGGCATTGTCACATTACTGAGGTTTCACCTCTTAACATGCTTCTAATAGTCTATAACACATTAACTTATAATAAACATAAAAATATGTCAATTATGGTTCAAAAACAGGGTAAACGATGAGATAAATGCGCAGACCTCCCTTGAACTCCCTGAACTGTCTTCCCTATCAAAAGGAAAAGCACTTTGAGTCACATGGATAAGAGAAAAAAAAAAGGGCAAACCTCACACTGCCTCAACTGTTTTCAGAGAGCGCTGGGCAAGCGAGGGTGAACAGAGAGATGATAAAATATCTGCTTTTAAAAGAATGATACAGATACTTGGTAGGAAATGTACACCAATATTTTGCTGCTTGACAGGAAAGTGTTCACTAGAATTCATATCTGTGTTTTATAAAGTTCTGATGAAGAGCTTGGCTGGTGCTGATGACAGCACATGCTCCTCAAATAGGCAATGCTAAGAGGTGGAATATTTATGGTAGCGAGGTGTGGGGTTGCTTGCTGCTGCTTTGTATGTCTTTTTTACACTGATTTGACGGGAGTTACTATGTAATGGTGATACACAAACCGGGTGACCTTTTAATTACCCACTGGGGACTAAGGTACATAGCCAACTAAAGCTCGCTGAATACTCTTCATGGGTCTGTGCATTTCTGTTGCGAGAGTAAGGTCTATGCTGCGTGGAGGGGAATGTAAATAATAATTAACCTCAACATGAGCCCTGACCTCAAAATTAACCTCATGTTGGCAAAGTGTGGGGTCCGTTAATTTTAACAATCTTAAGAAAAGAAAGAGATGTTTGGGAGATCAAACCCACATTAAAACTCAGCTATGGATATCTTTAAAATTTTAATAAAACTGACCGCAGGCTAAGTTGTATTAGGCATGACTGCCGTGAAGGTAATACAAAGATTTACATACTAGTAGTGATTTGGGTTAGGCATCTGGTGCACTTGCTGGTAAAGTATTTACTCAGAAACAGAACGATTAAATAGATTTATTTATGCCATAGCGGTTTAGTTGGGAAAGGCAAGGGGATTCGTCAAGTAGGGAGCCCTTTGATGTGAAGAGAAATCTGCAGAAATCTTCTCAGCAGCTGCTCTCTCCCCCTGCGCAGGTTAGGTAGACTCCTAAGTCTTTGAAATGACTCCATCAGCCCATCGGAGAAAGCCAAAAGTATCTTTGGCACTCAGCACACATTTTCATGTTGTTGGCACTTCAGGGAAGCCCTAAAGGTTTAGTTGAAAACACTAAAAAGGCTTTAATCAGGACAAGTTTGAGATTGTATGTAACTTAAATTCCACAAATTTGCGTGCCACTGCAGTGTTTCTCCAAAAGGACTCCCACACTGGCCAGAGCATTGCAAAAAACTGTTTGAGGAATTGTCATTAATAGATATTCTAAGTAAGGTGAAGCTTACCTGAACAGTCATTAAATGACATCTGTCTGTCTACTCTATCTATCCTAGTTTAAATAAAAATATAGCTAAATGAGAACATTTCTGGCTTAATTGTGTTGATTCTACATCAAATTGTCATGTTGTTTATCCTGAAATGCCAAAAGAAACAATTTTCCCTCCACGTCTTCTTAATGACTCTAAAAGTGAAAGCCATTTCTACTTGTGAGGCAGGTCTCGGGTCTTTTATCAGTACATTCAGTACTTTAAACAAATTATATTCCACCATCCAAATGGCTACCATAGCAAATATCAGGCTACAAAAATCATACTTCTTTAGCACCATAGCTCTTTAGCTTTCAAGGTGAATGGCTGTGGATACATCATTGGGTTTATCAGTTCAGGCCATTCTTTCTGAACCTGTTCAACCCCGAGCTCTTAGGTTTAACATCTGCAGCAACGGCTGAGTGCATGTAGTTACTAAAATACAGAGCAAAAAGCACCGGGTCGCACGCTCCACAGCAAACAGTGGCATGCAAAGAAATCATGCATCTAAAAATAAAAACTACTATTTAACAGTAATCATTACGTCATCGGCTGTGTTGGATAATCACAGATTCAGTTTATTTGATTTTGAGTCTAGGAAGCCATCTTTACCAGTCATAAAGGGGGGTGCATCGGCATGGCCGTGATTGGAGCAGCTTAACAGGCGCACGCGGTGCTGTTTTATGTTTTATTATAACTCCACCTACATGGGAAGGTTTTGGTGTACCCCACCCAAAATTACAGTATATACGTTAAATTGAAACTTGTTCGATGGACAGAAGTCGCGTTCTCTAAGTGGCTACCCTGTTTGCCAAAGCTGCCGATGAGCATGTAGCTCACTCCCTTTTATGACTGAACGTAGAACTTGGATTGGACTTGGATTAGGCTGCACTAGTGTTTATTATGATTACAATGTCTGCCACTTACTGAAAATTTGTTTTCTGGGAAGATGTTTTTTTTTGGGGGGGGCTTCTTGGCCTTCCATGCTGATGTATCATAGTAATTTCAGGGAGAACATTAATATTCTTTCTTGTTTATATCTTGTTTTTAGCCTTTTGGAGGGGATGGCTGGTGTGACACTATCAACAACCGGGCTTACTGCCAGTATGACGGAGGAGACTGCTGCCCATCCACACTCTCTACCAGAAAGGTACACAGGTTCTACACCTCCTGTATGCGATATATACATATGAAGAGAAAGATTGATTTTCATCACTTTTCTTCTACCATCTGTTTTTGTTTTAATAATAACTATTTTGGGGTATTCTTTTAACAGATATAATATAGCTTACAATTTCTGTCCGCTTTGTTTAAAAGGTGGCAAAGTGTTGTTTGGCTTGGTCCACGCTCACATCTTGCAATCAAGATGGAGCTTAGACGCTGAAGCTGGATTCAAGGCCAGATTCTTCCTGTTTACAGTAGTAGAAATCCGTCTCTTTTGGCACAAGCACTGTGCCGCTACGCAGGAGACTTCTACTAAGCAAACAAACAGAGATCCCTGCTACTTTCCCCTCTCTCCCGTTAACGACTGCTCCTATTTAGTCTCGCTCATCTGTACTTATAACAACCTTGTGCCCTCCAGCTTTTCCACTCAAATGGTAAATAAGCAGGTTTTCACCACCCTATGCTGCTTTACACTTTCTCACCTCTCATATCAAGCTATCAGTCCATTGCAGAAGGAACTGGTCGGGGTTCAGGACAACACTTAGCTATGGACATATTAATTCCTGGTGAAATTTTCTTCTATTACAAGAATGAAAATCCCCACGGTATTATTTTGGTGGTGGTCCCCAAAACATGAAATTTAAAGCTTCTGTAGCGGAGATGAGAATTTTGTTTGTATTGCAGCTCTACACTGATGTAGGCCTAAAATTTAATTGCATTTCAAAATAAAACTTGTAATGCAGGGCTAATCAGTTTGACAAATATGTTGGATATCTTTGTGTTTATCCATCCTGACATACTCCCCCTGGTGATAGCTTATTCGCTACAAAATGCAAACGTATCACATTACACTAATTGCTCTAAATGATTGCTGTATATATTGGGTGGCTAAGAGGAATGGTATGAATAATAATGAGCAGGTCGGGCCAGTGGTGGAAACCAGGCCACTCGTTCCCCGCTTCTACATAAACATCTTTTTTCCCCCTATTTTTCTGTGCTTTCATGAGAATTTCTCCCATGTGGATATTTGGGAAGTAATCCCCCGGCCCACCACCAGCCCTCTCACTATACCCTGTTTGGCTACTGTACAGCCACACATTCATGACACTCATTCAGGGGGCCCTGCCTATTAATTCCTATGGCCCACAGTTGGCTGTGCCTTGGCTGTCTCCTTCATGTCCGCAGCACGCCATGACTCACCGGCAGCTCCTTCCTAAATGGTGAAGGAGTTCAGCGAGTCTGTAGCTGCCATCATAATAAATGAGCTGCCAGACTGCCACTAACTGCTCTTTTACGTGGGGGGGTGGGTGGGGGTACGAGGGTGGGAGCAGCGAGGTGTTTGATGGTCTGCGGTTTACTCGGCCACTGTAAAACAGCAGCGCGCGGGGGTCGTTCTGAGGAAGTGAACTAAACTGCCGTGAGAGTCAGCATCCTTACTGCCACCGCGGCTCCAGCAGAGCGATGGAGTAGAGGGGGGTTATGACGAGCGGTGGATGGAGGGATTTGTTTACAGAACTCTATGTCTTTGGGCTCGACTTCTGCAGGTGTAGGAAATTACAGGTTTTTTTACACAGCATGACCCACATCACATATTTCCTCTGCTGCCACACAAGAAAAAAAACTTGACGATGAGGTGAGTTTGATTTTTACCTTATTCTGCAAGTAACATGACCACTTCGCGGATTGTTCCAGTATCTGGCAGGATGAGTCACCCTCATCTGAACTACATCAAATATTTGAATCGATAATCAAATCTATTTGTATCTGGATCAGTCTAAGGGAGCCAGCTGCCTCCTTTTTATGGACCTCAGGCAGTATTGGTTTTATTTACAGGGGTAGTAGCAGCGATGACAAGGGAGGAGAGATACATGAGAGATGATTCAGGTGGGATTCAGTGATTAGCCAACAGAGAAAAGCTCCAGAAGAAAAGATCTGAGCTGCCACACCATCTATGGAAACATACAATCTTCCTTTGATTTGTTAACTGAAGTCTGTGTTTTAATCTGACAAAGGGCCAAAGTAGTAAAAGCAGCAAAGAGCAAACAGAAGGAGCACAAAGAGACATGATTTTTCTGGATTAGACTTCATGTTTGGTTTTGATTGCATGCAAGGTTGAATTAATCACTTCGAAACCTTTTGTCACAGGACTTGTGGTCATGAATATGCTGTGGTAAACAGCAGGGAGGCAACTAATCTGAACACTCAGAAACAGCCAAGAAGACTTATGATGAGGCAAAAACAAGCCTTTTCTTTCCTTCCAAAAGGTTGTTAGAAGGCATCAAAAGGTGGAGCATTGCTTGGCTTGTTCCGCGTCTGCATAATGAATCAAGATGAAGCTGTTAAGGAAACATTTAACGGCCGCGCCAATTCGTCTTAAATGGGACTGCTGGCATTTTAATTGAAGCTGGGCCTTCTGCAGCTTCTTGAGAGCCATCAGTGAAACTATTACCCTGCCATCAACCCCGTCCCCCTCTCTAAAAAGTGCAATCAGCAGTGAAGGCCGACGAGCTGCTACCTCCCACACTCCTTCTCGTCTTGCTTGCCGTCATCCTTATTTTCTTTCTCTGCCTCCCACTCTCCTTTCTTTCTCTCACTCCTTCTCTCCAGGAGCGAATGTTTACATTTCTTGCAACAGACTGCTTCGCGGGGCACCAGTGTTTATTTTGCAACCTGTGGTGATGGCTCGCTTCCTAGACAAGAGCTGGCAGCCTCTTGTTGTTGATTCTTAACATGTGTTCATCCGTTCACCTCCACGGCAGTGCGCCCCAAGACCCTCAAGGTTTCTCGCCGTTCAAAGGCCACGTTGAACCATTTGACATCATGCGCTTTATCGGCCTCCGAGGGGCCATTGGAGTCCTCTTTGAAACTGTGAGGAAATACACCAAGTGTACTAAGACCACGCTTGAGTTGCTAAGCGGTACTTATCTTTCAGCACATTGTAGAAGTGGGGGCAAAACTGTTCACTAGCTGCTAGGTCTGTTCAAGCAAATTTATTTTTTATTGTCTGTTTTTGCCATTCAAAGCTGTGCTCTTTGCTACAGTTGAAATATTACAACCCTATTGGGAAGCCTCCTCAACTAGTGCATTTTTCAGTGACTCTGCTTTTACTGAAAGTCCTGATGTAATATTTCCTTTTACTCTGCTGCTATTCATGCCTTTTTCCTAGGCTTTTGTTCCACCTACTTACACAGGAATAGGCAATATGCACAGAGTTTGATCAAAGACCAGGTAGACTCACACAGGGAATCAAACTAAATGGAATGTGTGTTTTGTCAGTTTAGTATTGATAAAAAAAAATTAAAAAAAAATCACATCCCCAACAGTCAGGCCTGGAAAGACCTATATTACACTTTTGTTTGAATCCAGCCACAGATTGAGTGACCTTTAATGGCTCTGGGAAGTCGAGCGCTGAATGTTGTGCTTGTTTACCGACAGGTCATTCAGTTTGGGGCGGACTGCAACCAGGATGAGTGCACTTGCCGTGATCCAGACGCAGAGGAGAATAAAAGCAAAGCCAAGCACTTGGAAGGAGGAGGAGGAGGAGTTGGAGGAGGAATGCAGTAAGATAGAGGAAAGAAAGAGGTTGAACTTGTATTAAACAGAGTCAAACCACAGACTACACACCACAACAAACAAAAAAATATACATGTTTTTGACATTGTAAGGCGAAGAATGTGCTTCATACAATAAAAGGCCATTTTTATTTTATCATAAGCGATCTTACTGTTAAAATGCATCACATATGAGTCACGTTGGTTTGAAAATTTAATTCATATGTTCCTGCACCACTCCAGCCAAACATCCACACCGGAATATATTGTTTTCTTTGCCTGTTAACAAATTAAGGGTTATGTTTACTGCTGGATTACAGAAAATTATATTTTGAAATTGAAGCTCAAACTGAGAAAAGCTTCAGGTCTAGTTCAGACAGTGTTAAAAAGCAGTTCATCCACTCCTGTACAGATCGATCATCATAATTGGATCAAATCCCTATTGCATATGGATTCAAGTACTTTTCTGGACATGATTAGTTATAGGCTAAAGAAACCAAAAGAACAGTATGTGCCTGAAAACTGCTCAGTACATGCACACAACTTAAAAGTAAGGGCTCCGGCTACTAACTGTGGCATCCAGTTAGAGAAACATTAGCATTCTGTATAATTATACTACCGTTTTTAAATAATAATGAAGTCAAAACAGTTGTAAGTCGTCTGATGTCTACTCAAAACCAAATGAGGATTAGTCAAATCAAATTTAAGTCAAGTGGGCAAAGGAAAATAGTTGATTGATTTATGCTGCAACTTGCAGGAACATTACTTCCCTACTGTCCTCATGGCAGAGCAAAATACTAAGATTATAAGATTTGTTCCATTCTTCATCATTGTGCATCAGATTCTTCCACATACACTTCTGACATGTAGCTTGTTAGGAATGTAAAGGGACACATACTGTATCCGTAAAGACTAACATGTATAGACTAATATATTTGGATCACCTGACACATGTATTACATCAAGTATTAGTCACACAAGTCAACACTTTATTTATATCAGTGATACAAACATTTATCTGTATCATACAGCATGTGCATAGGGCTTCCTAAAAGTCATGTTTCTGTAAGTGTATTTTAGTTGTGTATTTACACAAACAGTCAAATATATAAATTATTTCAGTAATCAATCCAATCCAATTTTGACTACAGTGTGTAACACTAATGCCAAAATTATTGTTCTAAACCAGTATGGAGTTCCACTGAAACAAAGATGCACATGAATTGTCATGTTGCAGGAAGTTAAAGGGGAGAAAGAAAACATTTCAAATAAAAAAAGACAATACTTTTGGGAAGCCTGGGCATCAACACAGACCTCTCTCGCTTGCATGCTTGTATATCAGAAAGGTTCTGGTGTCCACTTTCCAGAAATGATGAAGTACCCCTTGCAAATGTTGCATCTATATAAGTATAATCATGTTCTTTGTGATATTTTACAGTACTTTATACTCTATATGAAATAAATAGCAACTTTATATCGACCCTTGTAATGTCTGTCTTGATTTCCATTTTTTTAAAGAAGTGTTTTCAGATTTCATCACAATTTCCAGAATAATTTCAAAATATCCTAATCTCTCAAACAGATAATTGTAGGTACCTCATGAAGACTAAAAAGTTGCTATGTTATTTTGACATTACTGTCAAATTGCTGTGAATTGCTGAATTGCAGCATAGTAACAACGGGCGTGCAGGCTGTTATGATGGGCCCACATACAAAACACTATGTTTGTGTCTAGAAGGGAATCCTATATTGGGAAATTTGTGTGCACTGTTTCCTCGTTTTGCACGGTTTAACAACTAAAGATGCAGTAAATACCCAATTTAAGGTCCCTAAATCGATTTCTTTCCGTATTAACACATTAAATCCAACAGTTCTCTTTTTGTGCATCTCTCTCCAACACACACGATGCTGCTGCAGCTGTGTTGCGTGCGCCTTGACGCAGCAGTCTAACGCAGAGTGCCATCATGTGATGGATTTTATAGTAGGACTGTGCCACCTACACTATTATATTTGCAAAATACAGAAGTCAAAGAGAAAGTTATAAGGAGCATGGCCAGTGCTGTCATTGTCAAAATCCAAACAGGTCACTACAAACAGCTGAATTCAGGTGTCCACTGTGCTGAAAAGACGCAGACTTTTTCAGGCTTTTCACTTTTTCAACAACCTCCCGAATCACAACAACGACATTCCTCTTCGATAGAGAGGCAAGGCATTATGGTGAATGAGAAATAAAAGTGGCCTACTCATAACACAACACCATGTCCTGAAAACAGGCCAGCTAAGGCGCGCACACACAGTTTTACCCACAAGCACTTCCACACAATTAAAACAGTTTGGCCTACTGCGGAGCGACCTGTCCCCGAAATGATATCAGCCTTTAAATCAGCGGCACGGCAGCCACACCACCAAATCCACTGAAAAAGCACTTGTAAAGTTACTCACCTAGTCAGCCTGCATTGAGCGAAATCTTTGATATTGTCCTCAGTAATCCAAAACAATCTTATCTGGAAACAGTGCGAACCCTCTCCTCCTGTTCTCTCCTATATTTTCTTGAAACTACTTGTATGTTTGAATAGCATGACCGCTAGCTTGCAGGTGTGCCCCGCTAGTCTACTTGGCAGATCTTGCGTTTCTACCGGTTTCTGGAGTCTTGTCACATGATCAAATAGAAACTTAAGATTGGGCAGTCATTAACATATTAGCAGCAATCATCACTGCATATTTGGGCTATGTGACTCAAACTCAAGACTAAATTCAGTCCGTGGAATCTGTGGAATCAGTTTTTTATATTTCACCTTAGCCTACAGCTTGCAGACTTTTGTGGGTCAAACTAGGCGCTTTACCCACAAAAGTCTGTAGGGGAAAATGCACATATGATTGTATATATATACTACTTGATCAGACATATTTGATTAGCGTGATGTATGTTTGGTCTTTATTGTTGATTGATAGATGATTTTGCCGTGTGACTTATAATGTAATTCTGCGGGACTGCTACAGTCACAGGCCCCACTGCAGCTATACGGTTGCCCCTGCTTAATTTCTTATGGATCTATCCATCCATACTCTATATTGTTTGCGCTTTAGTAGAGAATTGAGGATCAAATTGTTTTGGAAAGAGGAGACAATGCTTATTTTTTGTGGCTTCAGGCTCCATGACTAGATGCTGACGTTTTGACAGCTACCACATATACGGTCCATTTTTGTGAATAGAGTATGGCAGAGCAATCATTTCAGTAGTTTAGATGTGAAAATGCATTTACATGGTGTAATATAAACAGAATGTTTACAATATAGCCAAGATGTTAGATTTGGTATGATTACAGATCTGTATCTTTACAGAGGGCAAATACCACTGTAATACATTCACATATAGGATGAATTAAAGTGAATTTGGATCAGTTCACCAAAATTACAATAAAATAAACTAAAAAAAGAAACAGCTGCCAGTTGATATTAATATAAGAGAATTAATTCACTATTTTGACAGAGATCTCGCCACACCCCAAGTATCCCAGAATGCATTTTGTGCCATCCGGCAATGATGGCAGACATTTTGAGTTAACATTTTTGAGTGGCCTTTTATTGTGGCCAGCCTAAGGCACACACACTACAGTGTAGTTGCGCTACGAAGGGATCTCTTTGCACTGTTTTTTAGAATCCCACTAGCTCACTAAAGTTATGTCATGTTGAACGGGAAAGCTGATGATCAAGACAAAGTGCTTTTACATAATTAAAGCTAGTGTGTGCAGCATTGCAGAACTAGCAAGAGGGCTAGATTTTGAAAATATCCAACCAAAAATATCCTACCCTCTCCCTTTAAGCTCCACTCCAAAGCCACACCCCCCAAACATATTTACATGCACAGTGAGTGTACGGGCAGAGTGTGTGTCGAGTGGCCTTTTATTGTGGCCAGCCTAAGGCACACCTGTGCAATACCCATGCTGTCTGATCAGCCTCTTGATCAGACACACCTGTTAGGGTGGATGGATTTTCTCGGCAAAGTAGAAGTGCTCACTAATACAGATTTTGACAGATTTGTGAACAATATTTGAGAGAAATAGGCCTTTTGTGTAAACACAAGTGTTGCGTTTATAATTTTTGTTCAGTGTACATACAGACTGTTACAAATTAATTGAAGAACATGGAAACTAAACAGTGCACACAAATTTAAACTATTTTTTCTGACATCTATTGGTCTCTCTGTAGGCTCTGTTGGACTCGTCTAAAGAATATCTATACAGACACTTTTCACAATATATTTATTCTTTATTGTTCTTTGAAGTAGCAAAGATCAAAGTGAAAAAGTTTATGATAGCCACATACAGTTTAGACACAATAATATCATGCAGATAGTCGATGGTTGGTTCCCATTTCTCTCAAAGGTCAAAAGGTCTCCATCTTGTTTATTTTATGTTCAGTTCCACTGAATTAGTTTGTCATTTAATATTTAAATCAACCAATCACTTACCGTTTATGACAAAGGTCCATTCCACTCTCAGATATTGGATAACATCAGTTCAAAGAAGGTATAACCCTCTGCTCTTTACATCAGAACTGCTATCAGTGGATTAATCCAATTGCTAGACTAAGCTACACAGCAGATATTACAGTACAATATCGTATCTACTAAAGCACATGTAAAATGACATTGTAAAATATCACCTGTTATACATTTATATACAGAAGAAAAACACTGTACTGTGCTATAATGTGATGCATTTATGAAATACTTTGCTGCCTATACAAAAATCTACAAGTGTTCATTTTAGTATTCACATATGAGCTTTGTTAAAAACCAACAACTAATATACATTGGCATTTCTTTGACATCAATCTCCAACATGCCCACTGCACAGAGATAACATAATAAACATAACAAATTGAAGTAAAATAACAGTTTAAAAAATAGTCACAATAACTACAGTATTAGTGGAAATGTCAGAAAAGTCTTTCCAAAGACTTGTTGAATTAAGTTTAAACATACAGAGAAGCAGATGAAAACATTAAGACACTGTTAATTTGCAGTTTCAATACAAAAGTTTCACTTTTAACAGCGTTCATTAGTTGGATTGTGAATGATGTCAAAACGGTTAAATGATAATTAGCAATTTTTGTCAAATCATTTGGCAGGTTTTACTGAAAGTAGAGAAAATTAACTGATGTGTATACTTCCTCCGTGATACCTGTTACTTAGTAAAACAGCTTGAGTTATAAATGCAACTATCAATACTACATTCAGCAGGTTATATAGCTAAAACTTTATGATAATGCTATGTACAACGGTTTTCGAATGTCTATTCTAATAAAATACCTCCCAGCAGGCCACCCTCTCTAATCTTTGTTTTACCTTTTTAGTAAAATCTCTTTAGCTTCAACTGCTTCCATGCTACCTCACATTTCTCACAGAAACATGGATAACTATAAAGTACTGGCTTTTCCCCCAGTCGCTACATGACATTTCCTTGAATATGTTACACTGGATTAAATGTTTCAACATGTTTGAAAGTTCTAGTTCACAAGGAGCACTTCATTTAAAAATGTAAAACAAGAAGTGATAACTTCTAAAACTGCAACTCTTGATAAGACTTGACGTATAAGCAACTGCACACAAGACAGCAGCCAATACCAAATCATAGCTGTAGAGACGTTTTAGCTCATGGAGTTCACCTGCTGCGTGTGCTGCAGTTATTCAGAATATATAGGTACGACAAGCATCAGAAGCTGTAAAATATTAAGCAATTGTTGGAATGTACCAGTAAACATGAAGCTACAATGGGTTTTAACAGTTAAATCTTAACAAAAATCTCCTGGATCCAATTTTCATGTAAAATGGAGTACTGAATTTAGGTTAGAAGTCAGGTGTAAGAACTCAACTGTATCCAGGCATAAAGAGTCACAATCACTATCAGCTTTGGCCACTTGTTTGACATCATGAATTCCCATTTGTATTTTCTCACCAAAATGTCTAAAGATATGACAAAGTTTGGATCTAAACAGGCACAAAGGACGTGATGTGTAACCCTTTATGCCCCAGCGCTGGCCTTTTAATATGTGACTGACTAAGAAGGCAAATGAAATTGCGCTTTCCCATTTAAATGCTACAAAGATGTCAGAGTTTTAGCAATAGGCTCTTTATGTATCAATGTTAAAATAAAGATTGTTGAATCCAACAAAGAAATAAAAATGCATGGTCTTATGTTTAGTTCCTCTGATACTGTTAATCACTTAATTTCATTTAATGTCATCAAATATAAAACAAGATGTAAAATAACATATCTTTAGCTTTTTTCCCAATTGTGTTACTTTTCACTGTAAGATGGATTTTTTTCACGACATTTAAATAATAAAAAAATGTACTGCGAAAGGTCCTCCGAGTTTTTGAAAAGCTTGTATAAATATATTTTAACAACATTCTGATTCATTTCGTTTTTCAGTGCTTATTAGGTTCATCCATTCCTTCCTTGCAATATTTCACACCAATACTAACTAAACTAAACTAAAAATATCCAAATTGAGAAACATACTAACTTTTAATTAAAAAGCTCAAAGTAAACCTTAGTGGCTGAGTAAACAGGTTTATCTTTATCTCGTGCCTGCAGCTGCATCACAGTAAGTGGGAAATGTCTGCATTTATAGTGCACTTTTATCCAAAGCACTACACAATTTGCCTCTCATTTTCCTATTGACACAAACACTCAGGAGGACCTGGGGATCAAACTGCCACCCCTGTGATGAGTAAAGTAAGGCTTTATTTGCTGCATGTCTTTCCTCTGGCTTACAATGGTCCTTCAGTCCACAAAGTTCAGATGTATAACAATGGAAATATGTATCATTGTTATGCAGTCATTCAGCAATAAAGACGGTCCAATGAGAGAGCTTTTATTGTGAAGCATCTGCTGAATGTGTCACTTTTGTTCAATTTCACTTATTGCAAGGGAGGAGTGGACTTCAGCTTGGAGCAAATAAAGCAGTGCAGAGAGGTATGGATCAACAAAGCCCCTGCTTATTAGATGATTATCTGAATTTGAATACATTTACCATTAATGTGGTATGGCTGAGTAGAATAAATGTCATTTCCATTTCAAATACTGTTAAGAATTTGCTTATGACACCCTATATGCATACATCTTATAGAAACAAATCTGAAACCTGCATTTTATTTGTTTCTTTGTTGGGTTTGACAAATCTGTCATATTCCTGTAGACATCCAAACAGAAACTGAATAATTTTACAGCTCCTTGGGCTCTCCATAGTCATTATACATGACAGTGAGTGTCTGCTCATCACAGGCCTTGTGTACGTCCTGGCCCATGTCCGGCCAGTTCAGCCCAAAGGCCTTTGTGTCAGTGTAACGGCAGGACAGGAATTTGAGGGACATCCTGCGGAGGCCAATCTTTGGCTCCTGAAGAAGACCCTTACACCACGCGGAGAGTTCATCCAACTGGGAGAGGATGAGGCCAGCCTTCCTGTTGGAACAAAGTGAAGAAATAATTGAAGTGTGTTTTTGTTATTAGTTGGAGAGTAAGAGTGATTGTCATTCATAAACAAACACTAAAAATATAAATAAAACATTTCTTAGTACAGTGGGTGGACTCAACAAAGACAATGTGTACAATACAATCTACTGTAATTTCACCATCGCAAGAGGTAACAGTTGTGTGCGTGTGTGTGGTGAAGTTAATATCAAGCAGAAAGCTTCCGGTCTGAGATGTGATTCCAATGCCGAACTCCCTTAAACTCCCTTGAACTGACATTCTATTGAACATCTCTTCTGGTTGCAAAAATAAGTCCGGTTACATTAGAAATAGTGGTAAAATTACGCTACTTCTCACCTGATTTAGTACCTCAGTAAACACCTTCATAATGAGTTTATAGTCTCAATCGCTAGTTTCATATCATCTTCAATAGAACTTGATGTTCATTTAGTAAATTATGGTGCCATTTAGAGGAAAATAGACCCTATTGTTTGCTAGACAAAATTGCCAGAACTGTTAAAACGACAGTTAATGTGAATTACAGATGCACCTAGCTAAGCAAGCTAGCTAGCTGAACACACGGCCGTTAGCTCCAACGTCTCGTCCAAATATGGTGACGTCCGGTGCCTCTGGTTCAACATGGTGGCGCCCTATCGGTCAAATTTGAGGCTTCAAAACGACAGTCAGCAAACAAACCGGTGACGTCAAGAGGATTACATCCACTTCTTATATACATTCTATGGTTAATGTAATGAAGTCAGTGATGTCAAAGATAACATTTGGAGAATCTTTTTCTTTATGACAAAAAAAGAGAGAGAAATGCAGCCATTTTTCTTCAGCTGGTAAACATGGAAAGATTTCCCATCCAGTTCCGGCCCTTTCTCTGTCTACATCAAGGTAGGTTTTAGATAAATGTAAGTAGGTATATTATTTCACTGAAAAGGACACTCACAACCTTTCTCACTAGGATGACAAGAGTGACACAGGCAGGACTGGTTGTAATTGATTTTGAAATGGTTTACTGTGCTTTATATTCTGGCATGCAAACTTCTAAAAAACAGTTGCTTTGCCAGTACCAGTTTAGGTAGCGCTTTCTTATATCATACATGTAGTTTTGCCCTTTACTGTGTCAGTTCAATTCAGTGTGCTTTATTGGCATGAATGTCCAAAATCAAAAATAGTTTAGATTTGACATACAAGATTAATCAAATCAAGACCATTCAAATCAGCAGTTATACATTACAAAAACTGAAATAATGAATATAGATAGAGCGTAAACTACAAATAAAAGTGAACAACGATGTAACCTGCCATGCAACTAACACTGAGTGCAACAGTTGGCTGAGTCACTCGCTGTCCCTCAGGCTGTGACACAGGGACGCATACTTGGCGGCAAGGTTTGCCGTTTGTCCCTGTGCTAGGATTATTCTTAATTTGTTATCATCTAGTTCTTTGAAATGAAATTTCTCAAAGTATTGCTCTCTTATGAAGTCACAGTCCCTATCAGTTTTGGCCACTTGTTTGACATCAAAAGTTTCCATTTGTAATTTCATTCCAAAATGTCTAAATATATGACTAAGTTTAAACAGGCACAAAGGATGTGATGTTTAACCCTTTATGCCCCAGAGCTGAGCTTTTAATATCTGACTGACTATGAAGAATGTATATATGTTTATTTACTATATTTATCACATTTCAGGAGAAAATGTGCCTCTGTCTTCATCTTACCTGTCATACTGTGCTCACATACTCTATATTATTTTAGTAACCAGGACTTTTGAAGTCTCCCTTTTTCAATTGCAAGGGTCACTGAGTCTGTACATGGTAAGAAACTGACTCTGCATGATATCTCTGACAGTAGAGAGATATCCAGCCATTTCATAATCTCTCTTTAGAGTCAGATAAGATTCTAGTTTGTGTTGGTTTTTTGTTTCTTCCTCCCAATGTTCCAAATAAGCATTTTTGCTTTGATCAATCATTTGGTTTACTCTAAGTGGTGTTTGTAAAGCAGTGCTGGCTTGAGAAAGGTGTGTGTGACACAGGATTTGTAAGTCTCAGGACTAGCTGGCAGCTCTTGGGTTTTAAGAGTTTTGAATTGGAGGGGACTTGGGGACTTCAGCTGAGGTGCATGAGAAAGTTTAGTGCTCTTTTTGGGGGATCTACTGTATTATCAGTGCAAACTGCCAATTCTGCATGTAGGGTTTCAATGTAATGCTTCTCCCATCTGTTGTTCTGATGACTGATTGGACCCTAAACTTCACTTCCATAGAGTGCAATGGGTTTAATAACACTGTCAAATATTTTACACCATATTTTACACCATTTTGATTGGGATACTACCTAGAATGAAATGTCCTGCTTGTTTTTTGGTGAGTTTACTGCCAGGGCCCAATTCTGGCAGTATTGTTCTAGCAGGTCTAGCTGCTGCTGTAGTCACTTTTTTTGTGGGTGACAACAGCACCAGGTCATCTGCATAAAACTTCACTACACTATATTGGAGCTGGAGTCGTGGTGCTGTGCATTGATCCAATTGCACTGCTAATTGGTTTATGTAGATGTTAAACAGTGTGGGACTCAGATATTAGCCTAGGTGAACACCTTTCCTCTGAGTAAAAAAATTGGTTTGTTTGTCATCAACTTTAATACTACACTTGTTTTCTGAGTACATGGATTTGATCATGTCGTATACCTTTCCTCCTATACCACTTTGGAGGATGCTATAAGGAGTCCATCATGCCAAAGTAAATCAAATGCCTTTTTAAAGTCAACAAAACAGCCAAATATTTTTAAATCTTTCTCTCTCTCAGTGGGGAGGTAGATACACAATGCCTCTTTATATTTCTACTTCACTAAAATGATCTTTTACAGTATCATTGTTCTATACTGATAACTTTTACTTTTAATACAGTACATTTTCCTGATTATACATACAGTACATTCTTTAAGTACCATTTACCAGACTTTTACTTGCAACAGAATATTTTAAAGTGTAGTATTAGCACTTTATCTTAAGTGAACCACTACCAAAACTAGCTTACAATGCAAATAATAAAATACCAAAAAAGAGCACAGCTTCAATTAAGGCAAAGCACTGAATTCACACTTGTATTACCTGATTGGCAACAGCCGTTTCATTTATGCTTCAAAATCATTCAATCATTCACAGCTGTGTGACTCTTAAAGCCCAATCATATTAGTATGGGTGTATATTACCTCATTCTTCTCACCCTTTTCCTACTGCAGCTCCCTCCACCACAATGATGTCCTCCTTGTGTGGTATTTTTGGTTAATCCCCCAAAAAAGTCTTAAAATGTTGAGAGTCTCTAACTGAACTTGTGACCCCTTCTCTAAAAAAGCATCTCAAATGTGGGTTTCCAATATCATGACAAATCCATGATATAGAGCATAGTCCAGAGCCAACACACCAGCTCCAGGCAACGAAACTCACAACTCCTGCTACTATAGAAAGCAAGCTGAATGTCTGTGGGCAAGTCATTTACTGTAGTGTTACCTGACACACACATCATGGCTGGATTGGCTGGAATAGTGTTTTTTATTTATTTCATATTCGGGGTATCGGGCCCTGGTCTGTCCAGCAGCTGGTACATGGTGTAAACTGTCTTGCTTGACACCAAATTGCATAGCACTGCTGGGCTGCCACTGCAGCTCCTCTATTACTTTGGCACATAGGAAGTCATCCAAGTGTACCAGGGGAGCAGGTGGATGAAAAACATTGCTACACCTCAAGAAAATGTATCATTTCAATGTCTACTTGTGTGTATGTTGTGGTGCACAGCCATAATTGTCATGATTTGGGGTTTAAGTATGGTTATATCCTGTCTTATTTGTAAGAATCCTTCCTTATGTGTCTTAGGTTACTTTACTTTCTGCCTTTATGTGTTTTCCTGACATTTTTTAATGTCAGCCCTGGCCTGTGTTACCTGTGTCTAGTTAGCCTTTCCTCACTAGAGTATTTAGTTTGTGTGTTCCTTTGTTTCAGTGCCAGCTTGTCTTAATCCCTGTGTCAAGGGTTCCAGCCATTCCTAGTGTTTTGTTCTCTGTGGTTTTTGGATATTTATTTCCCTGGACCTGGACTGTTTTTTGGATTTTGCCTGCTCTCTATTGGATTTGTTTGTCTATTTGGTTTTAATCTCTGCCTGCTTTTCCCTCCTGTGAGCGTTTTTGTATTTTGACTTTGTCATTAAATCTTTGAACTGCACCTGCTCTGCCTCCGGTGTCGACTTTTGGGTCCCTTGTGTTCCTGCTACCCTGCTTGCATAATTGTGACAATAAGTTGTTTTTAACAGAAAGTACAACCTACTAGCTTCTGATTAAAGCTAGAAATCACATCTCTCCCCAACTCTGTTGATTCCTCTACATCGGTTCTTCTGTGAGGGCTCTGAAAGTAGTTCATATCACAAAAGTCAAGCAGGCAGTCAGCAACCAGGAAATGCAATAAACTGTGGGAAACTCTTATTGCCAAGTATCTGAAGGTAGGTGGAATGTCAGTTTTGATGCACATAAACCTTGAGATACACTCGACCGTCTACAGCCCATAAATCACACAGTGGCTGTGCTGTTGTTTTAGAGTGACATCACTGTATGACAGAACCTAAAACCTACCATCCGCCACTGCTTCCTGTCTGAGGGCGCTCACAGGGTAAGGTGAACTGTTACTGACACATTCCAAACTTCACCCAAAGCAGACAGTGGCTGCTAAAGGTCTGGGTAAGAATATTGAAAGTAAAACAGTGGAAAAATAAATGGCCCTGGCACATACAGAGCTAGTCCTGTGGAGGAAAACAGGCGAATGGACAGTTATAATGCTGTAAAGAACTTGAACTTGTCTTTTGGCCAAACCAGGCCAGCTGAAAAATCATCTCCATTAGTAACATGATGCACATTCATATAAATACATCTCATGGGGACACTGAGTGCAATAAATAATAATTAAGCCTGATGCAGCCCACTCGGTCTTTGTAGTGAAACTCTGTCAAGTGTTTGTCTAAAGTCAAAAAATGGCAGTAGCAAAGATTTCATTCATTCCATACACACACAGCCAAACCAGCACTTCTACAGCACAGAGCCCCCAATCTGCCAAACCACAAGTCTGCTGGATGCAGCAGAGTCACCAGAGCCACAGCACATTAAACTGTTGAGCTGATGACACATCAGAGCACCCAGGCTACACATTCAATATGAACCAGTTAAAGGAAATGAATGACCATACTAATAGAAAGAACAAAAAAGCATTTCTCTACTTCTTAGTGCTTTCACCTATCTGCATCTCTAATTCTCCCTTTTCACATGCAGACCAGTTTCAGCAGCCCACCTGCAGCTATGAGGTTTCACTCCTGTATGAACAATGTAACTTTATGTAGAATGCAAAATATGCAGCAAACCACAGAGAATATATTCATACATATAATATAATTATACTAATCATCATGGACTCACCTGACAGTAATGATGCAGATGTAATGCTGATATCTTCATCACATCTGCCGCATGACTCTCTTTGGATAATCCACAGAACTCACTGTCATCCATTTTCATAGGAAGTACTTTCTAGCAAACAACAGGGGGCTTTGCCCTATGACAGAGGCATATTTAAACTTCCAGCTGTGGCAGTAGTCAGCAAACTTAAGCCGGCTGCATGCTTCTTGCAGGCGACATCGGACCTAGTGTGTGCTGCAATGTGAAACATCTAGGTATGCGGCTGGACAGAGCAGCCCCAAGGCTCCTTGTTGTTAACTGGCTCAATGGTCTGTGGGAATCCTGACCACATCACTTCCTTTTCCTTCTCCTTACAAAACACACTAAAGTAAACACAAATAAGTTTTTATTACAACACGGCTAGGCTGGTGGAATTAATCAGTACAGATGGAATTGCTCTTACAATAGACCACATATAACACCAATGTAGGCATAAAGGACAGAAGAGTAAAAAGAAAAAACATACACTAACAAATCCACATATAATACAGTTTGACCGATTCTGGTGTGTTTATCAGCTGGCTTTGAGGAAGATGCTAAGGCGTTTTGCCCTGGCTCCTAGTGACCTGCACCTTTTGTCAGAGGTGATGCCCATGGAAAGAAGTGAACTGGGTTTGGAGGGTGCTTCTGAGATGGCTCATTTTCACACACATGGATTAAGTCTAGCCCCAGATTAAAAACTTTTTGTCATTACATTTTTCTGTTTTTTAGGGGAAATGCTTAATTCATGCTAAAATCAAATTAAGTTTATCATATACAATCATACACAGCACAACAAGCCAGGAATCAAACACAGGACCTCCTTGATCCGAAGTTACAGTGAGCACTGACCCACTGTCCACCCCTGTATGTTGTATGGTATTCTAGATATTATAGATAGATGATTTGTAAGCGACACTTACAGAGACAGGGACTGTTAAACTCAAATTCTTCCTCAGCACTACTTCACTGAATATAGTTTATTTCTGTTTTCTATATTAATGTGTAGTGTCTGCTATGTAGCAGAAGGGAGTTACAAACTCAGTTTCACAATATAACCCGTTGTTTTGTGACAAAATAAAATCTACTTACCCATCTACCTACCAACATGAACCATTTAGCACTTATAGGACTTGAAACTGTCACCCCACCATTTAAAAAAACATGCAATATTAGAAACATGTCTTGACCACAACATTAATAACCAATCTATTAACCTAGCTGACTGCAGAGAGAATGAATCTAAATTATTTCTCTCAATTTCTCTAGTGAGGACATTGATTTACAGTGTGTTCTGGATCTGGACCTTGATCCTGATAAAACCAACTATTAGGAGTAAGAAAATATGTTTTTTTTATTTTTAATGTGTGAACTCCAGTCTTTGTGGCAAACTAATATCCTCGTCAAACACCCGTTCAAATGATGACCCACAAGACTTTTTTGATTGTGTTGATAAACTGCAGTTCTTCAGTGTTTTGATCTTAAAGTTGGCAATGACAAACGCACTGTAATAATAGAGACGCTGTGTGGCCTGTGGTTTCTAAAGTACTTCATATTCTCATTCTCACTCCAGATCAACTGCTCTTCTGCAAACGTATAGCGTATGACCATATTTCCCGCTATGTTATTTCAGGAAAAAACTAATTCTGTATGCTGCAATAGGCCATAATTTCCTTTTTTTGGAATCAGAGTATATTTTGAATGTTGCATACACATGGATGCTCAGCAGGACAACATCCCTATCCCAAATGCATATCGACAGATTAATAACAGACTCAGTAATGTTTTCAGCTCTGAAAACAGCACGGAGAAAGAAATCATTTTAATGATGCCAGTCGTTTCAGTCTGCCTGTTAACAGACAAGAACACTCTTGCTGGTACTGGTACCGTGCTGCCATAATGTCGTTCATATCATTTTTCTGAAACCTCTTTATGTTCTCAATATTTTGCCACATATTTTAGTGGTTTGAGGAAATCGTGATATTTATTTGCTTTAAATAAAGAAAAAAAAAGTGGTTTGTTATGCTTTCATTTTTCAGGAAAGCAGAAGGTTTCACAGGTTCCAAATAGCAACGGTTGTCACCATAAGCTCCTTGTGCATGTATAGGAGTGGAAAATTTGGTGGTTTCCAAGGTACAAGGTGAGTGCTCTCACCCCAAACGTTTGCGTGGCTTTGATCGAGCTCATGGGAGCAGGGATGTAATCGCATGTGCACTGTCATTTGTGATACACATGAGTATACATACACACATGGCAAAGTGAATACACACAAATACTTTACAACAACCAAAAATACTTCATTTTCCTTCAGATGCTTGAGTAGATTGATTAATTGTCTCTGGTTGATTAAGTGAGCCAGAAATACTCTGGCTGTTGAGACACCAGGGGTTAGAACAGCGTTTCAACAGAAATGATGTAGATTGTTACTTCAAACAATGAACACACACCAGATGGCCTCATTCTGATCTGAAACAGACTTGAAGCAAACCCACCCAAACCCTAAATTATTTTCAAAAATAAAAATCCGAAAAAAACTTGAGAATAAGTAGACCGGATCCAAAAAGAGAGCACACCTGTTTGTTCTTCTATCCCTGTGGGTACCTCTCATTGACATAACGCAATCTCCAGCCATTTACCCTAGCATTAACCATCACAAATACATGCCTAACCTCAACCTTTATCCTACCCCTACCCTTAACGCAATTATAACCTGAACCCCAAAACCAAGTCTTAACCCTCAAAAGCAGTCTCTACCTGTGGGGAGCCACATTTTTGTCCTCACAGTGACACGAGTCTCCATCAATGAGTGTGCATTCAGGTTAAAGTCCCCACCGGGATATAAAACCATGAAACACAAACGCTGGGAGCAGCCGTCAATTAACAAGCAGCCACGGTCAAAAAGAATAGCAATGCCATGTCACTTCATAGCCTCGCTTCAACAAAAACATTTTTCTCTTGAGATGACTATAAACGGATCATGTGATCGACTTTTCACTGTGTGTATTTTTGTCCTCTCAACTATAAAAAGTCAGAGAGCAAAGTAAACAGTCTGCTGTGATTATGATTAAGATTTCCTGAGAGAAATTCCAACCATAACAATACTTATTATCACAAGCGCTCGTCTGATTAGAGAGACTGTCATGTAAAAACAGAAAGAAAATATGAAAAAAAATCAAATATTATTCAGTTCATCAAAGGGCATGGAGTCCAACCAAGGACATGGTCGGGACTGAAACGGCCAGGGCGAAGGATTTTCTTTCAGCTCAGCCAAAACATCTAGCGTTTATAAGTCAACAACCAAGCGGCGTGCCTTATATGATGGGTACTCCCCTGGCGATGACAAGGTCTGGCCCTCGGGAAAAGAAGTGTCAAGCTTTGGAGAGACAGCCTTTGTGCGAGTTTATGGTTTGAGTTAAAATGTCACGCGATGTTGATTGAAAAAGGCAACAAAAATGTCCTCCGCAGGATGCCAAGCGGTCTCGTCAGTGAGACTTGATATGTTTCTAAAAACAGCAAATCTGAATATCTGCTGCCACAAGAAAGATAAAGCCACATTTGTTCATTCATTTGTTTCCAGATATTGCTTACTTGGATGCTATTTACATTGAGTCAGAGCCTTAGCAGTGGTCTTCTTATCTGTATTTTGACTAGCTAATGAAAATCTAGTTTATTCCGTCCTCAGTGTTTGTGACAGGGAAACTGGGGAATTGTCTTTATAAAACATTGAGCGGATTTGGGAAGATGAAATGTGTGTGTGTCTGTGGCCTGTACATGTACGGTATGTGGTGTGTGTGCTAGAAGGGAGACTGTCTGCTCTGCTGTTTACTGTTGATGGTACCAAAGATGTGTTGTTTGTATAGGAAAGGTATATTCCCTCTCAAGTGGCCAAAGAGATGGTGATTTAAGAACAAACCACAAACAAATGGGACTTAAAGAGGGACTGTTATGGAGAAGAACTGTCTAGTGTTTGGGAATACTTTGCTGTCGTGGATGGTTTTAAAGGATCTTTGTGAAGTTTTAGACCTCTAGTAGACCTATCCATAAAATATGTTTTGGTGAGTCAAGCCCTTTGTACTTTTTTTTGCACAGTATCATTTCATAACTTCGATGAAATACATTGTTTCTTGCAACTGCTCGGATAATATTATTCAGGTGGATGATGAAGACAAGGAGCAGGATGAAATAGAGGATGAGGACAGCACACTGACACAGAGGGAGGATTGCTCAACCCCTTCAGGCCGTGGTGTCAAATGCAAGATGGGGGCACAGAGTGGCGACAGCCTCGGGAGGTTCCTCCAGTGGAAAGAAGCGAGGGAGGAAACGAGAGAGGAGCGATAGACAAAAAAAACAGAAGCATCAGGAGATGCAGACTGAGGCGGTGTCCACAAAATCATCCTCACAGCTTGATGACTCCATTGTGTCTCACATTGTGAATAGAAAATGCATTGGACACAGTGGTGACAGATTTAAAAACGGCAAATGAAAAATATGGATTTGGTGTGAACACTGAATGTTGACATAACTTTTGTAAAAAGAATAACAGTAAAGGACATGGCAAATGAATATTTTAATAAAGAAAGAAAAGAGGAAGCAACTGCTAATAAATACCAGGTGTGCCAGCTGGCAGTCAATTATTATTAGGCTGACGATGTCACTGGCCTGTGATGTCACCATTTGAACAAGTTATTCTGAAGTGTCTAAGGGCTGCGATGATGTTTTAAAAATAATAAATATGATATTCATTATGTTCTTTTCCAATTCATGGCCTGAATCGGGTTTGGATTCACTGCTGGATGTGGATGAAGATGAAAATATCTCACAACAAAAACAACCAGGTTTCAGCACTGAATGATTAGACCCCTTGTGATCTGGTAGGTTGAATGAACAGTAGCATCTCCGCACACCCACGATGTTTACCAACCTGACTACGCTGTGATATTTTATACCAAGAATATAATCTTTATTCTAATATCTAATATGACCATAATGTTTATTCATGCTATTCATGACCCATCTGATGGAGTCAGCCTTTGTCCAACTGAATGACAATGATCAAAATGATCTTAGGTGCTTTTGCAGAACCTGGCCAACATCAATAGAGGATGCTTGTAAAGTCAGAAATGTTTTAAATTCTTATTTTGGTTTACTAAAAATTGAATCAGTGGTATTTTTGTCCTGGCGTCATTGCAACCATTAATTTGTTGCATTTGTTTTTCCCAACGTATGAATAACGTCAGAGAAACAGTGTGTATGACGCCGTGGGGAAGTTGTCAGCACACTTAGACTCACAGCAGTGGAGCTGTAAGTAACAACATACTGTAGTCTTTCCTCACACCAAACCAGATACATAGGAAAGTCTAATGTTCATTTGATGACTTGGCTAAACAAAACATGTTTATACTTCCTCCCCCTGTTGCCAGACCTAACCTTGAATGCACTTCTCTACTGCTTTTCCAGTTCTGAGGTGCCTTTATTAACGTTAATCACCCCTCCCTTTAACTAAATTGGGGGACTGTTAATCTAAGTGTATTTTAATGGAACACTTCAGAAGCAACTCCCCCAATTACATCAACTCTTTCCAGCATGGTCCCCATTAAAAACAACCTTTCATTTAGGGCAGGGGAACCCACAGACAGAGAGAGAAACACAGAGAATTAAGGGAGCCTTGCCTAATCAGTTTCACCTGCCAAAGTGCAAGCATGTACCACAGACTGCCATTTATACGTAGATTTTACGTCGGACACATGGCTCTGTTTATAAAACATTAAGCTACAATTTTATGTTATGGGTACTTATCCGTAGTTTGGGGGGATATCTGGGGCCCTCCCTGGTTGTGGGTTACTAAATGGCCCTGGTGATGTCACAGAGCTCACTCAGCTTCAGTTTGAATGAATCTCCTCCATAATTCTAATTCACACAAACAGCCGCCAAGAATCAAAGACAGCACTTTGGAAGCTGGGAGCGGAACATCTGCCCACATTTGAGAATCAAAACAAGAGTCGGACACAGCCGAGCTTTGAATGGGCTGATACCATGGAGATTCGGCTGTGTGAGACGCTGTAGGATGTGTCTGTAATTGTGCTAGAAAAAGGCGATTTGGAACAAATTACAGCTCGCTTTGAAAAATACGCGAAGGAAGTGCTTTGGCTGGTTAGGATTAGCTTTGTTTTGCTTTTGTTTAGAGTGTTTGGGCTGAACCCTTTTCACATGTCTTGCTTTTTATTAGAAAAGTACGATTTTGTTTGCGTTGTGTACAAGAGGAGAACTTGAGAGAGTGATTTTAAGTGTAAATTCACAGCTTATTGAGTACTGAAAAATGCAAGGGGTTACATGGTGTGGGCACTGCTGCTTTGGCCTGCAAACTCTTTTTTTGGTAGTTTGGGACTTTACATAGAAAACATATCATATGCTGTTGGCCAGTGATGGACATCAAAATATATTTTAAAATAAGTTACCCAATACCCTAATTTGAAATAATACAAACTTGAAAATACAGCAGCCACAACATGTATCAAAATAAACTACTCTATTTTTGTATTTCAAAATACAAAAAATACTTTTCCAAAGTCCCGTGAAATCACTTTGCAAACCTTTTTTCAGCTTCTTAGATCTATCCCTTCACTGGTCAGTTTCACGTAGGCAATGAGGGATAAAGTAATCACTAATGGAACATATCTGTAATCTTAGTCCAAATCTACCATATGTTTAATTTTTATGGATTTTCACACCACACCAACCCAGACTCTCAGCAAGGTGCCACTTCTCTTATTCTTTAAAGACGTCAGTGTCAATTATACAAGTCCAGTACGACAGATTGCAGTTTCTTTGTTGGAGGGCAACTTATGAATGGAGTAGCCACACACACACACACACACACACACACACACACACACACACACACACACACACACACACACACACACACACACACACAAAGATAACTGTACCTGGGTCCTAGCTCATCCTCACACCTCCAGGTGAATTCACCGAAGCTCTCGTAGCGCTGGTTGTAATGGTAGAGCACGCGATGGAGCGTGGGAGCACCCAGGTCCATCAGAGTATTGTAGGCTGTCTGCTGCTCCTTCCCACTGGTGTAACCATTGAACAGGTTATAGATCTTATCGGCTATTTCTGGAATAGCAAACACAAACGTAAGTCAACAACATTAAGCAACACTAGATGACTTCACATAGTATCAAATGACAGTGTATGAACCCATCATTACCCAGTCATAAGGGACAACAGTAATCTGCAAACAGCTTACTTAGAGCACATGGGAGTTTGCCTTGGAGGCTTTCTGCCAGAAAGCCCTTTTGCCAGAAATCCTAACCAAGTAATCTTGGTGCCTAAAACTAACCAACCTACAAGTATTTGGTCAGGTTCAGGAAAGGATCATGGTTTGGGTTCAAATAAAAATTCAACTCTGACTTTTGGTTTCACATAGCCCACGAATAGCAGTCTCCTGGGTAACAGTCCTGTGTTTGACCCATCCATCCACTCTAACCTGCTCCCTATTTGGACAGTGTTGCTCCTTATACTACAATGCCAAACTTCCTAAAGCCGTTCTGGCAGAAAGACTGGCTTGTAGGCTGTCTTCTCCTATGTACTTAGTTATATTTACTAAAGTGGTTGGTTTGTGCTATTTGATACCAAATGATCCTCAGTGTAAGACAAAAGAAAAAGATGTAATGTAATGATGTTTCATCTTGCTCTGGACAGAGCACTACTTTGCTGCTGTTTTGGAGACAAGAAGGGCTGCATAAAATCTTTCTGCTGATAAACCAATCAATTAATCGACTAATTGATTCGACTAGAGACACTGTTTGATGTGGGTTTGATATGCTACCTTCTAAGCGGGAGAACCTTTCCCTCCGATAATTTCTCCACACCAGAGTCTCTTAAGAAAAATAGGGCAAAGCTATGAAAATGTGATGCTTTCTGCACGGCCACTTTGCATTTTAGATTAAGAAGACAGATGTCATTTTACATGCATTTCTTGATATCAATAGCATTTTAAAATGAATAAATCATTGAAATTGTTAGAAACGTATCCATGGGTTAACAATGCCAAAAAGGTTGGTTTAAAACAGCCATAGAGTGGAAGTATTGTGTTTCACACCATTCATGTATTTCCAGGTATTAAAATCAACAGCGCAAGCCAGTAGTATCACACTTCATTGGCTAGAGCACTTTTGCAATGGCCTGGTCAAATCAGCTACAAGATGTGCAATAACATCTTTCCTATAAATCTAGCTCTGGCACAGAGAGTGGCAAAATATTTCTAACACTAGAAACTTCTTTAATTTATTTCTTTTGACAATAAGGAGTAACACATTTTTATTGTCAATATAGCTGGTGGGGTTTCTTTATTACAACATATCTGACTTACTACATAAATTTAATCCAATAAGCAAACCCACATTAAATCACATAAAGCCTGAACATAAATGTAGGACAAGTTGTGGATGTTAAACTTTTTTGTATCACAATGACCTCAAGCATATCCAGAGTGTCTGAACATGAAAGTCATCGCTGTGAGCCACCTGTGATTAGAGCTGAAAGATGATTCACCTTTCTAACTTCCAGTCTGTGTCTCTTTCCTCACCTTGTGCTTTGACGTCATCCACAGTTGGACACGGAGTTTTGATGGTGACCTCACTTGGGCTAGAACGGCGCCCTGTGTTGTCTACTGCCCACAGTCGGAACCTGGACACATAAACACACACACACACACACACACACACACACACACACACACACACACACACACACACACACACACACACACACGCAGATTAAAATGTTAAGAGAATCTGTTGCTGATTGTGAGTGATATATAATAATAATTTCCTTAGTCTAAAAAACTTTATCCGGTCATTTATATTTCCAGCAATGGAGTTCGATGATTCGGCTTTACCAACATCAGCAGGAGCAGCAAACATTTTGCAGCTGTTCTGTTTCATGCAGCTGGTAATTCCATTAAAAGACTTCCTTTGATGAGAAGAGATGAAAGCCTGCATGATCAATGCAGGACTTTTCACTAATGCCAGACTGACAATGAGCCCTTCTTACGGAGCTATTAACCTGTCACATCACTGAATGAATATCTCCACCTAGTGAGCAAAATACAAACTACATCCACCTGCAGCGCCAAGGGTTTAGACAAACAGTAGCAGATGGTAGAGAACTGAAGAAAAGAAAAAATGCATCACATTTTTATCATCAGCCTGGAGATACAGAGAGAGTTTAATTCAAATTATTACGGATAAAAAGGTTAGTGGATTACAGAATCTTTCCAACATGTCTTTAAAGGCTTGATATTTATGGAGGGCCGTAGTATCACGGAAATAGTAATAAAGTATTTACCTAATTAATTAATTGTACAATAAAAGACAAAAACACAAATTAATGTATTAATCTATGCATAAACAGACAAAATAATTCATTATTTGATATTTAATAGCAATAAAAAGAGGAATTACAAAATTATTTACAAATTAAAGATGAATCCATCAAGATATACTTCAAATTAAAGAGGGATTTACAAAAAAACAGAACAGTCAGTAAGTACAGCATTTAAAAATGCATCATTAAATTCATAAATAAATAATGGAATTTAAAAATCTATTTGACAATGGCATTTAAAAACAACCCACCTCATACCTTAGCTATCTTTTCCAATATTGTTTAATTGCCAAGAAGACAATTTTAGGAACGCAAGTGTATGAGTGAGTGGTTTTAATATTCTTGTCTTTTTCTCTTTTTGTTTAAATGGGCTCACTAAGACAAATACCAATCAATCATGTTGACATGGTAATAAAGTATTGAATCTTGAATCTATGTGATTGTGCCAGGATATGTTGCCCTGGCTTTCCCTCTCTAATATATCAGGAATTTTAAGGGACAATGCCAGTGAAATGGAGTGCCAATCCTCAGAGAATGTTGCACCGGTGGAGACACCTCTCAACTTAAACACAGTCTACCTGCAGGTCTCTCTCTGGGGACGTTTCCGGTGCAGGCTCTGCTCTCAGGGCATGTCAGAAAAGCATGCTGGGCGTGCATATTGCAAGACATCTTGGTACTTTTGGCATACTGCATTTGATGTCCTAGGAACTGGGACATACTAAATATTTTTTTGGCATTCTAAATAGTATGGTTGTGTGGGTATTGAAACACTCCTGGATACAGCACGGCTTCCACTTTTCCCGGATAATGTAAATCAGTCCCCATGACCATTGTTATGAGGCATAATATAGCAAAAACAAGCAAGAATGCCTTAAATTACATCCTTGTCGGATGTGAAAAAAGAAATGGTGACAAATGAGCTGCCCAAATGAGCTGAGAGCAGAGCCTGCACCGGAAGCGTCCCCACAGAGAGACCTGCAGGCAGATTGTCTTGAAACAGAGGGTGTCTCCACTGGTGCAGCACTCTCTGAGGATCGGCTCCATTTCACTGGCAGTGTCTCGTAAATTTCTTATATATCAATATTGGACATTTTAAGGGAAGAAAAATCAAGGCAACATGCCCTGGAGCAAACACATACACTTATGTTCTTAAAAGGGTCTTCTTGGCGCCTAAACAATGTTGAAAAAGATAGCTAGAGTTTGAGGCGGGTTTTACCAGCATAAGACCTAATGTGTCACAGCTAATCAAATCGAATAGCTAACAGGGAAAGGAAAAGCAATGGCGAAATGGAAATGTCAAACGTACCTTTTAAATTTCTGATTACGATCTGTATTATTAATTCAATTTATGATTTCAAATATTTCTCTTTTTAAACTGCATTTTTTAGTAGATTTTTGAATCCCTTTATTTATTTATGAATTCATTCATACATTTCAAAATGACGTATTTATTGATTGTTTTATGTTTGTGTAAATCCTGTGTAAAATATGTAAACAAATGTACCTATTTTTATTGTACAATCAGTCATTAATTAATTAACGCTTTTCTAGCATTTCCGTGACACCTTATGGACATGCAGCAGCAGAGTAGGTTTTCTGTGTCATGCTTACATAATATCTCATACATACTTCTCCTCACTAAGTAACTTTTTCTCCCCTAACACAGCACCAATCTCAAGCTTTGTATGCGCTCTGTCTGCAGACAAAATATAAGTATTGTGCAGCACCCTGAAGAGAGAGATGAGGACATGGTTCAGAGAGATGAATGAGCTGCCAGACAGGATAGAGAGAGCAGGAGCCCCGCTGATGCTGGGATTAAAAGGGCATGTGTAGCTGCTCACTCAGCCCACATACATCAAAATAGTTTGAAGAGGCTCCGCCTTTGGGCCTCTTGCCCTCTTTTCTTCTCTTTTGTTGTGCTCTTTTCCTCCCTCCCGATCTTTTTCCTCGCCATCTCCTCTTGTTCTTTCTCTACCCCA
Organism: Lepomis macrochirus; assembly: GCA_024633595.2. Taxonomy (NCBI): domain Eukaryota; kingdom Metazoa; phylum Chordata; class Actinopteri; order Centrarchiformes; family Centrarchidae; genus Lepomis; species Lepomis macrochirus. The sequence goes on along the minus strand of JALXJV020000012.1, from coordinate 9,545,539 downwards.
AACTTTGCCTCTGGTTCTCCATTTCTTTCTCAGCACCTTACTCTGTCCTTTTTCCACTCTACAAAGTGTGTGTGGCTTCCCTTCTGGCAGGCTGTCAGAAAGATAAGTGTCAGCATGTGTAAGATAGCATCTGAGCATCCGGTGTGTGTCTGTCCGTGCGCAGAGAAAGAACTACATCTTGGCTACTGCATCACATTGTTAAACTTATTTACTCCGGCAGACACAAAACTATTTGAGTCTTTCATGTAATAAAATCCAGTTTATTGTCTTTTTATCTAATGACAAAAAAATCTTTTTTAAGCCCCGACCTACATTACTCCAAAAAACTTAACTCAAATTATCCTGATTCAAATTCTACCTGTTAACACTTAATCCTAGAACAAAAACTTAACCTTTAATCTAATGCTTAGCCCTGAAATAAGCTTGAATAAACCTTGATCAGTAAAATTGTCACACCCAACACATTTAGTCAATGGTTAGTACAGTATGAAAGAACTTAACTCATAACTCGATCTTTCTCTAAGGTTAATAAAGGTTCTTTAGATTGTAGGATAAAACCAGCCTCAAATGTTTAATGTTGTATAAGTTTAAAAATGTAGTTTACTTCCAACTGCTACTGCATAGCAAAGAGTAAAGTCTGTGATGTGAACCCAAAGTTCTGGATCTTGACAATTGTCATGTGTTGCATTAATCATCGGTGCCATTCTATGTGCTGAAACACTATATGTGGAAGCAAACCGCTTACCAAACTACAAAGTGCTGTTTCTATTTCTTTACGTTAAATACACCAGTAAATGTAACACTTTAGAGGCTTATTTTGTGCCACTTTCGCAAGGCAAAATACATTAAAATTGAACAGAAATCAGTTTGTGCGTTGCTAGCTAGAGCTACTGTCTGTTGGTGCATCCTGTTTATGGCAAATAAACTTTTGCTGTGTCCCAATTCCCTACTACATACTAATTGTATACAGTTTTTCCAGTTAGTATACAAGAAATTAGCACACTTTACCGTTTTATTCTGACAGAAAATGCTGCAATTTGTGCAACATAAGATGTCAATCAGCCTGCGACTTTGAAATGCCACTTAAACTTTACAAAGAGAAAACCAAATGTCCAAAGATGATTTTTTTTTCAAAGATGTGCTCTCCATCGTCTGTCTGGAGCTGTCTCACTGCAGTCACAATTACTCTAATCTTTTCCAGCTGTGAAGGTGCTCCTCCATTTCCTTTATGCAATGCATTGTGGGACAATAGTCTACATCAATAGCACACTCAAAAATCATGTGTTTTTAGTAAAAATACTAATAGTCTGAGCATACTTAATTTTGTCACTTTTTTATAGTGAACTCTACATACTCCTCCTATATAAACCTGCTTGAAATTAGTACATAGAATAGAAATGGAACACAGTTTTCAAATGGCAATCCAGCTGTCACATAGAATAGATTTACCTTAAATCTAAACACATCAGACAAAGCAAAAGCTTCTATTAGAACTACTTTGGTAAGGGGTAATGTCCAATGAGGTGTCCATTATCAGGATTTAAATTAGACTAGAGTACGGTCTAGACCTGCTGTATATGACAAATGCAATAAGAAAACTTGCATTACGAATTGGCACTATATAAATGAAACTGAATCATGCAAAGGTTACTCAAATTAGATATAAGCCGATACTATGTAACCCGTAATTTTGTTTTAGTGGAAATACTTATCAGGTGCCGATTATCAGGAATTAATGGGCAGTCTGAAGCCAATTGGAATTGGGTATTCGCCCAGGCTATTTACACGTTCATGAGAAAAAAAGACAGTAACTTACATGTATGTGGTGTCAGGCTCCAGGCAGCGAATGATCATGCTGATGGAGGAGGAAAGGAGGTTGGGGATGTCCCCTAACATCACACATGGAGACCTGGCCCCAGACAAGATGTCATCCACAAAGCTCAAAAGGGTTTCTGTGGCAGAGAGAAAGACATTCTGGTTAAAAAGACATAATTCACTAAAGGATTTTCAGTCCAAAGTCCATGAACATGTCAATATTTTTGGCGTACAATGATTTCTTGCATGGTATTTTCATGATTTTCCATAACTTTACTTTGCTTACTATTATAAAAATCTAAACTTACATAAAACTCAACTCTTCAGCCATTTTTGACTTAACAACAATGCACTGTTTTATTACAACATTGCTGTCCCATAAGACTTCTCTTTAGCAATGTTACTTTGTTCAAAGATCTTAGCAATTAACTTGACGAGTATTGCAATGCGAATGATGGCTAAAACTATAATATTAAGACCTCACTTTTATTGAACTACAATCATCCTTAACATTTGAAAAATGTTGAAAACTTCAGATCAGTGCTGTTCAATGAGACTGTCCTCACGAAGACACAATGGCATTAGTGATCAGGTCTGTTGTCTCTCAGAAGTAAAGGCAGAAATAGCACAACATTGTCATTGCGACACAGGATGGATGGATGGCTAGGTGTACAAAGTGCAAGACTTTGACACCAGTGATCATTGAGACCACATGAAATGATTGCCCGTGCTTGTGCAGTCTTGTAGCAGATTTTATTTTTGTGTCAGAGGATTTTCTTTATTGATTGCTGTCAGATGTAAACAAATAAATGCTTCTGAAGTAAATTGCCTACCCCAGCTTTAAGATGCCTGAACTACACCAAATCTTAAAGAAAATGTTTATATTTTTTTATATCTTACTTCAATACTCGCATTGCTGTTTAACCAAAACTAATACGAAGCTTCAGCGGTATGAATTAGTCAAACTGAGAGGGTATCTTCTAAAGTTAGAACAAAACTGTCCCAGACAGTGTTTCCTCACTTAGCCACAGTGGAGGAAAATGCCTTGTTAGTTGCATTGCCAGGACAGCATACCGGCAATAACATCAGGACAACCAGGACGGAAATACACTACTGTACAGTTGCGCTATGAAGGGATCTCTTTGCACTCTCTTTTTAAGAATCCCAAAACCTCATTAAAGTTATGTCATGTTGAATGAGAAAGCTGATGATCAAGACAAAATGCTTTTACATAATTAAAGCTGAGGTGTGCAGCATTGCAGAACTAGCAAGAGGGCTAGATTTTAAAAATATCCAACCAAAAATATCCCACCCCCTCCCTTCAAGCTCCACTCCAAAGCCACGCCCCCAAAACATATTTACATGCGCAGTGAGTGCACGGGAAGAGTGTGTGTCGAGTGGCCTTTTATTGTGGCCAGCCTAAGGCACACCTGTGCAATACCCATGCTGGCTGATCAGCATCTTGATATGCCACACCTGTGAGGTGGATGGATTATCTCGGCAAAGGAGAAGTGCTAACTAACACAGATTTTAACAGATTTGTGAACAATATTTGAGAGAAATTGGCCTTTTGTGTACATAGAGAAAGTCTTAGATCTTTGAGTTCAGCTCATGATGAATGGGGTCAAAAACAAAAGTGTTGTTTATAAGTTTGCTCAGTGTATTTCCAAAGTGAGGTTCTCCAGTGAGGTTTCAAACACTGTTTCCTTTCTATATGCATCCTCATATGCTAGACAGATATTCCAACCAGCAATTAATATGCTAAGTGGTGCAAAGCCTCACAGTGTCACTTTTCATTTATATCTCCAGCACTGTTTACATCTTTCAGTCGTGTGTCAGTCTCTGCGCTGGATAAACACTTCTCTCTGACAGCTGCTACACACCTTTTTTCCTCCTCAGGCTCCCTCTCCATTAATCCATAGCACTTGGGCTACTGTTTACCAGCTGGTGACACAGGCCAGGGTCGACAGGGAAGACATAGGTGACCACCTCAGAGCACACACACAGTACACATATTTACACTCACATTTCGGCTAAGACACAGAAGGAACTCTCTCGTGGTAAGGCACAGGTGACCACCGTGAGGCATCCATCACTTCACACACACATATTAAATAAATACACACAGACAGGCACTGCTTGTGTGGCGGAGGGTCACAGATGACCACCTCAGAGCACTCATCACTTTCCACACCTTTGCGTGCACACACACAGACTTGGCTTTTCCAGGCAGAGGGTTTTTCCCCTCACAGTGAAACACACATCTCAGTGGCCAAATGTCCTTTTGACGTACGCAGTGCCAGCTGGGAAAACATAGCTAGCTGCATGTGTCACCACCAGTTTGGGCAGCAGGAAAGAATCCCTGAAGATGAGGTGGGGGTCCGAGGTTTGCTTTTCCTCATGGGAGAGGCTCAGGTGAACACAGGTGTTGTCTGACTATGGGTGTAGTAATGTCTTGGTAGGTGGGTATACCCCTTCAACTTAAGTAAAACTGATTATGTAAAGGTGATTATGTATATGTAACAGTATATGTAAAGGTCCTGCATTCTTAATAAAATTTCATGTCACAGTACATATGTAATGTAACATTAATGTAACATTAATGTAACATAACAGTTACATTATTATAACTGTACATTATTATACAGTTGCTGAGGTCAGCCCAAAAATGACCACCATGTCAACTCAAGTTGCAATGAATCTGCCAGGTTCAAGGCAATGTAAACGCTTTTCAAAGCAAAGCAACGTAAACGCTTTTCAAGCTGGAGTACTGTCACCAAGGCACTTGCTCACCTTCTCCACTTTACCAAGTCAAGTGAAGACGACAACTGTCATGGCTGTCAAAAATGTACATCAAAACATTGCAATCATTGCTTTCCCATCAGAGTTCTCTAATGATGGCTAAAACTATAATATTAAGACCTCACATTTATTGAACTACAATCATCCTTACATTTGAAGAATGTTGAAAACTTCAGATCAATGCTGTTGACTGAGACTGTCCTCACAAAAGACACAATAGCATTAGTGATCAGGTCTGTTGTCTCAGAAGCAAAGGCAGAAATAGCACAACATTGTCATAGCGACACAGGATGGATGGATGGCTAGGTGTACAAAGTACAAGACTTTGACACCAGAGATCATTCAGATTAAATCAAATGATTGCCTGTGCTTGTGTGTACAGTCCTGCGATAGATACAGGATTTTATTTGTTTATTGATCGCTGTTGGATGATTACTCGCAGCTTTATAAAGTCAACTGAAGACAACAACTATCATGGCTGGCATATCTACAAGAAAGGTTTAACGGCAAAAGACCTAACACAAGCTGAGAATACAGGGCAACATGAGTTCTACACTGATGAATACAAGTGTTTAGAATCCAAGAAAGATCTTCCAAACAAAAGCCCCCTTCGAAAACTCCATCCCATCATGGATCAAGGTGGTTTACTGAGAGTGGGAGGCCGTATGACTCAGTCAGACCTTCATCAGAATGACATGAACCTCCTCCTTGCTTGTGCTACTGTGTGTACCAGTAGCATCATACATAAATGGGGGCTCCCATTCTCCTACGTAGGGCTGGAGGTCTTTGAGCCTTGGGAGGGTACAGCATGACACACAAGAAGTGGACAAGCAAATAGTAAGGTATGAGCAGTGCTGTTTACTTGCTTGTCAATGAGAGCCGTCCACATATAGGTCATAGAGTTGATGAGCTCCTCCAGTTTTATCCATGCTCTCGGCAGATTCTTTTCCATCTGAGGTCCTGCCAACCACTTGAGGTCAGACTGTGGGACCAACTTTGTGGGGCGCATCTAGAGAGCTGAAATTGGATTCACCATGTCATGGTGAGATCAGCCTTGAAAGGCACCTTCTGGACTAGAAATGCACATGGGTCTTCAATCTGCCACATGCTTCACACATGGGTGCTATGTGGGAACGCATGATTGGGACAGCAAGACGCATCCTGTATTCTATGTTCATGCAATTTAGAAAGTCAAACCCATGAGATCTTGATTACTTTCATGTCAGAGGTGGTTGCTATTATCAATGCAAGACATCTGGTTCCCCTCTCCTCTGATCTAGAAGTCCCCCTCACCTGCCACACTTCTTACTCAGAAGATCGGTGCTTCTTCTCTGCTTCCGGTAGACCTCACCAAAGGAGACCTCTTCAAGCACCAGTGGAAAAGAGTGCAGTTTATAGCAGAGGCCATCTGGACAACATGGCGTAAGGAATTCTTTAATACACTCCAGACTCGGCAGAAATGGCTCCACAGGACCAAACCTCAGGGAAGGTGACACTGTCCTTATGAAGGATGTCCAGAAAAGAAGGAACGAATGGCCGATGAGAATAATCACAAAAGGTCTTCCTAGTAAAGATGATTTGGTGAGGAAAGTGGAAGTTAAGGTTGTCCGGCAACAGGCAATGAAGACCCTCTTCAGACCTACCTCAGAAGTTGTTCTCCTAAACCTCCCAAAAAGATAAGGATTTGTGATCAGAAATAGCGGCGTCTCATTAAAAAAAGTGGAGTGATTGATGCTTGGTAGTGCCAAAAGACTTGTTGTGGAAGACTGCATGGACCAAGATAGAGTGTAGGTCTGAAAGAGGTCAGCGAGATAAGTAGGAGACAGATTATGGAGGGCTTTGAATGTTAATAGTAATATTTTAAAGTTTATCCTTTATGATAGGGGGAGCAAGTGTAGTTTAATCAGCAGAGGAGTGATGTGTTCTGTGCACTTGGGAGTGTATTATGATCCTTGATGCAGCCTTTTTGGATGAGTTGCAGTCCATGAGTAAGTTTGTTAGGGATGCCTGCTAAAATTGCATTGCGGTAGTCAATGCGTGATGTGACCAAGGCATTTACTTGGACTTCCGTTAAGTGTTGAGTTATAACAGGGCGTGGTGTAGAGATGTTTTGTATTTGGAAAAAGGCAGTTCGGGATATGTTATTGATTTGGCTGGAGTAAGAGAGGGTACTGAGCTAATGTTTTTTTTTGACAGAGTAGATTTTGAGCAAATAAGCAGTAGCTCAGTCTTACTATTGTTGAGTTATAAGTAATTAGTTGTCTTCTATGTCTGTATATCATGTAGGCATACAGTGAATGTACTGGAGGGGAGTGTGGAGCTGGGGTTTCTGGACAGATAAAGCTGTGTATCGTCAGCATAACAGTGAAAATGGATGTTGTAGTGCCGGAAGTTGTTGCAAAAAGGGAGGAAGTGGTCCTAGCAATGAACCCTGTGGTACTCCGTGATGGACTCTGGAAGTGTCTGACCTGTGGTTTTGGATTTTTACATATTGTGACCTTTCTGAGAGTTAGGAGGCAAACCATTGACAGACAGTGCCTCCAATTCCAATATTTGCCAGACAGTCCATGAGGAGGGGATGTCATACAGTGTCAAAAGCTGCTGTGAGGTCCAGGAGGATGAGAATGGAGAGTAGACCAGAATCTGCTGCACAGGGGAGGTCATTGGCAATCTTAATCAGGGCAGTTTCTGAGCTATGTCTGGGTCTGAAGCCAGATTGGATTTTTTCCAGGAGATTGTATTTATTGAGATCGATTTGTAGTTGAGATGCAACAACACTCCAGAATTTTCAATATGAATGGTAGGTTTGATCATTGCAGTCTAAACCAGGTTTTTACAGTGTGTGTCTGATTATGGCAACTTTCAGAAAGGGTGGGATAGTACCAGTGGAAAGTGGTTGATGATGGATGTTACTAGGGAAATTATAGAAGGCAAGCATGCTTTTACTAAAGTTACTGGGGATTAGCAGCTAATTAAAGTCAATACTTACCGTCAGTACTTATTTTTACTTAGTAAATGATAGACTATCACACTTGCCCTGGTAAACAGTACAGGAAGATAATATTTTAAACACTTCCGGTCTTTGTGTTTCGTATGTAGTTATTTTTTGTGTCTTTTTAATGCAAGCAAAACAATGTTTTGAGAGCATATTTATCGCACTGCAATGATAAATCAAGTTTGTAATTAAAAACAGGCCTTTTTTGGCGTTTTAAAGTTTTAATTGCTAATTTGCCCTCTTTGATAGCAAGTCAAAAAGTTTTCCTTTCCAGTAAGAAAGTTTTGCAGGTTAAACCGCTTTGCAAGTTAGAGAGTTTTGCAAGTCGAAAAGTTTTGCAAAAATGACCAAAATAAGAGATTGCATTGGTGGGTTAAACTGACCAATCATGGGTTTGGCCATGGCCACACTCCACTCGCTCTGACCAGCACTTAGCTCTACTGGAGACAGAGTTGTTAGGTGTACAGGCTAGATCGAGGTAAGTTGATGTTATGTTGCTCATTTCAATTGAAATGCTTTAACATGTAGTATGGTGGTTTAATGATTATTTATATTTACCGTTGGCAAGGTCACGTAGTCTATTGCTGTCTCCTTTTTAGAATGAAATGTAGAACAGTTAGCTAACGTTAGTCGTCTTGGAAGGGAGCTTAACTGGCAGTGCATATGTGCACTCAGACATGACTATCTAGGCTAAGGTTAGCTACAAATGTTAAAAACATTGTACATGATATCCAGCAAAACTAGTTTTCTGCGACTGTGATAACTGAAGTTTGAACTGATAACTGAAGTTGGTCACAACGCATAAACTTTAATGGACTGTGGCGGCAGCAGCAAGGGGGAAGTCAGCATTGTGGAGCTGGTCAACATGATGGAGGACCTGCACCGCCTTTACCTCCAGCACCCTGGCATGAAGATCTTGTTTTTGTCTGTGATCCACAGTGTTGGTGGAAGGCTGTTGCTAATCAGTAAACTGAACAGTGTTATGGCTGTATTGATTTGTAGCTTAAATGATGCTGTGATTGGAACCCTCGCACCAGACATGGCAGTCCTTGGATATATTTGAAAAATGGAGTTCATTTCACAACTAGGGAATATTATGTTTTTAAGTATGGTAGCTTATTGCCTTAAAGGCCACCTCCAAATGCAGTGAACTGCTTTCAGTTGGCAGTGTCACTGCTTTTGAATTTGGCCTTTAGGACCCATTTTCTTGCGCCTAAATAAATGTTTATTTATGTTCATAATGGTTGTATAAAAAAAAACACTCCCACTTTATCCCCCTTCTTCCCTACCACCTCATGGACTCCTAAGTACTGGACCTATGCCGGACATTGAGTAGCTGTTACCACTTGCACAGGTCCAGTCTGTTTATTTGAATAAATGTGTTTACTACATGTCCACATTTGAGAACATTTAAAATAAAACCCACATAGTTTACATTGCAATAAATTTTATTTAGATATTTGAACTCCTTTTTCTTTAATACTGACTGGAAATGTTAGATTTCACATTCTGATATACGGTAAGTCTACTTCAAACACACAAGAACATATGCACATCCAACAAACCTGTGGGCAAAGTGCTGAATAAAAGGGCTTAGAGTGAAAAAATAAGAATGACCTGCATACTGAGTAATTATGAATCCCACTAGGCACTATCATTTATTGCACTGTTTGAAATTGAGGTCTTCTCAGGCAAATACACAGGTATTGTGAAGCTTATGCAGAGAATTAAAAACAAACAATCAGCTGAACTTATGCACCTCACTGTACAGTAAAAGCCTCACAATATGTTTACTCCTCTAACTCACACTTCCTGTGCTCTTCTTCTTCTATCCCCTTACAATCTTGTATTGATTGTACTTTTTTGTTAACCCTTACGTCTTTCCCTAGGTATTTACCCCATTGCTGTAATATGTACTATTAGCTCTAGTATTTATTGCAGCTCTTACTAGTATATTGTCAGTTGTAGATCTCGTGCTGTATTCGATGCTCTGTTGATGGTTGTATGTTGTTCTTCAAATGTAAGTGGCTTTGGATAAGTAAATGTAAATGCAATAATGACAACTCCTATTGGGCTTCAAAACTATTCATTGTGCAGATAATTCTTTGTTTTTCACAATAGAGTCTAACTTCTCAGTGAATTTCTCACTTGTCTCTTGCTTCCATTTAACTTAATGCAAAAAGAGCTTAACTTAACTATTAACTAGTACTGGGCAACAATTAAAAATTTTAATTGCAATTAATTACATAGTTATGTGCAAAATTGAACAATATTTCTTGTAAATCTCAACTTAAACATTAATGTAATCAAATCAAATGTAAAACCAAAGTCATTTGCCATTGCCAGGTCATTACACATTACTTGCCTTAGTAGTGTGCACAATAGTAGTTTTTTGTGCAATTAAGCATTATTACTAGTAGTACTTTTTACCTCCAAATAAGGGGGTTTAGATATTTTAACAGTTGGCTTTTATATAACTTGTCTGATCATCAGACTGCTTATGTCTCTTGCTCTTTCAGACTTCACTGTACCAATGTTGGCGTTTTCACACATCTTGGCAACTGGCTGAGTACAAAATGAACCAATATGATGGCCAAAACTGCAAACATACGACCCCCTGTTATGATAAACAGGAATTCCCCTTCAGAACATCTGTCCAGAAAATCTGTTATATTGTTTTTTTGAACTGTATTGCACATTTGGCTTCACCTCATTCACTAATGTCAAGGCACATATTTTGCCTTTGGCAGTGTCAAATGGACTGTGATTAGATAAATGTTATAAAAGTACAGATGGGTGATCCATTCACACATATTCACATCCCTATGTGCTCTCAATCCCAAATTGCTTTTCTCACATGTTGTAAAGTTTAACATAAAAAGTAGGAGACTGGCTCATAATGGATTGCGCATGTACCCTTTAACAAGCCCCTGCTCAAACACCAAGTCATAAGATCATTAAAACACAATATTGGTACAGATTTGGGTGTCTGAAAATATGAAAAGACCATGTAGCCGTTGGATCGCCTTCGACTGTGGTAGACAAAGACACTTAACATCATTACTCTGTGGGTTCGAGAGCTGCCATCCACTCTGTATCTATCCAATCTTTCCTGTCAAGCCTATCTTTCCTGCCAGTCTTCTCTGTAAACCACCTGAACTGCAGTACACAGGCCATTAAAAACAGTTTGAGGAACCCTGCTGTGCACTGTCATGATGAGGTGAATGGTTTATGTGGGTGTCCTGTTGGCTAGAAGAACAGAACGTACACTCAACTTGACTATAACAAATATCTCAGTCAAAGTAGACGTGTTACACTGTGAACACTGTGTGCTGCCATGGCATTTATGGACATGGTTCAACACCGGGGAAATATTAAAAAAAAGACATAAAAAACGAAATGTTTCTCCAGCGTGTTGATTGCTGACAGACAGTTGAAAAACTGAAACTAATTCTGGAAACGAATGAGAGCAATACTTCACTCTTCACAGCTGCCGACTTGGCCAGCTTGTCACAGGTATTATGAACTTAAGAAAATACTAAGTAAAAAGTTATGTGAAGAATTCTGACCTTTTGCACTTGTATTGTCATCACCTGATTATTTCATGTATAGGCTTGATTACTGAGCCATTTTATCATCGTGAATCTCTGCCCAGGTAGCTGTCTCTTCCCCTACAAGGTTATTCTGATTGCACATCCTCAGAATAGATGGATACACCTCCCAAAAATGTTACAACTTTATCAAAGCAAGGATATCCCTGATTTAGTGTAAGGTACAGTGCGTAAAGAGAAGTTGTTTTTCATCAAAGGATGGAATCCAACACAATTTTACATCAAAATCCTTCAATCCAATATTCTCCAGTGCTCAGAGTTGGGTGCGTTAAAACATGAAATGAAAAGAAATATTTCTTTTATATACAGTAGAGAACAGATTGCGCATTGTGGCAAAACAGCAGCTGAATGACACTTTGAATCAAAAAATGAAAATAAAGATCTGATGATTTATCTCATCTTGGAAGTAGAAAATGAACTGTTGGCAAAAAAAATCAGCACATTTTGAGCAGCCCAGATTTTCAAAACATATTGAAATGTATTTTCTCTCAGTTGGTGTCACAGGCTGTGCTTCCCACCACCGGAGGAACATGATCCTAAATTTCATTTCTTCAGCGCAGGCCAGCCAGCTTATCCTAATATGACAATCATAGACTGTTGAAGATTCAGTTTGGAATGGTTGTAAATCTATCTATTTAGCGAAATCAGTAAATCTGCTAGAGGCACAAAATTCTAGCACGCTAGTTCCTGGGTGTGCACTAAAGATTTAAGGCAGCTGCTTTGGAAGAGATTGTGAATGTGGAACTAAAACTATGATACTGATATAACATGTTGATTATATCAAATTTACGGCTTCAGGCACAGATTTGCTTTCTTTTGCACATGGGCTTTCTAACTCACTAACCTGTTGGCCAAAAGAAAAACATCCATGATGTCCCACTTTCATTCTTGCCACAGTCGGACTTGTCAGTCAGACAGTTCACTGCTATGGATTGGTTGGGCTGACTATAGTAATAGACAACAAGCTAAACCCAGACCTTGAACGGCATTGTCCATACCTTAGCATCCATAACAACTGTAGGCAAAACATATCTGTCAAGCAAAAGCGTTAGGAAGAAATTAAATTATGTGTTTATTTGCTCCACCGTAAGCTGCAAACAAGCTTAGTACCAGCTTTACGGTGGTAATGTAGTGTTATTTCCAAAGATAAGACACAAGATACACTCAAAAAATGATGGTAAATATAGTGACCTATATTATAACTACGAGTAATAACAAGTCATTCTACTATTAAAAATGCAAAAACAGGCTTCTAATTTTTAGCTGACAATTGTTGATTTAGTCCGCTGAGATGATATAGCAGCTGTAGCATGCTGATATAGCCAGTTGACTTTTTAATGTTTCTAGCTGATTCATTTGAAAATAATATGCCTTGATGGCTACATATATTATATAATGCTAAAAGAATGTATCAGGAAAAATTCAGCATCCTCAATAGCTGATGACCCTTGTAGAGGGCATGGAATTACTGGAGTGGCACTGTACGTTTATCGCAAGGATTTTGCACTTGGTTGACTGTAATTTCAAGCAAAATGCTTTAAAGATCAAAGGATTTTAGGACATAGGATAATGAGTGAGCTTGGCAAATGTAATGCTACCTAAGTTTGGCTGGAGTTGCTGCAGAGTGAACTTCCCCGAACCAAATAGAGAGCAATGCAGACCTTCAAAAATTCCACAATGGAACAAAATAAGTAGTGTTCATGGCATGTTCACTACTTTCTGCTAAAGTGCCATATTTCATAGATGCAAAATCAACAGTTGTGCGACTCAACAGGTCAGTGATTGTGCAAAATAATGACGATAAGTATGTATCAAAAACCGCAATGTACTGATCACTCCATTGTAAAGGGAGTAGTGAATGAGTGAGCACAGCTTTTGGCTTCACTGGACGTTTAAGTCACATGCTTTATTCTCTAATTCTGTTTCCATTGCACTTTGTCAAATTTTGCTTTTATTGATACACAAACCTTTCCACATCAGCCAAGTGTAAGAACCTATGTGCAGTATTTTGAGGGTTTTATGGATTTTCGGTGTTTCTACTCAGGCACTGAGTGTTGCCTGTACTGAGCAAAAAATAACAAACATGGCCAACGGTAACCCCAAATGATTCGTCTCTTTATAGATAATGGATTTATATAAGGTTAAGTCAAACTGTAATGGAACATCATGTTCTGTGAAGATGACACACACCACACAGATTATGGAAATCCAGTTTTAGAGGGAGAGAGCCACAATTCTGAGGAACTTGTCATTCAGCTGGAGTTGTTTACCCTGAGCATTCTTAAAGTATGATTGGTTGGAAAAATCAACGAATGCCAAGAGACTGATGTGAGTTATGGGATGTCTCACCTTTTGAAGTCCTGCCTGCTGTCGTCAGTTCAGTTGTGCAGGCCGGGACCCTTAGAGTGTGTGTGTGTGTGAGTGTGAGTGTGTGTGTGTGTGTGTGTGTGTGTAGACCCTTCCAGTCAATCCACTGCTGTTTTTCTCTGCTTCTTAATGGAAAGGGCAGGTGCTTTAAAGATTATAAAGTTTTTACTTTGGAATCTAAATGTCTATCAGACATCAGATATATAAATATTATAAAGAGCATGGTTTAGACATGCACTATAAAAGTTCCCTGAGATTACTTATGTTTTGATGATCTGGCGCTATATAAATAAATTTAAATGAATTGAATCTGATAATCCTACATCTGATAATTCACATTTAAATAATAGTGTCATTTTCTATATATATTTTTTAATTCAATGTTCATTCAAGTGTCTTTTATATCATGCCAGGCATTTTCATAGCCTGTGAAGAGGCTACATGACTTCCAATATAATGATTTGGACTTGCAACCAATGCTTAACTCAAAACTGATGCTAACAATGGAAACATGTTAAAAATATCTAAAGCTGACTAATGTGTTGTATCTTGTTTGTTTAACCCATTTGAATGGATATGATTGGAGGAAGACTTACATATTTCAGCTAAAGTATTTTTTTGACATAACAATTATGCATCTGCCCAGTGTCTGAGAATATAGAGTGCCTTGCCAAATATGGTCTGGCAACTTTACTGTTACGACAAATCTTCACGTTATTGTGCCTGGTTGTTGTTCACCAAGATATACAGCTCCATGTAAATAGTTTTTTTGGAACTTTAAAAGAACTGGCTTGCTGAAAAGACTGACTCCAACTCTGGACTTAATGCACAGACATGAGATTGATGTCAATCTTCTTACAATCTCTTAGAAAGAAAGCAAGGAACACTAGTTCCCAAAGTGCTTTTCCATCACTGAGATAAAGTTATAGCTATTTTCTTTGTGAATATAATTAATAGTTAAAAGTTAATAATAAGTTTTCAATTTTCAGCCTCTGAGGCAGGATACTCCATTCGCTGGTCAAAATGAGCTGTGTGGTGTCTATGGCATGTGAGTTCTAGAGGTGTGGAAGCAATTTGAATCACACCACACTACATTCAAAAGGCTCTTAAAATACACCCAGTTTCAGTTTATTGCTACAAATAGCTAAAAGCATGCAGTCTAATACAATAGTCCTGCAATAAATTCTATGACACCAAAATAGCAACTGAATGTTAAGCTTCCACTAAAGGTGAATGCCAACTGCAGCCTAATTATTTAATTTTTTTCATTCTGCTACGATAGCGCAATGTTTCACAGTGAAAGGTCATCCACTAAAACAGAAGTTGTAGAGTTTAGAGTTAAAGTACATCTCATGAACCTGATGAACCGAGAGGACTGGGCAAAGCAAGAGTGCAGCAAATAGTTAGAGAAAGCTAATGGGAAGTTTATAGTGCCGCAACACACACACACACACACACAAACAAATTTGTGCACAAGGGTAAAGTAATGGTACACAGCATTTCAGCTTAAATGTTCTCCTCTCTACATCCTATAAGAGTTTTCACTACGGACTGCCTGGGAATTCATCCACTTCTGTTAAAGCAGACAGCTCCCTTGTTACTAGCTGTAACTGGCAGCTACACACACACACACACACACACACACACACGCATACACACTTGGCAGCAAAAGCCTTAACAAAGAACATCTGGACTTGGTTGTGTACCTTTCCATTGAATAAAAGGCAAAGAGACGGGCAACACAACAACAACAGATCACCGACAAAACCCTTCACTGTTGTTTCTTGGCACTTCAATGCTGGTCACAACCACTAACAGACCATGATGATGGGCCACACAGGGTGGATTGTATTTAATTGAGGACAACAGTCTATTGGATATGAATGGGGTAATTGTTGAGTAGAAGGAACAGATGAGGAAGGTGAGGATGAAGAGGGTGGGATGGCCTGATGGGGTCATTTTAAAAAACAGTCTCGTGTGAAAGAGAAGGAGGAACAGCCCTTCAACTGCGTGTGCTTTTTCCCAATTTGTGTTTGATATGTGTGCTGCCGAGCTTCCATTTGCGTCACAGCGGTATAATTCATTGAACATTACATCTTTAGAGGGGCGATAAATTATTTTGTAATTTGACAGAAGTGCGTCTGACCAAATTGATAGCAGTTGCCGTGAGAGGGCTTTGCACGGCAAGCGTAAATTTAGCCAAATACGTCAATAAAAGAATGAAACACCTTGGACAAAGGGGGATACAACAGTCAATAACACACCAGCAGCGCTTGAGAAGGGTAAAGGTTGCATGCCTGTCATGCCTTGTAAACAGCTATACAGCTACAAAATTATGCCCACATATCAGTGCTTTAAATGTGGTTAATGCTAGGGAAGATAAAGATTTTGGCTTCTCTCAACATTTCTCCTGTCTGTCATCTCTCTTACTTGCTTTCCCCTCACCTTCTTTCTTTATATGTCTTTCCCATCACAAATTGTGTCTCAATTGACCTCCCCATCTCTTATGGGGAATTCACACTGACATTTTTTAAGTGCTTGTGGAGTGGCGTGCTTGGGTCGTCCATCAGTCGTTCGTCTCACGCAACTGATATGCTTCTGTTTCTCAGTTCACACTGACTTGATCCAAATGTTTTTTCCCATTTCGTGCTTAGTGAAGCACAAACCCAATAGGGAGTCATTCAAATCACGCAGATTTCACACTTTGTATGTTCTTGTGAACTAAACCTACAACAATCCATCAAGGCCCACAGCTTCAATTGGAAACCAAAAAGTGCCCAGTGTTTCCCATACATTCATTTATTTGTGGTCTCTTATTAGACAGTGAAGATCATTGTGAAGACAGAAGACAGCCAGACACTGTCCTTTTAGCACCACTTTAGGTGCTTATGAAAGGACCCGAGCAATTGTTTCGCAATTCTAATATAATCCATTCGGTTGATAACATTTGAATAGGAAATACCAGCCGCACGTATACAATTTTACCTCCATTCACGTTAGAAGAGGGCTAAACGGGAAGTTAGACTGCTCAGCTGGTAAAAGTCAACACAATGGACACTGTGGCGCTCCAGCTCACTAGTGTTTGGGGGTGTAATTGCAGAATGACGGAGACACCGGCGCACAAGTATTAATGCGTAGCTACGCACATAGATCCCACGCAGGAGTATAAATCATGCTTAACACAGCACAGACACAGTACGTCTCTTTCCAAAGTATACTTCCCTCACATTATTTATTAATATGTCAGTTGACATGTTAAAGGGTAGGTGTGACAATTTTACATGTCAAAGTCTGTTTACACATCTTAGGGAGTACAACTGCATGCAAAAAAGTTGTATAAAAGCATCTGGGGCTTTATACAAGGACTCTATGCAAAACAATCTAATAGCGTCATCTCTGATAATGTCAGTTGGGGCTGAACTGTATTTTACTAAGGCATTGGTCGAATTAAATTAAATAAATTAAATAAGCAAGAAACAGACCTCATCAATTATTTCATAATTAAATAGTCAGCTATAAAAACTGAGTGTCCCAGTCCCAGCTTACTTATTTCAACAGTCATTACAATTAAAAACACCAAAATATACACCAGCTATCCAGCTACCAGAAACTCAGTGTGCAGCTTGGGTGGTGAGTGTCTGTTAACTGGATAGTTGGCATACAGTTTGAGTGGGGATTTATATTAATGTCCATATTAAAATGTAACAGTTATGGTATTTCATCCATTGTCAACTGCTTATCCTGTGTACAGGGTCGCTGGGTTTTGGTATTAATTCTTTTTATTTTCTAGACATATAATGTGTAATATACCTTTTCTGACATCCACCTGGGACACTTCTGTAGACAATTTCGTTGCTTTAAGTTCCAAGCTCACACAGGGAGTTCTTGCACTGCGTTACAGCTGCTGCTGCAAGAGCCGATCATGGCCATTCTAGTCAATGATTGTGCTCACACCAGACACGCCACAGTGAATCCCAGAGGCATCCCAGAAACAGCTGTACGCTCTACTCGGCGGAGAATATGCGACAAGTCAATTTTTAACAATAATCGTGTCAAGCATCACAGAGCAGATGGACCGGACAAGAAGTCAGACACAGAACAGCATAGAGAATCTGCTCAATTTTCAAAATAAAACACCCTGTGCACACTCCCAATTGTAAATCACAAAATAAACTCAATTAAAAATGAAAAATGAACAGCAAGTCAACAATGTGGGGCAGGATAAACACTCCACTTCTGAAACAATTCCAGTGTGAGTTGATGCCGGGTAGAGAATGGAACAAAATCGCGGTGCAAAGGGAACCCAGAACAGACAGACACTCAGCACCCAAACTGCACACCAGGTGTATACCTCTCTATTATAGATTGAAATAGGTATTTCCTTATATAGAAAAATGGGACATGGCAGTATGGCGGTAATAACAAAGTTGGTCGGTACACACGTCATGAATCTGATGGTCATTATCTGTGCACTTTCTGTGCGCTAGCTGAGTATAAAAGAAGACTAAGAGTCTATAGCCATAGTAGCAGCTCAGTGAGGTTGCAATTATGCACAACAGTGTTTTGAGCTAAATGCTAATGTAAGTATGGCAATATGCTAAACATGGCATTTAACATGGGAGACCGCTGTTCGTTGCCCGTTTCCAACAATTCAGCGTTGTTTTTTTAAGTATGACTATTGTTCCATAGCCTTAACCCTATATTTATTATTATAACCATGATGATGAAGGTCTCCTAACCTTAACAAAGTAGTAATTTTAACCCGAAACCATATCTATATATTTTCCTAATCATAGCTAAGCATTTATTTGAACCCAAACCATGACCTTTCCCTACCCAAGTCACTTGAGTGCAACAATCTAATCTAAGCTCAACAGACAGTATAGATCTTCCATTCATATTCATGTATGTATTTGATTCTGTTCTACATGAAGCTTTAATATGTATTGTCTATGTCTTCAGTGAGAATACTAAATTAAATGCAACAACAAAAAGTATGCATGTACAGTAGCTCACCATACTTACACACAACTAGCACATCTAGTTTGTATTGCAGCACTGGCTACAGTGATTAATACAGTAACATTCAGAACTGTGAGGTTAAGCTGTCATGGTGACCTTGACTCGGTTGACTAGTTGCTTGAATCCACTCACACTGTGGCTACTAAAACTGAAGCTAAATGCAGTAGAAGGCCTTCCTTTTCTTATCGTACAAGCACAGTGCGCTCTGCTGTTCATTTGCATGCACTGTAAGAGATGTCTGCAGAGGGTAATGGAGAAGGTTATGTGTGGTATTTACAAGAAGACTAACAAATCCACATGGAATGATATAAGGAGGGCTGGAGGTAAATCAGGACAGTACCGGAATGTTATTACTAAAATGTTTTTCATTAATTCCATGACAAAATGCCAGAGAGACTGATTTACCAGCCAAAGTATCTCTTTTGTTAGTATCTCATTTGTTAGTAGTTTAAAATTGTTGTCAGTAATTACACAATTTATGTATGTGATAAAATTAATACATACGTCAGAGGTCACACGCCTCTAGAACAACAAGGGGTTAAACCAAAGGCATGTGACTTATCCACTGCTTCATCACCGCCCCCACAAAATAATATGGCTCAGATAATTAGAATAACAGCTTGTTTGTGCTACTGACACTGTGAGCTTGGTGACAATTGTAAGTTTACATAAATATACGTGTTGTTTCCAGTGAAGTATTTTTCTACTGCACTGTCTAGATTAGAAGATTAAACACATCCCATCAGCTATCTGTTCTTGTGGTCAGGGGACTGAGGACTTAGAGGAAAGTGTGAATCTGAATGACCTGACATTGTCACTGACCAGCAGAAGAAATAGATATAAAAACTGTGTACTGAGAGATGCATGTGCCTTCGTGTCTTTGTATGTATTAGGTCATTCCTTCCTCGGGATGCCCAGCAGACAAAGTGAGACACTGGCGGGAAAGCATTCCTCTAAGATGAGGTGTAATTTATTTCACCTCAGGAAGACATAGAGCTCCTGCAGAAGAGAATTCAAATACATCTTCTCTGCAAAAACAAACAATCAAAAGGATACAGCTATGGGTCATTGATTCAATTCTCTAACTTTAAAGTGCCCATATGATAAGGAGGCATGGTCTTATATAGCATCATGTATTGTAGTTCATCCATGACTTGTACTAGCTATTAAATTAACATATTATTCTATTACTCTCGCTCTCTCTTGGTTTAGCAAAGGGGAGGGAAGCAAGAAAGCAAGCTGAATACCAAAGAGAGCACTTAACAAAGCTGTTAATAAAACAATAACAGCTTTGGCGCAGTGTCGCTCCATATTTGTTGCAATGACGTACAACAACTAATTAAATGAACCATTGATTTTTTAAAATAAGATCTCATTTCTTTTATGAATACAGCAATGTTAGTTCTCTAGTTAACCAAGTGAGTAAAGAAATTGAGCTGTTACTGGCCCACAGCACATAAACGAGAGCTTACAGTATCCGTAAATATCTGATTGCGTCATATGTCATATCATAATCTACATATGGTACAGGTACAGTATATGAAGACTAATAACAACAGACAAAGAACTCACAAGAACAGTAAAATGGACCAACAGTTGATGCCATTATGCTGAGTGTCCCATTGCAAATGAATGCTTTACTTTAAGATGGGCATGGGCAAAAGTGTATGCTTTCGTGGGTTGAACCCTGTCTATTGACATGTTGATGACACCTCTCATTTGGGAAAGACGCAAGTGCGGTTCTAACTTCATATGCCTGTAGTACCAGAGGATCATCTCGAGCATTGCCTGTTGCATGTTCTGAACAGGAGTTCAGAGAAGCCAATCCTCTTGGAAGCTCTGAGTGGGGTCCTGGACAGGGCTCCAACTTGAAACTTTATAGGGGGACATCAATGCTCATGTTGGAAAAGATGGAGAAACCTGGAGTGACAAGAATCTAAAATGCAAGTAGTTTTTGTTATGAACTGCTTTTGTCATTGACTACCCAATACCATGTTCAACTGTAAGGTACTTCACAAGTGTACGTGGCAGAAGAGCGCCCCGCCAAGACTGATGATGAACTTTGCAGTCATAACATCAGATCTGAAGCGTGTGGCTTGGACACTCGAGTAAAGAGAAATGCAGAGCTGTTAACTGATTACCACCTGTAGTACTTTGGATCAGATGATTGGGGAAGCTGCTGGACTTAATAAACCTCAACAAGCAGTGAGGGTGAACTGGGCCCCTGTTTTAAAGATCTTCAAGTCCTACTGTTGTCAAGTCATACCATTGTATTTCCAGTTTTGCAGGGGAGAATTGAGGCATGCAGTAGTCAACAGGGTGAGCATCTCTAAGTCTGAGGGCATGGTACTCTGTAAAGTGGTGGACTGCCAACTCTGGACTGAATTTGAGGTGCTGCACCAGCGGAAATGTTTTCCAATCTTGGGTTCCTGAGCATGAATGAATGAGGGTAAGATGTTGTCAGAATATGGACTAGGAGATTGCAGATCTCCAGAGTTCTGCAGATGTTCTATGTTCTCTTCTAAGCTAATCAAGAAAACGCCATGTCCCTCCATTAAAATTACAACGTTTTTCAATTTCAAAACACTTTATTTATCCCCATGGGGCAATTGCGAGACCTGTATATTAGTACAAGTTAAATAAATTCATCTTTCATAATAAACATAACCTTATATATTCATAAATAAATAGAAAAACATATATCAACCTTTAGCTTGTGACTGAAAAAGATTGTGGATACAAGCATTAAAAATCTCGCTGGCCTGGGAATGCCTCGGGGTTCCCCAGATGGAGCCACAATATGGCTCACTAAAGTGACCTCTAGGCTGCTGCTGCATCAACTGTTTAATTTACACCCAGCTACACAGACATTAAGGGACCGACTCTTGTTTGCTCGAGGTGACACTGCAGTAAAGAGGAAGCAGGTGGGAAGGGTCAAGCAGTGGCAGCTCAGAGGAAGTGACTGGTGCTTAGAGGCAGCTCAACCTGGTTTAAGTTTGAGGTGAGACACAAAAGTTCCTGTTACCACCCGTGTCTGTGTATGTATGTATGTGTTTGTGATGTAGATAGATCATTGATTGGATTCCTTGTACCACTGACCCTTGAGCAAACCTTGCCCTCACTGGGTGATCAAAGCTTTTACATCATTGGATTGCTCATAGCCCAGGGGATGTTTGTTTTCACAGCGAGAGTGGTGCAGCCGGATGGTGCCTTGACTTAAAGCAGACTTCCTATTCATGAAACTTTCACACATCTGCTGGGGACTGTGCATACTCGTGTGTGTACGTGAGATCTTACAGTATGATCTCACCTTGTGTGCCTGAAGCTTGTTAGGGGAGAGATTACTGCACAAACAAGCTGTTGTCAGCTCCAGATCTAGAGTCCTGGATGCTATGATCATTAGCTGTATGTATGTGGACTTATCTAACATTACATAACCACCAATAAGAAAAAAAACCCACACACAAATGCAACCGTGCAGCTGTCACCGAGCATGTGCTCTGTGTATAAACAACACAGCTTTAAGGATGTTTTGTAGAAAACGGGGATGTTCCGACATCTGTTTCTGATGATCTTTCAGAGAAAGTAAAGGCCAGATATTTGGTCTTTTTTTTTTAGTTTCTTCCACAGATGATCAGTATTGTCTGTTCAGATCTTTTCCCGTAAATGGATGCTCTGTTTTGACTGTCCTTCTGGAATTTATCATGCAAGCCATTTGGGGATTAGATTCAGGGAAGAAATAATATTTCAGATATTGAAGTAGCATCAAACACTTTCCAAGCAGTGGTACAAGCGTGAAAACATATGATTTATGTTGGGTTAACATGCAAATCGTAGCGCGAACAATTGGTAAATACTTGATGAAAAGATTCTAACTTTCATCAGTACGCTTATATCGCAATTTAACTTTCCCAACTCCTCACATCAACTTTTGTGGGTGGCAGAGGAACAGGGAAAGACACACAGACTTAAGAGAAAAAAAATCCTGGATGTATTATAATCATCCTTTGCATTTTCACAATCCCACATTTGGACCTGGTTTTATATCATCATGTTCTTTTTTACTGCAAAAGTTAGAAGTCAAATGTGGAAAACATGAGAAGATACTGTCAAAACAGCCGATTAATTTGTCTCTAAATTTAGGAATGTTCACAACATTAATTTAAGTTATACAGTGCTCAAATCCTGAGGCTCATTAAAAATCACCAGAACCAGACTAAGCTGGAAAGACATTTATTTATTGCAATATCTCCCACTGATATATGTCTGCAACTGTAGAAAACAAGTCCATATATTTTCGTTGATGGATTTCTCTTGTCACTTATCTAGAGTGGGGATTCCATTTGATCTATATTACTACATTACACAGTTACATCAATGCCGGTTAAAGTATCATTAAATATACTGCAATACATTCATCATAACTCTTTATTTATTTTCCAGTAAAACATAATGTCGTGAATACAGACTGCGTCCATGGAGCTGGAGGTTTCACCAATACTTTTTCATAAGGAAGTGATGAAAACTTGAAATGTTCTGACTATAGGCTGACTGTATATTGTATAGACGTTTTTTTATCCAACGAATGCTGTTTGACCCGTGTTTTACCCTGTCTTGATGACTTTGGGAAAAAAGAAAAGGGAAGAGGATGCAGGGAAAGATGATGAGAAAGGAAAAAAGTGAGGAAAAAAAGGAACAAGAAAAGAGTTAGGTAGAAAAGGTAGGAAAGGTAGAAAAGAGGCGGGAGGCCAGAGAAGGAGCAAACTTGAATAACTGAGCACAGGAGTTAAGGAAGGATAAGAAATTTATGGGAAGAAAAGAGATGGAGAGGAATAACAGGAGATGAGAGGAAAGCTGAGGGAGAGGTGAAGGGAAGGGAAAGCGAAGAGTGGAGAAAGGGGCAGCCAATGGGAGATCTGTGGAGAATTGTACATCACCTCATGTGAGACTGATTCAATAAGATGACAGAAGACTGACAGATGAAATCAAAAACACACTCTACACTCAGCTTTCCAGATCTTTCCATCTTTTTAAACCTCACGCCTGTCTTTCTGTTTCCTTCTCTCTTTCCCTCCCTTGTCTTTCCTCCTTGGTGGTCCTCCCTCCTATTTTCCAGACCTCTCTTGTAACTCAACACAACTTCTATGCCCAGCCATCTTTTGCCTTTATGTTCACCTTGAGGTGTGTTTTCTCCAAAGCAATCTGCTGAAGATGAGATGCATAGGTGGGAAGCTCACATCAAATTCTCCTCCATTATCTGTGTTTTTCTATCTTCTTGTAATGCTGCTGAGCCACACCAACCAGACCTGGATAACTTTCAGTCAGTGTAATTAGAACTGCGCTGGGCAATTTCACACATCGGAGAGTCCAAATGGCACTAAGAGGGAGCTGTTAAAAGTTTTGACAACTTCAACACCCAGAAGTTATGGAATGCGATCCCAGTAAACTCTGATCCTCTGAACTATACATTATCTTCCAGGTTACTGGCACACGTAAATTTGCGCGTCTAGCCGTTTAAGAGAAAGTTTTGTGTTTAGGCCTCAAGATTTAATGTGTCTTTCTGTCAGTGGGTGGAAATGTGTGGGAAGCCATCAGCAAACCTTTCTTTGCATAAAGTTGGTGACATCTATCTCTTCATCACCCTCAGTCTATATCACTTTGCTTTTGCAGCTATATTTTGTGATTTAGGCAAAACTATATTTATCATGCACATTAGTGCTGGCCATAAAAGAACGAATCATTTCTGTAGTGTGTGCTTCTGGGAAACGGCACAGCCTTGCACTCTCTGACACTGACAAAACCGTCACCTTCTCCCACCTACTTGACTTTTGCACTAAACATTAGCAAGCTAAATGCCAGTGACCGACATGGAAGCATTTCAACCTTAAAGTTGCAATAATCAATATCTTTATTTAGTTCCTCTCAGCTCTACAGAGCGTTGTAGTGGCTTCTAGCACATTGTTTTGGTGTTACGGTCTGCAAATTCAATTTAAATAATTGCTCTCATCAGCCTTGTTTCCGGCAGCAGCAGGCAGCTGTTCAGCAGAAAAGCTTTGATAAAACCCACTGTATGCTATCTGCTGAGCACCAAACGGCAGACAAACAAAGGTGATTAACTGGTGACCATGGTGGAGCATTTAGCTGGTAAAAAGCCAGAAATTTCCCTCAGGAGCTGGTGCAGAAATAAACAAAGCTAAACACAGAGTGGGAATTACTTTTGTCAGATGGACTGAAACATGAGTCCACATGAAAATTAATGTTGCTCTGTGTCTGCTGGGTTTGTAAATTTGCTAACAGTTTCCCCACAGCAAGTTTATGATAATATATCAATGTAATATGTCGATGTGTTTACAGCTTGTTCCGTTCTCCCATGTGGGCTTAAAGAATAAGTTGCTGCTGCTTGTAAATGTGGGACAAATGTGACATTAAGCAGTGGTGACTGACAGGTGTTCCCTTTAAGGCTTGCCATACTTAATGCTCAGTTTGCTCAATAATATCACAAACCTGTAGGATATGCTTGACTGGCATGTTTGTGATACCAGCTCTCGTACATACTCCTTCCTGAAATCGAAAAATACCAAAGACGCCTGATTGGAGGCATCGGTGAAGAATTATTTTTCAAAATTTTTTGCATGAATCTATACATATAAAGTTTACACCAATGTACCGAAGCAACATTCAATTTGCACATCCTGGCACAAATGCAAATCTTGTTGTACAGCATTAAACTAGTTTTGTAATTCTGTTTTGTGGCATTTCAGAAATGAATGCCTCGAGTAGTTGCACACTTTTACAGTCAAGAGAATTTGTATTTTATGATTTTATGTTTTTTTAACAAAGACAACATTTAATGGTATTTTTCCAAAGTAAGTTTATTCCTCACCTAAAATGACCTAGATTCTTCTTACACTGCAAACAACAGCACTCTCTCCATGGACACAGAATTTGTACACCTATCTATCTATCACCTATTAATCTCTCACGTAGGACTTCTAACTTCAACAGAAAAAGCACTCCAGGCATAGTCCAGCATTATAAAATAGTAGAGAATGATTGTATCCAACACTGTTTTATAACAATATGATACGTACTACTTTATTTATCCCCCAGGGGAGAAACTGAGCGCCCCCGTACATATATACAGATAACAGCTAAGTCAAAAGGAAAACACATCTCAAGGCAATAACAAAACGGGGGGAGAACACACCATAATAAACATTGCAAATATCAATGTGACTGTACTAGTAGTATATGTTAGTTGTTATATATGAAAAACCTCAACATATTCATGGACAACAACATTACCACAATCCTCAGAACAACCACTGTCATCAGATCTTCGTCATCAACAATGACAGTCAGTGACAGTATATATAAAAAACCTCACAGATGCAGGTAGAAAGGACTTCCTGAATCTAACATACTACATACTGACATGTTGTAAGTCAATCTTGTTTTTTGACTGGAAAACAGCACTGACATATTTAGTAAAAGGACATCCACTTTTGAGATAATTTAACGTACTTGCTGATCTTATGTCAAAAAACAAACTTTTTAGTTTGTTACTAGGCTGAAAATAGCATTCACCATCCTTTACATTGAAGTGCATATACATAAAAGGCATCTTCAGTCTCAAAGACTGTTCAAGTAGCATAACTAGAGTAATTGATGTAAACTAAGCTTTTCAACAGCGCAATGTCTTGCATTTCTTGCAGCGGAGAGTGAGCAAAATAGGGCTTTAGGCAACAACAAGTCTGATAAATTCATCCTCTGCTTCAATTTTGCAGTGATGAATTACATCAAGCGGTGTGTCTGTGAGTTCGTTTTGAAGCGGTTAATGAGGAGACTGGATCCTGTTTTTCCAATAAGAACATAGCATAATATCTATGTCATCCTTTAAGGGCCTAGAAAGAGCTAGAGATTAGCTATGGAACTGGCATGAAAATTGTAAGAAATTATCCTCATGTGGAGATAGAGGAGCTGAAGGGATAGTAAAGACATTTCCTTGTGTAAAAAGGTAATCTCCATTAGTTTAATAAGGATGGCTGAAGTGCATGACACCATGGAAACTAGCATTATCTTATTTAGACAGTGCAACAGAATTGGTAAACTGGAAAAACTCAGCACGGCCGTTACAATCCAGTCATAAGTGGAATATCCCTGTGCCATAGTTTCTGTGTTTCTTGCCCAGTTCTAATGCTAATTTCCATGAAAACATTCCCATAAGTTCCGTGGTAGTTACAGTATCTTTTGAGATATAAGACCATTTGCTTTAAGACGGTTTATCTGATTGGAATATTCCTCATTATCGCTGCATCAACCCTTAACTGATAACAACAGAGAGGCATCAGCAGGTTATTTTTGCAGTAATGACTTAAGGATTTGAGATTGCAGCAGTTTCTATTGCGTCACAAAGAAATTATGTTTCTTTCAATATGTCTGATCATGATTAAGTCTTTCCAAAAACAGTAAACTTTGATGTTGTACCAAAGTTCTATTCTGATGCCTGAAAGATTGACTTTGTGGCCCGATAAGAGCTTAGTTTAAACTTTATGTCTAAGTAAACATTACATCAAGGCACTGCAGCCACAAAATGTTCCCTCAACCACAGAAAGTCATGCTGTATACTTGAGCATCCACTGTTTTCATCTCCTCTGTTTATCGCTCTGACAGCACAGATTATGGGATGGGACAAACATTTGTATTGTTTAGCTATGGAATACAGTGGTAATGGTGAGCTGACACAGACAATTTGTTCAAAGGGCATAGGAAGAAATTATATTCCAAAACAAAAACTGAAAGGTCATATTTGCCATTAAAGTGATAATTTATTGTCGCTTTTCAAAGGCTCCTCTGCAATAAAGTTGCAGTTGTCCTCCTGCAGTCACTATACATTAGTAGAGGTTCGACTGAAGGTGCACTTTTCATTTCTTTACTCCAGTTTCACGAAGAAGAAACAGAAGCAAATCATGAATAAGTTCACTGATGGAAGAGCTGGATTACCACCCTGGCACCCTGGGTAATTGCTTCTGGGCCTCAAACCTCCAGGAGCCCCAAAGCCCCCCAAGTTTCAAATTGTTTGCTGTAATTGTAATTTTGTTTAGAGATCCAGAAATGTGTATTACTAAAGCACAGTATCAGCTGACATGATAGGTGCCTGTAGGTTGTTCCTTCTATAAAACATGATCATGAGACCCAGCCCTGAAGAGAGTCCCTGATACTGATATTGTCCTTCTATATTCATTTGTGTTAAAATGTGTTAAAACGCAGTAAGTCTGGATTTGATTACAAAAATTTAACCCATAATTGAAGTAACATTATTGATAGAAACATTACATTCTTGTCATGAAACAAATTTTATTCTCAAAAATATGTGTGCGTTAATTAAAGGCACCCCTTTGTTTAATATTTCGTGCAGCCTCCCTTTTCCAAGTTAATAGAGTATTCTCGATAATGTGATAAGTTTGGTAACCATTCCTCCATACAGACTCTCCAGATTTTTCAGATTCAGAGGGCGACACTTGTGGACTCACCTCTTCAGCTCATCCTACAGATTTTACATGGGGTTTACGTCAGGCGACTATGATGGCCATGGCAAAACCTTTATTCTGCGGTCAGTTAACCATTTTGTGTAGGTTTTGAGGTGTGATTTGGTTCATTGTTCTGCTGGAGGTCCAGCATTTTGCACGTCCCCTTTTAAAGAGGTGGTATGATGCTTTTTGCCTTATCTCTCTCTTTTATTGAGTTATATACCTTTTTTGTGCATGTAATAGGTTTGCAAAGTCAAAAAGTCCAAGGTCCACCCCATCTCCCATCTCCCACAGAAAACTCTGCTCTGAGCTGCCTGAAAACAGCTTGTTTGTTGTTTGTTTCTTGCTTCACCCGTTTCCTTTTCATCTCTGTGACGTCTACTCAGACACGTCCTTAAAAACACCGGTAGAAAAACACTGAGCTGCAGCACACACCTCTCCTCTCCCTTCCAAACACTAGCTACCCTCCAGGCGGTCAATGGACATAAAATTGTTACTGTGATGTAGAGACAGAGCTCGGTTAAAACTTTATGGATGAAAGATACATTTGATACAAACCACTTTGTTACTCACCACTCTGAAACTCTTGCTTCAGTCTATGTTGCTGAGCTGGGGTGCGTTTCCACGGAAGGTTGCATTGAACTATCTTGGTACGATGCATCATTAAACTAAAAAACATCTGTGGAAAAACCTTGTTGGTACTAGCCCAACAGTTGTGTTCTTCTAACTTTCGAAACAGCACGAAACTTAAAACGTTGTCACATTCTGCCTAAATATGTCAGTTGTGACTGATATTAAGTGACATTATTATGCTAACTTATTATTTAGGCTTTTTATATTATAGTCATACCAGCGATAGCAAGAAAATTAACAACTAGTATTAATGAAATAACAATACAAATTATATAACCTAATCATTTTATTCAGCCTAAATATAGGCTATAACTTATGTGACGACCCCTCCCAGCCACTAGTTATCCTGTGTCTGTGTCCTGTCTCTTTGTTTGTCTTACAGGATGTGGTTCTGGGAGGTCGCCGTTTGTGGATGCTTTACACCTGGGCCTGAGTGGTTGGGAGCTATAAAGCTCACCACCTTTTTGTCTTTTGGTCTCTCTCTCTCATCGCGGGTGCCGCTGTTGTTTGCTTTTTGTGTTCTTACCGATGCTTCACATACCCACACACTGACATGACTGATACTGATTCACACGTTATCTTTGTTAAATTTTATTTTGTAAAATAAACCTACTTTTTACATGCAAAGCTCATCTTGTCTCCCATCTTTGTCGCAGCCTAAGAGCCGGGCTTTATAACTATTAGCGATTAAAAGACATTTAGTAAAATAGGTTTAATCTGCAAGTATATTCGTGTTAACACTTTAACACTATTATTAATCCCTTGGCCACAATAGATGTCTTGACCAATGTCTTGAGAATAGCTCAGTGTGATGAGTGGCTGAGCTTGTGAATGTTCTCTCTTGAGACAGACACAGGTTTGAATCCCGTGAGTTCTCTATTTGTCTTTGTTATAATGGCAATGAAAGCTCTCATGGACACTACAGTACAGACACAGATTTTATTTATATTTTTTGTTTTATTTATATGTTTGTTATGAAGACTTAGAGAACACCTATCTTCCTCAGAGGCTTACAAATGTATACATTAAGGTAATATTAAAAGTCTTGTCTTTACATTCTCCATTTTGTCCTTTAACTTTTGTATTGTGTGACTAATATTAAATTAAGTTATTGTGAACATATGGGTAATCTGTGAGTAAGAAATCTGCTGTTTGTAGATGCTCTACAGATAGGCTACCTAGTCCTGAAATAATGCAACCCTACCATGACCCGACAAATACATTTAAAAGTACTTTTACAACTTTTTAAAAAATGTGTTTGTACAGCAGGATTATCTAACATTCCATGCTTAAAACACATTACATCCACCTCCTAACACTGCATTTTTTGCTCTCTGTGATGTAGTCACAGTGAACTAAGCTTCTAACCACAGGTCAGGGGCTGTATTTTGAACTCTGCAACTTAACGACAATGGTCATGAACGTTCGTCAGAACTGTGGTTTCGGGGAACACCTGTACCAACTTAGTTACCTCCATAGTTTGAACTAGGGTTTTGGGAAACAGTTGCATTGCAACAGCATAGTTCCAACTAAGGCAGTTGCTACCAAAGTTAGGAACATGATGCAGGTGGAAGCAAAGACTAAACTGGTGTACAGCTGTGTCCTGTATATTTATATCCTGATAGTTAAATTATATTTATATCCTGATAGTTAAATTATATTTAATTTTCAGATGAGTCTGAAAGGTAGTTACAGGACTGTGGTGACCAGGAGGAGTTGAGCCTAGTTAAGTAAATTAGGGATGAACTCTAGTCTTTTTATTTTGATGTGCAAATTATTTTCTTGACAATAATCCAGAAATCTCATAAGAAAAAAAAATGCATTGATAATCATTTCATATTGCACCGTAGCTCTCTGAATCGTAATCGTTATCGAATCGTGAGGTGCCTAGAGATTCCAGCCCCTAGCACACACACATCCTCTTCCAGACTAATTCTTCTTCTATGGCTTTAAACTTCTTGATTATTGCCCTGGTAGTGGAAATGGGTATTTTAAACTGTTTCAATCCTCACTGTGTGTTTTGGATTTTCCCATAGTAATGAAAGATGTGCATCTCCACCAGTGTTGGGCAGCGACGCGTTACTGTAATAATATTACCTTTCCCAGTAACTAGTAGAGTGATTAGTGGTAATTGCTAATTCCAAAAAGCTTTCAACCGCAAACAATTCGACATTTAATTTATTGAAGTATCTGCTTAAGCAGCACAGCAATGTGAAACTTAAAGAAACTGCTGCCGCTACTGCCAGTGATGCTTGGAATCATGGGAAGAAAGTGGTGTTAAGCAGCGTTTTTGTTTTGTAAAAACACTGCCCTTATAAATACACGTGCACAAAAAGAGTAGTTCAAGAATTGGGATTTATGTGCTTTATTTTTTTATTTTTATTTCAGCTGGTTAAGAAACAATATATGTTTTGTAATAAACCTTTCTGCTTGTTGCCGTTATGAAAATGCTAGTTAAAAAGTAAGGATTCAGGAGAAACTGTTTTGTTTAGGGGAGAACGGTAGTGACAGTAATAGTAATGTAACGAGTAATGTAGTTAGTTACTTTTATCACACAGTAATAAGTAAAGTAATATTATTTATTTTTAAGGATTAATAAGTAACTAGTAACTTATTACAATATATGAGTAACTTGCCCAACACTGATCTCCACATTCGGAAAATACAGCTGCAAGTTGGCACCATCAGGGCATTTTCTTTGCTTCACAGTATTTTAAACCATACTTATGATCATGGTTATGTAATGCTTTTACATCACCAATCTATGAAATCTATACTGTACTGCTTGCAATATGAGAGGGGAATATGAGAGGGAGAGTCGAGCACCTCTCCATTTCTCATGTAAAATGTTCATAGCATTTACACAACACCATTATGTTGAGTGGGTGGTAAATGTTTTTTTTTGTCTGCAGCTGAAGATTTGAACTACTGACTTAAATAAATTGATTAATGGCATAACTTTTAAAAAAGAAATGAAATCCCTCACAGCTAACATAAACATTACTGCTGGTCCTAACGATCATACTCACCATAATAGCGCAAAAAAACCCCAAAACGCTCACCTGCTTTCCTCTCCCATCTGAATCTACTACATTGATTAATGATCCTCACTGTTGTGACTAATATAGTTTATTCTCTCATTAAGCAACAACAAACTTTGGTACTCACAGGGAACTGTAACAATCTCCATTATGGATTAGGCCATTACTGCTAAAATAAACTGCTCCCTGTTTTGCCATCTTCCACTCATATACAGTAGGTCTAGCCAAATAAGCTGTGCTCTCTGTTATGGATGACAGAAATACACACACTCCTGCTGCTCCAGTGGCTGCTTATATGATTTCCTCCTTTTAGTGAAAACATGAGGGAAAACACGCCTTAAATCACTGAATCCAGATGGATTAAACTGTGAAAAAATATAAAACCCTTTGAAAATACTTACATTAAGAAACAATGCTTGGAAAAGGGCAGCTAACTTTTACTGTAAAGGTTTAAAAACTTTGTGTTGATATGTTGTTAATTACTGCGAGAAACACATAGATTTACATGAATATCATCCTGTCCCATGGCTAATTTATATGATAAATTGCAGGCTCCTTTTTTGAACAGTGAAAGCAATTCCAGTGGTACATTAGATAACAATGTGTATATAAATACAGCACACAGCTGATTATTTTATGAAATCAGTGTGCACAGGAGAAACAAGTTCAGTCTAATCAACAAACTAAATACTGTATACTTCAGTACTTCATCATTATTATTTTTATTGATGTACACCATCTTGTGGAGGCCTACGAAACTGCAAGTGAAATAGGCAAATAACAATGAGAAAAGTTAGAATATTTAACTTTACTTGGGCGGCACAGTGGTCTGGTAGATAACGCTGTGGCCTCACAGCAGGAAGGTTGTGGGTTCAAGTTGCCTGGTTTTGGGGCAGCAGTAGCTCAGTCCGTAAGGATTAACAGGCCGTCCAAGGATTAGGCTGAGAACCAGATGGTCACTGGTTCGAATCCAGCTTGAACCAGAGATGCAGAGAGTCTCCTGGCCACTGCCGAAGGTGGCCTTGAGCAAGCTCATGAACCCCTAACTGCTCTGGGCGGTGCACTGAGTGGCAGCCCGCTCACTCTGACATCTCTCCATGTGTTGTTATGGGTCCTGTTTGTGCATGTGTGTGTAAATACTAACAATAACAGAGTAAAAACATTGAATGTCCCCTTGTGGGATTAATAAAGTATATCTTCATCTTAGAAGGATACAGCTATATAAAATACACTTGTTTTAGAGTGACCACTAGGATTGCTGAGTTAATTTATTGGTTACTTCTGTAGCAAAAGTTTTCACACAATACAGGGCACATTCTTACTATGAAAAACATGAAATTCAGCAGCAGCAGCAATACAAGGGGTTGAGATACAATGTAGTAATTCCTTGTTGCAGACCTGCAGTATGACAAAATTCTTCCCTTTTCAGGATTTCTTCCAGGCGGTAGACTTGATAAAACAAATTAGGCATATGTGGCCACATGGTGCTGACAAATTGGCTGGTTTATGGTTTGAGCCAGCATAAATAATGAACACTAGCTAACAGCTGCCCATACAAACTGAGGCAAACTGACTTACTCATCAGCCATCTCAAAGTGGTGCACATCCAAAACATCCACGGGCCGTCCAACTGGTTCAGTAAATATTGGAAACACAGGGAGTGAGCTGGAGGAACCGGCTGGAGGAACTGAATGACACCAATCCAAGTGAATGACATCTTTTTGATTTTTGTGTTCCTGCCATGACTTCATGTAAGATTTTCCAATGTGTTTAAATAAATCCCTATTAAGGGTTTCTATGACTCTAGTGTCTGCATTTGCGCCCTGCCTGAAAATGCGGCACATCCTGGTGCTTTTTGGCACTTGGTCTTTGTGAGTGCCACCAAGTGGATGGTCAAGTTCTGTATTTAGAAAGCTTAACTAACGAAATCTAGAATACATATATTTATGACTTTACAATCAGGGCTGTTTCCCTTTTTTTTTTTTTTTACTGACAAATAGTAAGACCATCACTGGTTGCCTGGCAACATTAGCCTTTTTCACAATTTTCCAACTGAAGGACGTTGTTTATCATCAGTGGCCAAACTCGATGTTGATGTGGGCAATTCTGGACTGACGTACCTGTCTCAACTTTGGAGTGGTCGGTCCTCTCGGTCACTTTCTCCTGGCTGATGAGGTAATCAACAATCCGCACGCCGATTGGTGGCTCGGTGTGGTTCCACTCCATGATGACCAATGAGCTGCTGGGCTCGTAGGTGTAAGACAGTTTCAGCCTGGCAACAGAGTGACAGAGATGCAAAACCATGCCACAGAGTGAAAGATGCTGTCAGCAAACTGGTGTCATTACTGTAATTGACAGCTAATATTATCCTTCGTGTTCTGCAAAACTGCAACCTAATGCAAACATATTCTGCAATGTCACAAACACTTCCGTCAACAGAAAATATAACCATTTATCACCTAATGTCTGACTTGAATTAGTCTAGAGCGGCCGTCTGCAGCATATGGCATTGAGACCAACAAGTACAGAGGTTTTCATGCCAAACATCATGGACCTCTTTGTAGTCATTTTGCGTCTCTGTCATTGTTTTAATGATGGATGCTATTTACCGCAATCGATTTTACAGTGTGCGTTTGAAAGGTACATTTTAAGTTACTAACATGGGTTGGGGAAGTGGGGCACAGGTGGGCAGTCCGTCCGTGCCAAAAGCGCTGGAATCGCACCGACACCAGTCATCGATAACATCACCTTTTCCTGAACACCACAGCATGCTCATCATTGCCTCCTGAAGAGCCTACAAAGAGACAGAGAGAGAGAGAGATGAAAAGACAGACAAAAACAAATGTGAAACCTAAATTCAAGGCAGATATATTGAAACATACAATATCCAAATATGACATTCTAATCTCAAATCAAATTTTATCATATAGTTTTTGGTTCAAATAAAGATATTAAAAATATTTACTTTAATTTGGATCTCATGTTTGTCCTTATTTTTGGTTACTGTATGCCTCTACAGGATAGGCAAAAGTGGAGTGATTACAAGAAATGGGCAATGACATGCAAAGGCCCCAGGCAGACATGAATCAGGGACACTGCGCAAAATAGCCAGCACCTCAACCTCTGGACAATCAGGGCACCATGTTTTAACGTGGTATTTAATATGGAAATTTTCTGATATAAAAGGTGCCATGTGGGGTTTTCTTGTAAACAAATAGTTATCTTTACATTTTGTATATCTCTCTTACAAATGAAATGCCTTTGCTTCGTCATAAAACATTTGCAAAGATGATTTTTTTGTTTACATCTATATTTACGAGCTAGCAGTCTTCTTCTTGCAGCATATCTTGCTGTGTTACCACCACCTGCAGATCAGTGGAATAGTGTTGGCAGGAATGTGTATTGCATCACCTGCGTGTGTAGTAGTACTTGTAGTATAACTCATGTAGCCTATCTATTCAGATTTCCATGTGGCCTAGCCTGTGTAGGCAAAGCATCAGTTAATTGAGATACATACGTAGTCATTGAGACAGTTGCTATTCTCTCTAGTTGTGTATACAAGTCTGTCCTAATCGTCTCAGTCAGATGTAGCTTACTATAATAACTATATTTACTAGCTGCATCATGTACTCCCTATCAGGGCGCACCACAGTGGAATGGAATCGAGATTGTTCCATGTAAAATACTGCAAATAATTTCATTTGGACACTCCCCTCCGGCCATGAAACAGTTTGGGTTGGTTAGAATCTTTCCTGCTCGCCTCATAGTGCTGGTGGCATACAGTCCTGGACAGATGGTAGATTGCAGACAATCACCTTCTTGACTGTCAACTGTGGAGTCTACCATGATGATGGGGGTGGATGGGGCTAGGCTGTTCCTGAAATCCACCACCATCTCCACTGTCATAAGATAGTTGAGTTCCATGTTGTTTTGTCTGCACCAGGTCACCGGATGGTCAATCTCCCACCTGTAGGCGGACTCATCGCCACAAGAGATGAGCCCAGTGATGATGGTGTCATCTGCAAACTTCAGGAACTTCACAGGCTGATGACTGCAGGTGCAGCTGTTGCTGTACAGGGAAAGAATGCAGCCTTGAGGGGAGCAGGTGTTTTCCCAGCTTCCTGTTCTGTCAGAAAGGAAGTCTGTGATCCACATGCAGGTGGAGTAATGCCCCATTCCAGACCAGTCGGAACTGCTGCATGGTGGTGCATGACGCAACATGTAAACAATAAACATGGCTGAGCGTGACAAACTTATGTTCCTTGGGCAAGTTTATGCACAGTTCAACCTTCAGTAGTGCACTTGGTGTTAATTAAAAGGATAGCCATTAAAAAGAAGTGATAAATATATGTTAGTTGTTCACTGTGTTTCCTTCTAGCTAAATCAGTTGGTAATCGGCAAAAGTCAGCAAAAGTTGTACGCTATATTTCCAAATGTTTTCACATATCTGGGCACTTTGAACATTTTCCAACTTTTGCGTAGAGGAGATGACTTTCAGAGATTGTTTACTGTAAACACTTACCTAATAACATTAACAAAATATTCAATTTACCGCAGATCAAGTTTTAAAATTTGATACCAGTATGTCTTATTTTCATTTAATACATTATTTGCCTTTTAGTTTAGATTTAGTATAGTTTACCATTTACAATGTGTGCTTCCATGGGAACTGCAATTGTTGTGTGACGTCATTCAGCTGCTACTCAAGAAGTCGGGGTACATATTTTTAGTAGGAAATCCGACTTCAAGTGGTGTTCAAGGATAGGCTTTGTAGTTGGAGGTCGGAAATTTCCGGGTTATGAGTTGCCTAGAACGCAGCATAAGGCACGCAAGCTGGGAGAGCTTCTCCTGTAGCAAAGCCGGGTTTATGGTGTTGAAGGTGGAGCTGACATATACAAACAGGATCCTGGCATCCTGGAGGAATGGCGAATGGCCATGTTGACTGCATCATCTGTAGACCTGTTGGCTCTTTAGGTGAGCTGCAGGGGGTCCAAGAGTGGGTCTGTGATGGATATGTGGCGCTCAAATGACTTCATTCCCAGGTCAGGATGACAGGTCTGTAGTCATTAAGTGTTGTGGTCCTTATCTTATCTGTTTGTTTGGTATCAGATTGTTGACTATATACCTAGATAGCTATCAATTCATCAGAGATGGTTAGATTCACACCCCTAGTAATTATATTTTCTATGTATAGTAATAGTGATGTGATGTCAGTCCAAGGAAAAAATTATCCTCTATTCAGAAATGTTGTCTTTGCAT
Organism: Lepomis macrochirus; assembly: GCA_024633595.2. Lineage (NCBI taxonomy): Eukaryota > Metazoa > Chordata > Actinopteri > Centrarchiformes > Centrarchidae > Lepomis > Lepomis macrochirus. Next base: position 9,508,464 of record JALXJV020000012.1, on the reverse strand, counting down.
CTTTTCTATACCAGTAGCTGTACAGTCAAGCACTAGTAACTTCCAAACAGCCTTTGTCAATAACAGCTTCTGTATCTGTCAGCCTGAGCTTGGGGATCAAAGCCTGACACCCTGGGGGGGAAGCTGGACTGTGCGGTATTGACCTTTCTTCCTGTTGGAGGAGTAAAAGCAGTATCGACATACAGTATCAATGCAGTCAAATAAGTCACAGCACAGTAGGCTAGAGCAGATAATGGCACAGCATGCTGCCGGCTGAGTAAAGCATGAAGACTTCCCTGTTATATCCTATGTTTCTGAAACCTGTTTCCTCATAATGAGGCCATGAGGTTTTCCGCCCTAATGGATCACCCACATACTGTCACACGCGCGGTGGGTTTCATTGCCGCATGCAAGTTAATAGGCTGACTGAGGTTTAATGATTACACACAAACTAACGCCTGTTTTGTTTTGTAGTCTAAGCGGCTGTCTTTTCTCCCATGCTGGCACAGCCCTTAAACAAAGTTTGAGGATGGTTCTGGCTAAGCAACTAATCCGCTCAGGACCAGTTCTGGGCCAGTTACTCAGGAATTGTTACTTGTTACTCCTTCAAAATATAATAATATTACTTTATTTATTACTTGGTGTTAAAAGCAATTAGTTACACTCCTCATTATTTTACTTTATTACTTTAACTACCCCTGCCACTCACCTTCTGAAAAAGTGATGGACAACCTATTCAGCCAGCTCATTTTAGAATTGAATCCACTTTACTGGAACAATAATTAATCTTATGAGTGAACAATCAGCCAAATTTTAAACATTGCAGCCTCTCAAACCAGATGATGCTATTTTCCAGCTGTCGAAAGAACACCTATCTCCTTCGTTCTCCATTCGTTGCGTAGATATTTGGGCAGCAGCTGACTTGCCTCTGACTTGCTGCGTAATCAAGCATACATGTCATCATAAAATGGCAGTCTAGGACAAAAAAAATTAATTGTGTTCTGGTAACGCTGTAACACACTGATATACTGTTAGCTAGGCAGCTACTGTTACAGTTAGCACCAGTTAACGGTTACTTTAAAGCTGTCTGTCCATCTACAAGCTTTTATTTGATTTCTTTTTGTTATCTTACCCTTATTTTACCAAGCAAGTCAATTAAGAACAGATTCTTATTTACAATAACAGGCTGGCAGGAGACAAAGGCCTCCTGTTGCAAGAAGGAACCTCATAATATATGATCCAGTTTGACCAAAATCAGTGAATAAAGGTATAAAAGTTGTGTTGTTTTTTTGTTTTTTTTTACAGTAATCAGGGAGGCCAGGATAAGAGACAGAAGTTAAAACGGCTTGTTTCGTGACAGAGGATGATTTTAGAGGCTAAATAAAGGGCCAGACAAATAAGCATTTTTAAAAACTGTAAATCGCACGAACAATAGAGCATAATCTGTCCGCTTTAAAATAACTTAGATGAAAAAATAGTTTACATTCTCCAGATCAAAGTAAAACTACTATGATTGTGGAATGACAAGAGCATTGGACAATAAATGCATTTTATTTTTATTTGATCGTTCACAACAAAGGCAATTAGGATAATCCCGTACAGGAGAATAAAGGAGGATTCAGGCACCAATTGTGATGGTGTCACAGAAGATTATATAATGGATTCTATAAGAAATTGGTGTTTTCAGACATCAGACAGACACAGATAATTAAGTGCTGCACACACCTGGTAGGTCTCATTGTTGGACACCAATTCGTAGATGGGTGCAGCTTTGGTGATCTGCAGCAGAACAGGCTCGGACTGCTGCCGCCCTTGCGCTGCCCTTGGACTCATGTGGCAGAGGTAACAGGAGCGCGGGCACTGGCCTTGACTGGTGCAGTCCATACGGACGCCGGCTGCCATGCGCTTTGCACCTGTGTCCAGCAGACTGGCGATGTATGCGGGGTAGGTCAGGGTTCTTGGCTCCTTGTCACGCTCCTCTGACTCCTCTGAAGGCGAGTTGCCTGATATGACAGAAAGAAGGAAATTGGTTGGTTAGCTGTTTTTTTCCTTGCTTGATTGTTTCTCCATAGAATGTTTCCAGACACAATCAGACAAAAAGCTTTGTTATCATACACAGTTTATAAACTAGATAAATGGTGAGGTCACATGTTGCAAGTAATGAAATAAGGGAGTATGGAAATGAAAATAACTGAAGATACTTCTGTCCCTTTTGTAGCGACATGGATAAACTACAAAGCACTGTGTTTTCACATTCCCATATCTCCCTTCTTGAGAATTTTTTGCTTTTCTGCATCACAGGCAGAATACGTGAGCAGGAGTGTAAATATTTGGGCCACAGGTACAGCTACAGAGAGATCAGTGCTCTCTCTAGCAAAGATGGTGAAGGGGGAGACCTGTACTGAACAATGAAATACATTGTATTAGTGTGACTACTGTTCACAAAATGCTGACGAAGAAAAATAAATTCTGCAGTAATTTAAGAACCGATTCAGAAATCACTCAGATGGAGGAGGATGTGCCAAGGATGCAACTGTACTTTTGGTTTTATACAGCAGGAAAAAATATTGCTCCAATTAACCATTTGATGTCTCATCCTTCATGTATTTGAGTTGGTCATCTAATTTTAGAGAATGACCAATCTGACTTTAACTTTTGTATTATGTAAATCTGTAAATAAAATATTCCCCATAAAATGCGATTTTGTCTCAGATAGAACAGGGAGTCCACTTGCAAGGGGAACTGGAAATCAGCTAGAGAGGGAAAGATGCTTAATGAAGAACTTTGACACAATTTCTCTTTTTTAAAAGGGGCAAGTTTTAATATTACCATTTTGGGAGACCGCTTGGCTGTGAGAACACACAGGCAATTTAAAAGCTCAAGCACCAATTAGGGAATAGGCTTGTTGTGCGAGCTGGCTTTGATGGAATACAACTCAGGTTTATGAGCCATGGGATGATGGGAAAATAGTTTGCACACAAGCTCAGGGACTAACAACGTGCAAAAAGAGAAGGCCATCTTTGTGAGCATATAAGAACAATTCCTATTTTTCACAGCTCCTTTAAAGCGATCTTTTTGACTTTTATTTTTGATTAAACATAACAGATGTAGGTCTTTATATGGTATAAGTAGTAAGTAGGTCATCTCACTGTATTTCCTTGTAGAATGAATATAATTGAGCTGTGTAGTGTGAAAAAAACACAATCCTTCAAAACAATCTCCATTTCTCATACATCCAGATTTACATCCCACCCAGCCCTTTGAAGACCCTATACTCTGGCACATAATTTATTGTACTTAACAATTTAGATGGAACAAACACATATCTCTGTCTGACCTAGAAGATAACAATACAAATAAACAGTCAAATACAAAAGCAGAGAGAGAGCATCAGAATGTCTCCAAGGATTACCACAATGACTATTGGAGCATGCATGTGTGCATATTTGTGTATGTATGTTTGTGTGTGGGTGCTTTGTCATTAAAAAGACATTAAGAATCTAAGTGCTACAATAAAAATATTCAGTGTGTGCTTTTGCGTCAGGGTGTTGGTAATTAACACCGTATTGATTATACCTCATCTCCTCACACACTTCATTTTGCCTGACACCTACTGAGTCATTACATTTCACAGGTTTTTCCGAGTAGTGTCATGATAGACAAATTACAATAAGTCTAATTCAGCTGAATAAAGTTTCTGTATTCAAGAAAGAGAAACACTTTTGTTTACCCACAATAGACTTAATCAGAATTTTTGGGGCTCAATTAACTGAAAACAAGATATTTCAAAAAAAAGTAAGGAGGTAGTATAAGACAATGAATAATTCTTTGAGTATGTTAACTTAAATTATCCAAATACATATTAGCAAAGTAAAAGCACGTAAAGCCACTATGTGCGGAATTATTATGAGGTCGAGAAAATGCAAGCTTTTAGACCATTCGTCTTTAAGCACCTGGGTCAGATCTGAGGGTATTTACTATTGGAAGAACAACTCATTTGAGAAATTTAGGAGAACTTCTAAAATAATGGAATTTTTGGTTTTATTCTCTATATTCAGGTTCCTGAAATAAATAATGGGCTAGTAGGCTTTAGCACTAGCCATGACAATTTCCAATAATTTGTTTCAAATAAACACAATGCAAATTTGAGACTGTGTGAATGTTCATAATTGTCATGGGATGCAGTGCTAACTCTGCTATGTTTGATAATTGTACACGGTAGTGCAAACCATTGCTGGTCCACTGGTGGAATTTTTATTGTTTTTTGATTGATTGATTTGAGAGATTTAAAACAATTGTGAATACTCTTTAAAAATTCTTCCGTGTCACAGACTAAATATTCTCTTTTTGCATGCACGCTGGTACATTCATATATGCGGGTGCATGTGTACAGAACCCTAGCACCCCTAAAAAAAATAGGGCTCCCCGAGAAAGCCACAGTGCAAATCAAACTATGGAAATAAGAGAAATGAAGCAGAGAAAACATGATTACTAATATCGTATTTGCAAAGCATAGAAACAAATTCTGCACCAGGGCCTTTTATATAAATTGACGAGACCATGAAAAGAAAAGCACCAAAAAATTCAAATAAATGTCAAATAGGAGCAGGGGGAGCATATAACCCACAAATATCTAATATGGTAAACAAAGACAAATTACATCCAACCTGGGAAATGTCACTGGTAACTGGTTTACTGGATGAAAGTCTCCTTTGATAACACAACTGCCTCCAGATCTAGTAATGGATTGTAAACCATATAAATTGCTGTATTTGTGTGTTTATATGTGTAAATCTCGGTGCACAGGTGTTTATACGTCCCACAAAATCCCAACATTCCAGGTCTAATAATGTCCATTTGTAATTCCCTTGCCAGTTGTGGGTCTCTTGTTCATGTCCTCGATGTTAGCATGCAGCTCTGAAGCCTTGTGATTGGGTCACTAAGACATTTCAACAGATAAGCCTTTACCAATCAGAGTAAAGTGTAGCTAAATGAGGTCTGATAGAGGGACGAGGCGCATCAGGGGAAAACAAAATCACACTTTGGACGTTTACACATCTTGACCCCAGAGCGGCATTGGCGCGTGTGGGTGTGCAAGTATTAAATGTCTATGTAGAGGCACTCTGCAGGTCATGACTGCATGACTAATCAAGGGCAATAAAGAAGAAGATTGGGGTTTTGTTTGTAGTGTGCGTAAGTGAGTGGGTAGAAATAAATCAATGAGAAATAGAAAACACTTCGAGTTTTAAAAAACCCCATCTAGAACCCAGTTGTGTGATTACTTGAGTGTATGCATGCTTGAGCTCTAAATATTTACATTCATATACTTATTCATGTCTATGCTGCCAAGGATGTCAATGTCCTTGCACTCCTGACCAGCCAAACTTTAATCTATCCTTGTCAAACTGGCTCACTTCCCACTAATCAGCTCTCATCATTCTGTCTTCACTTGCCACCTCCTGGCAGACGGAAATTAAATGTGGCAGTTATATTAGGACAGCTGGGTGCCTTTTAGGGCAAAGAAGATTGCCAATGATTAGTTCAGTTTAGTCTTGGTTTAGTTCAGCAGCGTTCAGTGTCAGCTGGGACCATGGGGAATATTATAAATGGGCGAGCAGCTTGGCCTGACGTCCAAACATAACACGCTATATTATTACACTAATTTACTTCAAATTTATAATTAAGGGTCTAAGTATATTGCGTTATTAGATATATTATGTATATAATTAAAGCAAGAATGTGTTATTTTTTGCAAAGAAGAGGTGGTCCATTAATTAACTCAAAAATCAAAGGTTGAAATAAGCAACACACGTTAAATTTAATACACTCAGAGCTTTCCCACACGACTTCACTTCGTCTGGTATGACTGAATGGCTAATGTCAGCTAATATTTGCAAACTTCAAAACATGGCATTTAAGCCATTGAATGTTAGTAACAGGTTTGACAACTGAGACTCAAGAGTTGTGTGAGGGACCACTACAGTTCAGTCTGCGCTGTGATTACCATGCCAACGAGCCTGGCTCTTTGGTGTTGCGGTCAAGTTGCATGTTTGGTACCCTGTAGACATGGGTTCAAATCTGGGTGGGGTTACTGCTCTTGGTAGAGAGCTGGTGGAGAATCAACCACCCCAGGTTGCTAACTGGTACCTATGTTTACTTTCACAGGCTACTTTTTTGTTTTATGAATTTCAATTTATGTGACAAAGCTTACCTGAGGCGACACTTAACATGTGTCGAACACTTGATAAGTGGCCTTTTAAGTCCTGGGTGCCCCCACGTAAACAGAAGAAAACTGAGAATACCTGGCCAATAAATGCACATGTTTAGGAAAAATCAGCATAAATTGTGTTGCACATGAACATGCAAAGTTGGGTGTGATGTGTTGAAGGACACCCGTGCAGGAGGTTGGGAATAATATGGTTTGCTTTATATGCATGTCTCCATATCCAACTACTTGTCTTTCCACTGTGAACTATGAGTTGTTGCTGTGAGGTAAGAATGTTTTTCTATCTAATATTCATGCTGTATTTTTCTGCCACACAAAAGAAAACAAGGGTGCTCCATGCTCTTCTTTAAACTTTGCTTAAAGTCTTCCTTTTGTTTCTCAGCCTTTCCTTATCTCTTCTTACAGCATCTCCTCTTTCTGATTCCTCTTACACAGTAAAAAGCACAATCACACCTTTTTTTCACAATGCAAATACATGTGTGGTAGGTGTGAGGGAGAAAACCTATGATATAATATTCCTTTTCTGCATCTCTCTACTAACACAAGAAAACTCTCTTCTCTAACATTTCCTGACAATTTCTTTGCTTTTGCAATAGAGCTCACTTTCTTTGTAATTTTCCCTTTTTTTCTTGTCTTAGCTCCCTTCAAGCCTAAAAGCTCTATTCGCACACTTACCTAAGCATGTAAACTGTTGTCAACTTCAACCTGTGCACAAAGCACACACCTAATGACTAGCAGTATATTGCCTTGAGGAGAAGAAATCTCAAGTAAAATGTACACACATATATAAAAGCAGACATACACAAGGTCATTAAATGTAATCTGTGTTTGACAGAGTCAAATGTCTTACTGAGGAAAGTAAAAGAACCTCCATATACGCCTCTGCTTTGTACTTCCAGAAAAACGAGTTTAGGGTCGGAATTTTTCAAGTGGTTTAGGTCAGCGCTTACTCTTTCAAGGGGTAAATTTGAGTTTGAAGCAACCTTAAGGTTTACATGTAGTTTAAGATCACAGCTCCACTATTCTATATTCTATTTTAAATTAAAGCTAGCATGCCTATTGCCAACAGATAAATCTCTATATTCCTCAGTTTACCATCTGGTGTCTGCGACGACCCACGCTGGTGAACTGGCAGTTTTGTGTTTTGTACCACCAGATATGTTTAACCAACCCGGAGGGGAGAGCAACCGTAGCTACAGCAGCAAACCCTATGTGGCAGATTCATTACGTCATAAGCTTGTGTTGTGAGCGTTGTGTAATTACGTTCTGTCATTGCTAGATGGGGGAGACAAACTGATGATGAAGTGTCACTCGAAGTGATGAACCACTTTTGCAGTTCCGCCCAGCTGTACGCAACTTTTTAATGTCATTTGGCTAGTTGTTTTAGTTGAATACACCACTTACTCCATTTTCATTCATCTTGTTCAGTAGCAATCTGCTGTTTTCAGAGACAGAATAGGTGAAAGCTTTCCCAGTCAAAAATGTAATAAACCAACTTTAAGTAATATATGGCTTACTTGGGAAGACAGGACCAGCCTTAAGATATGGAAGGCGATTTATTTCAGATGCATTGATTTGTTTTCATTGATTTTGTTGAAAGTGTCTTTACATCCCAACAGCAATCAATAAATCAAATGCTCTGACATAAAAATGAAAAGAAATCTGATATCTGTGGCAGGACTGTAATAAGCATGGCTGGCAAGCTGCCTGTCTATTATCTCCTCACACTTGTGAGCTCACTGCGAGTGAAAATGTGTTTTGGGGGAGTGGCTTAGGAGGGAGGCCAGAAGGGAGGGGGTTGAATGGTATTGATTGGATACTTTCAAAATTTAGCCGTCTCTTGCTAATTTTCAAACATTGCCTACCCTAGCTTTCAGAGCCAGATATTTTTCTCAGGAACTTGTGGAGTAGTGATGTGCGATACCACAATTCCTACACCATCCAATACCGAGCAATACCCAGGCAGGTACTGCCGAAACCGAAACCAGTTCCAATACTTTTTACATATTTTATTTCTAGTTTAATGTGACCTCCTCCCTCCTGTTGCTGTATTTATGAGGGAAATAAAGAAAAGGCTGTGGTATTACCATTTACAAATAATAGACATCAAACTAATGTCATAAATTTTAATTCTAATAAAAACATCCTGCTCAGAATTGCCGCTTCATAACATCATATTATTTTGACTTAATCTCAGATGTTTAGCGAAGTTTGCGGTGCTGCCAAAGTATTTCACTGTCTCTGCACACACATCACACACAGCATTATCATTACCTTCACAGCTAAAATACAACCAGATGTGACTGCTTTTACAGTCAGCCATAGTCAGTATTTCTTGGAATGGCTCAGTTTTAGGATTATGCTTAGTTTGGGTCCCACACCCGCATAGATGTTGCGTGGTACGACTTCCTTCAAGTCGGGCTGTGCTGCATCCGAGTATCCGTTGTGTGCATTCTGTCATTTCTGCAAGGGAGTTAAGTACTGCCGTTGAATAGTAGATGCCACTATCATTGTGATGTCTTCAGGGCAGGACTCGAATAAAATGTGGAAATTTTGAGGGGGATTTGAACACTTACAGTCCACAAGATACTATCTTGAGGCCCCATACATACATAGATATTTATTGTATATGGCTCTACTACATTAAAGTTCGTCCGACATTGTTCTAGGAGTTTACTGCTAACTTCGGTGGGGTACTCACTGTACAATTACGATAACACTGTAGTCGTGGTAAGGGTTAACATTTAAAGATATTTGTAGGAAAAGAAGGATCAACTTGAAGCCAATCTTTGATACTAGCTGAGACCTAATAGGCTTCACTATGAGCAGATATATGGGCAGATGCATGATGGGAAGGAGCATGTATTAGGATATGTGTTAATCCATGTCTGTGTGTATGAAGCTGGGGATTTGGGGTTACTTTGACCCACGCTGTACCAAGTGGAATGACTCATCATCGCTATAGTACACAACAGATGGAGCTCAGAGATATTCAGATTCATGTAATACCTCTCCATCAAGACCTTCCTCCCACACTCTCCAATGAGATAGCTCCCATTCATCCGCCACTGACTGACTTAAGTCAGTCCTCTTGTTTACCAAAATATACTTCTTTAAATGTCTTTAAATGTTTATGGGAATGAAAGACAAGAGATGAAAAAGAGACACAGTTAGAGATCTACTTAAGCATATAATCTTCAGATGTTGTTTGTGTTAATATATTACAGTGTTTTGGAGTGAAAGCCTTAATTTCCTGCCTCTAGCAAGCCTGCCGATCCTCTCCATTATATCGCCTTTCATCAGACCTCTTTGTGAAACGATGAGTCATTGAATCATCATTCATCTTTGTGATAAAAGTGCTATGATTTTAGCCTCTGACACCATCAGACTCACTTTTAACAGAGGCTTTTAAACTAAATCTCTGCTACCATCTCACCTCCTTCCTGTGTGGAATAATACTGTGTTTTCCACTAATTTGAGAAGTACTCGCTTGTAGCCACTAGATGATGCTAGTGGATCACCGACATGGCGAAAAGTTCTGGATGCAGGAAATATCAATGTACATGCTCCACTGTTCAGCAGACAAAAGCAGGGCAAATCATACCTAACCTTTTAAATGTGCTTGGCCGAGATGAACATTATATGGTTATGGAATGTAATCATGAGCTCTTGCTGATCTGAGGATGTCGGAAATGAAAGCAGGCAGTAGCTTAGTAAATGGAAAAGCAGTGAGATGGAAAGCTGCATTAAAAAGGGGAGTTTTTAGAGGGATAACGCCTATTGTATGTGGAGGAGAAAAAAAACGATAAACAGAATTAGAGACAGCAAAAAGGAAACTGAATGAGACGCAGATAAACAATACTCCGGGTATGCTGTGTGTCTGTCTGCATGATACATTCTAAACCCCAAACCTGCGAAATGGAATGCATCAGAGTGCTTTAACAAATCTGTGTGACAGGCAAATCTTCTTAGATGTGTTGTGCAGTTTTTCTCTCCATGTGTGCCTATGTGTGTGTTTGAAGCGACACCTTCCAAGGCAGCCACATGCAGCTTGTACCTGATAATACACGGCAGCTGGGCAATGCTCTGCCCGTATCCAGCTAAAGCAAATTGTAAATAAAAAGTGTGCATCTTTCCCTTGGCTGCAAAGCCACGCTGGGATTCAGCGTGATTGCTTCTGTGTGGAGGATATGAGCAAAAAAGGGCGATGCAAAGGGAAGACATTTGTTTGTCATTGTATTTGTGTGTGTGAAAGGGAGAGAGGGGCAAGAGCAGCTGAATTTGCATGTTTTTGTGCAAGTGAGAAACTGATAAGTTGGAATGACTGACAGTGTGAGAAATGTCTGTGTGTGTTGTGTGGGAGGATGTGCATTAGCATGCGTATGCTCTGAAGTGTAATAACACTTGAACTCCCCTGTGAATCCATGTCAGCAGCACAATCAACCACTTCAACTAGACAATCAGCAACAGCTCACAAACTCCCTGACAGCTGAATATAATACATATCTATGAACAAATGTATGCATCTGCATTTATCCTTTAGATTCAACACCTGAAGAGATGTTTGGCTCTGTGGTAAAAATAACTAAATGATCTTCTGATTAGACAGGTCATCATTTACCCCAAGGCCTGAGTTTGATCCCTATGTGGCCACAACTGTTTAAGTATTCTCGAGCAAGCCAATAAAACCCTGCTGCTAACTGGCTGACCAGCACCTCAACCAAAGGGCAAAACACATTTCCCAGTTGTATCAATTTACAAATTGCTAATTTAGTGTTGTAACAGCTCATTAACCTGGAATTTATCACTACCCTCACATTAAGGACTCTGTAATGGGGAAAGAATGAAGCTGAGGAAACAGATTATAGTAGCCTAATTTCCTTGATCATTTACTGGTAGTTACTAATCTGTTTATTGGTGAAGTATGGATACTTTGCATTAGATAGCAGATATGATCATCATCTTTACAGCTTACTTAGTTAAAACCTGCATTGTCAGAAGACATATATAACCAGTTATTCAAATGGTTGGGCTGTAAATGGATGTGTTAGTGATTTCGTTCCAGTGAGAATGAATCAAATATATCTGAAAAGAGAACAGAAATGGAGGCATATTTTAATGTGCAGACAACTAAAGGAATCGTTCAACTACAGGGCATGCTGCAGTGCTGTACATTCCTTGTTTAGCTGCTGGGTGTTTTCAGTAGTTTCCATCAGTTTTGCTCCCAAGGATGCACTGCAGTTGGTAGAGACTTTATGTGTGAATGGTGCTGACTGATGCGTCTCACACCATCAGGAGGTCCAGTGTGTTCGCTGCAGGCCTTATATGCTAAAGAATGTCCTGAGGTCAGTGCTGTGCCTCCTGTGTTGGGCAAGTTACTTCCAAAATGTATTTCATTACAGAATACTAGTTACTGTCATTCGAGAGGAATTAGTTATATTACAATATTACTGTCTCTGAATTGTAAATCTTTACACTACTTTTGCGTTACTTTTAATTTACTTTAACTGCTATTTGGGTACATTATTCTGTTTATTCTTCTGCCTGCTTAGGCGGGTTCTAATGATGTGCAGATTTATCCGTGGATTGGGTGGGTCTTTGTCATAAAAATGAACCTTCTGATTATTTGCAGGATTGGGAGGAGATAGGTGAAATAGGATGAATCGCCTCCCCAATAAGAAAGATGCTATGCGCATTTATGCACGAGGTACATCGGATTCCAGCAAGAAATAACATTACTCATGGATTTGTCTTTCTGCTGCTGAAATGTTTCTGTGTCTGAATTAATAAAAAAACAAAACACCACTTAACTAACTTGCGTTGCGTTGTAACGCGCATTACTGAGACGGTTATAATATTACAAAATGTTATTTAGTAATGTATTATATCACTGCGTTACAGCAAAAAGCAATACATGACTGTAAAAGCGTTACTTTTGTAATGCGTTACTCCCAACATTGCTCCTGAAAGTGTAGTCCAATGTTCAAAGTGAGCGAAGATTCGGTTTGGTCTGTTTCATGCACACACAAATAAAATCGTATAAAACCTGACTGAATATTTAGTTTTGTACTAATGATTTGAAACCAGTTTTCAGGTGCTTTACATCTAAATCTTGAGTGATGATTTAAACATACATTTGTGTTTTAATTGGTCTGCTATAATATTTTAAAGGGGGACATGATTCAGGTCAGTTGAGCTGACAATTGCAAAAAATGTCCACATATTGTGTTTCACTCTCGTAGCGGTACGAATTTGGTTGCTCTCATTACAGTTTCCTACAGTGTTTTATTTTTGAGCCACAGTCTGGCATCTACTGTAAGTACAGAACAAACCATAAAATGTATGTGTGAATATGGTATTTAGACATTGTAGGGCAAAGTAGCTAAAATGTCATCATAGAAAAAGGGGTGTCCTATTTTCTATGTGATGTTGGCTTTTGGTAGAACTGCTTTCTAGCCATGATATGTTTCCACCCACCTGCTTTCACGACAATTTTAACACTAGATACAAAAAACATTGAATTAAAAATGTCTAAAGGTCCAGACAAAAATACCACAAATATCTATTTTTGCTTGGCTTAGGTGAAAAAGTTGGCATGTTGTGTGTGTTAAAAGCTTATGCAATAGATTTTTTAAGACTTTTTGGCATGCACGAGTGAATAGACAGCAGAAAAGAAAATCTATTCCTCAGACTAAGGCATGGATCAATGGATAAAGAAGATGGGAAATATCTGGTCTTACATCATAGACAGGAAACTACAAAACCTAAAGTTCTTCCCAAGTTCACATCGCTTTAATGCAACGATACATCTGCAGCATTACCCTGCCCCGTACCCTTTTACCGTTTCACAGTCAAGCTTAGCTGGGCAAGGCCCTTCAATCTGCCTTGTTCTGCTTCATCCAACCTACCTATAAAACTGAGCCTGCAAACACACACAGAGACGTTATCTACAGAAGTATCAGCAGACAAGGCTCGCTAAGCCTTGATGGACGCTTCATGTTTAAAGCAGTATGTGGCGCAAGGCAGAGCTTTAAGCAGACGCTGTTTGTCTAAGTGCTAATTAGGTCTGTTGACAGTGGCCCGACAGGCCCATTAGTGACATCTCTTCTCCTTCATACGCTGAAGGGCCCAGTAATGCTGTCCGTCTGTCAGTGTGTTCCTCTAGATGTTCTCTGTACATGTTCATCAGCTTCACTTTCTCAACGTTTCATTTACTCTGTCTCCTCATCCCTCTTCCTGTATTACTGTCCTCCTCTTCAGCTAACAACAATCAGGCTTAACTAAGCTATGAGACACCCAAGGTACCTGGGATGTTACAGTATCCACAAAACCTGTATACCTTGGTTTTCACTGTCTGTGCAAGCCAGAGTTTAAATAATAGCCTTTATCAAGTTGGCATTAGCGTTACACTTTTTTAGCTGTTAATGGTATCCCTAGCATCCTGGAATTGTCAGTAACAAAAGGTTTTTAGTCAAGAAACTTGCAACAGTTACCTTCCTCACAGAAACTGGAATCTAGGAGTGAAGCTTCAAGCTAAATAAATAATTATCAGGAGCAAACATGTCTGCTAGAAATTTCATTGATATCCTACTAATTTAGGGCAGTGTGGAGGTTCGGTGGTTACCACTGTCCTCTCACCGCAAGAAGGTCGTGGGTTCAAACCTTGATTGTTTCAGGCCTTTTTGTGTGCAGTTTGCATGTTCTCCCCATGTCCATGTGGGTTCTCTCCGGATGCTCTGGCTTCCTCCCACCGTTCAAAGACATGCTGACTAGGTTAACTGGTGACTCTAAATTGTCCTTAGGTGTGCCTGTGTCTGGTTTGTTTATGTGTGGCCCTGCGATGGACTGGCAGCTTGTCCAGGGTGTACCCCGCCCGGGGGGCTGGAGCCTTTCGCCCAATGACGTCGGGCGAAAGGCTCCAGCCTCCCGTGACCCTGTACCGAGTATAAGTTGATGATGGATGGATAGATGGATCCTACTAATTTGCAGCATTCATATGGCCATTAGAGGTCGCAGCCATAATAAATGGAAACATGGGTCGCAATAAGCTGCTTGAACAAACAACCTATATGTTGTTTTTCTGGTGAGGACAGGCTGGCGGGAACTAGCCCTGCATTGGAGCTGATCGTAATGTAAGGCAGCATCCACCACACTGTGGGGATGGAACCTCCGCCACTGATGTTTAATTTCTACCTCTTGTTTTTTCCTTAACCCCATTCCCACATTGTCTCTAGTACCTCTCTGTCTATCCACCCCATCTACTGTTCAACCCACAACACAGTGGGTTTGTTGAGAGATCTTAGCCAAGAGGGATTTATCACTTTTCCCTCCTGCATGCTTCACAGTCAAACATTTCACCACTGGCTCTTTTCTCACACAGATCGGTGAATTGTTGTGGGCTATAATGCTGAGCGGTGTGCGGTACTAAAGACCAAACTAATGTAGTCTAGTAAAATGCTTCTTAGCTGATGATGGTCTCCAGTTTCTATTGCGTCCCTGTATGGGAGGAGCATAGGAGGCTTAAATGAACCTGAGATCCAGGAGAGAGACACGTGAAAATGGTGTAATGAGGTTAGAAACTGCTGGTGGTTGAGAAATAATATGAAGCATGACTAGAAAAGGCCAGGTTTGCATCAGTGAAATAGCGCTGCCTGAATATCTGTCAGTGACTACAAAGAACTCCTGTTTGACTGATGACCTTTTCGTTTTACTTGCTGATCCACACAGACACAGGAACTTCATACTTTAGGTCTGGATGTTTAATTCATGAACTATAATTTTACATCCTGTTTTACTGCATTCATAAACATTTCACATTCTGTATAGAGAGAACATGTGTTTTTATCTCACTGAGTGCCCCCTTGTTTGTCTTTTTTCCAGGGCTTTAAAATAGAAATGATATTGGAACTGGCCTTTAAATTTCCATTTCTCCCTTTCTAAAAGGTCAGATTTAAAAACCTAATGTGAATTAAAACAATTAATACTTTGTGGACATGTATTTGTTTTCATGTATGGTATGAACAAAAGAATTTCAAACTTGCAAATAAGTATTTACACTTTTGGCATCCAGCAGTTGGAATTAATAACAAACAATTATGTCAGAAAACACTGGCCTATGAATTCATATATTATGTATTAGTGTTGGGCAACGATTTTAATTGTTAATTGCAATAAATTGTATGATTTTGTTGCGAATAATCGCATTGTTAAGCGCAAAAGTGAACAATGAAATCTAAAGTAGCATATTGCACACTTTTGATTTAAATGTACTGTTATAAAAACAAAAGTAACATGTGGTTTAAAAAACACTTAACACTTTGCAAATAAGGTGGTTTTTACCAGCAGCATTCCCTTTACACAGTAGCAATAAAATATTTCTTGTAAATCTCAGCTTATACATTAATGTAATCCAATCAAATATTAAACCAAAGCCTGGGACTTAGCTTTTATCTAGCTTGTTAAAACAAGTTACCATCAGAGTCCATTTTTCTGGGGATTTTTTTCTGAGCAGGTATCAGCAGAAACATTTTTCTTTTATCAGGGAGCAGCAGAAACAGTGTGTGTTCAGTAGCAAGTTTCCCTGTTAGTGAGGTGAAGTGGTCGAGCACAAGGTGTACTGGGTGCGTTCCCATGAAACTGTCGCGGTCGTGCTTGTCTTGAACTTTTTGTGTGCGACACGCAGCACAAATCATTGGAAGAGAGACTGATCCTCGCTGTTTGTGAGTTTCCAGAATCTAAATAGTTATCAGGACATCAACAGGAGGGAATTCACATGGCAGAGCTTCCCCGCAAAACTAAAGGCAGGCCCAGCAGGTAAAGTTAGCCTATGTATAATTAAGTTAAAAAGGCTATGGCTGTATAGCGCACAGAAGCCGTTGCCATGGTTACTATCCATAGAGCACCTGCCGTTCACTCGCAGAACGCTGTCTCCCTTTCTGTTCACCAGAGAGAACCTGCCGAAGCCTCTCTCCACTGCTTGTTTGGGAGGATTCTTTGCAGGCTGATCAACATCCCACCTCAATCTGTGACCCATGGTTTGACTGTAGGCCTATGTGTATTCAGAGCCAGTGAGCAACGGACTTTCACAATAATAATAAAAAAAACTTCATTAACATGCGATAAAATAATTGTCGGCGATAACATCGTTAACATATACATATATATATATATATATATATATATATATATATATATATATATATATATATATATATATATATATATATATATATATATATATATATATATATAAATCCCTCTCCCCTGGTATGTGTCATCCTCAAGCTCGGGTCCTCTACCAGAGGCCTGGGAGTTTGAGGGTTCTGACGCAGTATCTTAGCTGTTCCTAGGACTGCACTCTTCTGGACAGAGACCTCTGATGTTTTACCTGGAATCTGCTGTAGCCACTCTCCCAGTTTGGGGGACACAGCCCTCAGTGCTCCGATTACCACTGGCACCACTGTTGCTCTTACTTTCCACATCTTTTCTAGCTCCTCTTTCAGCCCTTGGTATTTCTCAAGCTTCTCGTGTTCCTTCTTCTTGATGTTGCTGTCTCTTGGCAGCTTGTCTCGAGTGACTGCTCTGTCCACCAGTAGTTGGTGCTTGGCTCCTCTGGTATTACTGCCCATTCCCTTCTGGGCCCTGGTCCATGTATTGAGCCATGTGCCTACTCATCTTAGCCGCTATGATGCCTGACAGGAGCTTCCATGTTGTGCAGAGGCAGGTTATTGGCCGGTAGTTGGATGGGATTGTTCCCTTCTGTGGATCCTTCATGATCAGGATTGTCCGTCCTTGGGATAACCATTCTGGGTGGGTCCCATCCATCAGCAGTTGGTTTGTACTGCCAGGCGTTCATGGAGTGCAGTTAGTTTCTTCAGCCAGTAGGTGTGGATCATGTCAGGGCCTGGTGCTGTCCAGCTCTTCATACCTGCCACTCTTTCTTGGATGTCTGCCGTTGTAATGGTTACTGGTTCTTGTTCTGATTGCGGTGATCTGTTCTTAGATCCATTAGCCACTGAGCATTGGTGTTGTGGGATGCCTCCTTCTCCCATATGTTCTTCCAGTACTGTTCAGTCTCAGCCCTGGGTGGATCTGATCTTTTGTTATTACCCTGCCACTGAGAGTACACTTTGGATGGTTCGGTGGAGAACATCCGGTTTATTGTCCTGGCTTCTGCTTCTCCCTTGTATCTCTTTAGGCGGGTGGCCAGAGAGGTGAGTCTTTGTTTGGCAGTCTCTAGAGCCTCAGGTATCGACAGCTTGTTGTATTTCTTAGGTAAACCTTTAGGTAAACCCTTCCTTACACCTTTCTGTAGCTCTGAGAGCTGACTAACCTCTCCTCGTGTTGCCTTCATCTATATTATAGATAGATAGATAGATAGATATATAGATAGATAGATATATAGATAGATATGATAGATAGATAGATGATAGATAGATAGATAGATAGATAGATAGATAGATAGATAGATAGATAGATAGATAGATAGATAGATAGATAGATAGATAGATATAGATATACATATAGGTAGGACTCTGAGAAATGAAATTCATTAAAATACATAAATGTACTTTAATGATCCCCAAAACCTTACTATACTAAATAGGAATAATTATAAAGTAAAACACATCCGTGCCCCAAGAAAGCAATGTAGTATTAAAAGCTATTTTTATCAACAAATAATAGACACAGATTTTTCATTACCTCCCACTTATCATTAACAAACTGAGAACACATGAAAGGTCATGGAGCTATTGTTGTGAAAATTGCTGCTGAAAAAGTGTTTGAAGTGGTGTGAAAAAGCCACAATATATTAGAAAAGTTTAATAACTTGTATATAAATCTTAAAACATTCAGTGGCTGCTATTTTGCCACATATAAATCTAAATTAATTCAGAAAGGGAAACAAATGTAGAAACATTAAAAGAAACTTACAGGTAAAAAAAAAGTTTAGCAGTGAAACAAATGTAGAAAGATTAAAAGAAACTTAGAGGTAAAAAAACAATGACCTTACATTGTAACAAAGATGCCTAAGGTTGTTGACAGTGACAGTTTCTGTAGATCACAAATCAAGCCTCTTTGTCATTCATATTTTAGAGATCAGCATCCCATGCTTAAAATAAGTTATCTGCATTAAGGGAGAGGTAATTTCAAGCTGTAAGTAGCTGTAAGTCTACATTCATAAATACTGTGAACGCTTTCCTCTCAAACAGATTCAAAATGTTGCATTCTCACTTTACACAAACACACTGCTCTAACAATGATGACTATTGATTGCTAGACTCTTTTATGAGTTTAAAGAGGGATAGAACAAATAGGAGAAAATGCGATAAGCAAATGCTAAGAATGGTAAAATATTTTATGCAGATTTCATATTTTCTTGCTACTGAGTGCTGAGAGTTGAAGTGGTCCAATTTTCTATGCATGTATTTTACTTTGGTGTTTATTAATTCTCATTTTCACAGCACCATTAGAATTATAATAATTTTTGCAAATAAACTGTTTAAATAAAATGTTTCAGTTAGAGAATGATAGAAAATGCTTTCTATTACAGCTCTATTTAGTAAGTGATGTTTTTTTAATATTACCTTTCTGCTTAGTAATTTTAGGCCCTGATTGGACAGAGCACAGCTGTTGCAGTGAGCAGCACTTTTTCTAGATATTTTCTATAGTCTGTGAGCTTTTTGCGTGTTGCTATTGAGCCCCTGGTTGCCTCAGATTTTAGATGCACGGAGCAGCTTGCCGTTTTGCAGGAGCGCTCTGAGCAGTGGTAGTGGATGGCAGTGGTTCTCAAACTTTTTCCCATCATAGCAAAAGTTGATTTGATTTTTTATCAAAGGTAATTGAAGTAAACAAGATTCAGATGTAGAAAAATAGCCTTGCTAGCATCAGATCATCACTTTTGTTTGTCAGAGTCAACACATGAATCATATTCATGCAAATTTAGGTCCGCTAAACATCCCTGAAGTGGCTCTACAGCCCCCAAGTTTGAGAACCACTGGGCTAAGGACAGGTGATTTGGTGGTTTCATCGCTATAATAATTTCAAATTTTGAATGAGGTCTTAACAAAAAGGCAGTGTGGTCTGAGAGGGGGCCTTAAGCAACAAGAGCCCATGGAAGTGACTCTTATTTATGTTAATGAGGAGGTGGAGGAGTCTGATGCAACTCACAGAAGGTTCTGGTTGAATTTCGATTTAAAAAATCCCATTCCCTTGGCTATCACCTTGGACATGGTTACTACAGTGACTGCTCCAGAAATTACTACCCATCAGGCTTGTTGGTGCGCCTCCTGGAGTTTCCACTTGCATGGGACACACACATACACGCACACAACACTCACAGGAGAAAAAAAATCACCAATGAAAGGTGAGGACCATAAAGGTCGACAGTGCCATGGGGGATTTCTTTTTTTCACACTGATAAAGATCAATTTGAGCGTCTGAGGCTGTTGGTAATAAGATATAAGATGGTTGTAGGGGGACTTGTCTGCCAAAAATCTATAGCAGGGGCCATCCATTTTACTCTGCCAACTGGGAGTTACAGTGAAGCCTCGCCAGCCAGCATACACATATACACACACAATATAATAAAACGCTTTACACCTGGCTCTAGTTTCTCTGGGATCTGCCAGTGTGGAGCTACGTGTTGGGATATTTTTATGTGAAACTTTCTCCATTTTTTTTATCATCTACATATTTATTCTATCACTGTTATTCTGCTGTGGGTGGCCATGCCGATGCATTTGGGGCAAGGTCCTTATCTCTCCAAATGAGACTGGCAGCTGGCATTTTCTTCACACAGATTACAGAGAGGGCGAGGGAGGGAAAGTTTTCTTCGCACTACTTTTATCGGACACGGCGCTGACCTTCACAGCGGGGTCTAACACTGTTCCATCCACTAAACTCTAGCCTCATCCAAACAAGCTAAAGGAGAAATTGAAAACGGAGGATAAAAGTTGTGTGAAAGGCATCTGAAACTTCTGCACCGTGGTGCCATCCAAATCATCCACATATCAAACCCCCAGCATTCCTGAGGAAGTAAGATAATTTCATTTTTAGATTTAAAATCTAGATTGGATTAACTTCATCTGAAATAGCAAGTGACATTTACTTAACTCTTTGCATTGTCTTAATTAGCAATTTAATTTTATTTGGAATTGTGTTTAGCTATACAAAAGAGGCTTGAACACATTTTTTAATCATCTGAAGCATTTCTCTGAAGACAGAAATGTTAAGCTTTAGTCGTTTGGCTTGCACTAGGGTATGATATTCTTAACATCATCATGGGACAAAATATCTAATTTATGCAGCAATGATTGCTGGACTCAGACAAATAAGTGTAGACACTTAATGAGAAATGACAACCTTTGAAGTAACTCCATCATCATTGGTCAAATGTGTGATCAAAGGTAATATATGTCCATTGTTAATAAACCAGCCTAAGAGTCTACAGCCAGCTCTGTGAGGCTGTACTTACTTTGAGATTAATGGTAACATCAGCATGCTAACATGCTAAGATTTGATTTTTACCATGTTCTTCATCTTAGTTTGGTCTGTTAGCATGTAAACATTTACTGATTAACACTAAACACAAAGCTGAAACTGATGGGAATATTAACAGCATATCAGGTATTTAGTCACAAGAATATTTAACCTAATGATGGCACCAGATGAAAAGTCAGGGGGGACATTGAGTCATTGAGAGGGCTGCTGAGCTGTAGCCTCTATTCATTAAACTTCATTAAATTAAATTTCCAGCTAAACTGAGACTTACTGTTGACCCTTTTCTCTCTCTTGCCCGCCATTCACTGGTATTGTGTAGAGTTTAGCGCGCATGCCGTGCTGCCGACCATTGCATACATGTTTAAAAATGATATAATATTCTTTGTGTGGTTCCAGTGTTGGGCAGTAGTGTCGCTACAAGTAGCGCCGTTACTAGTTTAACTACGTTTCTCAGTAGCTTGGTGGTAGCGTCGCTATTTTCTGAATCAAATAGCTTTTCAGTAACGAAGCTCTTTTATTGACAGAGTAGCTCGGTAGCTTCCACACACGCTACGTTTTCCCAAGCATTTCTGATGGATCAGTAAGTGACACCACCGCCACACACGGACCTGTATGTGCAGCCGGCAGAAGCGCTTCCCTGTGATGGTGACATCACGTACCGATCCTTGGGTTGATGTTTGCGACTTTGCTGCAGGGGAATAAAGACACGTGCGACGGAGTGTCTCTCTCTCTCTCTCACGCTCTCTCTCTGCCATGAATGTTTAGGTTGTTTAGGTTGCAATGTTTCAAAGTCACATAGAAACTATAAAAAATATAGAATTAATTAATAATTAATTAATTAAATTAATTAATAATATGATAATTAAGTTGCTTTATACAAACAACAATGGTTCTCCGTTTGTTGCATGAGGAAGAACATTTAGCAGCAATGACATGGCAGTAAGTAGGAGAGTTTCTGTGTCTGATTTAGCTCTCTTGCACAAACACACTGTTTGGAGCAGGTTTTTAGTCTTTCTTCTATTGCTACTGTGGAATGAAGTTGGTTCAATATAAACTAGGCCTATGTTGTGTGTGTGAGTGTGTGTATATAAATATCTTTATATAAATGACCTAACTATAAACTATTAAAAAATTAAAAGTAGCTTAGATGTAACTAAGCTACTTTTGCCACGTTGCTGTAGCTTAGCTTGCTACATTTCACTGGGGGGTAGCTTCTGTGTAGTGAAGCTTCATTTAATGTAGAGTAGCTAGTAGCTCAGCTCACTACATTTTCCAAGTAGCTTGCCCAACACTGTGTGGTTCATTAACAGTGATAAATTATCTGATAGTCCTGCGAGGTGCGGACAACCCAGCACAACACTGATGAAGCTGAGGCTCGATCTCTTCAGCAAGTGTTCCTCCTCTGCCACACATACATGCTACGCCTAGACATACGAGCTGACAGCCCAGGGTTAGACTTACAATTTTGGATTTATTCAAGAAATTTATTGAATTTTTTTCTTTTTAAATGTTTATTTACAGCATTGAATGTTGAAATGTATATTGTAATAGGCTGTATATTAACCTATTGGGAGATAACTGGTAGTTCTATGTAAAATCAGACGTTGTGCACCCCCATATCGCTAAAATGGGAGGATCCTGAAGCTTCAACTGTGAAACTGGAATCAGGCTCGGCCCGTCAAAGCATTGAATCTTCGACTATTCATGTCACGCTGCCACAGGTAGGGAGGTGACAGCTGGCGTTGTGTGGTTGTGTTTGAGTTATTTTGCCCCTTTTTGAGTGTTTGAGAGATGCTTGGTGGGTTTTAGTTTTGTTTGTCTTCTTTTGGTGTTCTCTGCTTCCTCTCCTTTCCACCCCTCTCCTTCAGGGCGGAGCTCTGGGCCATGGCTTGGGGAGCTGGGCGTTTTCCTCCAGGTGCAGGCAATCAACTCCTCACACACCTGTCTCCTGTTACCATCTGGAGTGGCTTATATACCTCGCCATCTCCTCAGTTCCCCGCCGGACCATTAGTCGTGTAGTAGGTAACGCTCTGACCTGCCTAAACCAGCTTCCTGAACTTTGCTTCTATTTTTGACCCTGTGTTCCCTGTGCCCTGTTTAGACTCTTTGAAGACCCCTGCTAAGTCCAGAGTCGCTCAGCCTCACAGAACGCCAGTCTGGAGACCTTCCCTCTGCCGGCGCGCTTCCCAGTCCGATCAGTTTTCCCGTTCTGCCTGGCTTTGCTCTTTCCTGCCCCACCACACCGGAGGAATCGAACCCCCTGCACCTACCAAGCCTTTTTCCTCTTTGTTCAATAAACTGAGTAAATATCTTTCTGAACGGAGTCCGAGTCTGCATTTGGGTTCGAACCACTAAAAACCGTGACTATTCGGGGTCAGCCCTAAATTCAGTTGAACTATACAAAAGAATTTCTTGAAATATATCCATTAAAATTAGCCCTGTTTGCTTATTTCAAGCTAAAGAGTCCTCATGTATAAAATCCTTAAACACTAGATTTGCCAATGGGGTCAATTTTACACCTTTGGCATTTTCAAACGCATGTAACTCTGTTACGCCGTACATCTCTCAGTCCATGACTTTTCCTAAAATAGATTTATTAACCATCTACTGGGATGTGGGATAAAAAGAAAAAAAATACGTCAATGTATACATCCAACCACCAAGGGGTAATTTTTACCCCTCATAGAAACCATCTCTTGACATCTTTTGATAAGCAGGCTGCCATATCTAGAGCTAGCTAGATGTCATACATAGATCTGGAAACATGAATGGGAGCAGAAGAAGGATGCATGCCAGAGAAGTTCTGGCAATGCTCAAGGACGTGATGGAGGGAGGTAGGGCAGTTTTGCAGTGTACCTTGAAATGGATGGCGTTAAGACGAGTTTGTAGTTTGTGAAAAGAGCCAAGAACAAAAGAGGGTGGGGGTGAAAATATTGAATTATAGAGTGCATCATCTCCTGGCTTACATAGAAAAAAACCTTTGTAAAGTTCACAGCAGTGAGAGAGGAGAATCACTTTTATCCAGGGTGTGTTTCAATCACTTTTCATTACAGAGGCTCAGAAGCAGAGGCTTGCTGAAGGCTGTTGACAAACCATAGGGTTGGAACATTAAATCTCTCGCTGTGTAGGTAGAATCAAAGCAACGAGGAAACACACCTCCCAGGGGAGACTGCTTCTCCAGCAATTATCCTCCAACAGCTCATATCAACTTGTGTACCATACAAATTTAGAATAATGGATTCAGTGTCTGTCACTGTTAATTTGTGCAAAGCCAGAGTACAGCAAGTCAAATCAATTGTTCTAGTTTAATGTAAGATGTAACTTAAAAGTTTGATGGTGTGCACCTACAGTATAATGTATGTGATTTGATCCTAGTGTGTACAGTTTTAGCGCATAGTGACAATCATGTGAAAATTGTCTGCGAAGTTTCTTTGATCATGCTATTTTCAATCATTTCCCATCTTATGAGGACTCCATATGAGGATGTTGTCATCAAGTACACTCAAAAAGTCAATTCATCATGTTTTTTTCACACTAGAGCAGCTACTGATCAAGTAGCACAGTGTGGTTTATCTGGAACGTGGGCTGGTCATTAAAGTAAGTCATTAAAATAAAGCCTAACAAATGTTTGAAAGGGGAAAACATTTTGTATATTTGTGTCTACGTGTCCTTAGAATCAGTCAGGAAATAAAACTTTGAACTGATACTGAACTGCAGCTTTAGAAAATGAAATCTAAAATGCAGAGGTGTTTACATGTGAGTCTCTGACCTGAAAAACAAAACTAGATAGAGATAGCGAGAGATAGCTAGATAGATGTCAAATTAATCAAGAAAAAAATGGGGGGAGAAATGTATCAAATGCAGTGCAGGAGGATGGAAATTAGGCTATGGCCTTCAAAGTCACTTCACAGCACATCCCAACCTGACTAAACACCAATGGGATATTTTGGAGTACTCTCATTAAAACCTCAGGAATATCTTTTGGTTCCAGAGAACTTAATAACACACACACACACATACACATTTTACTTTTACTACTGGAGCTGCACTTGCAAAAATTGTACTGTTGCATGCAGCATGCATACAACTGGGACATAGTGCTTCATCTTAACATTGCGCCTTGGACTTTGACCCTCTTGCTCATACTCATGCTGTGCAGAGGAGTGTGGGTCAGAATAGTCAGATAAGCATGCTGGCTTGCATACTGCAAAAGGAGACTGGATGCAGTAGGACATCCTGGTATTTTTGGCATACTGCATTTTACAGCTTACGTATTGGGACATAGTGAACCTTTTTTTTCTGGCATACTAAATAGTATGGTAGTATATGTATTGGAATTCAGCCACTAACATTGTACTGTAGCTCTGTTCTCTCTCCTCCATTTCTATTTCTATTCTCTCTGTGCTCAACGCATTTTCTTTCTCTCTCTCCCACTTTATCTCAGCCCCTCTCTACCACTTCCTAGTGATTATAAATAACCTATGGAAGACATTTCAGAGAGTGCAGCCTTGCCGCAGGAGCTGTCCCAGCAAATGGAATATAATAACCCAACCCCCACCCCCCCCATCTCTGTGTGCTGCAGGTCCAATTGGTGCAGCAGGAAATAACAGTAATTAGGCAGATAGAGAGAGTCTCCCTGCTATTACTGTCTGATATCCGAGACATTCGTTAAGCTTGTTAGTAGGGACTGGTAGCTTCATTAGGACAGGAATGAGTGGTAGCAATGGCAATAAAGTTGATTTATATCCACAATGCTGGTGACCTTTGTCGCACATCATCCCCCATTTTCTTATTCTCTTTTTTTCCATCTTCTCTGTCATCAAATGCAATTTCATACAGAACCAATAATAAACACAATCTTCAGAGATAACGGATTTGTTTTTTGTGGAAGAATACAATTTGTTATAGAAAATATCAGCTTCATTCACATGATGATTTGTGCCAGCAGACAGTCATTTGTCAATGTCCAATGTATCATGTCAACTTTTAATGAAATGAGAAAAGCATGCTTGTTTTTAGCAATTAGTCTGTAAGTTCATCTAAAACACCTTAAACTCTCCAAATATACAGACAGATGGTGTTCACTTGACAAAACGACATAAGAAGACAAATTAAGAAGTGGAAGAATTTACAGTCTTCTTAATCTTCTTTTTGATATACCACCAAAAATAACAGCTTTTTAGGTGCCAAGAAAGCTAAACCTGTTTTTACCTTTACTGCCAAAATGTTTTAAATTGGCATCAAAATGAACAAAAGTTATGCTGCTTTTAAATGACACCACTGTGTCTGGATTAACCAATTAGACAGCCCAGGGCAACCATCTGCTGTTGGGC
Source organism: Lepomis macrochirus (assembly GCA_024633595.2). Classification (NCBI taxonomy): domain Eukaryota; kingdom Metazoa; phylum Chordata; class Actinopteri; order Centrarchiformes; family Centrarchidae; genus Lepomis; species Lepomis macrochirus. The sequence continues at coordinate 9,482,424 of JALXJV020000012.1, read as the reverse complement.
ATCTACTGACCTCCCTGCACCACACCATCCTCTGTGCATACCCTGTGTATACCCTGTCACTGTCAAGTTCCTGTTTAGTCCTGTGTACGCATGGGAACTTCATTATACAGACAGTCCGGAGTTACTCTATAGACAAAACCTGATTAATATGTATGTAATGCAGAACCCATCTAAGTTAATATTTTACCATAGTGGTGCAACAAATTTGCAATCAAATGACCAAACTGGCACACAGTGAACCTGGAGCTTTTGGGGCAGGCACATAGGTCTGGGGCACTCGCCAGCGAAATCCGGGCTTGGAAACTAGTACAGTATGTGGGGTTACAATAATTTACAACTGCCGTGACTTGATTTTAACAACAGAGTTTCCATTCTCATAACTATTAATATAAAACTGAGTATTCAAAAATCTCACATGGCACGCAAAATGAAAACATCTATCAAATCAGTGTTGCATTTTAAAATCAAACCGCCATTATCAAATAATGCCATCAAACTGTAACTAATTCTTATCAAAAGAGAGTCAGCAGTGGTGACTTCTTCAAGACTATACAAAAAGCAATGCAGTTGCAGTCCATGATGTAGCATTTCATTTTGCTTATTTTAATTTGTTGTACATCTGTTCATTTACACTCACTGGCCACTTTTTTCGGTACACCTTGCTAGTACCATGTTGGACCCCCTTTTGCCTTCAGAACTGCCTTTATTCTTCGTGGCATACTTTCAGCAAGGTGTTGGAAACATTCCTCAGAGACCTTGGTCCATACTGACATCATAGCATCCCACAGTTGCTACAGATTGGTCGGCTGCAGATTAGGGGCCGGAATCTCCGGGCACCTCACGATTAGATTAAATTACGATTCAGATGCGATGTGATTATAAAACGATTATCGATGCATCTTGATGGTTCATTTTTTCCTATACAGGATCTCTGGATAATTACTAAGCATTTAATTTATGTGTTAAACACCACTTGAAAATAAAACTCCTTCTGATTTGCACATTAAACTCCAAAAGAAACCTCTTCCAATTAGCTTAAAAGTCCAAGGTCCCTCATTTCTTTGACAACCAGTTTTCAGTTGAATCCTCTGAAAACTTAAAAATAACTATCAGGATGTAACTTACAGTATGTGTACAGGACAGAGCTGTATACCAGTTTAAGTCTAAGCTTGTACCTGATGTTCTCAACCCTTGACACGTCTCTAAATTAGTACTTACGACATATAGCTGAGCTAATTAATATTAATTTGTTACTAATTTAACTAACATCGTAAACAGCCAAAAATATCCTGTCCAGGGGAGATGTTACCTAGCGCTAAAAGCCTTCACTTTTACAGCAGTTGGGGAAACTACAGACTTTTGTTAACGGACACACAGTGACCTACACTGCACATTAACTGCTAGGTGAAAAAACTTAAATATTTTTCATTGCTAACTTTTACCGTCATGTTCTGCCGCTCGCTCTCTCTCATTCGCTCGGCCTCACTCGTAGGATACAGAGAGAGCTGTCAAGCTTAGAGCATCACCATGCTCGCACAGTGTGCTTAATGATTTCCGCTGCACTTCCACAAGTTCCGCCTTTTGCGTTCCGTCGACATTACGTTATCAATTAATATAAATAATCGATTTTATGACATTTGTTAATCGAGTCAGAATCTTCCACGCCAGCATCGCGATGCATCTAAGAATAGATTTTTTTTTCTCCCACTGCGTATCCATGATGCAAATCTCCTGTTCCACCAAATCCCAAAGGTGCTCTATTGGATTGAGATCTGGTGACTGTGGACGCCAGAACAGGTGCACCTAATAAAGTGGCCGGTGAGTGTAAATGATGATGTCTGACTTAACAGTAAATCCCTCATTCATACCTGGCAAAAGACAGCATTGTGTGTTTAAAGTTAGGACTTTAGTAAGTCAGTTTTTCCTTTTGAATCAAGGGTTTTAGACATTTAAACACGTGAGAATTGAGTCAAAGCAAAATAGTCTAATATGTGGAATTTGTGACATTTGACTAACTGAAACTCTGCTTTTGGATGTCTGCAAGTGTTCCTGAGGAGTAAGTTGGAGAAAATCTGCATAGTTTTTTCTGAACTTTCTTCAACCATCAAATTCAAAACTAAAGTATTTTTACTGTTGACAAACCATATGAATAATTTCTAAAAGGCTAAAAAAATCCTGCACAACTCAAGTGTAACTGTCTGTCTGTATAATGACAGTCACTGTCTACTGTGGAACTTAGACATTCGATTCATGAGCAGACCCCAGCTCATAACAGTATCTATTCCAGGAAAGAAAAATCTGTGTGAAAACAAAGTCAGTACTGGACAGTGAAGACATGATGAATATTTAAATGGCCACTGTTTGCAAGCATTGATAAAGTCATTGAAAGTGTTTCAAACAAATGCAATTACAGAGTGCACAGATGATCATCAGTTAGATGTTGTTGAAATGAAAGTCCTGCGAATGTTTGCAAAAATTGAGGTGGTGACATTTTGTTTTGTATTTTGTTCTATCAAGCAGTATGCAAATACTCACAGGACACACACTGCTTTGATTTAGCTCCATTTCATTTTTAAAGTTTTTAAAGTTTATAAAGCAAGTATTTGTCTACAGACAAAAAAAAGGTATTTGTTTTCCTTCTATTGTGCTGATTCTCTGCAAACAAAGCTTTGCAATGAGGACGAGCTGATGACTTGTATTCCCTGCTAGGCAGCAAACTTTTGTTGTAAGTATTTAATACATATCTCATTGTTAAAAGCCTGCCCAGGGATGACATGAATGAATATGGGGCAAAATAGTTGGATATAGTTTTAGTCTGGATTCCCTAATGCCTTCCCTTTTAAGGAAATTAAACATATTTTTTTGGAAAAAGAAAAACTGTCAGCACATGCTGTGCATCTAACGACAAGACTATCTGGAACATATCTTCCTGTCTCTGAGAAACTACTGGCTTCTTTCTCGCTGACTGCAGTGGAGAGCACTCTTCCAACAGTGCTGAAACCTCTGCTTGTTTGTAAGCCCCATTACATGTTGGAAGGAAATCATTTTTAAAACGCTAAGAAAGATTAAATCTTTCATGAAATCCAATGGCCTCCACAAGCACCTGAAGACTTATTAAAAGCATTTACTGAAGTATTCACTGCCCTATCCCCATCACAGCTGTGCCTTTGTAAACAAAATCTTGGTAAAGGCTAAACTTGGACAATTAGTTCTGTCTAGTTCTCATTTATGGATACAAAGCCAGAGTATGTTGAGATTTTTATTTTTTAGAAAGCAGATCGCTGCAGTGTTTGACTCTTGGTCACTGTGAACAGCGTGCTGGCTCCTCTGTGTTACAGCATTTTGTCAAATAGCATGTACAGCGACTGCAACAAGAAGCAAACACAGTTTCCAAAGCTCAAATGACGCCTCTCAAATATTTTGCAAGTAAACACTGCCGCAGTGCTCCGCATACAAATGCACAAACAAAATACACATGTTCACATTGAGCCTATCTCTTTGCTTGCTCTCTTTCATCGAACTAATTTGTCTGTGATAATGTACAGATAGTTAATATGCACAGCGCAGAGGCCATGGCAACCAGGTTAGAGCAGCCCGGATAAATCAATATGCATGGACAAACACAAGAGCATCTGTTTGCAATGCATCCACGTGTCACCATCAGGGAAATTGTAGTTGCATAGTGTAATGCAGACATCTATGCCAATCAGCAGAGTGCTTAAAAGTAGCTTGTTTTAATCATTATAAATATGCGCTTTTTAAAATGGGCCTCTCCCTCGTTCCTACATGTCAAGATTTGTTGTGGTTAAAGGATGTTTTTTTCTTTAATGAGGTCCATAGTTTAATGACCCTGAAAATCTTTTTTCTCAAACAGCTTCTTGATCATGAGGGACGCTGACTTACATGAACACAGAATTTTCTGCAAAACTTTAAACAGTGTTGGTTATTTCACTTGAGAGATTTACGTTTTTCTCTGCTTCTCTTCTTACTGATTTGAAGGGGGCCGGGCTCAGTTAGAAAAAGGTGATGTCCAGTATTTCTGAGCAACAATCAGAATCTTGCAGTATTTTAATCAAAATGTGGGGTTGACTGGTTATGTTGCCAGGCTGAACAAATCTGATAAAACCACACCCACACAGTGCTGATAAAGGTACAAGGTAAAATTGTCTTTGTACAACACAGGGTTGTATAATGACATGACGTTTGTAGTTCCCTTTATGCTACTCACACAGAGCAAACGTTATTTTGAGAAATTACAAAGTTCAATACAGAAATAAAATTACTTTACATGGTGGAGTGTTGAGAATAAATTTAAGAGTCTCACAGCCTCAGGAAAGAAGCTGCTCTTGAGTCTCGTGGTACAGCAGTGGATACTTCTGTATCTCTTGCCAGATGGCAGCAGTGTGAACAGGCTGTGGATGGGGTGGTCTTTTAGTTTCCTTAGGGCTCTGCTCAGTAGGTGGTTACCAATGATGTTCTGGGCGGTTTTAATCGCACGCTGCGGAGCCCTTCTGTCCTGGGCCGTGCACATCCCATGCCAGTTGGTGATGTTTGCAGTCAGAGGATGCTTTCTATTGCTCCTCTCTTCAAAAGAACTTGGGATGGGAATTTTGCCTTCTTGACTATCCTCCCGAAACTACAGCTGTTTCTGAGCTTTCTTCACCAGCGTGGGGATGTGAGATGACCGTGTCAGGTTCTCTGTGATGCTGATTGCCAGAAACCTAAAACTGTTCACCACCTCAGATCCACTGATGTAGACAGTGTGTGTCTCTGCGTCCTTTTTCTCAAATGAAGCAACACATTCTCACTCCCAACACAATATTGCAACTGACGTGAGATAGGGGTAGGCGATATGGCAATCAAATCACAATTTATTTCATGCAGGATCACAAATTATGATCTTATCAAGATTAATTTCAGATTCAATTCAGTTAGAAAATAAACTCAAGTAAAGCAAAGGCTAGACTACAATGGTTCTTTTAGGCTGTTCTGGAGCAATGTTTTCTGTGGGAGAAGGTAACTCCCCTTCAGGCCTTTTCATTTTGCAAACCTGTTACATGAACTAAAAAGATAAAAGGAATAAAGAAAAGGGAAAAAGCCAAAAAGCATTATATGACCTCTTTAAATCAAGTTTTCAAGGCCTGAGGAAACTCACCTGTCTGCATGTACTGTACATTGAAGTAACTATTTGTCACTTTAATCATTTAAAAGAGATTGGGTCCTGTTTTTTAATCCTGTATTTTGATTAATGCAAAAATTCCTTTGGAAGTTAAGCCGAAGATAAAGTTACAGTTATTATTTCCATTTAGTCATTATTTCTGCAATTGATGGGAAGTAACAAAACAAATCGTACTCAAAAGAAATAACACAATTGGTGTTCAAGATGTCCACTTGATTTGGACTCCTGATACAAGGCTCTAGCTACGATTTTATAATTACTGATGTCGTGACTCCCCCCTGCACGCCCACCACCATCTGTGAGAGGTCAATGGAAAAATCTTTCCACTTTTAAAATGTCACTTTTTTGGAGAACATATTTAATTAAAAAGAATGCATCTGCCTGGAGTTTAGGGTGTTTTAATGTAGCAATTTGTGAAATACTGCGAGACATGAATATTCAGAGGATAGATGCTGAACTTTGAAAGTATCACCAAAATTACCACAAAACATCACACTTGTCTACAAGTGGACTTATTTCTCATCTACAGCTCCTTTTGGCAGGGTCCAGTTTTACTTGTGAATATATTCAGCCTCCATCTCTGCAGACACGTCATTAGCAGCTCTCCACAGACATGGTGTTAAATCACTTTCTTTAAAATAATAAAAACAATCCCTTATCACACCTTTTCAAACTAGATCCATGGGCAGTGAGGCTGGTACCCAAAATAAAAGTACCTTCATCTTGAAGATACAACAGAAAATTGCTCCTCTCATTTTTTGTATAATTAAAGTCAAATGTCAAAATGTGTTATTTAAGAATAATTATTTTGTGGCTGAAATTATTGATTTTGGCTAGATTTTTGGCAGATAAAAGGAGCCTTTCCTTCAGTTGTGGGTGGTTTAATTTACTGAGCTCATGAAGAGGATTTTATCAACCTTTCTTCACTGAAATGTGCACCCAGAGTGGCTGATTTCATGACACCAAAATTATCTAAAGGGTGTTTTTTTCCAACTCCATAATGTCAGTGGGACTGAGGTATCTAACTGGGTAAAGATGATAACACTGTCAAGTGTTTCTTAAATAAAGTTTTAATTTTCTTCATTCTAGTTCAGCGACCTCTCTTCCTCTTTCTTGTTTAAAGATACCCTTCTTGCTGGACAACTAACAGAAAAAGGTTAAAATATTCTGATGTAATGGTAGATTTTTTTGATCTTGTTTTTAAAGAAATCAAGGTTTATGGGATTCAGCTGTAAACAGAAATAATTTTACAGGATTTTTTAATGCAGGTTTTAATACAGATGTAGCTCTGTCCCACTTAATTCCACCCTTCATGTCCCAGCTAACCAGAAGAAGTAGGAGTCATAAGTGCAACGACAATGATCCTTCACAGGTTTCCCATTCACATTCACTGCCAGTTGTTTTTAAGAATTTGGGTGTTAAGAATTTTGTACAGTGATGTGAGGCCAGAAACAGACCAAATTCTGTAGTTCTTGTCGGCATAGCTATTTCTTATTGACTATTTGACATGGGTAACGATGCTTCGCTGTTGCAGAGGACAGGACAACAACAGGTCTAAATCGTCATTTTCCCCCAATCAAACGCTTTAATCAGCCTGGTTACAGAACACTCTTAGCTCTCACACATTACCACTAAAGTACTGTATGCAGTGCCAAGTGATTACCTGAGCTAAGTGATTCGATTTCAGTTACTTCTCAGTTTAAACATCATAATTGACTGACTGTAGTCAAATAATTTGAATTATGCAAAGCACAGCTTTCAGCTGTTTGGAATTTCTTGAAATTTGTAGTTCCCAGAAAAAATCTTTTAAATAGCCAGAGGAGTTTTGCAGTCTTCCTTCAGCCTTTCTAGGACACTAGCCACTACAGAGCCAGTCTGACAGAGGCACAAATTGGACAGCCACAGTTTTAGAAGCGTGTCCACATGGGCAACATAAGCAAACCCTGCAGAAACATAAACATAAAGGTGGCAAAGGCAAAGATACACAATATATTGAATATATTCGGTTTTATAAAGCATATACATGAAATCAAGATAACTACACTTAGGGAAATGGTGGCAAAGATAACCTTTTTGTCGTTCACAAGAAATGACTGAACACCCAGCTATTTATAAGAAAATCTCATTGCAGTCTGAGTTGACGTTACATAGAAAAGATCAATGTAGCACCCTACTGTAATAATCAGCTACATGGCACTGCGTCCATATGGTATATTAGCATAATGTGTCTGTGGTGGGCCGTCTTGTACTGCTCAAAACAAGCATGTAGGTATCAGAGGAACAGAGAGACGCAGCCAAGGCCAAAACCTAAAATTGTGGATAACAATTTTGGATCTCAAAATTTAACAAGTCTATGTTATACTTTTTTTTTTTAAGAAAAAGGAATTCAGATCATCATTCCTCCTCATTTGGAGGGGATATTTTAATGGCCAGTATGAACAGGAGAAATGATTACAACAAGCAAAACCTGTTAAAATGTCCATATGGGAACTTGACTGTTTAATGTTTTACGACAGGCTTGAAAAATTGTGAACAAAGCTTTTAATGCCTTATTCCCCTCATTATATGTGCGAGGTTTTTCTGTGCTGGAATATTACCTGGCTCCAGATCTACTTCCTTTCATCATGATCTTTAACTCAAACTGCCCCCAGCGGAGCTGCTCTGTGAACATCAGTGGAACACTGCGGTTGTAATGGGCAGCTGCCAAGCTTGAATTTGATGAGAGGACTTTGGCATGCGGGAGAGGGTTATTGAGCATGCACGTTCTGCAAAGCATGATTTGATATTCACTAGTGTACTTGAGGAGAACCTGCATCCATCACGCCACTTGTAAACATCGCTGAATGGTGGAAGTGCATGCTGGGTTTTCATGGCACCATTTAGGACCTCTTGAGAAAACTAGAGCAAACATTGTGGTGACTCAGTTGAATTGCCTCTTTAAAGTTTTCAGTGCACCCTTCCACATGGCCGGGGATGCCCATGAATAGTTCCATGAACATGACAGTCACATAAGCTTATTTCTTGGCCTCTCCATTCACATGACGTAAATCCAACTGAGCATCTGTGAGATGAGATAGAAAAGAGGTACTCCAAGTGGAGATGTACTAAAAGGTTGGCTGGAATAGCGGAGAGCACCTGAATCAACATGGGCTAACATCCCTGTTGAAGGCTGTTAAAACCTGCTGGAGTCCGTGCCCCAACTCACAAAAGCTACGCTGCTGGCAAACAGGATTAATCTCAATATTAGGCTGTTTGTGTGGGGTCCACATGTCTTTATATTTCATCACTTACTGCCATCTGTATTTATTTGCCATATTTAACTGGACTACCTGTCAAAAATTTATCAACTTCCATATGTTTTTCCCCTCTGCCATATATCTACTTTTCAAGGTGTCCACTTTTGTAATGCGTGAAATTTTCTTGCTGTCGCTATCAGCTGTAAACCACTTTTGGCTGGGACAGGAGCAAGAGGCTCTGGGGTTATCTTGAGCACGCACACACATATTTACACACATGGTTGGCAGCCAGACCAGGAGTGAGTGACTATAGCTGTTATCTCAGACATATCTCCAGACAGCGGTTATCCAAATCTGTGCACTCGGCTTGGAACAGCACACCACCCCAAGCCTTTTAGACACACTAGTCTGGATAGATGGATAGGGAAGAGGGAGGCAGAAAGAGAGAGAGGGGACAGTCAGTTTAGATACATTACCAAAAAGAGATGGATGGAGCGAAGGCAGAGGGCGAGAAATTGTAACAGAGAGGTGTGAGAGGGAGCGAGAGAGGCAGAGTCAAACCATTTAGATGTGCCATGAAGGAGAGAAAGGGAGAGCCAGGACAAATGAAAGGAAACAGATTGATGTGGGAGATGGAGGGGTAGATTGAGAGCAAGCAGAGGGGGCCAGAGAGATGATGCCCTGTATGTATTAAGCTGCTCTATGTCAGGAAATTGGCCACTGACCCGATGGTCGCTGACAAGCCATGAAACTGTCTCTCTCATCATCCACCTTAACAAGTCATTCAGTCTAGTGCTGAGTCTTAAACTCTTAGGGTCCTATCTTGCACCCTGCGCAAAGCACAGCACAGGTGTCATTGCTAGTTTCCAGGTGTCATTTTCACACCCAGAGTCCACAATGTATAACAAATAGCAAATGCACCATGGGAGTGTTGGTCTTAAAATGAGGTGTGGTCGGGCAAATTGTTGGTGCATTGCTATCTTGATACAGCAGAAAGCCATTGCACCATTGACCAAATAAAAAAAAGAAAAAAGGACGAAAGTAAATAGTGGCTGTTGTTTGTTTTATTTATAGATGGAGCAGCGTAACATTGATTATTAAAATCTCCCACACTCCGACAGGATGTCAACAGACTCCAGTCTGCAGTGGAGTTCAGACACTTCACTGATAAACCAGAGCTGCAGATTAATATTAGGCTTCTTAAATCACATCCACACTTCTGTTCATATCCTCCCCTCCGCTGTGAGCCTGCAATTCAATCAATTGATGGTTTTAATAATGCGTCATTCATCGGCCATTACAATAGCAATGTGCAAAGGTACAAGCGCACCTGGCTTTTAAAGGGAATGGGAGATGACAATCTGAATGGTGTATTGCATGATATGCCCGAAACACACCCATGACTAATGTACCGACTAAGTCCCTTTGAACCATGTTTCCCCTGTTTATCTAGCAAAATTGGAGTTGGACATATTAGATTAAATATTACTATTTTTCCCCACTTGTCCTGATAGTCTGGTGTCAGTATGTTGAAGTAAAGCAGATGGATAGATTTCTGAGACAAGTTGATAGAAAGTGGAAAAAGGTGTTTACACTGGCAGATGTTTGTGGAGCTTTATATGCAGAAGATGTCATGCAAATAGGTGATAGCCACAAAGACTTTCTCCTACTGTGCCGAGTGACAAAACAATCACGTCAGGGTTGGTGCACATTCTGATCACAGCACAGTGTTAAGTAAAGCCTAGAAGTCTACTTATTTTTAATGATTTTTCTTTTCATATTAAAAATATTCTATTTACCTAGTGTGTGTTGTATCACTGCAAAATTTAATTAAATTTAAATCTATAATTGAGCCCTAAAAATGGAAACTGCAGGAGAAGCTCATAATTACTGTCTTCCTTATATACTGTATGACAACACAACTGATGTATATGGTACATGCAAAAAAACATGATGTGGTAGCAGGTGGCTGCAGTTGTGAAATATCACTGCAGTATGACAGCTACAAACAGCTTGCTACTGTACAACCAGCTGTCATATTTCACATACTAGCCAACTACCAAATTAACTGATGTAGAGGTGGCTACAAAGACCAAGAATAATGAAAAAGAAGATTGTCTATCTACAATCTAATTTAGAGTCTAGCACAAGAGCAAATAACAGTAGCTGTCACTGCAGATGGAGAACAGATGCGGCTCATTATAAATAGATGAACTTCTAGTTTAAGCCAAGAGACCGACATAGTTGGTGTGGAGAGGACACCAAGAGGAAACAGAGACTGGCTGCTGCGGAGGCCTTGCAGAAAGTTCTGTACCTGTAGTTTTGTGCAGTGTGTGCCAAATTGTATGACCGGTTGCCCGAGGTGTCGATTTCCACATTTTAACACTTGGTTTGACTATTATCTAATTTTGTCGTTCTGTAAGTTGTATTTATTTAAGTAACGATGTAGCAGCACCATGTCTACTTTGTCCATCATAACACACACTATTGTGAGTTACACACAGTATGTAATTGTTTTCCATACTGTAATTGTACTTCTACTAATGCTATTTTTATGTTGCCTGTCTTCAGAAAGGGATCACTACACTGTGACGATCTTCCTCAGGTATCTCCCCTTTATCTCTTCATCTGAATTGAGGCTCTAAAAACTGAGAGTACTGTAAGTTGTTTGTATTGCAAGACCCTCTGACATGTGTGATTTTGGTTTAAAGAAATGAAACTGACTGGACTTGACCTTAACTCTTAGCTCAACTCCTCAGACCTACAGTAAATATCATCTTCTCTGGTGTGGGCTGAAGCTGAAAATGTTCAGCGGGTTTTAGTGAATCCAAGTGACTCTGCAATGGTTTGGTAGCTCCACTGTTCATAGCAACACATCCTGATACCTAAATGAGAAAATAGGTTGATAGTCAATTGTCCCAAAACAACATGTATGATCATTTCCCAAAATTACATACAGTATATATTACAATTGGAAGTCCAGCAATAAGTGAACCAGGCGTTAAGTACATTACATAACTCACATGGCCTGTCACGTGGCTTGGTTTAAAATAAGTCACCAGAGTTAACTCACAAGCCGTAAGGCACCTATTTGTGTTATTTAACTTAAAACTTTAAATAAGTCAACAATGATTTGGTTTCAAACAGGATTCGTTTGACCAATGGATCCATCAACCCCAACAACCTTCCAGACTTTCTTTATATCACGTAACTCGACTTCCTTCTTCATTACTGTCATGCAGACACAATAAGTCACAGCCTGACAACATATGTAAATATGTGGAAATCAGTGATGGGCAGTATTTATGATACATGTATTTAAAATAATAAATGGAATACTAAATAGGATTTTGTCATTTGTATTTGATAGGGTTGCTGAAAATTGCTTCATATTTTGTATCAAAATACTTTTGTGTTTTGTATTTTGTTGTTTAGGGCAGTGGTTCTCAAACTTTTTCACATCAAGGACCCCTAAACTCTCTCATTTGATAAGATTTTGCCCCAGGGTCCCCTATCTAATTAGATGTCAGCTTTTGAATGAACTTTTTGGATGAAACCCATGACCATTGTAGTCATATTCTGTCATTATGTTACATATGGATGGAATTATAACAAAATCAAATAATAAAATATATTAAATAACAAAAATAAATTATTCCCCTTTTTGCTGGGGATCCCCTAGAACCCCATCAAGGACCCCTGGGGGTCCCCGGACCCCAGTTTGAGAACCACTGGTTTAGGGTCTGTGGTATTATTTCAAAATACATTTTGATGCATCGTTGCCCTTTCCTGTACATAGTAAGCTGCTGCACAATCAACCAGTATGGCAGTTTTTTCCATGTCCATTCAATGGCATCCAACTTCAACAACCCTCTTTCTTCTGATATTTAGTTAAACTATAGTCTTTTGTTGTTCTCGCTCTGTCATTAATTTGACTCCTTTATTCCTCCTCTGTTCTTGACTTTACTTCTCTGCCATGCCTTAATTTTTCTCACTTGTTTTCCAATCTGTCTTTTCCATTCCGCCATCATTGCATGACCTCTCTGTTCTCTCTCCCCTTCCATTTCTCTTCCTCCACAATCATTATCTCTCTTGCCCTCTCTCTCTTACACACACACACACACACACACACACATCTTTGCAAGCATGAAAGCCTTGAAGATATATATTTATAATACATCTGGAGGAGTTGGTCAGAAACTTTCCACTTTGCCAAGGCGGAGCAGATGGACAATGGCATAGTAATGACTACACACACCTACACACACATGCTGACAATATAGTGCATGAACACACGTGTGTTAGTAAAGTGCGTCTTAAAGCCTAGTCTCTCTCACACACACACACACACCTCCCACAGTAGTAATGATGCGTCTGTCATTCTGGTTCAGTGTGGAAGGAGAAGAGCTATGCTGGTTGACAGACACTCTTCAGAGACCCACTGGAGATGACTGGGCTCCCTGACACCTTCACCCTGAGAGTGTGTACGCATACGTGTGAGAGAGAGACGGAGAGAACACAAAGAGTAAGTAAGACAAAGAGTGAGAGAGACACAAATCATTCATGTGCATATGTGCACACTTGTGAATTCAGCATATTTTTATGTTTATTTGTACACATACTATAAAATGCTTTCTTTCACCATACTGTCTTCTCACACCAGCAACTTCTCCTCCCATTATCAGAGTAGACAGTAGAAATCTAAGTCACACACACACACACACACACACGCAAGACAGAAACCAGAAGGTAGGGTACATGCTTTGACTTCTGAAATCCATTTTCGGTTTTCATCTTCTTCTCCTTCCGATCATCTATCTATCCTGTCACCATCACTCACCGAAACTCCACTCAATGATTTACTTCAGTCCCCATGGGACTGAGCATATGTGTGTGCCTATGAGTATATTTGAGGATGAGAAATGGATTTCTGTGTGCATGTGTGGGTGAGTGAGAAAGAAAATCAAATCCTGTACGTGCAAATAAGTTGATGCCAACATATTTGGTATGCACTAATCCTTAAACTACAGGCTGATGATTTTTTGATTACACATTTGTGTGTGTGTGTGTGTGTGTGTGTGTGTGTGTTGGTGTCCGTGACTTTGAAGGATTTCAGATGAAAGGCAAACATCACATGCAACCGGGGCTGCAAATGACATCCCCGGTTGCATGGTGTTATTTCTCTCGCTTTCAGACAGGTTGGGTGTGTAGTGATGAAATGAATTTTGGTTAGTTTAACGGTTGACCAGAGTGAGTCACGGCATAGTGTGCCGGTAACCTGGAAGGATGAGTGCAGACATCCATACAGATGTGTGCCCACACACACGCATACACACATTTTGTCTATAAGTTCTTAGGAGGACCTTCCATTGGGTAAACTACTGCCTCTACTTCTGGAGGATTTGAGGCTAGAGAAAATATAATATTTAATTTTAACCAGTACCTGTGCACCAGCAGCTACACCCTTGGTATGTAGACCTGCCTCTCTTTTAACTAAAAAAAACCTCTAGATATATTTATCTATTTACACAACACTCCTCCATCTGGTGACCTGTATGTCTGGGATCTGAGAGACTTCCCTGAACCACCTCAACTGGCTCATTTGGACGCAAAGGAGCAGGTACCCTTTCCCTGAACAAAACACCTAACCCCCTAGTTGCTCCAGAGGTGTACGACTTCTGAGATATATAGCAATTGTAAGTAGCTTTGGAATAAAGCCTCAGCTAAATGTAAAATTTGCTCTTTAAGCAAAATAGTTTTGTAATAATGTGATTTAACTTATTAGCTAGTTTAGTTAGCTATAAAATTCATTATATACATTGAAATTGCAACCACACACTATGAATGTAAAGATGGGACTCTCTTTCTTTGAGTTAATTATTTAGTTTTCTCCGTAACTGAAACATTAATAAGCAGGAAATTTAAAAACAAAACATTCTGATACAGAATATGAGATACATGTAGAGATTTGTAGAGATTTTTGCAGACTGTTTTGATGCTTGCTGGTGTTTCATATTTGTAATTAAATAAACCTGTCAATTCAAGTCTGATACAAATTTTAACCACTGAATGATTAAGCTAAGTATATGTGTTATAGTTTGTGCCCACAGTAACGACATCTCAGTGGTAGTCTGGAACTGACAGTACCTCTGGGGCTCTGAGATAAGCCTCTGGGTGTATGAGAGATCATCAGCCTCAAAGGTTAACCAGGGGGGTGATAAAAGCTTTGTTGTTTGGATCATGCAGGGAGGGCACCAACCACCAAAGTGCAGTCAGACAGAGAGCAGCAGTAGGTTAGAGAATGTGACAAGCTCTTACAGGGGAGGGATACCAGTTGTTTTCACAGATCCATAATGGAGAGTGATGATTTTATTGTCTGAAGTGCCTTTTTCTTTATAATGACTATGTGATTAAATGATCATATGATGTACTGTCAGATCTTTTGGGGAATGTAAACATTTCGTGTTTATCTTTGGTCAGGTTAATCAGGAGAAATAAAATGAGGGGAAGTCAGTCTCCAAATTCAGAGTTGATGTCTGAGAGACTGTATGTGGCTTGTCTCTTTAGAATATAATATACTGTTAGGAAGATTCCAGGTCAGTACAACCTGGGTCTTATTTGAGTAGTTTTGGCCATTACGTCCTTTGGTTATGATTACATTCTAATACTAATCTTCACCAAAATTACTGCAATTTGCTGAGATCTGGAATTATAGCAATTTTGCTACACAAAGTCAAACAGGACAAAGAAGACATGAGAAAGTACTTTAAAGTTAGTCTGTAAACTGCAATGTATTTTAAAAAAAAAACCTTTTACAGTTTACCTATGTTCTCTCTTTCAAATGAATTTGACTAACTATTTATTTTAAAAAAATGTTTAAAAATCAGCTGACTGTTTGTGCTTCCTGCTCTGTAAGATTTCCTTTAGCAGTGTCTGTGTTCCCAGATCTCAGCCATAATCTTGGTGAGTACGATTATATACATTGCTCAAAAAAATAAAGGGAACATTTAAACAAGACAATGTAATTCCAAGTAGTCACACTCCTGTGAAATCAAACTGTCCACTTAGGAAGCAACACTGATTGACAATCAATTTCACATGCTGTTGTGCAAATAGAATAGACAACAGGTGGAAATTATAAGCAATTAGCAAGACACCCCCAGTAAAGGAGTGGTTCTGCAGGTGGTGATCACAGACCACTTCTCAGTTCCTTTGCTTCCTGGCTGATGTTTTGGTCACTTTTGAATGCTGGCGGTGCTTTCACTCTAGTGGTAGCATGAGACGGAGTCTACAACCCACACAAGTGGCTCAGGTAGTGCAGCTCATCCAGGATGGCACATCAATGCGAGCTGTGGCAAGAAGGTTTGCTGTGTCTGTCAGCGTAGTGTCCAGAGCACGGAGGCGCTACCAGGAGACAGGCCAGGACATCATGAGACGTGGAGGAGGCATAGGAGGGCAACAACCCAGCAGCAGGACCGCTACCTCCGCCTTTGTGCAAGGAGGAGCAGGAGGAGCACTGCCAGAGCCCTGCAAAATGACCTCCAGCAGGCCACAAATGTGCATGTGTCTGCTCAAACAGTCAGATACAGACTCCATGAGGGTGGTAAGAGGGCCCGACGTCCACAGGTGGGGGTTGTGACAACAGCCCAACACCATGCAGGACGTTTGGCATTTGCCAGAGAACACCAAGATTGGCAAATTTGCCACTGGCGCCCTGTGCTCTTTGCAGATGAAAGCAGGTTCACTCCATCCACTCATGTGGATGGAGTGAACCTGCTTTCATCATTTCAGAACTTAAGGTTGTAATAATAAAATTTCTCCTTTTATGTATCCTATCTAGTTTCATATTGAAAGTTTAGGGATGCGCCTTGTGTGATGGTAAATAACAGTGAGTCATTGTTAGTGATGAGTACTGTTGATCTGATGCTAAATTTTTACAGTACTGTACACTTTAAATGTTCTTTAAAGTGTACAGTTTAAATGTTGCTGCATATGTTAAATCACACACAGTCAATATATACAATATATTTGCTTAGGGTGTGTGGGCAGGAAGGCATATATGAATATGTGCAGAATGTTTTTCCCAGTATTAATTACTAACCATGTGTGAATGCTATTACATGTCCCTCTGCTCTCTTATATATACAATCCCTCTCCCTCTGAGACCAGTAAAGGTCACTGCCATCTAACTAAACGACAGTTACCAAAGGTCACCTATTTGCTGTGTAAATAAGTGCATAATTAAAAGGTCCTTGATTTGAACGTATTTGAATTTACTTTGGAAACGAAGAGACCATGGAAGGTTATCACCACAGCAACCCTGTCATTTAGCATACATGACGTTTTTTTAAATGCCAGAGCTAACAGTTCTGACAACTTATTCCCGGGCATTTCCATCAGTGGGAGCGAGTTGATCTCCTTCAACCCCACAGTTCACGCTTTTTGTTCCAGACCTTTTGAAGTGTGAAAATTGACTAACACCTAATGATGTCCAAAAGAATCTGTATGCCACTCATTCATGTACCAAATGCTAAACTGATTTTTAGAGGACAACATATCCAGATTGTTCAGATTTAACCTTTCATCTGCCCGGGGAAGTTTCACTAAGCACTCTTGCTGTGTTTCAGCAGCCCAGCTATTCACACTTATTCACAGGTGGGAGCTCAACATTATGGCCCCCATCTTCTGCTATTGGACAGAACCATTGCAGGATAATTGCCTCACTCAAAGGTGCACCAGCAGTTTTTCTAAAGGGAAGGTTGTAAAGGGAAGGTCATTTCTGCAAGTTCCAATTTATATTCCATTCTCTCACCGTAATGATCAGTGGATTTAAAGCGGAGAGAGTTTGATCAAAAGCACTCTTGAAATGACGTATAGTATGTACCTGTACAAGCAAGTGAATTAAGGAACTTTGAGGATTTTTTATAGTCACTGAAAGCCATTGGAAAAATAAAGCAGTCAGACTCAAATCTGTAAACACTAAAGGTAGGAACATCTCCCATCAAATAGGGTAGAAATCCTAACCTTCCTATTCAGATTCCCACCCATTGATCTGTCCAAACTGTATTAGTGTCTTCTGACATCTGTCTTCCAGAATTTCAGCTTATTCAGTCAGGTCTGTCACTGTAGAGCCTGATAGTTCATGAAGTGACTGATGTGTCTTTGGAGCAATTTCCTGTTTACTTGACTTGTCAAAGTAAAACACCTTGTTCACCCATCCATTCACCATACTCTCCTCCTTGAGACACAAATACACTTAGCGTCTTGGGTGGATCAGATGTGATACTAAAAAAGCCAAATGTAAATGCTTCAAAGACACATTTGAGTCCTCAAAAAAATTTTCTGAGTATAACTTCGTAAGATGGACAGGAAAGGCAGCTGACATAATAATAAACTTAGCCATTATTCTTCCTGTCTCTTTAAAGCAACAGGAAAAAAAAGATTAATTATTCAGTCCAGTCATTTCAACACATTTGACCAAACAGAAGGTGCACTGCGCTGTGGCATTTATCTGAACCCTGATCAGTTCAACCACTGACTGATCTGCGTGGTTGGGAGAGCATGTATATGTGAGGGAGTGGCATGACTGAGAGCCGATGAACAAGATACAACTTTTGCTTATGGTTCTTTTCATCCATGTTTTTGTGTTAGTTTATGGAACGTGGTTAGGTGGCTAGCTAAACTAAACTGCAAAAGTACAAACGGTGTTCTTCAAATGTCCAATGCATTGGTTCCTCTGGTGAGGACAGTCTCTCATCACTGATGGTTTAGTTTTTTTTAGCAAATACTAAACTACAAAAAATAGACATAAAACAGAAACAAACTTAAAATTGAACTAGAACAACGATAGAGGCAAAATGAAAGCTCTAACAGTACACTGTACATAACATGAAATCTGTGCGTGTGATCAGCTACGACTCTCATTCCTTTCTGTTTTTTTTAACTCACCAAATCGATTTGACTATATGACATTAAGGTCAATTGGCTAATGCCCCTAACCAGAGAGACCTATAATGAGCGCATAATAAGGTTACAGCTTAAAATCACTTTATTATCTGCAAATAAAATGAACAAGGGCAAAGGTCAGGGCTACAGTGTACTTACAATACTCTCGTGCTTATATATCAGCATGAGGAAGAAACAGAATAAAACCAGAGGAACTAGTCAAAGGAGTTCCCCCTTCGGTCTGTACCTGTTCCTACATCTGGCTGCTGAAATTTTAAGGGAAAATTCATCAGATATCATAATCCCAATCATGCATATTAATCTGCTGGGTAAAGAAAAGGAGACACACTGTCCGATATAGACGATGCCATCGTCCATCGGCCCAACCCTATCGGACAGGCTGACAGATAGTCGGTAGTAGAAAATCTAAAATTTTCACATAATACTGCCATGTGAAAGCAAGTTTTATTCACACGAACATTATTATTATAAATTTTAAATACGTTTCGCACCTTCCTTGGGATTCTCTTCTCCCCACCCTCAGACACATGTCTACTCCACTTTCTCCATTAGCAGTACATTTTAGAAAGTCGCCTAAAAGACACAGAACTTTCAGTCTTTTGTCCATTTTTTTCACCTGTTATCACGGCAACAGGTGAGCCGCTTGTGAGTTGTGAGTGAGTTAATGACGCAGCCTATCAAACAACCGAACATCTGCACCCTGTGCGTTCACTGCTGCTTTACCTGGTCCGTGTTTGTAAAATTTCCACCACGACTTGTAATATCATTGGCTACCAAGTTTTTAACCGAGTAAAGTCTGTGCAAGTGAACACATGCACATAAGAAGACCGCCATCGTCCATCCAGATGTTTCAATGTAGACATTGTCCGATGGAAATTTTGAAGACATCTTCTTACCCTACTGTCTGATGAGGGTTGATCCAAAGACACATTTGTAACTCAAGTTACACATTTCTGAGCTTAGTGCAGCTGATTTAGATGCCAGATCATTTGTTAGAGTATATACATCAAAGTAGATCAGATAAAGCAAGAGCTCTTCATGTTTCAAACTTCCATTTTCCCTCAGTCTGGGCAGCAACATGCATAATTCACCTGTGGGCAAAGACAAAAATGAAGCCTGCCACCTTGCATGATGGCTGTTTTGCGTGCTTTAAGATACTTTATCTGTCAAGTGCCATAAATCTGTGATGGGAGGATGTGGCTGTGCTTTAATGTACATTTTGCTGTCAAGGTAGGATGAATAAGTACAGTGGAAAAGACTGCTGTAATAACAAAGTGAGAAGGAAGATAGAAGAGAGCCATGGAGAGACAGTGAAATATCACCGTAGAGTAAGAAATGAGAGAAGGGAGCATTTGAAAAAAAAAGGGACATAAGAAGGAAAAGTGGGAAATAGAAGTGATGCATGGGTGAAAGAGAAGGTGAAAATAGGAGAGGGAAGAAAGGGGTAAAAAGGGAATCACAGGCAGGTTTCCATACCGGAACAAAAAACGAGGAGGAAGCTACAAGTTAATAGTCAGAGGGAGGAGGAGGAAAGTGATATGAAAAGAGGGGAGAGGGAGGGAGAGGAAGTGAATGTCCCAAAAGCAGGCCAGTGTGTAAGTGTGGCAGACTTAGTTACCCCGGGGCTTCCTTTACTCCCATGGCTCCCCAGAGAGGCAATTAACAAAGAAATTATGGCGGAACAATCCACCCAAAGGCTCTGGGTGTCTCTCATGCCGTTTAAGTGTGCTAATCACTTTTTCCATTACAGTACACACAGAGAGAGATTGTGTGTGTGTGTGTGTGTCTGTGTGTTGGAGAGAGAGAGAGAGAGAGAGGTGGAAAGACAGAGGCAGTTGAAAAATTGACAGAAACAAAGATAAAGACCATGATTGAAAAAGACAGAGAACATGTACATATTGTGCAAAGTTCCATGCTGCATTTGCGGTGATGACTAGAGCTCGACTGATATGGGATTTTCAAGTCAAATACAGATTAATATTTGAGTATTTTAAAATCCAATAGCCAATATATTGGCTGATATTCTTTTCCCCTCTTATTTTAAGAAACGCATAACATAAACAAAGATTATCCCTAACAATTGTCATGTTGAGACCTCACCAAGATACCATGACATAATGCAGTTTAAAAATAAACTTTGTTATTGTTAGAAATAGTACTTTAAACAAAAGTACAACAAAATGTATTAAAGTTTTGATAAATACGAGTCAAATGTATAAAACTACAGAAAACATTTTTAAAATATCTGATTTACTATAAATTACAAAATACTACTACTAATAAACATTAAATTAAATAGTGTATGTATTGTGGGGGGGGAGTAGTTGTTTGCTGTGTGGCCTTTCGCCCAATGTCAGCTAGCTCCCCTGCGACCCTGTATGCAGGATAAGTGGTTGACGATGGATGGATGGATAGATGGATGGATGGATGAATTGTGGGGGCCAGTGAAACAGAAACTATAAAAAATACCAATATGGTACTACTAATAAATTTTGCTATAATAATAATAATTATAATAATTAAAATATAAAAAAAAAAAAATACATATATATATATATATATATATATATTTTTTTTTTTTGTTCATGCACTAGTTATTACCTTACATATAATCTGCCACGATGACTACTTTCTACATCTAGCGTTTCACCTGCACTCTGTTAATTCTATCCAATGCCACAGAAACGATTTCCAAACAACCTTCTGGCTCTATGATACAGTGCCACAGAGGAATCGCTGCCCTTGAATTAATCTAATACTACATGACTGTCTACAACGAGGACCTGCAACTGTGTGTTAGATACTTGTTCAGCTCACGTTTATTCATAAGTCCCCTCTGGTTTAATAATTTCTGACACACCGCTCATAAATGTTAGCCTCCTCCACTGATAAACACAGCATTAGCTTTGTGGCTAATTTAGCAACGGGCAGCGTTAAGTGCTGTTAGCGATGGTAGAAAATATTTAGAAGTAATAAAAGAGAAATGAGAGGACCGGTGCCTAGAAATAAATCTACAAATCATGTCAGTCAGCAGCGTAGCCTCCAACACTAGGTTACTGTAACATTAAACCCACTGCTGTGAGCCTGGAGAGGGCCGTGAAAAACGGGAGGGTTAGCAAGTCTGGTCTCCGAAGAGGAAAAGTGATGAGGGCTATTTTATTATTATTTAATTCATGTAATTGACGTGGCCAAAGACTCACCAGGAACACTGAGCTGCCATAGTTACACACCATAGCTCAGGCAGAGCCGTTTCTAAACTCTGGTAGACTGCGGTCAGCTGATGTTTTGTTCTGTGGAGCTGCAGTGTTGTTAACAGAGGAGCTGCAGTGCGCCCTCTGGCTGTTATAAATGCAGATGCAGATTTATCTGCAAGTAGTTTATATCAGCCGATAGTATCTGCAAAACGATAACTCGATCGGACTCTAGTGATGACATAACAAATTAGCACTTAATTTAATGTGATCTCAGCTATCAGGCTGCATCAATGATCAGCTACTGCCATATCTCCCGT
Organism: Lepomis macrochirus; assembly: GCA_024633595.2. Classification (NCBI taxonomy): domain Eukaryota; kingdom Metazoa; phylum Chordata; class Actinopteri; order Centrarchiformes; family Centrarchidae; genus Lepomis; species Lepomis macrochirus. The sequence goes on along the minus strand of JALXJV020000012.1, from coordinate 9,460,532 downwards.
ACAGAATATGTAATTTTAGGGTGTGCAATTGTTAGCAACGGTTGGCTACAACACTGTACTTATGGCTATAGCATGTAACTTACAAAAAGTGCTCCAAATACATTAATACCAACTCAAAATATATTGCAAAGTGTTATGATTAGCATGTTAGCAGGTCTGATTAGGTTTTAATGTAACATTCCATAACATTAAAGTTAAAAATGGTAACAACTGTCACAATAACATTTTAGGCTATGAAGATGAAGATCACATAAGCTGGTACTGTAGTAAAACATTTTTATATATATAATGTAAAGATTATACTTATTGAAACTAGAAGTTATCAAATTTTATGTTGGTGTGGTACAGAGATTTGTACTGGTGGTAACACTAACAGCATAACAAGATTTTAAGGTCCATGAGCTGGACTTCTACCAGCTATCTTGGCTACTGTTTACTGAGATCCGGCCTTCACACAAACATGTTTGGTGTGGTTTGTGGTTTATTTACCCAGTTACATTTCTGTGTGCAGAAAATGTGTTATTGATTATCATAGCTACTTCTCTGTCATGAAAGCTGCAGGTAATGTGTTATTGAGCAGAACTGCATGGCAAATGTTGCGTGGGAAATGCCATCAACAAGTACTCTGACTCATGAAAATAAAAAAATAAATTCATGAGCACTACTTCACTTTCTTTATCATTTCAAGCCCTGTTTAATGTTATGGTAACATTCCTAGTTCCTTACGTATCTGGTAGGGTTTACAGTGACTGTACAGAACATAATCTCTACTAAACATTTTTAAATGCTTCTATATTTTCGTTATCAGTCTTAAATACTACTATGTGACTAAACCACATCCATCTTAGTATATATGTTTCCTTTTGTGTTGCAACATGTTCTATTGTAGCAATTCAAATGCGAGTTTATTATTTTTTTCTCAGTATAATATCAGCCTGTGCTTCCTGTCAAGAGGCTCTACAGATCAGCGAAGAGATTTATCTGCCAGTTGTCACACACCACCATTGCATTATCTGTCATTTACCATCATGAAACTAGGGGCCACATTGTGAGAAAGGACTTCAAGAAATTCTTCACCAGTATTTAACAATGATATTATGCAGATGCAAAATATTACTCTGATGTGTTTAAGATACTTTAACTATACACATTGATGTCCTCATGAGTAAAATTTAAATGTCTAGCAAATTTTCCTTGCAAACAAGTTACTCTTTTTATGTGACATTTGGTAAAAATTTAGATGTTAAGCCACTTTTGGATTTGCTATATTCATTTTTTCTCTTCTTCACAAGTGTGTTTGATCACGATGCAGTTTATTAAGTAGGCTAGTTGCAGAAAAAATCATAGTAGGTACTGCAGCGATGTATGTATGGTGGCGATAACCATAACGTTACCAAGTAAATGTATCGTGTGATTGACTGATTTGTAAGCTATAATAAAATGAAACTTGCCCTGGTGCTTACAAAGGCACCAAATAATTTCAATGCAGAATATATTGATACAAATTTACACATAGAAAACATGGGAGGATAAAATCCCAATTAAAATAGTAACATAAATGAACGTAGTGAATTTTTAATCAAACTGAACTTATTATCAGCTACTTACAGCTCAACAGAATGCATAACTGATCTGGATAAATTAACTCAGTAGGCCTCTACATGTTTAATAAGGATGCTTGAGCTCAGTGGAGAGCGGCAACGCTTTTTTCTCTTGCTTTACTTGGAATTATCTTTGGCCTCTGGCAATGCCTGCTGTCAGAGAGAATTATTTTATATACAATCTGGATATGGACTTTTACCACACCTTGATAAAGTCTCACGCAAAGAAAAGACTCACTTACTAAAACTCAATATGGCTCTGAAACAGCACTAGGGAAATACAGCAGTGCACAACGCAGTGACATAAATACCTCGCAGCTGCCACCCCAGATTACAATTTACACCAACCTTTGTACCCATACTCCTCTAAAACAAACGTCTGCATTCTAATTAAACCCAATCAAACTAAGCACATCTAACATTTACACTAAATGAAGCTCTATAAATAAAATGGATATCTGCTAATTTAGGCATCCAGGCATAAAAAGCTTTGCGGCAGCGCCTGAACTCTCTTCCACCTTGCTGGAAGAAACAAACAAATTAGCCATCTTATATTAAGGCATGCTTGCTGTGCACGACAGGTAGCTATTTTCAGGTTGAATTTTTGTCTCAGATCTGAAGCTGGAGATGGCATCTCTCAAGGAAGTCGTGCAGATTTTATTTAACTGTTGGAGTTTTGGGTGTATTCACAATCATTTGAAGAAGTTTCATTTCAAGGTATGCAATTTGTTATTTACTCTTTAGGATTTTTTTTCCTTAGCCAGTCACAGCTCAAAATATATTTTTGTATCGTCAAAACAAGTTCATCAACATACAGTTGAGGGCAACTAGCATTTCTCAACCGAGGATGTTAGTTGCAATAGGAGCAGTCATTGGGAACAGAATAAGAATAGAATAGAAAGAACACATAAAAAATTTATTTATTCTGTTTGTTATACGTTATCACAGCATTTAGTGGTTTTTATTTGTCTGTATTGATGGACGGGAGGGCATTTTTTTTGTTCTTTTTGTTGAATACAAAACAAGACAAGGAACGACGTGGTCTATTTTATCTCATGATGTGACTGACACATCGTTCACACAGCAAAATCTAAAATTGTCATGGCATTTATGATAAAATCTGTTTTTTTCCCCTTCCCCCAGAAGACTTCTGGAGTGTGAAATGGCTGAACGTAGCTTAGCAGACAGCATCCTGGAGAAAGATATGAATGTGGTGACACAAATGCACATTCACACATATACACTCCCTTTCCATACAAGTGTTGAGTTGTTAAATACAACATGTTGTCACTAGTTTATGGACTCCTTGCTAAAAGTAATTCATTTCAATACAACAGTTCTGCAATAAATCCTTCATTTATGAATTATACTGCTTTACACAGAGAGGTGTTTCCTCTAATACTTCATCTGCCCCATTTATATCAATTAATGTACACTATACAGTATAACAATACAGAATCCAGTATGACCATAATGTTGAATGAACAACTCTTTTAAACAGTTTCAACAAAAACTTATTTTAGATTAAAACAACACAGCCTGTTTATTATGCTGCTATAGTTTTAGCTAGGTAGACCTAGTTACTGGTGACTGGATGTATATTTGAGGCAGGTTTCCTGGTTTGGGTTAGCCCTCTTAGTTCTGATTTTATGATATTTTACACAATTGACCCTTCGCTAAGTCATGCCCCCTTATTCACTTTTATCACGCCGCTGCCACTATAACTGGACTCCCTGTAGAAATGTTGTCTAATTTCTGGGAAAGCGAGCTCAGAAAGAAGCAGACGGCTTTTGCAGTTGCCTCATACATTTGAAGGTTGTATTGAGGCTGTCAAACTGACCCAAACGACATGAAAAAAATTAAGACAGAGTGAGAGATATTAAGGAACAACACTGTTCCTGTACAGGTCTCTTTTCACTATTACAATCATTAAAAAGTAAAACAGTAGGGTTTTATAACGTTACATTTGGTAGTAAGTTAGCTAGCATTAGCTAACTAACATTATATTAGAACCAATTCACAGCCTACATTTTCTGGATTTGTTTTAGGTTTTGGAAACGGAATAAATTGTACTTCTTCTTTCAACGCCTCTGGGGAACAGTATATTGTCTGTGTATCACAAGTGCCCCCAGGAACAGCGAACATATTTTGGAAAAATACAGCCAAAAAAGCTAGAAAACGTCCATGAAACGACTGTATTAGAGTCAATGCAGCCATGAAACCATCGGACCTCAATCAGAGCCACTCCTATACTGCGCTGTTACTGGCCAGTTGGGGTGTGGCTTAGCAAAGGGTCAATTTTGTGCATTCAGCTTCTATCAACATGACATTATCCCTTTTTTTCAGAAAGTCAGGTATGTAATGACATGTTTTTTCTAAGTTGGTATGGGAGGATCTGACTGGGCTGCACCTGAGCCCTCAACCTCAACCTTATCCAACACTTTTAGGGGGCTTTCACACCTACCTTGTTTGGTCTGGACTTTCAGACTTTTCAGTTTGGTCCGAACCAAAATTACAACTTAGTCCGGCCCTTAGTCCGGACCAAACAGACAGAATTTGGTCCAACGTAAAGAGGTAGTCTCGGTCCAGATCAAACTGAACCATGGTTCGGTTCGTTTCTGGTGTGAAAGCATTTTTTGGACAGTTCGGACTTTTAGACCATCTGCAGGAAGCTCGGCGTAAACCGGAAACCAACAAATGCACTGGGAAATGCATTGAAATAAGGACAAGCACACTGCCACCCATCTATTTAGTTTCTCCTCAAACGGAGGTGCAGAAGGGTTGCCTGGGGTCTTCTCCTCCTGTCCTGTCGGCGACGTTTTATGATTTGCACAATGAGGACGTTTAATTGTGACTAGCCTTCAGTATAGTTGGTGCTGCAGGTAGTAATGGCATAATAATAACAATATGGGCTAGTGGTGGCAAATATGAATTGGCAATGTTCATTTTTATTCATTCAGTCTTGTCAAAGACACCCGCTGAACTGTTTAAGAAACCAATCAATGTCAAGTACAGGGAGACGCAGTCCACATAGATGATGACGACAGGAAGCAAGTCTGTCATGGAAAGTCCTTTAGTGCGGTCACAGAACTGCAGTGTGAAACCAAACCAAAACTAACTGGATGTATCAAAATGTCTACTTTTGTCTGATGGACAAATACCACATCAGGACAGCAACATATGGTGCTATTACTGCTTAATAAATACAGAATGTTGAGGGAATTATATTCCTGGTGAGGGGTTGAGCAAAGAATTGAGTTAAAACCAACCGCTGACTTTGAAGAATTTATTTAACAAAAGAGAACAAACAGAGAAGTACTACAACACATATACAGCTGGTCCCGAGACCTGCTGCATAGGGCGGCATCGGGCGTCTGGCCCCGAGCAAAGGGATGCATAATCATTTAACAAGTCTAAGTTTTGGGGAACAGAGATCCTCTTTCAACCTTAAATGAACATTCCAGGAGAGGAGAGGAACAACAAAAGGGGGAAAACGCCAAAACAATCTCACAGCTCTGAACTAAACCCTAGTAAATGTGGACAGACTAACATAAAGAGTATAGGAGAGGAAAGGTTAAGGATAAAAACACAATACATATATATCTATAGGCCATAACGAGAATAATAATATATATATATATATATATATATATATATATATATATATATATATATATATATATATATAAAACACAGAGTACTTCATCATAGGCTGAAGCATGTATTTAGAATTATAAAAATGGCTTAGACTTTTAAAACTAATTCAGCTACTTCAGCTGTTGTTATGTGGAATCACAAATGTAACTATTCTGTATATAGTTCTTTCTTTGTCTGTCTTTATCGTTGTGCCCGTTTTGGAAAATTAAGTTAGTTTCTGAAAAGCCACATACTTATTCTTACTTTGTCTCTGAAACAAGGCACTACATTTTTTTGTGTGTATTTTATAACCCCAGAACTGGGGAAACTACTCAGCTCCCTCAAGGGCACGACACTCTGGAAACCTTTGAACGCAATTCCATTGTAAATGTACAACACTTTTCAAACCTTAATTCTAGCCTCGGCTAGGGATTGAACAGTTAAATCACAAGTCTCTAAACCATGGCGTCTTTTGATTGAAACGGTCGTTTCCAAATGAGAGCGGAGACCAGTTTTCCCTCCGTCCTCCTTGTCCATCCATCCTCGTTATAAAAACCCCTCTTGCCTCTCTGACGTCCTGCGCTTCAACACTACTCCACTCCTGAAACCAGCTGGTATTAAGACTGACTCTTCAATCCCAGACGATCGATGCCGTCACTTACCAACCGAGTCACACCGCTGATTACAGCGTCCCTCAATTTACAGTGCTGTTGGGGGAAGTGGAGGAGGAGAAGAAGGAGGGGGTAGGTGAGCGGCTAGATGAGGTGGACTCCCTGCTGGGCTAGTGTGGGCATATTAGGGGTTTGCTACCTCCAGGTGTAGATGGTTGAAAAGAAATAACTTTATTGCTTACTGTAGCTGATGTGAATGTTTTTAAAAAATCATATTATCCTTAGATGACTTGGAAAATAAAGCAGCCAGGAGGGTTCCACACTGGCTGTGCTCTGTCGGAAAGCAGCTGACACTGAGTGAGGTGAGGTTTTGCTGCAATGTGAGAAAGCATGTTGGTCATTCTCCTGCTGGCCGATAATTACAAAAACATGTGCATTCACGCCTGCACACTCGTGAGTCGTACAAAGTGAAAATAGATATTTGTTTTATGACAAGAAACGATAAAAAGGCAAAGTTTTGTGATGTCTGAAAAGAAGACTTCCTGCAGATTCTCCAGGTTACACATGCACACATGACCCATTACCTGCTGTCAAACAGCCATTTAAAGAAAAATCAAACCAAATTTTGCGGAGGATCACTCAACACATTTCCTCTGATTTCACATTAAAAGGAAAACGCCGGGGAAAGTTTAGAGACAAAAGGCAGCCATTTCCTGACAGTTCTCATGTTGGATTAGAGAGCGGAGACGGTGCCAGAACTTCAACAGAGCAAAACACAATGCGACTCATTCTGTGCACTGCCTGACATGCCTTTGTAAAAACATGAAAAATATGAGTGGGAAGAAAAGACATTTAAATGAGAGTGTTTCATATCTCTCACTTGTACACAGCCCTGTGTGATGTTCTACACAAATGACAACACACCAGGGTGGAAAAAACAAAACTCAGAGCTGTTGTTCATTACCCAATCAAACATGTTGTTTGTCCATCTATTTACTAATCTATTTATCTACAGATATACCTACCTACCTATCTATCGTCCTCCTACTTGAACTTCCCTCTCCTCATGCTGTCTGGGCCGATATTCATCAGCCATCTTAATGAGTTCCATTGGAGCTCATTTGAGGCTGTGATTAGATCCCTGCTAATAAATTATGTGTGTTCTCAGCAGGTTGCTATCCTCGTGTTGGTCACCCCTCAGCGTGTGTTTGTATGAGTGTTTTTGTCTATTAATGCGTGTGTTGGTGTGTTAGTGTGTCGAGATGGGCAGAATCAAAACCTGCATGAATTTCATTTTCACTGCCTAGCTTAGTGCTCCATGTAAATGTATATGTTTGTGTGCGGGAGAGTGATGTGAACATGCCTGCTAGCTTCCTGCTGACAGATACAGGACATCTTGTGTCTTCTTGATTCTCTCTTCGTGATGAACCACTTCGTCACACCGGGACCTACTCTTAATACAATAATCAGCAAGCATATGATGTAAGTGTCTGTATATGTGGGGGCGTGTTTGTGGGAGACAATAGGAGGTGGCTTGTCACACAGTGATCCACAATGGCAGGCAGGAACGCAGATTTTAAACATGGGGGTGGGAACTAAAATGGAGAACACACTCTACCAGTCCTTACCAAGATGGCGAGGGACACAGCTGGAGTTTAGGCGACACGCTGTGGGTTCCAGATGTGTATGTGTGTGGATGTGCATTGGGTGTGTAGGTGCTTGTGTGTGTTAGTACTAGGAGGGAGAAAAGAGAAACGGCACACAAAGCACAGTATATATGGTCCTGGTTACTGTGGCTACATTCAATGTAACTACTACTTTATCACACCCAGCAGTATACCTGCATTCAGTCAGTCCTGGACTTTGGTTCTGATAAAATATAGTTATTAACTCTGCACGCAGTGGATAACGTGTAGCATGTCTGATTCTAAAGCAAAAGATCTTAGTTTCCATCACAGACCTGCAATTATGCTTGCCTTTTTATTAACCACCTCTTTCCACATGTTTTTCCAACCTTAATGGAAAGTTTTTTTTACAGTTGACAAACCTTAACTATACCGTAAGTATCTTTCCTCAATCATACTCTTGTTTCCGTGTGCAGTTAATGTAGAAAGTAAAAAGAAAGAAATAACTTTAAAAAAAAGTAAAAATCAATGCACATAATCCAGACCTTGGTAAACTATGTTGTTTGCGTTCTACAACTACCAATATGACCATTACAACAATATTTCATATCAACATTTTATGATCTGCCAGCAGTATATTTAACATTAGCCAATGTTTGGGCAAATAGAACTACTTACTTAAGGTTTTGGAAAGATTGTGTCATGGTTTAAATAAATAACTATTCTTGGCAGTAGACTAGATTAAACATTAATATTCCCTATAAAAGGGATCTTGGAGCTAGAGTGTAAAAAGAAGAAGAGGAAGAGGGCCCACAAAGACACATCACACACAATTAAACCCCTGGCATCTGCCAAATGGCTTATATGTTGCTTATCTTTCTGCTTTCAAACAAACAAAACGCAAGTACAAAAAAAAGGCAAACCTGCTTCCCTCTCAAAAACCGGAGTAAAAAAAAACTTTCTAAAATAAAATGTCATCATACTGAGGAAGCGCACATGAATGGAGCACTGGGACCAGGATGCTCAAGGCTGGGACCCCGGTTTTATTCAAACATCAAAGAAACATAAAAGAATGAGAGAATGACGAGCACACATGCACCGACACACGCTCTCAGTATCATATTGAGTTGCTGAATCCCATCATACCTGACTCACCGTGAGAATACTTACTTAGCATACAATACCCCCAAAATCAAAAGACATGACAGCACTGCGTGGTCTGCATTTCTGCCTGTTTGAAGGACTTACAAAGAGATTTAAAATGTCCACTACAAAATGGGCACTGACTTTAAAATCAAAGGAAGTGAAAGAACAGGTACTGAGTGACTGTGGAGCTTTTGTATAAGCCTGGACACAGCAGCAGGGCGCTCTAAATGGACAGTAGAACCAGTGCTAAAAAAATAAAATAATAAATTGCAAGGAGCAGTGGACAAGTCCCTACACGTACAGGTAAGAAGATGAAATACAAACGGGAAGTCCAGCGAGAATCAGACAGCAAGATACTTTGAGGTAGAACTATCACAAGGCTACAAGTCATTCTTCCAAGTAAGTAACTAAGTAAGTCAGTAAGTAAGTCAGTAAGTAAGTAAAGAAATTCTGTCTAGTGATTTTGGTTTTTTTTTTTCCAAAAATAGCTTGAAGCATTTCCTACATCCAAGAAATTTCCAAGACTCAGGTGATGTAGCTAAGATGATGTATGATATATCAGACAAAAACAAAAATGCAATTTCAGTGTGTAATATTTCTGAGGATCTATCGACAAAAAGGCAATATAACATCCATAACTGTGTTTTCAGTGGTGTGTAAAGACCTTACATAATAAACCATTACGTTTTTTTTACTTTAGAATGAGCCATTTATATCTACATAACCGCCGGACACCCCCTTCCCATGTACGTCGCCACGTTGCATCATCATGTTTCTACAGTAGCTGAAAATGGACAAACAGCATTACAGAGTGTGTTTCGTCACTACATTCTTCTTCTTCTTCTGGTAGAATTCAGGCAGTGCAGACACCCATCACTACATTGAGTTTTGCATAGGAGCAATATTTTCAACCATTAGATGGTGGGTAAGAATACAAGCCATAGATTGACTTAAAATATAAACATGTTATTTGGTTAGCTTCGTCAGTAAGGTGCAGGACCTTCAACCAAAGGGTTGGGTATTTAATCCCACCTTGGGAAAACAAAATGGATTCCGCAGCAAATGTTTCTCAGATCACTGCATGTGATGCACTGTTTTTGTTTCAGTGTTTGATCCGCATCCATCAGCCTGAGTACGCTTTTTCAATTCTGCAGTATCTACAGGCAGAGGACATTTGGGGGAATCAGGTTTTCTGATGGCTCTTTCAGAGGTGTGTCAAAAAGGCTACAGACTCTTAATGTCATTCAGAAGCAAAAGCTCAGTTCAACTCCAAATATTGCATTTCAATAAACAAGCTTCTTGTGCTTTTTATTTGGTAGGCAAAACCACTACAGAGGAAGTGATTACGTGATTAACTGTTGCTGTCATGACTGAGATCTATTTCAACACCTCTATCAAAGTATTTATTTATTTACATTATCAATATCAAATCACCATAATCTGGCTGCGGGCCAAATATTCTTATTGGCAGGCGTTTTTTGTCGATGGTCCATAATCACAGAGAGAATGAATGTGTTTCCCTTGTCAGTGTTTGTATAAACTTTATCTAATGTGTGGTTTACAAACAGTGTTATCTGTCAGTGGCCAAGTTGCATTAAGACATGGTTTTACTGAACAATTAAGTAAATATAATGTCTTAATAAATCTACCTAAAGAAACATAATTTCTTGACTGGTCTGTCTCTGTTGTCTCAGAAGAGACACCTTTTTGTACTGTCAGCCACCGTAGCTGTCCTATGCTCTTTGAAAGGTTAGGGGGCAGTGTTAGACTGGACAGATGGTTGCAATTCACCACCCTCACCACTAGATGCCACTAGATCTTACAAACTGAACCTTTAAAACATCACGGTCCATGGCCGGGGCTGCCCTTGGTTCCTGGTCTGTATCATCAATAATCTTTTGCCCAGCAAATGTAGCTTTGCTATTTCTCTCTCTGCTTCTCAACTGGTGACAGTTTTAAGTTTCACTAGAAAATACGTAAAAGAAATCTGTGGTAAAAGTTTCATTGTTATCTTTGGAAATGCCATTCTCTCAAGATATGTGTAGCCTACTGTACATTTCAAACAAATTAGGTCAATTCAGGGTTGTTGTTTTTTTAGTTTTTTTTTTTAGCTTACTGTAGATTTGCCCACAGGGCTGCAGTAAATCAATGCGTGGACAGTGTTCACCTGGTCGCAGTGGAAATTGTGCATGGATGACCATTCTGTATACTTTTGCCTCTTTAAAATAAATGTTCAAGGAGAGGGGGCGCCTAAAGGGTTTTTTGACCAGTTTTACACATCAACATCATTTTACTCGCCATGTGAGTTCCCTGTGAGAGCGTTTCCCTTTAAAACACTCACCAAGCATTGTGACTACTGGTTTTATTGTAAAGTGTCTTTGAGTGTCCTGAAAAGCACTATAGAAATAAAATGTATTATTATTGTCAAAAGACTGAAATCCCTCTTAGACTGTGCAACATTTTGATCTATTTCTAGGGCAAATATCAATCCTGTTGTATTAGACTGATTTTAGCTAGGTGTGTTTTATTAAAAAAATGTTCAATGTAATGTATGTTGGGATAAACATTGGTCTAACATTGTGCTGCTTTTCATTTTGGCAGTCCAACTCTTTGTGTGTCATGGATAAACATACAGTATATGTCTTAATTAACCTGTCCCCTCCTGCTCATCTACATCTCCACTTCAACACTGAAGTGGTAAGGATGCTTTAAAGCTTTCACCTTAAGATTCATTAAATTACTCTTTTTAAAAGGCTCATTAGATGTAAAGAGCATGCAATTGCATTGTTAAGTGCTTACAGAATAAAATAACCATTAACTATTATATTAAATCCATTTTTAACTATAGGGTTGGAGCAGCTGGGGAGGTTCTATGTAGAGGGGTTTCCTTTGAATAGTAAATAAATTCCATTGTTTATTAGCCCAGATTCATATCTCCCACTTCCAAAATCTCCAGGCATTCTTTGTGGCAATAAGCATACTGTATTCATGCACACATCACCATTATCAATATTTAATACCTACAGAGACTACTGCACAGCTGGCAAGGAAGACTGTAATATGGCTCTGCAGGGTTTGAGACAGTGTATCTGTTGAGTTTCTTATTTATTTATTTCAGTAAGAGTCATATTTTTATACTGTTTTTATCTGCTTGCATTGGTTTGTACACACCAAGCGACACAAAAATGAAAGATAGTGCTGCATGCGATATTGTGAGCCATGTTCATATCTTTGGCGTCACCATAGCACAATGACACCTATTCTCCTGCGCCACCCAGAATCTCCAGATATAATTTAAGCTATGACACCAAACCTGACACACAAGCTACAGTGTGCTGGTAGATAGCATATTCTTCCTTAATATAACAGCTCCTGTAGTATCATTATCTGTGCCACACGTTTGTTCAACTACTCCGTTGCAATTTGAAATGTGTTTTTCTGTTAATCTGTTTCAGAATAATACAGACATATTGTAGTATGATCATGCTTTGAAATAAGTTTGCATTTCAATTCTGGTTCTGCCTGCCTATCCCGCATTACACTTGATGACTAATACAACTCGTTCTCATTCCCAAGTCATCAAATACTGACGCACCGTCAGCACCTGTATGAGATGCAACTTTAGTGTTTGCATGAGACGTACTGGGCTGCCAGAAAGTGTTTAGGAAGTCCGGTGATGTAGTATTAAGTTTCACCCAGTTTTCACCCAGCAGACTGGGTTCATGTCCTGTGTGACACCAAAATGCTTTTAACCCAAACCATAGGCTTTCCCTAAACCTATCCAAGTAATTTGTTGCCTAAACCAAACCAAGTAGTTTTGGTGCCTGTTGCTTAACCAAATATTTGAAAAACTATTTTAACAATGTTAACCGTGTATTTAAAAAGCATCACATACAAATGCCAAAGGGTAGGCTACCTTGTGAGAACATGTTGGAATGAATCGAAGGCCAGAGCTGTTTCTTGTTTTTTCTTTGTTGTTGACATAACCTCTGACTACACCAAATAGTTTTAAAAAAGGTCTAGGTTTAGGCTATTTTATGTGATCTCCTTTTGATAACTAATGCAATAACCAATGTAATGTTTCACTTCCTTTGCTGAGCCCTCCTTGAATCTATTTGAAACACCTGGTTTATTGCATTAAAAATATTGCTTTTTTACCAGACGAGGATAAAAAAATATAGTTTTCTTTATTGCATCTCCATTTAGTCTGTGATGGTAAAATAAATATGTTAATTCACAATGCATTTATATTCCTTAGCTTCTGACCTTTCAAAGGAGACCAGAATTATGCATTTAGGCCAAATGGTTGAGGAGTTATTCCTGATTCACTCTGGGTATGTTATTTTAGGCGTTTTTCCTGGAAAAAGGTGGCAGTCCCTTAAGAACAACTTCTTATTTACAAGGACGCCCTGGCTCTTTCATCAAGATAAGTCAGCTGAGAAAGGAAAATGTTACTTGCCACTCTGAACTTTTGTGAAAAGTTAAATCATTTTCTGAACTTTTGAAAGTGCTTTGCTCTGCCACAAAAATCACCAGGTGCAGCTCTTTTTGAAAGTGATCAACTTTTGTGCTCCCTGTGACAGCTCTCCATTTATTTTAAAGTAGAAAATGGCAATTTGGACAAAGAAAAAAATGAACAGGGTTGAAGCTCAGTTGCTTGTCGATAATTCGATGACTGTAACTTCTGCTGTTGCTGCTTATTATCATTACTACTACTACTACTATTATCCTTAACGCTACTTATATTGCTAAATCAGTTTGTAAAATCAATTTCAAGCAGATTAATTTGTCTATATTCCTATAAGTGTAGCGCCAGCGCATTAACCATAATACATTTCTCCATCCATCTTGATATACATAATGCACGCACTCACACACACACGCACACACACACACACTTCATCAAGATTCTTCTGCCTCCCCCTGAAAGAGTTTGATTAAGCTGATCACTCACACAAATGTAAACGTGAGTGCTATCTTACAGCTGAGTCACAACAAACTTTTGATCAATGTATGCATGAGAGCAAGTACATCAACACACTCTCACACAGAGTTTATATGTGAGTTTCAAAATTAGCTGTCAAAGTCATTAATCATGACGTGCTAATCATGTCTGTTTGTGTTTGTTTGTGTCTCCCTCTGAGAATCCTGCTGTTTCTAACAAATTAATCCCCCCAACGGTGTGTGTATGTGTAAATAAACCAAATGGTCCGTGTTTTGCAAGGTGTTGCTCTGTGTGATTTCTCCCCTCTCTGTTGAAATCTGAAAATGCGCCAGTATTTTGCTAATGATTTCCAACAGGCACACATACGTACCCTGCTCTCTTCATTACTACCTTTTGATTTCAAACTTTATCTCACGCACACATTGCCGTCTGTCATGCACATTGTATCTCCGTCATACTGAGTGAAAGAGAACAGTTATCTTTCCAACATAACAACAAATACTTATCCTAGATCAGTGTAATCTGTTGCATTATTTGATTGGACAATTTATGTATTTTGGAGCAATTATAACCGGGTAACCACAGGTGCCAACTTATCGTATAAGAAAAAACTGCGGATGGCTGTCTAATACAGACATGTAGGATGGAGAACTCCAGCATTTAACAGATACAGTCTGCAGAGGACAACAAAGGTATCTGTATTGGGAAACGTGAAATAAAACATGCATTTAATCTACTGCAGCCTGATAATTTTTAACTATATGATCAGTTCATTAATAATGTATTTTTTTAGTCCACAGGCTTATCCGTGATTTATTTTACGGTTGACAGTGCTTGCCACATTAACTTGTTGAACTGAACTGAACTGAAAAAGGATAACAATCCAATCCCCAAAACAACATTTGTATTCTATACAATATAATTTTCTATTTTCTAGCAGTGCGTCACTGAAGTTAATAGTGAGTCTTCTAGCTGTATCTTAGCTGTCACTCAACTGATGTCATACTGACGGACTGGGTCAGTATGACATAGAACTGATGTCATACTGACCCACTAAGGAATGGACAAGTTTCAGATAGCTTAAAAAGAACTAAACTGGACTGAACTAAACTGAACTGAGCTTGGTATTGAGCAGCGGCAAAGACTAAAACTAACACTAAAACTGATAAAAAAAACTAATCTAAACTAGCAAATCCACGTTAAAAACGAAAACTAAACTGAAATTGAAAACAAAAAGTCAAAACGAAATAAAAATAAAAACTACTGAAAAATCGAAAACTATAACTGTGGTGTGGAAGAAATTCAGTCCCCTCGGATCCTCCACTCCTGCAAAACATCCTGGTAATGATGCTCACATTTCATAAATTTGATGTAATATGACTGATTGAAGACAAATCATCTTCATATCATCATCTTCCTATCATCTTCAAATCATCAGTTCCTAATAAATAACAGGCTTAAAACCATCTGATCTCATTTATTTTCGGGCCTCTGGGTTCCTGGTGCCTATGCTGGCAACTACAGCAGTTATTTGAGGGACTAGGTTTGCATGATAACATGTCGATTCAGTTTTCCCGTACCTTCCTGCAGATACCATCTGTGATATTTAGTTAGCATCTTAGTCAGTCTATATTTACACATGCATTATGGCAGCGCTGGTTTTTATCTAATTATTATGAGATTTACTGTCCTGAGCAGTAATACCACAAGTATACAATGTATACTGTATGTATGTGTGTACTCATGCACTTAATGAGTAGGCTATTAGCAACTACCCCCTATATTAAACATATCCCATCCTGTATAAACACACACAAACATACAAAATGTACTCTACAGACACTACACCCTGTTTCATTATTTCTGCTGTTTAATTTCAAGTGCTGAAAGTGTGCAAAATGACATTGTGAAAATCAAAGCCAACATCTTACCCATGTAGAGCTCATCAGTTATACTCCTTGGAGAAATGTTCATTCAGATTTATTTTAAATGGGCACTGTCTCCAAAGTTAAAAACAAAACTACTTTTCAATCATTCCATGATGCTGAGATACACTTGAGATGAATATGATGAACAAAAAACCACTATAATTATCCTGTTTTTGGAAGCTGTGACAATATTAGTAATAATATAAGTTGCCTTATATTGATGATCTAATAGCTTTGTAGGATCAGATAAATAAAACAATTATTTTTACAATGACATGTTTTAAAATTAAGATTGGTAAAACTTTATGCTAAGTTTCTATAAAGGAGTTTTTTGCTAAAGGAGACATTTTCAAAATAGATGCTGTAGATGAACATCTTACTAACAGCACAAATCTAATGTATTAACTGAAAGGCAAAACTATCTGCCCATCCTGACCTCCATCTTCAATTTTTAACCAAACGACTGCATATTCAAGTCATATAAGGCCAGTCAGCCCTCCAATTCATAATTTATTCAATACGGGTGCATTACTTTTCATAAACAGAAGAAAAACAAAAGAGGTCACAGAAGTTTCTTGATTTTATGCTTACAACGGCAAGTGCTGTAAATGCTAAGGCTAAGATCCTGTAGGATTGCGAGAGTTTTGAACTTATGTGTCTGCACGGCGTGTGGTGTCAACCTCCATACTGTAGGCTACATGAGTAGCTGACACAAGCTGCTGCTCGTCTCTACTGGAAGACAAATTTCCATTTAATAATTCTAAACTTTCAAAATTCAAACTGCTTATGAAAACATTAACTGAAGAACAATTTTAAATTCCGTGTTTTCTGATAAAGTCATTCTGCAACATTAGTCTGTTTAAATGAAGAATTTGCACCGGTATTCGACTTCATTCCAAATGAGCTAAATGCTAGGGATATTCTATTTCCTTTGAGTAACAAATCCCACGAAGAGACCAAAGCCAAAAAATAAATGACTGAAGTATAGTATTGGATACAAGTGTGTGTATCCAAAGCCTGATATACAGTCTTCCTCTTATCCAGAGCTCCATTGTTGTCTAAAAAATAGTGAAACACATAAATCAGCCACATTAAAAATGAAACAATCCATTTGTCGGCAGTTTGTTGCACTTCATCTCCATAAAGATACATGTAATAACTCAATTACAGTAAAAAAAAAAAAAATTGTAGTATTATACCCGTTACAATCTTAGTAATGCTCATTACTAGGCATTTTAGCTTGAAATTAATTGGTGTTTTGTTTTTTAACATTTCGGCACCAGAACAACAAATTCATGAGTAAAAGAATCCGATGGTTCAAGATTGTAGGCAGGCTGCAAACTACAGGGGAGCTCTGCTCCTCTTAACAAGACGGTAGCTCCCCTGATTGATCATGTCTAAATAGATTTGTATGGCTATGTGTTTGTGCTTTAACAAATTACATCATGATTATAGAGGCTGCTGTCAGTTCATCCTGACCGACCAACACATTCTCATCTCAGTGTGTCATTATCAACGCTTGTAGACAGCGTGACAAACCGTAATTATTTTACATTAAAGGTTCAGCGTCCATATAAAATACGGCGATTGCTACATCGTAGCAATTGCAAAGGAGGCTGACCCTACTTGCTGGCCGATGTGCACAGCTAAAGCGCTTGCCGGTCAACACATTTGCTGGTCAACATGCATAAAGTCAGTGACTTAGGTTTAGGCGCTAGCTAGCTAGCACTTCCAGTCTGTACTAGACACCCCAGAGTGCCTCATGCAGACGCTAAAGGGAGCACATCACTGACATTATGCTGCTGAACCTCGTGCATAAATGCACACAGCGTTTTTCTTAATGGGGAGACCCTCATTAATCAGCAGATTAAGACGCACCCTTCTTAGACCCACCCGAGCCGCAGATATAACTCTGTCAATCACTAGAACCCACCAATGCAGCGCATCTTACTATGAAAATCATACGCTTATTAAATAGCAGTGAAAGTAACTCAAAAGTAACCAGGGCTAGACTGGGACAATAATCGGCCTTGGCATTTTTGGCCCGGGACACCACTCTCCAATCCTTCCGTTTAGGGGGTCAGATTAGGGGTGCGACGAAACACTGGGAAATGACATTATACAAGCTTGTTGGCCATGACAAGAAGACAAAAATATTAATAGGCCTTCTAATAATAAAAAATATTTATTGATAAAATATTAGATGGGAGAGTCTGGGTGTCTTCCCCCAGCAGATGCAACGCAAGAAACAGAGGGCAGAGAGAGAGGGAGTGGGAGCCAGTAAGAGAAAAAGGTGGGTCGGGCCACCTGGCATTTGCCTGGTATGCCAGGTAACCCAAAAGTAGTGTAAAGCATTACAATTCAGAGACAGTAATATTGTAAAATAACTAATTACTCAGTAGCTAGTAATAAATAATGTATTACATTTTGGAAGTAACTTGCCCAACACCGATGGTTACAATACTAACCACCTGGTTAAGGTTAGGCAATGCCAGTGGTCATGGTTAAAAAAAAAGCCATTGGTGACTATCAGTGGAAAACAAATCAGTGGCCTCTTTACTTCCTGACAATTACATGAAATTTTTTGATTAGAGAAAATAGCACTGCCCAGGTAATAAGTGACATTCACATGTGTGATGACTAGTACTATTAGGCATGAAATGCTTTCAGAAAATAAGTTTTCAAATTGTTAGGGGTCCAAGCATTGCCCATTTATCCACGTTAATAGACACTAAATGAGGCATTCAGGGTCGCAACAGGAGCACATTCAGGGTGTGGTTTCCCTTTAAGGACAACTGTAACATCTGTTCATATTATGCAGGGAAGTTCAAGAGGTCATAGAAGTGAACTGGATTTTAACGGTTCAATTCAGAGCCTGCCCGTCTGAGACAGAATGTCGAGAATTGAGTTATAATTAGGTGAGAATGACAGCATCTTTGAGGTAATTAAGCAGAAAAGGCTGATGAAATTCCCCCAGGTGGGCAGGGTGGAAGAGCTTTCGAGTCTGGAATTAAAAATGATTATTGGGGGCTGATGACTGAGGAGACAGACAGAGCGAGAGGTGACAGCAAGAAAGAGCGACAGAGAGCGCAACATAAGGCCTGTAGGTTCCTCCCTCACTTATTTGTCATGCCTATTTGCTCCCATGTTAGTGCTGCTTTTGTGACCTCAGAGCAGTGCCACCCTTGGCAGCTCCGCGACTTTATGATGCTATAACAGTTAGCCATGACAATATGCATCCAATTAACAGGCTTTATGCGATTAGTCAGCCTATCCATTCATCTAATGTGATCCGCCTCATTACCGGATGACTTCATAAGGAAGATGATCTGACTGCAGACACACACGCACTGACAAAGATGACGAGGAGGGGTGTGCGGATGAGATGATGAAAGCTCATTTAATCAGAGAGCCAATTCCATATGATGAGGGAACCAATGTTTCCTCCTCTCAATGATAATGATTTGAAAGGACAAAACCATCTAGTCTAATAATGCTGGATGTAAAAAGCCCATTTTAATTTATAGGATATATGATATTGTCACTTCATATATGGATGGACTGATAAGACTGCTATAGTACAGAGCTGCTAGAGTCCCTAAGCAGTAAAAGCCTGGACATGATCATTTATTTCAGCTTTTGAGTAGCTTTTAGGATTGACAAGCTAAGTAAGGCAGCCGCAGCCTAGGGATTAGAGAACTGAGATTTTGATTGGAAGAATGAACCCCTAAACCTGTGGAGGAAAAAGTGAATGACTGTAGTCTGTACTGAAGTCATAAGGTCTGTGAAACCTTGCATACAATATCCTTAGAGGTGAATCCGCATAGTATGTGATGTAGAAAAGAGCTTGTATGTTCACTCGGAAAATTAAAGAAAAGGCTATCGTGTCATATAAAAAGAGCTTTCAACTGGGTTTAAAAAGTATGTACGGTAAGCTGCCACTGTGTAGAACCACACTTGGCAGACGTAACACTGGATTTTTCTGACGATGTTAAAGAACAGCATTTTATTTCAGCCGCACGAGCTGTGTGGCTGTACAGATGGCAATGTCGGTGGGACAATCAGTCACTCGGTTGCTCCACCACTGCGGTCCTGACTGAAATGTCTCGTTGGATTGTTACAAAATTGTGTAAACGTTTTAAAAGGTGTTTCGGTGTGGGGGGCGGGGAAGAGGAAAGACGCCACACTGCAGTCCACACTTTTTGCAACAGCCAGGAAATACTAACACATGCACATATGACTTGAAGCAAACCATGCTATAATGACAATATAATGTTAGGGACTAGTTCTTGGAAGGGGTTATGATGAAATTTATTACACACCTTCACTTGGAATGAATATAAAAACTTTGGTGATGCCTGAATTTTCATCTACTTAGCATGCAAAAAATGCTAAACTAAGATGGTAAACAAGGAACACGTTACCTGCTAAACATCAGCATGCAAACATTGTGAGCATGTTAACATGCTGTTGTCAGTATTTAGCTCCAAGCACTGGTGGGCCTACAGCTAGTGTTGTAGTACTCGAGACCTTCCTTGGTCATAGCATTGAACTAGACAATCCCAGAAACTTATGTAAGTGGTGTAGCTTCTAGGATGTAGACAGATGAATTTAAAAGTTAAACATCTAAAGATTACATGACCAACACTGGTGCAAGCAGTTCTTTAGTGATGCGGATCTCAGTTAGAACATGTGGTCACTTTCCTGCAGACTCCTGCGCTGCCTAAGTAGATTCTATTTTTGCCTTATCTCTGACAGGCCCCAGTTTACTGTCCAGGACTCGGCTTAAAGCTTCAGTGGTTGTTATCCTGCATCTCTGCTGCATCCACCTTCCATTAGTACTGCAGCAGTTACAGTCGCTTACAGTGGGTCAAGTGGAAATTAAGTTGGTGTATTGTTCCACAAAACCCAACCATCTCAATCAACAGGTCTCCAGGTCATTTCTTCTGATGTGAAAACAATTGCACTCAGGGATGAAAACAGTGCAGCAGCAAATGACTGACAAAATGGAGTGAATGTACATTTTATTTCAGTCTCTTATAATAGAGCATCAAAGAAAAAATGTCTGAAGAGAGCTTATTAGAGATATACATGATTTCCCCTACATCTATATTAACAATAGCCTCAGACTTTTTCCTAAAACTAACAAAATATTAGGCTGTTGAATGAATGAATAGACAAATGCAAATCAGGTGCAACTGGTAACCAATTACTGTTCTTTTTTTGTTGAAAAAACATAATTACTTTTACACAATATGCATAACATAAATGCTGAGCAAAACATTGAATGGACCTTTGATTTTTCTAAGGACAAATGAAACCAAATGAATATTACAATATAACACAGATTTTACTATAACCAAGAAATATGTCACTCTATGGAGAATTTTAAATGCCCTGTTAAAATCACATGCATCCTCATTAAAACAAGTTGTTTATCAGTTACTGTCCGTTTTGCAGTTTGAGTTTTTCATATTTATAAAATGTAGGATGAATTAGCTGTACTTTCTTCCTGTACTCATCTTAATGTGGTTACTTTTAAGTAATACATTTCAAAGATGTGAACTACAACCTTTTCTCGACTGATAGAGCAGAGGTGCTGGGAACTGTTGGGGGAGCGGGGCTGCGCGGTAAGACTGCAGAGGATCAATAGCTGATATAAAACAATTTTATTGTAAAATAATAACAAATAAGAAGTAAATGCTCCATTTTTCTGTGGTGAAAAAAAAGCTGGCACAGGCTACTGACTGCCACACTAAAAACAAATAGCAGGTAAAGCAAAGATAAATGGCTCCCGCTGCAGCATATTTTTTGTTTATCTAGCCAAGGAAATACATATATTGTAACTACAATATAACGTTATTGTTCTTCAAATATACAGTATATACAATATATATATATATATATATATAAAGCAGTACATCAGAACTACAGTAGAGATGGGGAACTGGTTTGTGTGCCGCTGTGCAGTGGTTCTAAGCATCTAGCCATGTGCAGCTGGATCCTTCTAATTAATGCAAGGACACACCCCAGGGATACCGCTGAGGAAAAATACAACAAAACATCCCTGGGCAAGGTGAAAGTAATAAACACACGTCATCACAAGTATAGCAAAACAAACATGCACATACATGAAGAGTGCTATGATACATTCTTTGCCCTCGAGAGCCTATATCTGTTCACCTAACAGTGTGATAGTAGCAGGGTACAGCCTGTGGATGTGTTAAAAGAGCGCAGCCCTCGGCTCTACCCTTCACCCTGCGTCAGTCACTCTCTCGCCTGTCCTCTCGGTCTGTCTCTAACACTTGTCTTTTCCACTCTAAGTCTATGTCTCTTTGTGCTTCCGGAGCTTTGTCCTGCTGTTTCGGGCCTCTGTGTCTTTTCAATCTGCGTGGGTCTCTTTTCTCTCTCTCTCTCTCTTTCCACAGCCCGTGGGTGTGTCTATGTGCCAGCCATTGGAAGACGTTTTCTGATAAATATTCATTCACCCCCACCAAAGCCCCCACCCCCTGCAGCTTACTGTGTCTGTTTGAATGCTAATCAATTTCTCTGAAATTTCCACTGGCCTACTTATGGTTTCAGAACCACTGGTTCCTCCTCTAAACTCTGCTACTTGCCTCTTCCTCTCCTCTTCCTCTCCTTTTTTGTTCCTTCCTCTCTTACCCTTCTCAATTTCCATTCTCTTGTTCTCTTCACTTATCCTTCCCATTCTCTCCTATTTTCTCATCTTCATGTCACTTTCTCCTTTCTCTGCAGCTGCAGCTCTTTTTTCTCCTGTCCATCATCCTCTCCTATTCTATTTATTTCCCCCATTTATTCTGTTCCACTACTCCTGGTCTTTATTCTAGATCCTCTTTTCTCCACACTAGCCTCCCTGTTTTCCTCATCTCTTCTCCTCATTCTTTGGTGAACCAGTGTGAACTTGCATGCGCACACAGGTAAAGGAAGACATAATCCTCTACCTTTCTCACACACTCTCTTTCATGCCCATGGCATACAGGTGTAATCACTCAGTGGACAGTAGCGGTACAGCGAGTGTGTATAGGTCAGAGCAACCCTGAACGCATCGATGGCAGCTTAGGATGAATGAAGAAAGGAAATAAGGTGAGAGGATAGAGGAGTATTGCCTTCGGTCTGAATCAATGGTGTGGGATAGTTTTCCTCCTCACTGTGAGAGGGAACTGGTGAGCGGATCCAAAGGCCCTGAGATATGGTCACTTGGGGAATGGCAAAATGCGTACTAGAGGAGAGGAAGGAGGGAAGAAAGAGAGGCAGTGAAGGAATTCAGAAATGAGGCAACAGTAGAAACAGAGGAGAAGTGGGATGTTAGAAAAACACCAGGGGATAGAAGGAAGGAAGGGAAGTCAGTTGCAGGATGGGTGCTTTCTTGAAACATTAACAGTTAAATATGGAAGCAAAAAAAGTGAACATACAGTATAACATCAGGGGAAAAAAGCACAGTGATTTGATGAGCTAACACACCTGGGACATGCAAATGTGGATAGAAAAGAGAGGGAGGGAAGGGATAGATCGGAGAAGGAAGGATGCAGCATGGAGAAAAGAGGGGGAATGAGAGATTAAAGCCTTGGGGGGAATCAACGTCACCGGGGTTGTGTGTAGAAAGACAAGAGCTCTGTGGTCTGTCTGTTTCTTATGGCTCTACATAGGGTTAATATGAGAAGACATGCAAATGTATGGAGATGGATAAAGTAGGTTGGAGGGAGGGATTGATGGGATGAGGGGAAAAAAAGCACAGGAGGGAATTTCAGGAAAAAAGCAGCATGGGATTAACGGGGGAATTTAATGGTCTGACCCATGGAAGCCTTCTAATAAGTTTGCAGCGAGGCAGTGCCAACTGGTTTCTGTAATATTAGCTCCCAGCCATTTTTTACATGACTTTAGCGATAGTGTAGGATTTTTTAAATCAAGAATGTGAAGAGTGTCATTTTATGTCTTTCTGGCAAGTTGGACCTTTGGATAGGATACAGTACAGTACTCTTGCACATATTCTTATTCACATTGAGCTCTGTGGTTTTCTCACGTGTAATCGATCCCAAGTTATTTTTCCACGATCTGACAGGGCGACTCGGCTTTGCCATTACCTTTCTCTCTTTCTCTGAAAGAGGTATATGTAAGCTTTGCTGACTAGCAGCTGCGTGGCCAGTGGAAATTACAGAACGATGACACACTGATGCAGGAAACAAAAACATTTTTCCTGGTACAATCTATTTATTTCTTAACAATAGCACAAGGGAAGGAGTCATAAAATCATCCAACTGGCTCCAACTGACTCTGTAAAGTCTGCTAACATTAGCAAACATGCTCTACAGAGTTAGACCACACCAAGTAGGGAGCAAAACACCTGAGGTTATTGAACAGAGCAAGGGTGTATTTTATTGGTTATGAATTAAATTCATAAGAGGAAGCTCGTATTAATTATGTAAGTAAGTTCCTGTCACTGTCCCTCCACAGTGTTTCTGAAAGAATCAACCCCAGATGTGTCCAGTAAACCGGATTGGACATACAGACGTTTTCGGATGGCTTGTGTAATGTGATTGTCTAAAACGAAATGAGAGGAAAACATTGTCTGATGTCTAACTAAACTATCACCAAAGTGGCCAAAAATGAACGCTGTCTGCTGCTTTAAATATCTTCACATTTAAGTGTGAACTCGTGACTAACATATATAATAAATTAATATTACAAGCCACATCCCAAAACAAGAACTATGGGGATGAACAACGGGGACTTAGTGATAAGTTTTGCAAATGTACTTCAAATGTATTTAGCTTATTACCAAAGCCTTTAGGCCGTGAAAACCTATTTTCTTAATCAGCTTCTTACTATGAGCAATGTTGTCCTGTGGGAAAACACAATTTTCTGCCAAAGTTAGAATAGTTTTGGTTATTAACTTAAGAGATTTCTTTATTTGCATTTTCTGCCTGTGGTTTAAACTGTTTTTCCATTATTCCGTGCACCAATCAGGATTAAGCAACAAATCTGATGACAGTTGTGGGGTTGTTTGGCTGTGTTGCTAGACAACTGTCAATCAAAATGGATGAATACACACACAGACACACACTCCAAATGAAGCAAATAAGCAGTTTTTAAACTTAAAAGTTAATACTGTTAATAAATAATACATTTGTTTCAGAACTTAAACTTTGGGTGTTGCTTAGTTAGTCATGAATATTTTATGTTAGAGAGAAACACTTTGGATTTGAAACCATGTTTTCAGGGCCTGTGAGGTAAGTTATTTTAACATTTTTCATATAGCATCTTTTTTAACAGTTTAAAAAGTGTCATTACATATTACAACATTAAAAATAAACAAAAAGCACAATTCATACAAGAGAAAAACATTTAAAAAGCCATACACATATGACCACAGGAAGCATTCAGCAACCTCAGCTAGAATTTGTATATTTGTTGGTTATTTATTTTCTTTTCATATACAATAATCACTGTATTATTTAAACGTGACAATACATCAAAATATCATATTACATATAGGGATGTCCAGATCCGATCAAGAGATCGGAAATCGGGCCCGATCGCGTTGTTTCAGACTCTATCGATGTGCTTTGCAAACACTGTGGCACTTTTATTTTTGTATTTGTTTACATGCCTGCCGGGATTTTAAGTTGAGGTGCTTTTTGTT
Organism: Lepomis macrochirus; assembly: GCA_024633595.2. Lineage (NCBI taxonomy): Eukaryota > Metazoa > Chordata > Actinopteri > Centrarchiformes > Centrarchidae > Lepomis > Lepomis macrochirus. Next base: position 9,435,379 of record JALXJV020000012.1, on the reverse strand, counting down.
TTATCTTAGACTTTTTTATATTTACTGTTGCACTAAAGTCCAAAAGTGAAGAATTTATGTTATTTATTACTTGATTGTTCAAGCTACCTCTCAGAAGTGCTCTGTTTGTTAATAGAGTTGTTCAATGTTAAAATAAGGTGAATTAAATAAAAAATAAGGAACATCCTGGATCTGTTTTTTTGCTCTTCTTTATTCTTTTTTTTAAGTATTATAGAAGTATCGGATCGGGACTCGGTATCGGTAGATACTCAAAATCAAATGACTCGAGGGCAAAAAAACCCTGATCGGGACATGCCTAATTATATATGATATGCCAGTCTGCTTTGTTTTATTAAAACAGTTTCACAGAGATTTCATCCCAAACCAGACCCCTGCATGGCTTGTAATCAGAGAGGTCTACTGGGCTAGTATTTATAAGTACAAATGTAGGAGTCCTTAAGTCCATAGTTACATTAATCAGCCTTATTTCATGCATATGGAGATATATTAAATATTAATCCTCGCACATTTACATACCTGACAACACAGGTTAGTTATTCAGCATTGAATACCCTCTGACTTCCTCTGTATCTTACCGCAGACTATGACGCCTTTAGCCTTTTTCGAGTTCATTACAAACCAGCTCTGCACTTCATGCAAATTGTTTCACAGTACACATACAGTAGTTTAATATCACACTGTGCCAGGCATGAACAAAGGCAGAAACTAAGGTTAATATGGAAGTCTGGGCTAGAATCTTAAGATGATCCCAGCCCTGTGTGTTCTAACAATAATACAATGCATTGGGTTGGTTGGGAACTGTGGATCTCATTTAGCAAGATAATATTCAGACAGCAGGGCAGAGAATGTCATACAGTAGAAGCAGAGTGGAATATAGGAAACTGAGAGTAAAGTAGGAGAAATTTGTGAGGTAAAGGAAAAAATAATTTAACAGAGAAATCTGCTGGCACTGAATTAAGCATGATCTCATCTCTGTGTACCAACTAATAGCCAGTCCGCACTCAAGCACCACACTCAAGCCCATATTTATAAAACCACAGCTGAATGTGTGTATTGCTGCTTGGGTCATATTATCTTTAATGTACCATTCTCCATCTCATTTTCATTCCCCTCATCAGGCTAGTAGCAAGGCTGGCTGGCGCTCTGCTCATTAACATTCCCATCTATCCTCTTCCAGCATTTTGTCCAATCTGTGGGCCTGTAGCTGTGATCTGATTCAGAAGCTGGCACAGTGGTGTGAGAAGGCAATTAATCACTCTAGTTAATAGGCGAGATGTGGTGGATGAACACAAGGTGTAGGTCTCCATGTTACACCGACAGACTATTAGATAATTCAAGCGTTTGATGTACTGCTTTGTGTGGGGTGAGATTTGCATCTTTGAAGCCCTGTTGCTGACTTTATTCTCACAAGAATATCCAGTCCCAAAGACATTTTTCAATGACTTGTACCTACATTTCTCTTAAGATCATCAGTTCGCTTTAAACTTAGTAGTTGCAATGAAAAGGAAGAAACAAATACTTACCAATGGTTTCATCAAAACAAAGAGCGAACAATCAGCTCTACTCCCATTCCTCTAGAAACAGGTGATCTCTGGAAAGTTTATTTTCACAGTAATAAACAGTGACAACTTAACCTGAGCAAGGAACATGCTGCTAAGTTTTTCAGACACTTTACCTATAAAAAGGAGCAAGGTACTTTTCAGAGCCCGATTCTGGGTGAAGGGGCTGACAGCAACCACAGCTTCAAAGTCCGCCACACGCCCAATCGAGATTCATGAGGGTTTTGTCAAACAACCTATTTTAATGAGACAGAGTTCTATAAGGTATTGTTAAATCAATGTTTGAATGTGTTGGCATAAAACATGTTAACAGGCTCATGTTGTCTAATATCAGGATCATAAATATTTTTTTAAAACACGCAGCCAGAAGAGATGATCAAAGCATCCTTTTAGTCGGTGTCTTCTAGTTGGCCTTGACCTCTGACTTCTACACAATCATGGCAACAATAAAAAAAGTTGGACTCTATAATCGTTTGCTTCAGGTATCCACTTTACAAGATTGGAGAGGACAACATACTCAATAAGGGTTCAAAAAGCCAACATCTATGGATTTACACACAATAAATACTATAAGGTCTCCTGACATTACAACTGATCATATCATCAAATAAGAAAGACGATCAAAGGTCAACATCAAAGACCATTGGTCGCTTTCCCCAGTTGGAATGTCTCCATTAGAAATGCATCTGTGAATGGCCTTTATAGTTCTAATTTTAGTTTTTGCAAGGCTAATCCAGACTTCAAGGATCAAGATTTACTGGTTTCGTTAACTTCCCCACCTCTGATAAAGAGCAGCACACTGGCGCTTCTCTGAGCTTTTCTATGGACACCACGCCATAAATGAAATTTTTGAGGCAATCGCCAATTTTTGAGGCGCTAACCCTCAGTAGTAACTGATGTAATGTTATTTTCAGGAAACACAGATGCTAAAAGCAGTTCACATTTTTTTTCATTTCAGAAGAGAAATATGCAAATTCAAGAGCTGCTCCAAGACAATTTAATCTCATCCATGTTTGTCATACTTTTTGTGGAAATTTTTCGTTATAATGCCTCTTGGACTGGGAGAGGGCATCAACATTTTTAACTCTACCTACAATGTTCTGATTCGCTTGCACTTGTTTCCAACTTGGAAAAGAGCCGACAATGAGAACGTCATTACAGCCGATTTGAATTGCTAAAACAAAAATCAGACGTGGGCAACTAGTTCTGGAAACAGAAATGAAAGGGTTTCACAATGTTTTGATCTCTATTTAGTGTTTGCCACATGCTTGTTCAGCCAGACTGGGAAGACTGGGATTCAGATCAAGGTCTTGTGAACTGTTTGCGGCAGTTGTCATGTCTTCTGTTGTGTGACCAACTGGTGTGACTCATTTGTGTTGGCTGACACAGTCCACCGTCATGCAAGACTCCGACTAGCATTTCTAGTCCGTCTGCTCTTTTTAAGCATTCAGACTCTAACATGTACGCCGTCTGGATGCTATGATGTAATCCAATTTCATCTTGTAGAAACCATTTGTTTAATATCCAGCATTGAGTGAAACATGCACATTATTTCATTGTCCGGCTAGCCTCGTAATGTATTGAATACATATAGTTAAAATCAAGACTCCAGACTGAATCTCTCTTTGTTCTCTGTGTGCGAGTCCTCCCGCTACAACTCCAACACTAACTATGACCTCAATAATTAACATAATTAAACTGACTATTTACAAGATAAACAGTAAAAAACACATTAACAAGGCATGCCTTTTATTGCAGGGCTGTGGTGTGTAATACCAAAGCCCTGCAATAAAAGGCATGCCTTGTTAATGGGAGTTAAATATTTATTCTATTTGACTATTCTATCCAGTCACTCTTTAGCCATGGGTGTCAGCATTGCCTCAACATTCGACACAATACAAGAACAATTAGATTTTAGAAATGTTCTATATATTATATATCTCTACTTCTTCTTCACATACTGTATGTACAATACGAGAGGTTGCTCGAACCAGTGATGGTGAGGTCTGTTATGCAGTTCGCTATACAAGGTTCTGCAAAGGTGGCTGGGTAGACTTCCCCATCAAGGAGAAGCTATAATATGGTTAGCAGTTTTCATCAGTCCCTAAATATTATTTATTATGCCCATCAACTATAATATCACTCAGTGTGACCCCAGCTATTCCAGGTCTCTCTACTGAGAGAGTGGTGGTGTCTTGTCATCTACTGCTCAAATGTCTGTTATGAGTCTTGCTGCTGCTTCATGCAGGCTTAGCTATTGATGCAGTATCTGTTCGATATTATCTTATCATAACATGTTTTTATGCATAAGGCATTTTTAGATTCATATCACTGGTGAATTAAACTTCATATGCTAACTTCAAACATATGATTTAAAGCAATGCCTTCTAGGTTTAGATACCTGCTCAACATACAGCACTTTATTAACTTGGCCCTATAGGCTTTATTCTAATTTCAATGAAAATCGGTCAATTTGAAGAACTAAACAAATTTATAGATTCTTTCTCTCTCCATGGCTTCTCTCAATGTCCCTGCCTCCATCACCTTCTGCCTTTCTCTCATCCATGCAATACAGTACTGTAAACTGCAGTGTTAGCTACTGTTAGCTAACTCTGGTCAATTTCTCACCTATTATTCTTGAGGTAATTTCTTCTAATCCTTGTCTATTTCATATGCGTATGAATCTGCAACCTCTTCAGTGTCAAAACTACCATAGAGTTCCATATTTATTCACGTTGAACTGCACCTAATTTGACCAGTCTCCCTTTGGGATGTCGCATCCAATTTATCATTTTTGAGCCTAAAATTTTCATACAAAAATGACTCCAGACGTTACTGCAGAATATGTACTTTATATGCATATTTGAAAAAAACAAACAAACTAGTATCAACATAGTTTTTCTACAAATTGATTCATAGGGGTCTTCAGCCTACAGTTTTGCTCTTTAACACGGTGAAGTGAATCTTAACGCCATCGTGTGTGTGGGTTGACATAAAAACAGCAAACACAGGCAACGTGCCTTATCCACCATTTGTGCTTTGTGCCATAGTGTTAATGGGAAGGGCATGACGATAAGACACGAGACAATACAGGATATATTGGGTTCACGAGAATGAAACAAAATTTTAACACTATTTTTAAGAAATCTTCAATGACAAAATATATGACTGGAAAAATTTTCTTATTTGAATAAAATTCAAAATAATGGAGGTGCATTTTTTAAAGGTTGCTTACATAGTGTTTTGTGTCTTGTCTGTTGTTGTTTATTGTGTCCAACAGGTAGTCAAAATGCTAATTTCTATTTTAATATTTCAATGTGTCTCAATCTCGTCACATCACTAGATGATGGGTGGTGAGCACTGTGGTCTTCTCTATATTGTGGTTATCATGACAACTTAAATTGAAAAAAAGAAAGTCATGGAACATATGAAGGAAGAAACAAACTAATAACCAATTGACATGAAAAGAAAAGCTTATGAACATGAACACAAATCTCATCACATCACTAGTTTTATTTTTCCCATCCCAATGACATACTTCAGCAAGCATGTTATCATCCACACACACGCAGCATCTGGCAGATCTCTGGCTATGACAACTTTGAGTAAACAGAAATTTCAACACGAGCTGGCCACACCAGCTTGTGTTGATTTTCATGATACATCCACTGTAGTCTGATCCACATGTCTAAGAATTTCTCCGACTGCATGGACAGGTTTGAGAGGTTTGATCTTTATGGTGTGACTGAACCGTGTGGACCTCCAGTGCTCATCACAATTCAGGTGGCGGGAGGGAAAAGCATGAAATATGTATGCCTCAGTTTCTGATGTTGCACAGAAACCCATAGCCAGAGTTCTGCTGTCAAACAAATCAGTGTAGTGATCTGGACCCACGCCTCTTCGGGCAGGTGTACTCACTGCTGCATATGCTCTAAGTTACATGTTAGGTTCAGCTGCGTACAAGTGATTGGTTGCCTAAAAGTGATGTAAATACAAGCACATTTCTGTACACAATGCACCTTTGATGATTCTTTTACTTATATTAAATTATTATTTATTATTAGATAAGTGATTTCAAATGTTTCCAAGAATTTAACTGTCTTATATTGTTATTATAAAAGTCAACTACTGTTAGCCAAAATCTCCGTTTTCTGAAACTTCAAAATCTATGGAAGTACCACAAATGGAAGAAACACGTTTAAAATAAGTAGTTGATTTTGCTTTATTTGTACAACCATCTTTTGAATTTGAAGTTACATCAAATGAAGTGCAAAATGATCTTTTCAAATACCTCTAGAAATTTCTGTCAACCCTAACTCTCGCCAGTATAGATAAGAGAAGTTTCAGAGAAACACAAAAATCAATGTGTAAAAGCCTTTGATGAATGTGCATTTTCTTACAAAGACAGATACAATCAAGTTGACGAGAAATTTGATTTTGTCAATGCAGGTGCTTCTTTAATCACGATAAAACCACAGACACATTTGTCACAGTTGGCAGCAGTTTTTCTCACTAAAGGTTGGTGTGTATGGAAAAAACACATGATTCACCACAGCAAGATTCAGAACAAAATCTGACTTTGGCTTGTTCCCTCCAATTATCTTCTCTCACTCCTTTGGGAAAACAAGATTCCTTTGTATAAGAGTTTGATTCTGACCAAATCCAGCTCTCTGTTCAAATAGCTGCATGCAGAGGCTTTGTCTCTTTTCTTTTGATTATGCCGATCACTGCCACAGAGTGGAAGTGGAAGTACCACCCCACAAGTTTGAGTCAATGACAAACTTCAAACTTAATCAAAACACATCTCACACTCACTCACCGCCACCCACACCCATACAAACACATACATCTCAGCTGCCATCTCTGTGCTCAAAGTTTGAGTATTCTTTCCAAGACCAGACAGCTGGTTGGGATTTAGTAGGGGTGCTCTTATCTAAAAGAGATTAAAAGCACGCTGATAGACACCTTGGCTAAGGTAGAAAACATTTTATATTGTCATAAGCCCTTTGGCCAGATACACACCAGGTGCCAAAAAAACATAGAAACTATGCCATTTTTAATTGAGTATATACAATTACTTTTTATTAAAAGACTTTAAGAATGCTGTCTATAGGTGATAAAAGTCATCCCAATTCAATATATGCAAAGATCACATCTGTAGAATCTACTGTACATACTGTATATTTGTATGTGTTCAGTGGTTATGAGTTTCCTTAACATTTTGCTTCACTGGATGATGTGAATAAACCAAACAGTTTCTAGATGAGCAACAACTTCTGACACCACAGTTTCTTTACTCGGCAGACATGAAAATTAGACTTCACTGCAGTTAAAATACCCTTTAAATGTCCAAGATACAGGAATTCTACATTGAGGAAACCATTGCATCAGATCCTGTTTTCAAGCGGCTGCTTTTAGCATCACAGCATGTGGTTGAGATCCATTCTGAATCTGTCAGTTGTAGATGAATAAAGTGTTGGATTGCAACAATCGCCACTCTACTTACTTACTTCAGACAGCTGTCAAACAACAACTCTGAGTCGGTAAACTCCGAACATAATGTGATGCATTTGAGCCAATTCGCAGACACATACTTTTTCTGTGGAGTATAAAATAGGGATAAATAAAGCAAGCACGTTCATTTCTGTGGAAATTCATGATATAGAATTTACTTGCAGTACAATACAATAAAATTATTTTTGCTCTTTGCTTTGCATTACCTTCATTATACTTGATATGGATGGTTACCAACCAGGTGTGGGGTAAACACAGTGGAGGAGGAGCCCTCTGGATGTTATTTCATGGATCCAGGTTCAGCACTTTATCAAGCAAGGCGCTGCTAGATATTCAAACTCTGAACATTCCCAGTAGAGCCCGACAGATACAATAGCCGGGCTGATCCACCATTAGCATGGCTAGCATGGCTAAAGGGCTAACAACAACAACAACAACAACAACAACTGCTTACACACAAATTGTCCTTACACTCTCTGGAATAAATCGATGTCTCTTCTTCTCTGCTGCTTGTATAACTTAACGGTGCAGTTATAGAGCAAGAATATAAACAAACAATATTTCCTGAATAAGAGCTCAGTCCCTCCCCCTCTCTCAAACCAGCTGGACCATTGGAGAGCTTAACAATTGTGCGTGTGGAAGTTCAATCAGACTGAACTCTGGAGTGAAGTGAATGAGGCGGGCCCCGTTCCACATAGAAATGTATGAGAAATGAAATTTGGTCTGACTGCAACATTAAGCTGATTGAGTCAACAGAACAACAAAAGTGAGGGGGTCAAAAATACGAGTATGAAAGGAGAAGGGGACATGTCTCCAGTGTAAATTATGCCCTTGAATGACTTTGTGATTTGATCGTGACCCATATGGGAAGTCCAGTACGCTGAAGCTACAACCTCGATTTAGGGCCATAATGTATCACAATTGCCATTTCAATCCCAGTAAAAAATTGTATTCTCCACTAAAATAGTTGATGTTGACCATGTAATCGCAATTTACTTGGTTCAAGTCCAGCTATAAGCCCATTGTTGCATCATCCCTTGTCTCTCCAAGAAAGAAAGAAAGAAAGAAAGAAAGAAAGAAAGAAAGAAAGAAAGAAAGAAAGAAAGAAAGAAAGAAAGAAAGAAAGAAAGAAAGAAAGAAAGAAAGAAAGAAAGAAAGAAAGAAAGAAAGAAAGAAAGAAAGAAAGAAAGAAAGAAAACTGCTTGTTGACCTATAATGTACAGTGACTTTATTGTTAGAAACATTTATGGCAGTCCAAATTGATGAAATCTCTATTTCACAAATAAGAGGTGTGTAAATTATCTCTGAGTGGGTTTACTTTCCACTATTTCCATGGGATGGTAGTCAAAAGTACAATTGTAAATATATGAGGTTTCTGCAGGACACTGACAATATTCATTATTAATAAATGGATTCAGGAAAAAAGAGAATCAGTTTATGCCTGATTCAGACTGAGAGACTGTGCTGCATGCAAAACGGAAAGCCTTGGAAAGTCAAATGCCCAAATGCTCGTTAGACAAGTGTGTGCCCTCCCCTCTCCTCCTTCATCTTCAGACATAATTAAACAAAAGAACAGAACGGAGAGTCTTCAGCTCTTACTGCATTCTGCAGGGATAATTAGAAGCGAGAAAATAAACTAGGAGGACTGATACAGCTCAGTTAGCAAACAAAAGGAGGGAAGGAGAGTATGGGGAGGTCTCAGACTGCTACAGTATTTAATATTCATAATTCCATTGAAATGGATTGGCTGAGCCCCCCCAGGCTCTGTTACAGTACATTGAGTCAAAGTGCTGGGACTCTCAGTTTCTCTTACTAAAGGTGCTGTGGTGGTTTTGGCCTGTAGAGGGCAATTTAGTAGCGTGACACTGCTTGTACTACAGGTTTATACTGTGTTGTGTGTGTGTGTGTGTGTGTGTGTGTGAGTTCTATGGTGATGGCTGTGTGTGTTGTAATGGGAGCTCCGGTGTTCAATTCAAAATCAATCCATTCAGTTTAAGTTGATTTCCTGCAAAAGCCAGATACTGAACAGCATTCAGCAGGAGGAGGTTGACACATTCATACCAACGAGAAACAATTAAAGATGAAGGGTTTTTCATCAACAAATAAATTGCTGCCAAAAATTTACATATGCAAGTCAAAGTGAATTTATCCATTTGTGTTTTTGTGTGAGTATTTTTCATCTTTTTAATGTCGCCATGTGGTGAGCATAAGTGGTGGAGGTTTTACTTAGTATTTAATTGAAAGTCCTGTGCAAAACGAAGTGCTCTATATCCTAATCACACATACTTAACCCTGTGAAGTAGAATTCAGGGCTCAGTAAGTGACGTGTTCACTTTGATCAAAAATAAATAAGAGTGGGAGTTACTGTACGGGGGTGCAGCATCTCACTGGAAATGCTGGCACAGCTGCAGGAACAAAGAAGCAATGATGAAATGTAACTGTAGTCGAACAGATTTTATCAGCTTGTTGTATCCTACTGAGGGGCTTTGGGCTTTTTTTTGCTTGCATGCTTATGTGTAGTAAAGATGAACTAACAGAATTATGTATATACTTTACCTAGAAAACAAGCCCTCAGTGCAGGACCTTGAGTTTGCAAAGATATGTTAATCAAGATGTTTTGCTTCCACATGCTGGCTGAATTAGCTCGCCTTCACAGACTGCTGACAAGTGAGAAAGCAGAGAAATTATTTTGTACTGGTTTGAGCACAGTTTTCTCCTTTTCTTATCATTACTGTTTGCCTGCATCATATTTTTTTTACCTCAGGATTATGTAAAGTACTAAACAAATTCAGGTAATTTCCCCCTTCAATTTTCTCACAGCTTACATCACTTGACAAGTTATGAAGAGTGGCAAACTGTGCCGCTCACATGGTGATGAATGATTTGTCATGACTTAGCAACAACAAACACAGAGACGAAACTGTAACAACACCCAGGTTGTAGGATAGGCCCTTACAGCCTTAAAACATTTCCAGCATCACTATAATACAGAAGCCCTAAGCGGCCATTGATTCAAGTATTTATTTTACTCCATTTTCCCGTGATAACGGGATCACTTTCTCATGATCTCGAGATAACGCATGTTGTTTTCCCGTCATAACGGGATAACATGTTTAGTGTGACTGGTTAGCTCAGTTGGTAGTGCGCAGAACTTAAAATCCAGGAACTGCAGGTTCAACTTCTGCTCTCAGCAACTTTATTTTCTTATTTTGTGTGGTTTTTATTATCCTATTCAACAAAGTTGTTATGAAGAGATTCAGGGGAATCCATTCACACATTTCCTGACGGCTATTTCAAAGGTTCCAAAATCGCTGTCAGGAAATGTGTAACGTTGAATGGATTCCCCTGAACGAGAAACACAGGAATTTCCTCTGCCTGGGAATGATGGGGAAATAAAAAGTCCATAGGTTGATGGATGTGGACGAATCGCACAGGATGAACACGGTCAAGCACATGCTTTATTGTGAGCATTTGAAGCAGAACTTTGTTGACGAGGATTATGAAAAAGATAAAGTTGGTCTTCCGTGATGATCAAACCCACAACTCTAACAGTATGAGTCCTGTGCTCTACAAACTGAGACAAGCAATGACACTGATTCACATAGAGAAATTACCTTTAAACCACTGTATTAAACTACTGTTTTGTTATCTCGAGAAAATTATCCCGTTATCACAGGAAAACATTTGTTATCTCAAGATCACGGGAAAATGATCCCGTTATCACGGGAAAATGGAGTAAAAAAATGTCTGAATCTGTGGCTGCTTAGGGCATCTGTACTATAAAGCAATATTTACTCAATCATTTATCTTGATCAGCTGCCAACACACGATAAAGTAGGCAAAATGTAACACCTGCAATGCTTGTATCTATAAAGCAGGTACTTCAGCAACACAGTGACAGTTCATTCAAGCAGATAAATAATTACGAGTGTTTACATTTTCCAGTCAGGTGACCTTGCGACATCTGGCAGTGGGAAAAGAACAGAAGTAAAGGATTAAATTAATGATGGCTGAATTCCGTTTAGCAGCTTCAGTTCCAGTGCTCTTGCGCTGTGCATGCTGGCTCATTATCACACCTTCATGGCTTACTGGGCCAATTGAATAGAATGGAAGCCTTGTTAATATCATTAGTAATGCTTGTGCTTTTCCAACTCTAACATGCGCAACAACACATCACAACGCCCGCCTTAAAAATAGACCTATGGTCTGTTTTCACAGCAGCTATTTTTGCATTGTCAGAAACGAAAAACCCAGGGGTAAATAATATTAACAATGGCTCTATTTCATTAAGTGTCCCAGTGAGAAATGGTAGCTAGCAGCAATAACACTGCTAATCAGGTCGGTCAACATGATAGCTCTTGCAAGTGGTTAAACAACCTAACTTCTGCCAGACTACGAATGGGCAGCACTGAAGAACAGGATAGACAGAAATGCTTCCTAACGCTCAAACTGGTAACCTACTGTAAATCACATTCCTTCTGTCTTGCTGCCAGCACTAAACACCAGATGTTTGACATTTGCCAAAAACATACGTGAATTGGAAAACTAATTTAACAAATTTAATTGAGTTGATAAGTGAAATAAAATGATTTATCAGCCAGAAGGGAACATGAAAAATAGACTTTGTACACCTGTGAATCATGGGACGCTTTAACATATGTGATTATTTTCTCTGATTAATCATTTTTATTTATTTTCCAAAATCATCAATCTGTCTCCTTTATTAAACTTGAATTACAACTAAAGGCAGCTGTTGGTAACTCAAACACTGAAATTTTACATGGACCAAAAAAAAAATCACAGATATATCCTTATTAAACCAGCCAACAGTAACAGAAACATCAGTTTCTGTTGGTGAAACAGGGCAAAAACAATCAACATGGTATTAAGATCCAAAGATTAATAATCAAAACTCTATTGTTAGTATATGATATAAACTATTTTATATCATATACTATTCCAAACTATTTACCTTCATCTAACACAGGCAGTAGGGCTGCACAATTAATTTAAATATTAAGTAAGGCCAAGTGCAATATCCAAATCGCAGAAGCTGCAAGGTAAAATGTGTGGAAACAACAGCATGATTACGATGTACTGTAGCACTGCAGAGATACCCTGCCTACAAATCTTGTTCTCCAGATGTAAGAAAACACATTTGTTTGGTACAGACCCCGACAAATGTCACATCATCATGATTGTAACAGTTTATTTCAGTGAAAATTAATCTTGCAAAAATAATAATTCCCACTAACCATGAATCATATCACAAATAGTAATATCTGTAAAAATAATTGCAATATAATTGTTTTACCATATAGTGCAGCCCTAACAGGGATTATTGTGAAAAAGCCATGGGAGATTCTGTTGATAATACAAAGCAGCCATATGTGTTGCATCTTCATATATTTTACTCTTGAATAGGTGTTGATTGCACTCCCTAAACACATATAATTGCAGTGAAATGTGACTTCGCGTTTTGAATATATTTGAATATAATTGTAGAATGTGTGTGTTCCACATGAAACTAAAGTTCCATCTGGTATATAAGGATACACCTGACACTCTCATCCTCAGCTTATCTTATAATGCAGCATGGGATAGGATTCCACTTGGGGTATGTCAGCATGCATGTGTTTAGGTGTGTGTGCTGTGAAATACGTAAAATCTCACAAATGTTACAGTCACTCAGCCACACACGCACACACATTTAGGCATGCTCCAGCTATAGTAAGCCTGTCACTTTGAAGCTCCTAGGCTTCTTTACTGTCACACACAAACACACACACACATTTACACTCACAGTCCCCAGGGTAGAAAGCTAATTCTTCCATTTTATTCAATAATGCAGGAGGAGGAGAGAGGTCCCTGATTTTGTGGAAACAGGAAACTATCGACTTGCCGCAGTGACAAAAAAAGGCCAGAACAATTAGTCTCAGGTCAAGTTTAAATACAGTTTTTAAAAAATAAAGGACTACATCATCTGTGCTCCACTTTGAACACATAGAAACAGAGGAGAGACCAATGAGAAAAGAGCAATGAGGGAGGTGGGAATGGCCTAAAGCAACCGCACATACACGAACACACTCTCACATGCTCATGAAACCTCCTGAGCAGCATTGTCATCACTCTTCATTTACTCTGTGGATCACCAGAACCAGCTTAATATACCACTGTGCACACGCATGCAGAGACAAGAGCGCACATGCACAAACACACACACACACACACACACACAAAGCTGCAGACGCACACATCATCATAATCTACTATCTCGTCGTATTTCCATGTGTCTCATCCATTATTCTACGTTCTATAACTTCAGCAATTTTTCATCCGTGACCATCTCAATCTTCAGCAACAAAAATGCTGCTGGAGCGTGAAGCCTGCGCCATATGAGCGGTAATTAAAATACTTAAAGAGCCAATCTGCAGTCCCAAACTTACTTAACGCATGGGCAAAAAGGTTTCACTGTAAGCCTCCTGGAACAAAGCTAAAGTTTTGACATTTCAACACAAGATTTTAATCAATTCATGTGCTTTCAGGAGTCAGTTAATATCAGTTACAATGAGCTGAACTAGGTTTAGAGTTTTGGGTGACTTATTGAATAGTATATTTCTGTTATATTTCTGTTTTAATCACGATTCCTACTAAAAAAAGGTTAACAGCTAATAAATAATCTTGAGAAGCAGGCAGCTAATGTACAGAAAACCCTGCTTTCAACTTCAAAAACTTTGTGTGGGAGACAGCTGAGGGATTTTTTGTCAGAGTTGCAGGATATGAGTAACGGTGTAAAGAAGTGGACATTGATTAATTGATTTCACAAGTAGTCTCATAATTGCAGTTTTAGTGGCCACAAGTGGTAAGTTTTCAGATTGCAACCACTACCTTCCCAAGCATGTACTTGTGCTTCAGATAATAAGTGAGCCAAAACAGAGGCCACCCGCAGTAACCAGTATCACACAAAATGCTGGAAGCTACAGCAATATTTTTATCAGCTTGTTGTTGAACTATTTCATGCATGTTACATGACAAGATTACACTGACTGCATTTATGAGATACGATACGTCGTCGTTAGCTCGCCTTCCGGTGTTTCAATAACTACTTGTAGTGTAATATTATAAATAACCGATTTTCCTGTGTTGGAAGTGGTGGGTAGGGTGGATAGCTAGATGATTAGGCAACCTTCAGCCAGAAGACTGAAGTTCAATTCCTGTATTAAGCCAAACATCAGTTTATGTTTTTTGTAGTATTATTAGCGTTAGCTTGCTAGTGTTAGCAATAATTTTGTTTTTGCTAACACTAGTGGGGGTGTTATGTAGACCCAAAGCCATATTTGTGCAGAAAAGCATTTTATTTAATGTTTATGCAATTTACATCTGGCTTATTAAGACAAAAACTACATCTGTGACTGGGAGGCAAAGCAAAATCATTTGTGTATCATCAGAAGTCAAACAGTCTTTGTAAAGAAAACCAAACTGGAAAATGCGTGAAAGTTGAGGATTAAAGTTTGTTTTTTTACAAGTTTTTTTTTGATAAACTAAAGTATTAGACAACTTGAAATCTTGACCTAATGACGGTGCAACATGAAAATGGCCATAGGTTATTCGTCCTTGCTATAATGCACAAACCAAATCCCATGGACATCCAATAGTTGTCAAATATTTCACTCATTGGACCAAAGTGGTGGACTTTCCATAGAGCCACACCAGTATGGCTAATACAATTAAATGTAAAAAAGATTAACAAAAAATGTAAATAAAGAAAGGTTGCTCATTAGGAGCTCAGCAAACATCAAGTTCAGGTTCAGGTTTAATGAACTGAACTCTGTCCACCTTTTGTTTTGAACTCATTCGGTATACCTCCTCCGTGCCAATTATGTTTCTATTGAAAACAAAACCAATTAAACTTTCTTTTCCCTACCGCAACTTTCTTTTCCTGTGCCTACACATATCTGCTTCTGTTTATATAGGTAGATGGGTAAAAATGACCCTCAGAAATACCATGAACCTCTGCAAACCAGCAGAATTAAAACACACCACTATCTTCATATCATTTTCTTGTCACTCTTTCCATTTGTGAAATCCTTTGTTTAATGCAGAATACAAGATAACTATCAGATATGTCCACAAGGCACAGAAATTGTCTTAATATCTTAGCATATTTTTTACATATTCAAACTGACAAACAGTTCACCAATGATTTCATCTAATCAGTACTGGCACTACCTCTGATGATGACTGTAAAAAGCATCCAAAATTATTAACTGCTGGGTGTAACTCTGACACTTAAAGACCGGAACTAACTATTTTTCAACAATAGTTGAAAGACTGAGATAAAATGACTGATTGGAGCTTAAGCACAGAGCCCGACTAGATGTGCTGGATTGCTGGAACGGGTGCACAGAGCCCTGACTTGGCAATATTTTTAACTATGATACACAAAAAGTATGCTGATCATGAAAAGTGCTGCAAAAATCTAATTATATTATGTAAAATGGATTGAAACGCCTGTTAAATTCTGTTATAATGCATTTAAAGTGTGACAGTTGATGATTCAGCCTATATAATGTCTCTTAATGCACCAGTCCACAAGGAAATATTTCTCTGTTTATTTTCTGAATTCAGTTTGTAAATCTGCTTGTTTGTATTGTATCAAGGTGCTTTGTAGGAGCAGACTTTCCTTGTTCATCGTTAAACAGATCCACAGGTTAGCCACCTTCTTCACACTCATTTTCACAGTCATGTTTACACACACTCAGTCCATAGGATTCAAACCCGACAAGATCAAGCTTCTCCTGGCAGCCTTTCTGCCAAGAAATGCCTCCAATCTACATGCAGAATGTGGAACAGAGTCTAATAATTCCAGTATCCAATTTGTCTGCATTTCAGTCTGTGTGAGGTCTGTTTTATCACTGCCAGGTTTAAAGTACAATGTGAGGAATGTGTTGAACAGCAGCTCAAGTTCCTCATACGTGCTGAGTGGGAAAATAACACAGAATACTAAAACTAATATTCAGCTCCATGCTACATGCAAATTGTCAGAGCTGTTGAAAACACCATGCAGAAATATGTTTTTACATAATATGGCAAAATGTAGTCAATAAATCATACTGTATGGCTTGTTGTGATGGGACCTTTCAATCTCTGCAGTGTAAACACTTGCAAAGATCTTTGCCAAATCATGTTCATTAATAAATAATCTGATAGATTTCTAATTCTCTGACGTGCTTCTCTCTGTTGACATTCATGTGTATAATATAATTTAAAGGGATTTACCATTCTCTATGTGCTGTGTTTCTATCTATAGCACTGGGCTTTTTGTTGAGCTTGTTACATTGCTCAAGGTAAGGTCTTATTTTAAAGGTTTTCTGTATTTTGAAAAGAAAACATCACCTGAGAGTTGATAGTAAACATGAGTGAAAAAGAAACTAAACTGGTCTCGCAGTGTTAACCTGTCAGCAGCGTGCTTGCTTTGTGAAATCCACATCCCAGTAGGAATAAGGGTATCGTACAATTAGGGATGGGCCAAGATACATCAAATTGTATTATAAAATACCCATAAAAGACCCATATATCAAAATAAACTTCTGTATTTTTATATTTTAAAACTGCTAAAATACTTTTTCAAGGTTAGTCACAAACCATCTATCTGACTATTATCTCTCCCTTCACTTATAATAGAAAACATATTTAATAATTGTATCATAAATACTGCCCATCTCTGCATGGAATTATGAACTTAAAGCATGCCAAAGTGAAAAGAACAAAGCTCTGAGTCGTGTGCTGTTGTCTGTGGATGATTGACAACTGAGATAGCAGGGGCACAGAGATACAGTGAAAACAAACTTGTGCTGGACTAGCCTGCCGACTGACATGAACAGTGCTGCTATCGATTTAGAACACCCTCTATAGCGGCATCTATCCTGTCTGTAGCAGTCGCCATTGTTGTTATTACTCCTCCTTGGTTCCGGTGCACAACTTGACAAGGCTTGACAACAGCCTGACAACGGTGTTCGTTGGATAATGACTTTTCAACCAAGAAACCGCTGTTTCATGTCATGATGCCAAACCGGAATCAGTCAACTCTGTGGCATGGGTAGTTTCAAAGGTCTGGATCCAGGCAAATGTATTTATAAAGAAAACTAAAAAGCATGTAATTTAGGGTTAGTGCATTAACAACAAATGCACTGTGTTAAACTATGTATTGTTAATTTATCTATTTTTTAGTTTTTATGTTTATTTATTTTTTCCTTCAACATGTCCACACTTGGTTAGCTATCAAATAAGGCTATAAGAGCATAACCCATAGGTCGAATGAATTTTGCAGGAGCAAACAGGAGGAAAGTCTTATTGCATATTTTAAAACTTACATAGTCTTGCTTTAATAATCCTTCTGTACTGAAAGGAGAACATCATTTGACTGTGTATTAGTGGTGGGGGTTTGCTTGTCAAATGTGATCATCATTACAATGAGAACTACAAGAAGCAATGATATTACCAAGGTTCACTTGTGCATGGATGCACACAAATCCCATGCAGAAAGACAGTTTGCAACATCAAAACCCACAAAGCTCAGTGATATGCCTTGATTGCAAATTAAAATTACTCAAGTCAAGCAGCAGATTACAAAGCTGGCAAAGCTGCTGCTTTTAGACATTTGTGAACACACTGGGGATGGTGATAGATTTACCACTAAGACATCCCAGCTGACTTTACAGTTATTTTTCCAACTGTCCTTGATCTCTTTCTCTCTCTCTGTCTATCTTTTTCCTTCTTGCTTTCTGACTCTCTATAGGAAAGATATTTCTGTCACACGTCCTCATTAAATCATAGACCAGCCAACTGTAAGTTGAAAAAAATGCCTTCAAAGTGCACACACACATACACTATCGTAAATGAACGAGTATACTACCCAGCACAGTACATAGACAGGGTTTGCCTAATCCCTTATTAATGAAAGCAGGAGAAGGCAAGGTCCAACAAACTCTTGCCGTTTGCCAGCCAGTACAAATCCACTGTGAAATTACTGGTATTTGTAGAAAATGCCTGACTAGTGTTTCTCATCAAAATGCACCAAACAAATTCACTTTTCAAAATTGTGAGGGAAAATAGTGAAGCCACAATTAAATAGTTAAGTTTTTTGTTTCTAAATGAAAGAAGAGAACTTAATGAATAGTCATGCAGGTTGGATTGACCTCTGTCCAGCTATGATTGGACAACACATTTGTGTTTCCCTCTGCAAATTAAGAAATCAGGTTTGTAAACAGAGAGGGAAAATGAATGGATTTATAAATGGGAAAACAATTCATAAATACAGTAGTTGGGTGCTTAGAGAGACAGAGGCCATGTTGCAGAGGACAAATGACCTGTTCAGCTCATCAGTGTCAACACATTGAACTTCAGCAGGAAGACGGTGTTTGGGTTGACTGATAGGATGGGGTGTGGTACTGTGCTGGAGGTGAGGGCAGAGCTACAGACAAAGTTTAATTCAATACTGAGGAATTCTCCTTCCTAGGTTTGTTGTTGATGTTAGCATGTAGAGTTCTTGCAGCAAAGCACCTGTGATTAACGCACTTACTGTAGTACCGGCCTCTTTTAGATTTAGAACGTGTCACCTAGACTTTTGCATTTGCAATGTACAGAAGTCTTTGAGAAAGTTCTAAGGAGCATGGCCAGTGCTGTCATTGTCAAAAACCTGTAACATCACTACAAACAGCTGAATGCAGGGAGTGTCTACTGTGACGCAGACTTTTGAGAAATTTCAATATCCTCCTAAATCACAACAACCACATCCCCCTTCAACAGAGAGGCAAAGCATTAATTATGGTGAGTAAGAAAGAAAAGTGACACCATGCCCTGAAAACAGACCAGCTACGGTGCACACATACAGTGGATAAAAAAAGTCTACACACCCCTGTTAAAATGCCAGGTTCTTATGATGTAAAATAATGAGACAAACATAAATAATGTCAGAACTTTTTCCACCTTTAATGTGACCTATAATGTTAACAATTCAATAGAAAAACAGGGGTGTTCTGGTACCACATACACTTATGAACATCCTTATGTTCGAACATGGTGTTTGTTATAGAAAATCCATGACTAGCACAGAAGTCCATCAACAAACCATCCGTTCCTCCCGATCACGCCTTTCCAGGTATCTCCATCATTGCCCACATGCGCGTTCAAGTCTCCCAGCATATTTATGAAGTCCCCTACTGGAGCCCCATACAGAACTCCATTCAGGGTCTCCAAGAAGGCCTAATACTCTGAACTGCTGTTTGGTGCATATGCACAAACAACAGTCAGAGTTTCCCCCCAACTACCCAAAGGCATATGGAGGCGACCCTCTTGTTCACCGGAGTAAACTCCAATGTAGCGGTGCTCAGACGGGGACTTGTGAGCACACCAGCCTGGCGCCTCACACCTTGAGCAACTCCAGAGAAGAATAGGGTTCATCCCCTATCAAGGAGTACGGTTCCAAAACCAAAACTGTGCATGGAGGTCAGCCCCACCAGATCTAATTGGTAGCGCTCCATCTCTCACACAAGTTCCCCCACAGAGAGGTGACGTTTCACATCCCCAGAGCCAGCTTCTGCCACTTGGGTCTGGTCCGTCGAGGCCCCTGACCTTCACTGCCACCCATGTGGCAGCGCACCCGACCTCTGTGGATCTTCTGATGGATGGTGGGTCAAAAGGAGGGAAGGGGCCACATTGCTTTCTCGGGCTGTGTCCGGCTGGGCTCCGTGGCAAACCCGGCCACCAGGCGCTCGCCAGCGAGCCCTCCCTCTGGTCCTGGCTCCAGACGGGGCCCCTGGGCCCTTGGCTTCTTTTACATAATGTTACTTATAACCTTTGGAATACAACTATTGCAATGGTGTTTTATGTGATATATTGTGTATACTTTGTATAGTGTAAATTATAAAACAAATTGCATTAGAGTCAAAGGTTACATAATTAGCCAAATGTAGAGTATAAGATATTACAAGTTCAAAAAGTGCCTCTTGCTTCAATTTTAAAAAGTCACACCAGTGTTTTTCTTATGTTGCCATATTAGACCTCTTCTAAAATGGTAACATAAGCACCTCTTGTGCTCAACTGACAAATTCCTCACTCACTTGGGACAAGTTAAACCTTACTCATTTTAATTTTTACATTGGATTTGATGACCACGCATAATTGTCATCTTACCTCCTCTTGACTTAAACTTGAGTAGAGGTTTTAAAAACCAAATAAACTGAAAACACCAATTGTTATGCAGGGCCTTTAATTTGGTGTTTGTGTATAGTGCTATTTATTAGTTGTCATCAATGTTGCTCTCATATGAGGCTCTTACTTAAAGTCTCAATCAGTGTAGACCAACCTTGTACACCATGCTCAAACACATAATAATATCTAATACAAGGCCAACACCCTATTAAATTATGACGAATGACAGACAATACTAAAATATTTCATCTTTGATTACATCATTCATACTTCATTGGTAGTCCAGACATACTTTAATTTAAAAGCACAAATTAAAAACATGCTTTCTAAACAATCTAAATTGCATCAAATGTGTCATAGAAAGTTCAGTGTGCCCCCCACAATAAAAAAAATACCAATACAGCTCAGGTCTAAACACAAAAAGCTTGCCCTGCATATCTGCTGTCTAATCTGTCCTGCCCAACAGAAACAGAGAGAAAAAGATAGAAATGGGTGTAAAAAAGATGATAGAAAAATGCAGGAGTGTGAAGAACAGAGAATTCCCTGCAGGGAGGACTTAAAGAGGGAGGAAGAAAGATTAGAAAATGAAAAAAGGAGAAAAAACAACAACAGAAAGCTCAGTCCTTGGAAAAGAAACGATGCTAAACGGGTCAAAATGCTCATTCTCTGGCAAGAGCAAAACCAAGAATAATAAGAGAGAGAGAGAGAGAGAAAGAGAGAGAGAGTGCTGAAAGGAGGGAGAGTGATGGTGATGCCAGGCCGGCTACTCCTCCACCTCCTCCTCCACGTGTTGCCGCCAAGGAGAATCAAATGTTTAAAATTTCATCTGTGGGATGACCTTGACTGGCTGAGAGTGGAATTAAATTTCTGTGGAGAAGAGTGGATGTTGGAGTGGCTGGACTGAAATAGATCATGTAGGACATGATTAGAAAATACTGAATAACACAAGGAGGGCTACAATACATAATGAATCACAACTGGCTAGCCGCCTGTACTTCAGTGAGTAGTGTATTTCAGATAAGAGGTGAAGGTGAAGGGTTGTTGGGTTTGTTTTACTGGGTAATTTGCTCAAGGTTAAGAAAAGCAAAGTGTGTTTCATTGAAAAATAAAGTGCTCACAAGACAAAAATGGGAAAAAAGTTTTAAAAAAATCCACTTTCCTCTTAATCGTCACTGCAATTTTACTGCACCCAAATGGTGTAAAATAAATTACGTCAGTTTTGCTTACACAACTACATAATCTATAAAAAGAACGGCCATTTTTACTGCCTTGCATTGTGAGACAATTATTAAGCATAATGCAAGCACTATCAGCGTTGTCATGTCTTTAAAAAGGGACCCAGATGCCGGCTGGTCAGCAGGGCGACATTGTGTGTCAGTGACTTCTAAAATGCATAGGGCCATAGCAAAAAACATTCACTGTTCTCTGATCTGCAGTCACCCAAGCGAAAAAAAAAAAAAAAACTTGCTAAGAGGCTCCTGGTGCCATAACAGCACTACACTATTATTCCTTCAGTGACACATAACAACAATTAAACCAAACAATTATTCATGCTTTAGTCACTACGAGCTGGTATTGCCCGACAAATGCAGATCTAGTGGGAAAACAAAAGAAGTACCTTTCCAGTGAAAATGCATACAGTAGATTCTTTATTGTCCTTTTTTCAAGGAGGTTTGTTGTCACAGTCTGTACAGACGAGGAAATACATAGATTCAACACCACAACAGATACATCCACTTGTATACACACATACCGCATGTCAATTATGTTGATTAAGACAAACATTGTCTGGGTGGAATTACCTCTCTGACAGGCCTAATACTATTATCTATTATTAGAAATATTATATTTAACAAATCAGTAGTACATTATGTAAACATAAGTCACTGAAGGCAGAGTTGCACAAGTCCTTGCCAGAAAAATAACATTACACCTCTTACTTCACCTGAGTAGATTTGCAGTGCACACACTACTGTATGATACTGCATCCCATTTTTTATCTACAAAATACACTTGCCAAAGTAATACATTACAGCTTAATGTATAGATATTTTGCAAGAGTTTAAAGAAAGCTGTGAAAACTTCATTTGTGGCCCTTAAATACTGCATTCATAGGGGCTCCAAGCAACTCCCTACGCCCCCTATCCTTTCCCTCAAAACTTTAAGCACCCCAAGTTATCAAACACTACGCTGACTCAGACAGACTATTCATTCCCTATGATATCTTTTAGGCTTCCACTTTTGATGAAATAAACCTGAAATGGCTGTTTTGCTGAGCAAGGAAAAATGACTCACAGCTGTCTGGTAGATAGCAGATTTAAGGCTGCCAGTCGTTTCTTTTTTTTTTTCTTGTGTGTCTGGATGTGTGTGAAGGTATGAGCACACAAGCATATGGAATAACTATCCATGCTTGTCCGCAGAACTGTATGTGTCCATGAGTACCACATCTGCACTATGTGGATTTCACAATCTGATTGAGACGTTTCACAAGGATTTAGTGAAATTTGTCCCGCGAGTCTGGCTCAAAACAGTAATTTGATGGTTGGTTTACATATTATTTATCTTAAAAAGTAGAATTTTTCACCACCAGGCTACAGTTAAACATTCAAATACATAATAGTTTGTTTGTCTACAAAAAACATAAATACAGGGATAAAAATGGTTCTTTGAGATTCTGTGATTTTCCCATGAAGTCACAATTTCTGTCACTTAAGAGAACACATTGCTTTTAGAATACTAACAAGAATAACAAGTTTTTCTGCTACATAATATCTGAAGTGTTCACTCAGACCTGAGGAAGGAGACTCATAAGAACAAACACAACTGATTATTTTCTTTTCTCATTTGTTATACACTGTATATGTTACATATCCATTATGTATATGCTCCTCATGCTCTTCTTCCTCATGTTTACGAGTTTACTTTGGGGCATTTTTATGTACATCACAAAGCTACGTCTTGATTGCCAGGTTAGCAGCACCATAAATTTAAAATAAATGTATGTCAGTGCTTGAAGTGGGCCGAAACGCCCCGGTACGCAGAACCGGCACCTTGACATTTTACTCTTTGGCGTACCGGGTCATTTTCTTGCGTACCGGGACTTCTCCCAAGCTGCTGGTACTCTCCTCTGCCCTCGGGGTTCTCTGGGCCTGTTCCCGTTCTCTCTGCCTGCTAAACTCTGTTGGCGTAGAGAGACGAGGGAGAAGAGAAGCTCGGGTGCCGCTCAAGCATCCGTGTGCTGAATGTAGCTTGTCAATGTCACTTGGAAAGTATTATTTTCACTTCAAGCAATGATATATGTGTAAATGAAATTAGTGACACTGTGAAGTTCTGTTTCATATACAGTCCTCATTACATGCATGTACTGTGTTGGCTACGGGAATAATGTAAATGCAGTCATGCAAGAGAACATTTTTTATATAAATATATATCTAAATATATATATAGAAAGATATATATATTATAGAAATATATATATATATCTATATATATATATATCTATATATATATATTTCTATATATATATATAGAAATGACATAGTATATCAATATTTATCTTTCAGTAATTTCAGTAATTCAGTAATATTAAAATTGTATAATTCAGTGTAATCCAGTTTAGAAAAAACGATCTTGTAATTATGAGGAAATCTAAACATGGTTACTAACATTATTTTCTCCTATTAGGCTACATGCAATGACATGACTGGTATTTTGCTTACGCACGCTCGCACACACACGCACGTCTCCATTGTCAGTACTGGCTAAAGGAAAGCACATTCTGGATCACAAATCACTCCACATTCTGTATTGTTCACTGGTATTACCATATTTAAATTACTATGTAGAGGTTTGGGGAAACATATCAAAATTAATTGTAATCTTTATTTATACTTCAAAAATGAGAAATGAGAATAATTCATAACACTGGATTTTTGGTACACACCAATTCATTATTTTCATAGTCAAAGCATTAAAACTATTTGATCTAATTGAATTTCAAACAGCAGCTATCATGTTCAAGGCTAGAAACAATTTATTGCCTGACAGTATATAGAAAAGGATTTCTGAAAGACAGGGTGGTTATAACTTAAGTGGAAAGGCAAGTTTTCCCAGTTTTCGAACTACTAGGATAAGTTTCTGTTTATCTGTCAGTGGTATAAAATTGTGGTATAATAATAAAGCAATGTCTAAACACAATACATTTAAATATGTTCAAAGAAATTATATTTCAGAGGTACAGAGAAATACAGTGCTAATATTTACTTATTATTGATTATTATAAAATTTGAAGTATATATTGTATATTTATGTAAATATATGTATGTGAATATGACTTTTAATATATATTTGAATATATATTTTCTTTGTGATTATCTCTGGAGACGTATTATTTTGTAAGATATAAAGGGTATAAAGGGACAGGAGTACATAAGTTCTTCCTACTCCTTTTCGCACATGTAAATAAAGGTTTTTAAAGACTGGAAAGTATGTAGTTTTATTTTGTCGTTTATTTGGGCTGTCAGTATTTGGTTTAATCACTTGACTGTCTGAAATAACTCCCTTGTTCACTCATTCACATCTCCCTACATTTAGAGTTAGAGGTCAATTTACAATTGAGACACTTAGAAGTCATTGTCACTGAAAGGTGTAATTTTCTAATCAATTAAGCATGTTGCACTGTGGGAATGTTTGCAGAAAGTAGCGTGCATACCAAGGACACTACTTTTTTTGTTCCATGGTGGATAAGTTGTCCTTTCTGACCTAAGTATCATTGTTACTCCACAACAGCAGCGAAGCGACAGTATATAGCTAGATATATTTGATGTCTCATAATAACAAGATTCCGATCTGACAATTATGATTAGGTTCAAGGTAATTATTACATAATTATTAGGTAAGATAACTATGAGATAATAAGCCTGATGAGATATGGAAGTCATAATTACAAGATAAGTTTACCATGTGTTGTTTCCTTGGTAAATGCAATGAGCTTCTGTGCTAAACAGCTCACTGCCAACACAAAATATTCATACTGAATGTATCTGCAAAACTTTGAACATGTTTATTTTGTTTATTTTCTCTACAACATCTTTAGCTGGCAACTAAAACATTTTTAAAGTTTTTTATATATTAGTGCCTGGGAACGATTACATTTTTTAATCGCGATTAATCACATAGTTATGCAAATTGACAATGAATTCTAAAGCAACACTTAAAAACAAATGAGGTGCTTTTTCCCAGCAGTATTCCCTTTACACCAAAGCAATAAAATATTTCTTGTAAATCTCAACTTAAACATTAAAATAATCAAATATAAAACCAAGTGTCCCTGTTAGAGTGAGGTGAAGTGGTTGCCTCCCGCACACGCCCGCCCGCCGCCGAAGTTGAATTGTCTTGACATTTTTGTATGCGAGGCTGAGCACAAATCATTGGAAGAGAGTCTGATCCTCACTGCAGACACTGAGTTTCCAGAATTTATTACCGTTGGACGTCAACAGGAGTGTCATCTATCTATCCATCCATCCATCTGGCTATAATTTGATTAGTGACTTCTCAGTACTAGTAGCATGCTTCTTTGTTCATATTTTCATATAAGCCTGTGGTAATGGGATTTAAGTAACCCTGTAGCATGGAAACACTCTAGACTCTGAAGTTGTCAGTAAATGTGCTCACAAGGCTCGGTATCAACCAGTTTCGAGGCAGAGCAGCCGAACAATCTGTTTCTCATCTCCAACTTCAACTTTAGCTGCTGGAGCAGTTCCACTTTGTTAGATTTGATGAGTTGGATGAGACTCTTTTCTGTTCCTCTGCTGCAGAATTGCACACGCACCCACACACAGGCTCATAACAAACACACTCGCTCAATACATGCACACAAGCACGCATAAACAAATGCACAAACAGACATGGAAGCAGAAACATTTGAAAATGCATGCAAACTCACGCTTGCAGAAACGACATTTTCGAGTTAGATGACATTTGCTCCACGTCTTTCTGTAATTGTCTGGTAACTGAACAAGCAAAAGACATTCATCACCCTGCCTCCTCTGAGAGGCAGATGGCATATCCTCCAACACCTCCACCCACAACTCCTCAGATCTTCTCTGCGGTTCCTCCTCTTCTTCCTCCTTGTCATAGCCATTCTTTACTCTTTATAATGTGTTCCTCTCGCCTCCTCTGCTGTCATCTCTTCTTTTTTTTATTTCCTTCATACTGTCTCGCCGAACTCCTACTCCTCATTTTTTGAAAAGTCTGCACTTTCTTCATTCAGCTAGTCTGTCCATCGTATGTCTAATGACTTCAATCTTTTCCTCACCTCATCTTTCACCTTCTTTCTGCTCCCCACTCTCTCCTCATTTTTTTCCCTGAAGACTGGACTGGACTCATGCTTTAATGTCGCTCCTTGACCTCACCTGTCTCTCGCAAACCATCAGCAGGAGAGAGAAAAAGAGGTCAGACTAAGAAGTCGAGGCTCTCAAATGTTTCCACAGACCCCTAAAAAACACACTGGTGTCACAGAGCCACACTTTTATACGATTTTGCCCCAAGATGTCTTATATTGGATGTGTTCTTGAGTATTACACTGTAAAAAGAACAATTAAATTAAATCATAATTATTACATTTTATACATGTGAATTGCCCTTGTTTTACTTGTTGATGAAACTATTTTCTGATAAGTTGAACTTTTTTTTCTTCCCCATAACATTAACTCAATGCACAAGGTTTTTCTTTGTCTATGTAACCATGGTGGCTAGCCTTGTCATGCAGGTAAGATTGCTCATTCTTTAAGTACCCACTTCTTCTGTTCTGTTATTTTTAACCTCATGTAGCCAGACCTCCTTCTTGTAAGAGTGCAGTGAGTGGAAGTCTAAGAGGTGTGTGTTTGTGTGCGTCAACATGTGTATATTCTTAATCAGAGTCACCGTCAGTGCTTGAAGTAAAGTATGGAAAATATAGAATGCCGATACACCAACATGTGAATCGGAAGTACGTAGGTAAATACTGAGATCACCTTATTCCTATCTTACCTCTAATTGGTGGAATTGTTGTTACAACTCTCCATGTTACAACCATACCCGGTCTCCCCTATTAAAATGTGGCATAGAAAACTCATTTTCAGGTTCATACTTCTATATATAGTGTTTCTAATAGAAGATTGTTACATGCTTTAATTTAAAACAACATTATTTTTCTCATAATGTCCATCACTTCAGCAACTTTAGAAACATGTAAAGCTATCTGCCCATCAGGAAACTTCATAAATCACAGAGCTGAAGCAGAGCTGCTAGAGGACCTCAGAGGGAAAACCATAAAATATCTTCTCTTTATAATTGTGAAAGCACAATGTTAGACATATTGAAACCTCCAGCTCTATTAAATGACTGCTTCACAGTGGACTGGTATATGTAGATTTTTGGAGTTTATGTATTAATCATCCCAGATTTCATAACACTCCTAGCACATTTTGGCATTTGCCTGTTTTTCAGTGGTCTTTTGAATGCACAAGATTTGCACAAGATCAGGAGTAAACAATGGTGACTCCTCTAAAAGTTATTTGATTGAGAGTGAGATACTGTGTTTTTTAAAACTTCAGAAGCTCATACAATGACTAATTTCTTCAGGACACACAGTCCTCTCTACTGAAGCTGTATGTAAGGTGAATGGTTAGAATGTCTATTTTTCCTCCATGTTGAGCAGCCTTGTGATTTATTACTGGGGATTTAAAATAGTCAAACTGTAACAGCAATGCCTGCTTTTTTTCCCAATGTTCATCAATTGTGTGCTTTGCTACTGTACAGAAACAACATGTTTTTCAATGCAAGTCTTTCTGTGACTGCTTTAAGATATCAGACAAAAATATTACCGCAGTATAACCATGGCAAAAAAGTGCACAACTCTGATCAACATTTGGAGACCTAGAATGAGTGCTGAACATTTAGAATATTTATTTTTGGCTGTACAGCTAAAGGCTCACAATATAACATTATGTCCAAAAACATTCGGTATTTTCTGTGTTATTTCTGTCTTGGCATGGGACCAGTGTAAGCACTTGGAGAGCAGTCATCGAACACTAGATAACTGCCGGACAATACATCTGGTAATATAGTCCATGCATCTAGGCTGTATTATTGTAATTCCTTATCAGGCTGCTGGAACAAGTCCCTTAAGACTGTCCAGGTGATTCAGAATGCTGCAGCACATGTACTGACTAAAGACGTTTCTTCTGTATTAGCTTCTTTGCACTGGCTCCCTGTAAAATCCAGAATCAAATTTTAAATCCTTCTGCACACCTACACAGCCCTTAATGGTCAGGCACCATCTTATCTTAAAGAGCTCATAGTACCTTATTATTCTACTAGAACATTATGCTACTAGAACATTGCACTCATGTGAGCTCTGACCCGTCTTATAACTTATCTTATGAGTTTGGACTATATAAATGAAATTAAACTAAATATCGGTTTGATAATTAGGGAACTCGCTCCACATGATGTTCCCCCCTACATTTATACAATATCCCCACCTTGTGAGTGTCCACAGGAGGAGATATAGTTGTTAACAAACACAAACACATGAATACATTAAAGATTTACATCTGTGATATCTACATTACAGTGAGTTATAAACCATGTATTTATACATGAAGGTTCAATAAATAGTCTGAATCCTTTGTTATTTAACTGAGAACAGACATAACTGCCACAGGTCATATTCTGTGTGACAATGTAGGAGCTGGGAGATCGAATGACAGATGGCCCATTAAGAGAAACCAAACACGTAGGCTACTCTGTAACTCTTACCTGCTAAGATAAGCAGCAGATTTGCATTCATACAGTTTGTTTCTACTGATTTTAAAATGTCTTTTTTCGCTGCGGGAGAAAGAATCCAGGCTCCCTTTTTTTAAAAAATGCAGTTTTGAAAAGTGATAAATTCTTAATTATTTACGCCTTTTTGTAAATTCTGTAAATATTACAGATTCAGTTATTTCTTTCTTCATCTAAAAAACATTGTGACAGTCTGTCCCGGCGTGTTGGTCTAGTTACCACTGCAGATAGAGTTCACATACCGCCGCACACAGTTGCCACCGTACTATATATAAATTAATTTCTTTCTTTTTTGCACAGTTCTGTTGAATAATGCGTTACCAGGCGCTCTCGTGGCACAGATGGTATAATCAGTAACTAGAGGTGTGTCTCTTAAAAGTCTTCTGGCTTGCTTGCTCTCTAAATTTAAACAATAACCTATATTTTATGTTAGCTAATGCATCTAAATAACAATCTATATTAGTGTTTTACAAAAAGCTTGAGCACAATGTCTTATAAGACTAGATTCAACTCTATGGTCAAAATGCAGAGTACGGATTGTGATGGCCCTGCCTAGTGAGGTGTTTAACTGTGTGGTGTTGGGCAGTTTACTGTTCCCCTTATGTCCCTGAAGGTATCAGCGCCCGTAAGCCAGACTGGGAGCACCTGGGCCAGACGCTGTGGGAGGATAAATACTCCGGCCTTTTTGCTCTCGAGCTCTCTCTGATCTGGTCCCACTCCTGCCAGCAGCAGCACTCCTTTGTTTTGTTACATTATGCGTGTTACTACTCCTCAACACCCAAGCTCCCTACTTGTCACTCATCCACATCTACACCACTGGTTTCACTGACTAACACACTCTACATCGTTGATTATTAGTTTAGTTATTTAAGTTGTTCCAATAAATATGTTTACTTTTGGCAATCGTCCGTGTCCTCTCTGCATTTGTCATGGCCTTTGAGCCGGATTATGACAAATTGGGGGCTCGTCCGGTCGTGATTTTCCGTTGATACTGCGATTGTTTGGTAAGATTAGTAAAAATGGTATTTGGTAGTTTGTAGGTTTGCTTTGTATTTCACATGTGGATTTGATGTGCGTATGTATAGAGTTCGTTAAGAGTGTCTGTGGCGTGCTCAGTGCCCTTTGTTCTCTGGTTTACCTGGGCAGGTAGATTAAACAGGAAGGACATATATATATGGTGGAGTTACAATATACAAATATTATAAGTGGAGGAGAGGAGAAATGGACAGAGTTAGAGAATATGCAAATATAAGGTTGTATGTACAGTATGTACCGCATCTAAGCATTTGCATAGTGAGTATTACAATGTATGCACAGTTGGTTAAATATACATTATTGAACGGCGTTTAAAATATCAATTGTGTAAATAACATGTATGTTGAAGTACAGCGAGGAGAGAGAGTGCGATTAGATTTAAAGTGTGAGTTCAGCAGGTTCACAGCCTCAGGGATGAAGCTTTTACTGAGCCTGCTGGTGCAAGAGGGTAGGTTCCTTTAATGCCTGCTGGATGGAAGAAGGGTAAGAAGTCCATGGTTAGGGTGGGAGGCATTGAATTGAATATCTTTGATAATCAGGCGAGTAGTTCCACATTTATACAGCATCCCCCAAAGTCCATGGTTAGGGGTGCTGGGCTCCAGGTTGCTGTCTGCAGACCACATGGTCAGGTACCGTCCTTCATGCCTATAGGCCGACTCATCATCATCTCTGATCAGATCTACCACCGTGGTGTCATGTTCAAACTTGACTATGGTGTTGGAGCCATAGTATACAGCCTTGTGGCACACTGGTGTTCAGGGTAATAGTGTAGGATGTGACGCTGTCTAACTTAATAGACTGGGGTCTGCTGTTATTTACAAAATTTACAGTGTTAAATGCTTAACGGAAGTGAAAAAACAGCATACTGGCGTATGAATTTTGACTGTCCAGGTGTATTAGGGCAGACTGGAGTGTAGTAGAGATGTAGCAGACATACAGGTTTGTTTGAAAGAACGCATCTCTCAAAGCACTTGGCACTAATGAAGGTTCTGCGAGAGGACAGAAGTCATTAAGGGCCGAGGCAGTGGAGTGCTTTGGTACTGGCACAATGACGGCAGGCTTGATTGAATTAATTTCTTGTGAGCAGAAATTTCCATTGCAATTAATAATATCTGTATCTGTATTACCTTAACACAAAATGGCAAAAAACAGTCTTATCAGGCTAAGAATATTTTACTGGTGGTTATAAAATTATTAAACCAGACACACCTAAGCAGAAAAAAAATAAAAGATATTCAACGTACTAATGTATTTAAAAGTAAAAATACTAGACATTTGTTATCTGGATCCAGGCATTAACCTAATCTGATATAGAGTCTAAATTTTATAAAGTCACCATAATATCCTGATGCACAAAAATAAGACACAGACAAAGATGTATATAAAGAGAAGCATTTTGTCAGGTTTGAGCAGTGAGTGTTGCATAATTCCCAGCTGGTAACCAGGCAGGGCAGGTTGTGCTAATCTGAGGTGTGTGTGATGTGTGCGGGTGTAGAGTGGTCACAGAGGTCAGGGCCAGTTGCGAATAATTCCTCCCATGTCTTTCCTCCTCTTCCTCACCACTCTCCTCTCCCTCCTCCTCTGCTCTCCTCTCTTTCGCCGGGAGCAAGATTTTCTCTCCTGCTTCTTTGTTAAAATGACAGGCCCTAATAGAATAAATAAGGCACCTATTTTTACCTGGCTGCTGGCAGGGTGATCACACTTACACACATACCAGCACGCAATGCTGCGCTGGAGGTTGGTGAGGAGCTGACACCTGACTCGGTGGGGGAGGGCACTGAGGTTGAGGAAGGAGGTCATGGTGATTTAATTGAGAGAGAAAGTAAGGAGGATAGTTTGAGAGGCTCCGGCGGAGAAAGAAAAGAGGTAGATAAGTAAATAGAGAAAGACATATAGATTGATACAGGAAACAAAAGGAAGAGATTGAGTGACTCTGTTTGCTCTCTTTTTACTGCAGACACACCTTTGCTTGTGTCTGAAATTTCCATCTGTATACAGTATTTTCAATTTAATATGACATTTAACAGCCAAAAAGCTCCATAATGACACCTTTAGGTGTTTTTGAAGCAAATTTTAACTGCTGTTGGAGTGTTTTGACAGAACTCCAAAGCATCTAATTATCCTGAAACTGTTTATGAGCAAACTGGTCTTCACAAATTTTCCATGTGACAGTTCACTAAGAAAACGAGAGAAGTAGGAAGCTAAATAAGGCTAATCATATTCACATCCACTCTGTATTTTCTGAAGGCATTTTGAGATGCCTTTGGTACCCCAATTTTAGGAGTGTTTTAAAGAAGTTTGGAGGCAGTTCTTGAAGCATTTTGGAGCGGCCCACAAGATAAGACATTAGTACAGCAGTATAGAAACATCTCAGGCCTTATTTAAATCATATGTAGAACACTTGTCTAACGGTGCAAGTGCATTTAGCGTAGGGCTGAAGGATTAATTGCATTCATGATATTATCCCGATGTAATACAACGAGATTTTGTAATCGCAAAGGCTGCGATTATACTCTGGTCACATGACACCCAAGAGCAAAGCAGTCGGCAGACGAAGTTGATGCGAAGTGGATGCTTCTTCTGCACGTAACGCTGTACCTTGTCTTCTTGTTGTACAACAGCCTTAAGCTTGACAGAAACTGTCACTACATAAACTTTAGTGTCACACAGGGAAGGAAAGTAGCAGCCGCCACCGCGGGTAACTTGTTGCTAGTGGTGGGTGAAATCGTCGGGCCATCCGACAGGAAAAATGCACAACAGAAAGATGCTGTGGTAAGCTAGCGTATTGTGTCGCCTGCGTCTCACACACAGCCACCAGTCAGCTCAGGAAATATCTGTAAAACAGCGTTTCAAACTGAACTCACAAGTCCAAAAGAGGCCCAGTCTGTCCCGAGTTACAGCCTGGTTACAGCCAGTGCGCTGCTCACCAGCGTCGGAGGCTGCGGGGGAACTCCGGTGTTGTCGGAGAATTACTAAGCTTGTCTATTAAACACGAGAGGCGTCACTTGGTTTTATTTTTGCTGGCCAACTTTTAAACTGAACCTCAAACTTATTTGCTTACTGGGATACAGAAAGATGGACTCCAGGAGATTTGAACTGAGATAAGGACTCATTAATTGCTGGTTGAACTGTGGGGTTTGTATTGAGCGTTTACTGTGTAATAGGCCTACACTGTGGGGAACATAGTTCTACCTAATTCATCATAACACAAGAAAGCTGTAGTTTTATCTAATATTGTGTATACACTGATTTACTGCTTGTCCATTTTGAATAATACAGAAGGTAAAGAGCTTAAAAATTAATCGCATATTAAATCGCAATATTTGTAAAAAAAAATCGCAATTAGATTATTTTCCAAAATCGTTCAGCCCTAATTTAGCGTATGTCCAACTCCACTTTTGCTAGTTAAAAGGCACATAATCCAGGTGCAAAGTAAGGTGTAAAGAGGTTATATTCTCTGACTATCACTGCACCTGGCACATTGCTATTTAAATGGAAATCTGCTCTTGTAAATATATTCATTAGTGCAGCTTTAAATACTGTAGTGCCTGCCCATTATACGTGGCCGAACTAGGGAGTGCAACACCGGATATCACAGGTATTCAGTCGATGCGGATACATCTTAGTTATAAGCAAAGCATTAGTCTGTAACCAATTACATAACACAAATAAAACTGTATTAACTGAATTTCTTCTAATGGCCTTTAAAGGTCTTTAACTTTCCAATCAAATGTATTTCTTTAAAGTAATAAACCGCTGCAACATGAACAGAGCAGCAGTGACTTTCTGGGTATTTGTGTCTGATCTCTGGCGTGGTAATTGAGGTCATGTGTCTGACAATAGGAAACTCATCACAACCTAGTGTAGAGAAGAAAGTGCTATTAATCACCCAGACAAGGCATCATGGCCAAACACACACACACACACACACTGACAGACTGTGGTTAATCAGCTATGGCTGCGTCTCTACAATCATGACTGATACAGCAATGATACTTAGGCATTGTGTATGTGCACATATATGTGTGCGTGCGTGTGAGTCTCTGTGTGCTATTTTGAAGTTCCTGGGTCATTAGGAAACAAGTGGTGTAAGTCTTCAATTAACTTTACAGACCGTGACGTACTATGTGCTTCTTTCACCCACTGAGCTCCGGTCTGCTGAGTTATAATTCACAGTCGAATTGCCACAAAATATCACAGTTCCTGGGACTCTTTTTATTGATTTTGTATTAAAGTGAAAATCCACGCTGGAGGAGTGATTGTTTTAGGTAACAGTGCAATTTTGTATTTATGAGAGTCCACAAAAGCTTTCCCCTTTTCTCAAGCAGCCCTCACGGTATTTGATTATGTGAATGAGATTTTCCTCATAAGGATGAAATCACATAAACCAGATATCTGCAATTCATACAAATGAAGAGCTTTGAGCTGCTACAGTGACATAAATGAGGTGAATTCAACAAACTTCTCTGTTTTCTGCAACAGGAGGCACTCGTTTTTCTACCAATGGACTCCAAAGTATCCTGTGAAGGATGCGCAGTATCCATCTTTTTCAAAAAATCTGATTCCATTTCATATATAATTATTAACATTATACATAAATCCTTAAAACTGCTGCTAGCAGCTGTAACCCAGGCAGCTAATATGCAGAAAATGATCAGCCCCACTTCTCACTGAATATGGAGGGAGGCTACAGTCGGGCACATCTTGTATTTGGAGCAAAGGGCGAGGACATGGATCATCAAACTCTCCTGTGAGCTCATTACTCCCTCCAAAAGGCCAGGACGTTTCCAAGAAGCAGGGAAGAGATTAAGAAAGATGACTCTGATTTCAAGTTTTTGCCAATGGAATCTTTTTTTTTTTTTTTTCTAGGGAACCGACGGTCCTGGGCCAGGCTGAAACAGTTACCCGCTTATTGAATCATTTCCCATCTTCACAGCCCAACGTAATCACCATGCTCTCTGTCTGTCAGGAAAAACAGATTCTGTATAGATTTCGCACAATCAGATTTTCAGTCCCACATAGGCCAAATCTGATGTTTCAATTGTTGCTTCAACATGGGGACTGATAACAGGCTGAGTGTAGGCTGAGGAAAATATGCCCTCCTGTTAGTGTTACATCCGCAGCCTGGTCAATGGCAAACAGCAAAGTGAAAAGTAATGGTGCTGAATAAGTAGTTGTAAATAAACATAAATAATAATGAAAAGCAATAATATTGTTTTTTTTTGCTATGGACAGCATTGCGTTGTTGCATTTCATAAATCCAACAGTGCAACTAGTGATGAAATCTATAAGCCTGCAGCAAAACATATTAGCATGAACACATTTTTGTTCATTTGTGATGGGCAGGTTCAGGTTCACAGTATTCTAATAATTTCCCAGAAATTTCCCTGGAACAAACTACGTAATTTTGATCTAATTATAGGGAAAACAGAGACAACGTCCTGAGCATTTACTTAAGCTTAGTTAATTGAGTAGTTGAGTTTACCAGCAGTTGTTGAATTCCAGATGAACCAGCTTTAAAAGAACTAATCCACTTAAATCCAAGTAAATATTCACTTATTATAAATTTGTTATTGTAATCTTCATTTTCCGAATATGCTGACACATGTGCTAGTCTACCTGCGAATTTCACATTACAACATGTTGGCCTGCTACTGACTAAATAGGTTTCGCTGGCAATTAATTGGGATTAAATAACCGGAAGTATACCAACTGAAAACTATTTCTATTTTCTCTTACATTAGTAAGAAATTACAAATGAATTTCAAACGAACTGTCCCAAAAATTACAGCTGCATTTACATATCAGTTATTTTCATGAAAATAAAAGGAAACAAAAGGATATGAAATATTTGGAAAGTGCAGATTCACTGACACCAGTCCAAATGAAAAACTTCAAGTCATGTCACAATAAAAAAATAAGATACTGAGAAGGAGGAGAATGGCATTTTTTTGATTGTGTTGAATCGTTTACCAGCGTCTCCAATTGGTGTGTCAGAGGCGGCTGAAAATGAAGAGTAATGCACTTTTCACGAGGGTGGGAAAACACTGCCATCTAATGCCATTTGTCAGCGAGAGGTAACTGGGAGTGAACAACGCAGCACAGCAGGGGTGTCCTTGGACAAAGTAAGGGAAGGGAAGAAAAGTGGCCGAGGCAAACAAAGGAAACGATGGCGGACAGTTTGGAGCCATTGAGGTGAAGCGGCGGGGAGAGACGGGCTATTACTTATCTCTGCTGCAACTTACTGAAAAAACAAGCACAGGTGACAAAAAGATGGATGGCTGACATATGCTGCCATTTCGAGTAATAAAACTAAGAGCAAAGACATTGCTTCTTTGATTGTTATTTAAGTACAAGTGCTTCAAGTGCTTCGTGAGAGTGCTTGTGTAGTTTACTGTAATTGCTTAAGGACAATGCTGATTATAGCGCAAAGCCACACTGTGATGTACAACACACATTCCTTCAGTGTGAGACTCTAACAGAAGGTGAAAGCAGCGTGGCATGCATCGTGTGTGATGTGTCACACACAAACAACATATGCAACATACCAATATGGTTTGATCCTTCTAATGAAATAACTGAAGGAAGCATGAAGCTGTCATTAACGCTAAATAACATTTAAGGAACCGCCGGTACGCATAGACGTTTACAGGAACTTTAACTGGGAAACAAGTACTTGAACAAGTATCATCTGTCTGGTTATTAAAAGTATGGTTGGACCGAATGAAATGATTGGTTGTGGTTATTACAGTCATGCATTATTTTTCATCATTATTATTTTTGTGTCAGAGCATTTGATTTATTGATTATTATATTACTGATATTGATTTATTGGAATTGGAATGCAATAATAATTTCAACAAACAGTACAAAAATGTTACTGAAATGAATTGCCTACCCTAACTTGAACAGTACAGAAATCATCATGCGTGTATCAGAATGTACAAGGTTCCACCTTTTCAATCTGAGCCACTGGTGAGTAGGGCTGAGTGTTATTAACAGACGAATTATTCGCCAAGTGACTCAGTGACTCAGATTCTGATGCTTTATGACTTGTCATGATACCAAAAACATTTTTACAACACCTTATTTTGGGATAGATAAACGTATGTCTGCAAAAACATTTAACACAAGAAGCGACGTTATATTAACAGAAGCAGCTGTACATGAATTTAGACTAAATTAGTGGCTTCCAAAGGAAGTGCTGTGTCTGTAGTTTCACCACATCAAACAATAAGTTGACATTTGAAATGAAAGAAATACATTTGACCAGTAGCACACCAAGCTTTTTCCTTGTTTTTTTAAAAAGTGAAATCTTTCTCTAAGGTTTGAGGTTAAATACCCAGCTCTAGTAATGAGAGGTGCTGGCTTGTGTTTGTTTGCATGGTTTATTGTGCCCACACAACTACCCCACAACCCAAAACAGATCTACCAATACAGTCGACAAGGGGTACTTCCATAAAGAGTGTAGAAAAAACAACCTAATGGTTGAAAAAAAGCCCTCAAGAGCCTTTCTGAAAGACTGTCACCCTGGGAGCCCATTACATTTCTCTACAACTGGGTACAACTGAGAAAAAAAAAACAGGAACAAGAGAAGAGCTTTGTTAAAAGAGGTCTCATGGGAGGCTTAAGTATTTCTCCTGACAAGCGTTTACTCTGCACCTGAAGTATGATCAAGAGTCCTGCCAATTCTAAATGTGTAACATAATAATCCAGTCCATCCCAACACACACACACTCAGCATTACCTGCCTCAATGTAGTTTGTGTAGTGGGAGTGACAGATTAGGAATCTGTACAATCAATGGATATATAAATAACTGCAGGAATTAAACTGTGTTCCTCAAACATCCCACACAGTCATAAACACGTTCACCTTACCTTTGATGCTCAGGCCAATGATTTCTGTGAGTGTTTTCATTTATAAATATAATTCTTTAACAAATGCGCTCACTATGTGTGGGAGTGGCTGTGTGCCCTACCTTTGCTAATGTCCTGGTACTCCAGCCACAGCTGTCTCTGGACCTGTTTGTTGGGGTACCAGATGGTACAGGACTCCTGGAAGCCGTACACCGCCTCCTGCACGTAGTGGTTCCCAAACTCCCTGAGGATGGAGGTAAAGTCGGTTCGCTGCGTCGCCCCATCCAGAGAATGGATGGCTGAGCTGAAGGCTGGGTAGGAAACAGAGGGAAAAAAAAGTCAAAACAAACAACTGAGGTGAATGCTTTCAGTTAAAACAAAACAAAAACAGAATGAAGAACAAAAACAGTTTGAGGTTAGAGGTAAAATATAGGAATGCATTTTGCTTGCTTATACACACACACTGCTTGTGGCTTTTATGCCGGGGTGGACTGGCAATCAAAGCGTACAAATGCCCGGTGGGCCGACGCACCTTTGGGTCAGATGCAACGTAAAATGTTTATTTATACAACTGTTTTTAAAAACTGGGCCAACGACCGGCCCACAAAGCATGGACAGCGGCCCATTGGGTAATTTTCTTTACTTACATCTCTTACTAGCCCCACCCCCTCTGCTCTCTGTTTCTTGCGTTGCGTACCAAAAAAAAAAAAAAGTCTTCATACGGCTGCAGCCAAATGTGTGAAATAACTGATATGTTTGCTACCGGGCCTGCGGTAGCTTCAACATCAGCTGTAATACCCGACGTAGAGCAGGCACAGGCACATTAAGGAGTAAAGGAAAGCTGTGGCCCCTGCCAGGCAGAAGAGGAGGCGTGTGTTAGCGGAGCAGAGTGACAGGGCCGAGGGATAGAGAGATCAGGGGGAGAGTGGAGGTGAAGCACTGAGCATGGAGTAGCTCAACCTGTAGGGAGGGAGAAGGGAGGCACGGGGGACGCTGGGGACATGTAGCCACCACCTTTTGAAAGCATTTGTTAAAAATGTTCTGAAATATAGCTTTCACCAAGAAATGTTAATTAACAAATAAAAATGCTGCAAGAAAAATGTATTTGCACAACAAGCTAGTCTAGTTGTCATGGCCCCAATCTTGTGCAATCTGGCCTAAGTCGATTTTGGTGGGCCGCCTGGGCCAAAAATGCCTGGGCTGATTTTTTGTCCCAGTCCAGCCCTGCTTTTATGTGATCGCCCTATATCCACTATATTACATATTATCTCCTTCAGTTTCTTTTAGTGGGCTATTACACGTTTGCCACGTGTGTATCAGGTGTAACTTGATAACCAGGTATATCTTTTTCATCTCAGTTTTGTGAGTTGGCAGTAGTTTTGCAGGTTAGCAACATTAGTTTTGCAGGTATTTGGTAATAAATCAAAGTGCTGGACACTAGATAAAAACTCTGAGCTGAAAGAAACTGAAATATAACTGAAAAAAACCCAACTTATTTCAAGACAGAAAATACGGAAAAGCATAATAGGTCCCCTATAAATCATTGAAAAATGGTCTACATTGGTGGTGAATAGTCTCTAATTTGTTAATGCTAAGTACTAACTTGTGAATAATCATAACCATCCATGCATATCAATGATTTCAATAATTCAAAAGTTTGCTATAGTACACAGACTGTTTTAATGTTGCGCCAATCCAGGCTCGAGAGTGCCATTGACGAGCGCATTGACATTATGATAAGTTGATGATGTTTCGACAAAAGTCACCTGATATAGTTAAATAGCCAGCCAGCCAACCCAGACCTTGCTTATCTTGTGCCTGCAAGATGAAGCTGTGCCTTCAGCTGCAAAACCTTGACTAGCAGATCTGGTATTGCTGGGCTCAGTGGGCTGCTCTCTCTGCTCTCTGCTGCCAGTACCTTCGGGCTCACTAGGTTCAGATGACTGTCTGGTAATCATGGCAAATTAATCAATTGTTATTTTAAAACATTTGGCTGCATCAGCCTCCAGGGACTTCAACCTCTTCTCGCAGCTTTTCAGCATCATTATTGTGGGTTTTTTCTTTTTTCTTTTTTATTTGTCCAGCTTGCTTAACATCACGATTTTTCCAAATGTCAGCACTTAGCAGTGACGGGAAAGGGGTGGTAACCCATGTAAAGTTAAAATGTACTGTATCAGAAGTAACTGTCTTGAAAAGAGAGGTTGACAGATTTATAATCCAACCGCAGTGGGCCGGCAGCTCATTTGTCTGGTCCGGTCAGTCAGACTGGTGCATTATCAAAGTGGGCTGACGACGCATCTCTCTCGCTCTTTTGTGTACTAGTCCACCAGGATTTTCCCAGTGCTCCTGATGGTCAGTCTGCACAGGGCAGGGCACAGGCATCTAGTTCAGTAGTAAAGATTTCCATTATCGTTTTTGATCCAGGGTTTTCTCACTTTATGAACTGCATCAGAAATTATTTGATCAAGTAACAGCATCTGTCCGGTGTATGGCACTGAATGTCTTAAAACAGGTTTAGCGGACATTTGAGCCGGCTCCTTACTATTCATGAACCCTTTCAACCAATTAGTGCTGATTATCCACAGTGTCCACATATGGACATGAATTAGCAAAGACTCACATGCAAAAAATATCTCACCATACTCCCACACAGTGAAATCTCCTTGATGCTAAAACAATTTTAGGAGTTCTGTGTGTACAGTAAGTAAGATCAGGTGCAAACATAACTTTGATGCAGTTTCCCAATACCTAATAAAGCATCAGAATCTGAATACCTGATGAAGACAGATGAATTAATAAATAATGCAGCATGGGAGACTTTGAACATCGACTTTCAAACAGAATGTGAGAACTTTCATGTTGACAATTTGCTTCTTTGTTCTGAATCTATTGTGTCTTTCTTTTCTTGTCAGTAATGTTTTATTTGCTATACTATAATCTTTTACCAATAACATCGGTCATTCCGCCGGTGTCAGATGCCAGATTAAAAACTCAGTAAATAGAGAGATTTACCTGGTGGCGATGGTCTTAATCAGCAATGTGGGAACTTGTTTTGCAAGGGCTCAATGTAACAGACGTTCCATTATGTATGTAAGTCCCACACACAGCTAATAATGGCCAGAATAACTTGCGGGTGCAAAAATAGTAGCACAAAGAAGAGAAGAGTCATAAAGTCAGGGAATTGATATGTGAATAATGAATAAGAAGTTGCACCCGCAAGGTATGAATTAATGTTAGCTAGAATTCTAACAAGCTTGTTTGTTTTTTGCGCATTGTGACAAGGTGGGCAAGACCCCACCATCTGTCCCATGTGCACTTTTGTGTATTTTGAATTATGCTTGACTGTTGCTAGTTTAGCCAATAAAACATTTTAATCTATATGAAAATGCTTACTAACGTGTGTTTGTTTGTGACAGTATATTATTTTGTTGCCGTTACCGTCAAGATTTCTTGCTTGAATTAAAACTCGAGGCACGTATTGTTTAGGTTCAGCTATTCATTTAATCTTTATTTTTCTCGAGTTACATTTTTGCTTTCTTTCTTGTAACTCACCATCCTTACCATCCTCAGGAGTTAAAAAGAGGGTGGAAACCAAACACTTGCTGCCTTTATGCTCTCGCTGATTTTTAACGGCTACAAAAACCCCAGAAAAAGCAAAAGGAGTGTTAAAGTATTTTTTTGACAAGAAGTGATCTGCCATAAAATACTGTCATTTATTTTATTCTAAAAAGTCTTCCAAAACTTTCAACAACTGGCTGAGTTTGAGGGTAAATGATGATATAATGAAGATATACTACTTGGGTCACATGTGCGCTAGTTTCTGACTGGATATGACAACACCAGCCTCTGCTATTTTGCATGGAGATGTCAGAATGACTCAAAGGTTAAAGACTAGTGCTTCCCTCTTTATTTAGACCAGGATAAGTGGCAGTAAAAACCCCAGGGTTAAATATTCTTTTTATGGCTAATTTAGACGGTGAATTTTCCTTAGGGCCTTTGTGTCCTAGGAGAGACGAAAGCTGAAATGACAAGGTTTTACCCACAACGGTAGGATTAAAGGACTTCTACAAACCAGTGTAGATAACTCTGTCAAGAAGACTGTAGATTGTTAGGTTAAGAAGGTGACTTAATTAAAATCAAACATAGTCAACACAAATTTTTTAATTCACTGACTGAACCAGCAAATAAAGTCCGTGAGAAAGCATGTTCGATATGATACATTGTACACACTAAAACAAAATCACCATTTCGTCCCCGAGATTTTCTCTCAGCAAACATTGGAAAGAAAACGTGCAATATCAATTTGTCATTATCACTTCCAGGAGAAGCAGTATTAATATCTCAGCACACACGCTTCGCTCGCTCTTACTTCTCCTCTAAAATTAAATTAGGAGGCCACTGAAGTGAGAGACAGAGAGCGCAGTGAGGATGAGCGATGGGGGCTTTGCTATCAGATGTAAAAATCAGTAGCCTCGCCCCTCCGGTGGCTGTTGAAATATGATGAGCTAAAGTGGGAAATGGGAGTAAAAAAGACGGAGGCTGCCGAGTCGCTTCTGAGTGAAGGGAAAATAGAAACTGTATCCTCAGCAGACATAGCAGACACTTTCAAACCACAGCAGCACCATTGGAAATGCATTAGAGGTGTCATGGCTGTA
This sequence comes from Lepomis macrochirus, assembly GCA_024633595.2. Lineage (NCBI taxonomy): Eukaryota > Metazoa > Chordata > Actinopteri > Centrarchiformes > Centrarchidae > Lepomis > Lepomis macrochirus. The sequence goes on along the minus strand of JALXJV020000012.1, from coordinate 9,392,720 downwards.
TTTACAGTAGGATGGCTGCACTTATCAGAATGGAAACTATTTATGATGGATTTATGAATAATGCATGCACTAAAAACATGACAAAAATCCAAATTATGAAATGACACCCTTCTTCCAGCCAGGGAGTATGATTGAATGCAATATTTCAACAGATTTTACTTTACGCTGAAATACTGCCAGAAGAACAATCCAAGTTATGTAGTGAGGCAAATAAAAAGAAAAAAGGGAGATATATTTTCCTAGAATAATACATTTAGTACTGAGAAACCCGTCAGGAAATATTCTGTATAATCCCTGATGTGTCAGCAGCCAGCAGCAGCTCTCAGAAGAAGTATTGCTTGACTAAATACCTCCACAGTTATCTTATTCTGTGAAGTTTCCATGGCAGGCGCTGTCAGAATGCCTTGGTCTTGCTATGGCTACAAAGCTTTGTGATATATGACAGGCTACCAGAGACACAAGAAAAAAGACAAGGGAAATTAAATGAAATACATATTCCTGCGTGCTGACCTCGTTTCTAAGACATCAGTCTATTCACCAATATCTGTCTCAATATCCATCACCGTATTTGCATGTGACATTTAATATCTAACCAAAAAGATTTACAAAATGATGATAATGTGAGAGAATGAGGGAAAAAAAAGAGATAAAGAGATCCTTAAAGTGACTGTCAGTTTTAAGTGAGCAGATAACGTATCCAGGTTTTTATTTAATTGTATGCTGAATGTTGCCTAAATCACTGATGTCACGATAGGTCAATTCTTCCATTTATAATATAGCATAATATAGCATATATATGTACAAGCATATATAATAAACGTTTAAGTTTTCTGCATCTCCCATGTTAAGTATGCTACTTGTTCCTACCTGCCTGAGCCTGCATATTTGGATCATTGTTACTTTGTTGATTTGAGGAAACTGTCACACAGTCTTGATTTTCTGTGTTGGGACATAACCACTACTACTTTGTTTGGATTCAGCCACTCTCTGTAAGTGTGCACACTTCTTGTTAAATAAATCATTGCTTTCTGACTCTGTACGGCACACACAGCAACAATGACGCAGCTAACAAGATGGTGTCTATACTAAAACCAAAAAACGACTGGCACAAACCGGACTCCAGCACAAACTTCATGTAAGGGTAAAAACCAACAACAACTTTTTATGTGCTGAATCAGATCGACATAGCATTTACTCATGTGGCTGGAGCTTTAACCACAGCGACTCACAATTGGTCGCAGGCCTCTGGAGCAACCTTGGGGTTAAGTGTCTTGCTCAGGGACACATTGGTGGATGAGTCACAGTGGCAATCAAACCTGGGACTCTCACATCAAAGGCATGCGTCTTAGCCACTGCACTATCGTCACCACCTTCCCACCATTCATGTTAGGTGAAAACATAGTCAAACATGGGTCCAGCAGACACCTGGTCCGAGGAATTTTATGAACAGATTATGTGTCTTAGCCACTGCACTATCGTCACCACCTTCCCACCATTCACATTAGGTGAAAACATAGTCAAAGATGGGTCCAGCAGACACCTGGTCCGAGGAATTTTATGAACAGATTATGTTCTTGATGGAGCTAAAAAGCTGGTGGATAAAAGTAAGTCAAGTAAGTAAGTAATAAGGATGCTATCCGAGTTCTGGCTCTGACAAAACTGAGCCTAAAGATGGGACTAAGAGACTTGATCAGCCTCATTAGCTTGCAAGTTCCTCATCAGAACCTCCACCCATTAGCCCTGTGTCAGCTATCAACCAATTCACTAGCAGCAAGCCAACTAGCATCAGGCTGTCTGATCCCCAGACTGTGAACAGCAGCTGCCAGCTCCCACTGAGTTGCAGCTCTATTCAGACTCTGCTGTGCCTCAGCGGCCCCTGCTTCCTTGGTTCTGTTGGCGTTCCTGTTGGGTTTCCTGATGTCACTGTTCAGGCGTGTAGGCCTGTCACCGCCTCCATCCCCTCTGCCCTGTCGCTGGTCACCAGCCCAGCTGTCAGTCACTGTTCTCCAGCCCGGCTGTCCTGTCCGTGTCGCCAGCTCAGCTACCCCGTTGCTGACCTCTGGTTCTCCTGCTCTGTCACTGTTTGGTCTCCAGTCTCCTGCTACGCATCTGTTGCTTCCAGGTTGAATTATTCCTTATTATCAGGCTGCCTGAATAAGTCCCTTGAGACTCTCTAGCCGATCCAGAATGCTGCAACGTGTACTGACAAGAACCAGGAAAACCAAATTATATCAATGATTTTTATCCTGTTTTCACTTTCACTTTGCTCTGGTTTAGCAAGCCAACTAGCATTGGGCAGTCTGCTCTGTTAGCTCCCAACATGCTAACCACCAGCAAGCCAGCATTGGCCAGAGGGACTCTTGGCCTGCTAGGTACCAGTTAGCAAGCAACCAGCCAGGTTTCTACCTGTTAAAAGTGAGTTGTTCCTTTCCTTTTCGCCAAGTGCTTGGTCATGTTGGGAATTTTTCAGTCTCTGTAAATAATACTATAAAGAATATAGTCTAGACCTGATCTATACGAAAAGTGCAATGAGATAACTTTTCTTATGAATTGGCACTCAAATAAAATATAAATAAAACTGAATTGAATAGTGGTTTCTATAGTCTATTATTATTTGAAACGCCCAGTTCCTATGCAATTAAAAGAGGTGTCAAGGCAGGAAAAACAGATGTGGGCCCACAGGAACAAACACGAGATGAACACATGATACAGAATGTTCTCAACATAAATCAGAAACGAACAATCACATGACAAATGAACAGACATACAGAACAGATCAGGACAAGAGGAGTTCGGGTTGTAATTAAAACAGTCAGCGCTCCCTCTTGTTTGGTTGGTTTTGCAGTGCAGCTGCACCATCAGTTTGTAGCCTTTTAAAGTGACTAATTGCTAATTTGTGATTAAAGGGAACTTGACCCTCACCCCTTCATTGCCTTTCAGGGTTCTCTCCAGGCACTGCAGCTGAACAGCACCACACAATCTTTCCATAAGTGACTATTTCAACAAGAGTTTGATTTTATATAATGGACCTAACTTGACCCTTTTAGCACCACATTATGAAGGTTCCAGCAATTCACCCTGGAGTGATGGTCTTTGCATGTTCTAGGGTTGAGCGAGTACTCAGTTCAAAACGACTATCCGGGACAGACAATGTACTTTTTATAGAGTAGAGTATCAAGTATCATCAGAAATCAGTGAAATGTGTCAATGCCTGTATTCTAGTAAACAATAACTACAGGAAACTAAATAACATCTGTCTGATCTGTTAGCTGCCGACAAAAAATTTGTTCTCTTACTATAGTAATCCAGAACATTGTTCCAAACCTCAATTCTAAAGCTGTTCTCGAAATAGTTTTCTAATAAATATAGCACCTTCTGATCAATCCATAACAACAACTTCTGGTTAGTCCAGCCCACATCCAGATTACCATGTCCATTCCGAATACAAATACAGATCCAGATCATTTAATTTGTTGAACAGATACAGATAGTGGTGTACTCCCTTAGCATGTTCTGTTACTTTTTGGTTTGTTTTTCTTTAACCACAAAACTGCTTTAATAATCTCAAAACAGATCAAATAAGTTCGGCATTGAAAGATGAGTAAAGATGTCACTACAATGTCTTCAAGCGCAAGATAAGAATCCTTGCAGCCTAATCAAAAGATGACAGTCTGCCAGTTAATCACATAACTGATCAAAAATGAAAATTAAACAAAGTACCCAAGCTGTTATCATGAGCTGCTAACCTTGATGTGTCATATTAATTACAATGTGATAAATAATTGATAGCCGGCAGTGTTGTTTTTCTCCTCGGAGAACGTGAGAGTTTATGCCAGAGAGACCCGAGCATGGTCTCCTCCAGCATAAATAAACAATCACTAATAACAAATGATATATATAATTAATTACCAGAAGTGCAGAGTGATTTACCTTGAGAGAGGACCCACTGATTGAGTTTGACGTGGTACAGCACAGAGCGAAGACTCCAGTGCTGAACGAGGGGGTAGCCAGACACTTCACTGTAGTTCACCATACCTGTAAGAAACACACGAAAAAACACATTACTATGGATGCAGTCTTGCGGCTAGATTAAAGCAAGGCTCAGGGTAGTTCACCACCACACCTCTACAATCAGAGAGAAAAGCTGTAATATTAATGTGTTATTTACTCCTATAGTGGAGGAGATTGCGGTTTTCAGTGCTAGATCAAAGGGCATCTCATTGTTGTTTACTTTACCTGAAGAATCAGGAAAAATATTTGATAAATATTAATATTATATTAGATGACAGGAGAGAGAAGCAAGCAAAGTATCCGGTGTTAGATCAAAGTGGAGCCCGATCTACAGCTCACCCTCCCCAGAAAAAAAAAAAAAAATCCAGGGAATTGCACCATTAACGTAAAATCTATTCAGAAATAGCAATATGATAGAAGGCAGTCTGAAGTCTTCGATGTTTGATGATTACGAAGCCTCTTACTTGAATATACAGCACATTTATTTTAAATGTGAGCATTTTCATATCAATGGCATACTCCAGATACCTCTAAGTTTTCCCTCTGAGGGAACTGTGTCAAACCTAAAACCAATTTTCGTCTGTCTCTCATTCTCTCTTTGTAGAATAAAGTTCCTGCATGACGCTGACAATGATTACATTTAGATCACGTAAACAACCCAAGAAGAACAATAAATTTATAATGAAAATGGAGCAGTCTTTATCTGAGAGGTTTTGACACCTCGTTGCTGTTTATCGTGTCTAATATAAACAATAAATATAAAATAAAGTTTATTGTATATCCTTGGTGCCTTATCAAAATTTCAGTGCTTTTCCAGAATCTTAATTCATTCACTTTTACATTAATTAGCACAGTATCTGTATAAATCACAGAGATCATGAAGTGAGCAAAGCAGGAGAACACTGTGAGACACATTAGCATTATAGCTCTTAATCAACTAAAAAGGTCAATATTCTGTGTATTGTTTTTTTTTAATCACCTGACTTTGATAACGAGGAGGGCATGATTCATACATAATTAATTTATAGAATTTAATAACACATTTATTGTTTAATTACTGTCTAAACCATTTTTGGTTGTTGAGAAAGAACACTGCTTAGCCCAAAGGTCAATAAGGCTGCTTCCAATTGCCATTTTCATAGCTGATTATTTGTTCAAGTGCAGTCTACTGAATGATACGTCACACATTGCAAAAAATGTCCATTACAATTTCTCAGACACCGAATTGAAATTCCTTGTTTTGTATAAATATATTCAAAATGCAGTTATGGAAAGCCTTTAAAAGAATCAAATTATTACATCTGAGACACTGGAATAAGTGAATGTTTGTTATTTTTGCTTGATTCATGCTGACAAATCATCACCAGACCAACTGTCTCTCAACTACATCAGGTTCTAGATTGATATGAATAACATTTCTGGATTTGTTTAGCTCCAAGGCTAACCAATCTCTAACCAAATATCTTTGCTCTATCATTGCTCTTTGTATCATTATATTAGTAATATGCAACACATTCAGGTAGCATGCTTGTCATTTTTAACAAGCACTTAGGCCTACCTGTTTTTGATCCAAAACCATTGAGAGATTTATAGACAAGCAGCAGTATTTACAACTCTTCTTCACCAACACACCAGAAGCCAGTAAAGAGTGTGATGTGTTCACTTTCCTTGGTCTTTGTAAGGACTGTAGCAGCAGTCTGAATAAGCTAAGAAATTCTCTTCTAGAAATGGATTCTTTTCTATAAACCCTGCCTCAACACTAATCATATGCTATGTTTTTAAAATGGTAGAATACAGACTTTGTACTGATTTGACATGGCTGTTAACGTTTAGCTGAAGATTACACCAAGATTTCTGCTTTGGATTTTGGTTTTCAGAGACATAGAGTTGAGATGAGGTTTCAGTCTTCCATGCATTGGGATAAAATTGTTCCTGTCCTGAAGATATGACTTGAACCACTTTAGCGCTGAGCCTTAGAGCCCAATCCAGTTTTCAAATCTGTCCAGTCCCTGTAAAAAGTAGCACTCAGTGCTGTATTTGGGACGAAACTTAACCATTGAGGTTTGATAGAGGTAGACAATTTTTTCAATTATTTGACTTACAAATGAAAAGTTTGACATCGGTCTGAGGTAATCACGGACGTATCCATTTGGTTTAGGAGACACTTGATGACTGCAGTTTTCAAAGCTTTAGGAAAATTATCTGATGACAGAGAGCTATTCACTATCTGCAGTAAATCTGTCGCCAAACTGCTAAAAACATTTTAAGCTTGTTGGTAGAACATCAAGACAGCAGGTGGATGGCTTAAGATGCCGCCTTTATTCTTCCAGAGTTCTGTCGTTAATGGCATGAAATATTACTATTTCTGCTAAATATTCCTTCCATGTGATTGTAGATGGTAGCATGGTAGTAAATGTTAAATTTCTCTTTATATCAAGGTGAGTTTGAAGTTTAGGTTATCGCCATCTGCGCTCAAATTCCAGCATTCTGTTTTCTGGATAATTATGGATTCTGCATTTCTCCATGGTGTTTTTTGTTTACCAGTTAAATCCAACAGGTGCAATGACATTCTCAGTTTTGTAAGTGACATTGTCTAGATTGTTCCCAGATGGCAAAGCGGGGTGTAGACAATTCACAGATAGATTCACTGAACAGTTCACCAGTATTCTGATTGATGTACCGCTTTTAAACAGTTGAATTACTGGAATTCAGCTTTTCTTTGTCACTGCAAAGCTCAGTCTACTGTTAGATTCAAAACACCACATAAAACACTCAAAACACTTTAGCTGAGAATAATACAGTTGTATTTCATGCTTTAAAGGCCATTTATATTATCTAATTTAATTTTGTTTAATTTACCAATCCTATCCCCAAATGAAATCAGTAATGTCTATCTCTTCTGCCTGAAGAAGTCATCCATCTAGGAATGTTTTTCATTGTGATGCACTGCACAGTTTATCGAACGTTATGTATTCATCTTTCTGCACCAACCAATGGCCTGTCATCTTATTCACAGCAACAACTAGTCGGGCGCAGATAATTTACAACATATGAACATGTAAAAGAAACTGCAATGTCACTCATGAGGGAGAGAAAACATTAATCACGTGGCACAGTCTCAGAGACCTAGCTTTTCTAAGATAGGTTAGCGAACCAATCAACCAATTAACCTCTTTCGTTAACAGATCAATTAGAGATGTAGCACAAAGTGACGGAGCACAGATTCATAGTTAACATTACTTCAATTCAATTCAGTTTAATTTTATTTATGTAGCGCCAAATCACAACAACAGTTATCTCACAGCGCTTGACGCATGGTGTGGAGTTAATAAATAATCACCCTCCCTTCTCCTTTGGTTATGGTTGTAAACATAAAATTATTTTCAAACATAACGTTTGACTAGCTTGGGTTTCATAATGTTTAACATTAAATTATGAAACCCAAGCTAGTCTGTTTCATTTGTTCCAATTAGTGACAAGACCCCCTCCTTATTGCACGATAACGCAGGATAAGGCCTTTAACATTAACATCACTTATATTGGGCCATAAGCAAAGCTGCAGAATATAAATCATCTTGTCTCCCATAGCAACTGACAACTGTGTCGTGCTGCAGCGGTGGGATTACAGCCATACATCACTATGACTGCCCCAACTGTGTTCACAAGTACATACAGAAGGTATCTCGATAGTGTGTGAGCCACATTTCCCGCAGCCACATACATGGAAGAGGGCAGTGGAAAACGGACAGAGGGACGGAAAAGAGAAGAACTATTAGCGTGCGTATGAGAGATTTTGCCGGCCTGTGTGAGAAAGACAAATTGAGAAATGAAAGGGAGGCAATAAAAAAGAGAAGGAAAGCAAAAAGTATATCTGCCGTGTGAAAAGGGGAGAGGTAGATGGTAGAAGAAGGATGAAGAAAAGTATTTTCAGAATGAGTTTATTTGCCAGGTATGTGTACACATGACGAATTTGACTCAGGAACTTGTGCATTGCTCATGATGTGCTTACTTACAATACAATAATAATAAAATAATAAAATCAAACAGGCTACAGTATAGAGAACACATATATACACACAATAAAAAAAACAATATAGACAGATTGAGAGAACAGTGCAATGAATAGAGTGCAAATGCAGGAGTAAATTATTATCATTATTATGTACATGTCGCATGTGGATGATGGAGCATAGTGCAGTAGGCCCCTATTACTATTATAATCTCAAGTGAAAGGTGGAAGTTGACGTGCATGGTACAAAAGAGAAAATGTGTCATTGACCAACTTGTGATACATATTCAGGAACAAAAGACTGGCTGGAACACCGTCGGCTTATATCACATTTCTGAACATGAACTTTTAGTTTCCTTTCAAGGAGTCAGAAGTCTTACTAAATGTAATGAAACTAATATTTAGTAAATATTTTCACATAATTGAGAAGCAGTTTCAGAGGACTTGTATAGCAAAAGCTTACGGAAAACAAGTGAGAACTGTATCTCATTGTTCACCTAAAAGAGCCGACTAGTTTGTAACCGACATTATTCTTACCCAGTGCTGAGAGCATGCACCGCTTCATCCTCTTACCGGTGGGCTCAACAGCATATGACAGCGCCACACCTACATATAGTAACTTATCGTGGATTTGCGGGTGCTGAATTTGCTGAATTTATCTGACCAGAAATACAACAGGAATTGGAAAAAAGATGCTGCCAGGGCTGAGTGTTTGTGGGGGCCGTTGTAGTAGGTTACAGATTTGCATGGCCTGGCAGATCTGGTTGAGGCCTCACTGACTACTGTACAAAAACACAACTGTTAAATTTATTCACTGATTTTGGTGAAACTGGATCGTCTAGAGTGAATGTCTAGTTGGACAGATAGCTTTAAATTAACCTCTAACTGTAGATGGTGTTAGCTGGTTTGCCGTGTAGCTAGCGGCTCAAGCTGATTCTGCCTGGACTAGGAGCTCAAGCACAGGGGGAGTGCTGATGTTTACACCTCTAGCACAGGCTGGGAGGAGGAGGTCTTCAGGCCTCGACTCCAAGCTCCTAGTCCAGGCAGTCAGCTACCTAATGGGCCCACTAGCTGCACAGCTAATCAAGCTAACTAGCTTATGGTAGCTACTGTTAGCAGTAGTAGGCAGCTACTTTAGCAACAAGTAAAGGCATTTGTCCATAAAGAAACAAACTTTCCTTTACAACTGAGAAAACACTTTCCGAACAACCTTCAAGATCTTGAAGACTAGCCAGACCTCCACACTTTGTTTTAGCGTTGTGCCAATGCTGGAGAAAGAGCTATGAGCAGATACAGACTGAGCGGGTGTGGGGTCCATGCTGTGTCTGAAGCAGATCTTGAGCAGATGATAACAGCTGTACCAATCTGACAGCATGACACGAAAGACATGTTTACCTCATTATTTGAAACTTTGGCTATGAACATCTAACATTGTAACAGAAAGTGTTGGAAAGCATAATAGGTCCCCTTTAAGTCCAGTAGGCCTACTTGAGTAAATGTACATTCCACCACTATTGAGAGTGATCAGTTTAAAAGGTGAAGCAAGACGGTCATTGAATTTCATTGTTTAATGAACTCCGTGCTGCTCTAGCCTTTATGTTAATGTGACAGAATTCAGATTTAGACTTCAGACCCTGTTGGAGTGTTGCGGGCTTAAGACCATACATACTCTAATACTTTAACTCTCCAGTTAAAATATTACAAAGAAAATTCCGGGCCTTAAACCTGGTCTTTAGGCTGCCCAAATTTGAGGTGGATTTGGTTAACCTGCTATGAGGAGCATCAAAGCATAAAACTTGTCATTTCCCGTTGCCAGTAGTTGTGCTATGACCATGACCAAACATTTGTTATATTTGTAGATGTCTTCAGACCAGGAATCTTGTCAAACATGGAAATTCTTGTTTCTTTAGCCCCTTAAAATGCAATTCATTTGGGAGGGAAAAAAACAATTCCTTTGCATTACAATAGGGTCCTTGCAGAGGTCACTGCTTGGGCCCTAATAACAATGAAGTTGAGTGATGAATGCAATCATGTGTTATCTATTTAGAGCATAAACATGAATATACAAATTAGATATGGTATGGATTGAATGTCAGGATGTGTGCAAGGCCAGTAACAGTTCCTTTACAAGGATGCTATGAAAATACAACATTTGGCAGAGGCCTGACACCACCTTTGAACTTGATGAATAAGCCTCTAAATGTGATGTTCCTGCATTGTCCTCACCTTCAGCTACATCCATTTATCGCCTCTTATGGGAAATGGCTCCCCGGAACGATAGATATATTCCCCAGCACTGAGAGAGCGAGAGCACACCACTACATAACCTCCCCATCTACAGTCCCCGCCTTCACCTCCCTTAGTGGAAATGAATAACAAGCCCAAACATATACAGTAGTGCAGCGTATTCTTCTTCTTGCTGAAAGGCCTTGTCTCCCTTTTAGCCCTGGGGTGCTCTGCTCTCATTGTCTGACAGAATGATTAATTTGACTGAACTTCACTTTGCAAACATTCCAAGTTCACAGTCTCTCTCCATGTAGTCTGTGCTAGAGCCTTTCAGAGAACTAGCTTGGTCAGGGTTGCGCTATGCACTACAGCTGATTTCCTTTTTCAAAATACAAGGCTTAAAATGTTCTTAAATAACAAAAACTCATTGGAATGGTGCTGCATATATGGCACTGCTTTGGTCAAAACAGTATTTATGTACAGCTCTGTCAGAACAGAGCTCTGACAGAGCTCTGGCTGAGGGCTGAGTGGAGATCAGGTGGGGGTGTGTGGATGGTGTGATGGGACTGTTGCCTCCAAGTTTGGGGACGGGGTGTACCAGGGAATATAACTGATTTTTCAATGACTTTTTGGGTGTCTAGAAGACAAAAAATAGACTGACACCCGGATCAATTAATAGTGTAATAAAGTGACTGTATACACTAACTCAAAAATGAAGAAGTATTAAGTTACTCTTTGAACTACACAAAAGTCTGTGAAGTGTTCTGACAAACACAAAAATACCCCAAGTAACTAGAAACACCTGTGTGATGCAATGTGATGCAATAAAATACAAGAGCCATGTAATAAACACCACAATAATAACGATTTTGGTGTACATGTGTGGACTGCATTATAATGAAAGATATTTCTAACACAATATTGTGTTCATTATATTTACATAATGTACCACATATAAAGGACAAGATTATGTGAAATACTGTATAATATAATTGCAATACTAAAGAATAAAAGTGACAACATAGTTGAATCAAATCCGCTTTTGCCCAGTGGAGACAATTAAAAGAATCAGTATAAAGATAGGATTTTTTACAGGTTTCTGTATTAATTACACTACTATTTTTCCTTGTCTTTTAGTGTAGTAAATTAATACATCAGTATTTCACATGCAGGTTAATGTAAGGATAAGTTTATTGCTTTGTTGTTTGACTTACTTTATACATTATTTTCCAGCTATTAATGGTTTGAAATGTTTTGCTCTCTATCTACAATGAGAATAACATTAATGGTTCCCCCATTGAAATGACTGATGTTTTTTATCATTTGTGTGAAAAGAAAACAAGCAGCTTTGCATTTCTGTAGCTGTAGAATTTGATAAAGGATGGACTACACTGGCCACAGCTATACTAATGCAGATCAGACTAACGCATGGTGGGGGAATCTAATAAGACTGACTGTGTGACTAATGACTATATTAAACATAAAACTCATGTATGACATTGAACTGCATGTTATACATTAGAGCTGAAAATTGATTGTAAAAGAGGATTTATTTACTTCAATGAGTGTATTGTGACAAAATAAAGCCAGAGCTATCTCCAAACTTTATATTTTAAACTCATATACGTGGGACGATGTTGGGCCCAGGGTGCATAGCAGTTACATAAATCAAAGTAAAATTGAATCAATATTCCAGCTCTGTGAGAGACTGTGTGAAGCAGTCCATTGGGATGTGAACTCGCCAGTCCTTCTATGAATCCCCCAATGAGCACCACAGTTCAATCCCCACTATTGGAGTTTTTTGCTTTGTGATCCATCTTTGTTAGCCTGTCTACTTTTTCATTGTCCAAATAGAAAGATAAAACACCAAAGTTAAGCTGCATGAAGGTACGTTTTTACCCCCATCTATTCATGCACCTGAAATTTCAAATTTTCCAGCACCTTGTCACACAGACGTGACTTTATTGTATAATTAATTACAAGGTCCTGAGCGGCAAGTCTTCTCCAAAACATCTCATAAAACTCTAAGAAATTTTCCTTAGTTTAACTTAATAGCTTATTCAAAATAAATGTAGTTAGTCCTGACATCTCTTTCTAACATGTTCCCTTCAAAGGGCCATTTTTTCTCCTGATTCAAAGACTAGCACAAGCTATGCTATAAATGCTTGTATTTTCTTGACAATGAATAAGCATTGACTGTACATTTGGTATTTTTTGGACCACTTGCACCATGTACATGCATAAGCACATTAAAATGGCATGTTTTCTGCACTTCACTCCTTTGATAATTTGGTACAAGTAGCATGTGTCAGAATAATGCTGATTAATCCATCCATCCATTCATGATCTTCTGCTGCTTATCCGGGGGTTGGGTCACGGTGGCAGCAAACCAAGCAGGGTAGTCCAGACATCCCTCTCTTCAGCACCACTTTCCAGCTCCTCCTGTGGGGATCCCAAGGCATTCCCAGACCAGATAAGATATGTAATCCCTCCAGCGAGTTCTGGGTCTACCCCAGGGTCTCATCGCAGTTGGACATACACGGAAGACCTTTAATAGAAGGCGACAGAAGTCATTTCTTATCAGATGCCCGATCCACCTCAACTGGCTCCTTTTGATGCAAAGGAGCAGTGGCTATACTCTGAGCTCCCTCCAGATGTCAGACCTCTTCACAGCATCTGTAAGGCTGAGCCCAGCCATCCTTTGGAGGAGTCATTCTGGCCGCTTGTAACCACAACCTCATTCTTTTGGTCACTACCCAAGGCTCATGACCATAGGTGAGTATTGAAACTTCGAATGGTAAATCGAAAGCTGGCCATCCAGCTCAGTTTCCTCCTCACCATAACAGTCCATTTCATGATCTCAAGATCCCAAGATACTTAAAATCCTTTGCTTGTGGCAGCAACTCACTCATAGCACGGAGGGAGCAATCCACCATTTTCATGACCTCAAACTTGCTGACCCTCATCCAAACCACTTCACCATTGTCTGCAAACCACCCTGGTCCGTCGCCCACCTTAATGCTGTGGAGGGGTTTGTGTGTCCTTGTGATCCAAGGAGCTGTGTTGTGAATGAATCGACAGAGCTGTAGCACTTCGCCCGGAAAAGAGACACCAGGAACCCTTCTGGAGCCAGACCTGGAAGGGGAGCTCGGCGGGCCTGCAGCCCAATAGATTTCCCTGGAGCCACAGCCCTTTGGGCCCACCAACTGCAGGGATAGGTATTGGGGTCCGGTGCTGGGCGGCAGGCAGAGTCAGAGACCTAGGCTTACTACCTACCGGCAATGTAGACTGCTCATAGGGATGTAGGATGCCACCATGCGGAACAATTGGGCAGAAAACTAGTTTTTGTACTTCGGTCCAAGAAGATGGTACTGTCCACATCAAAAGTCTTAAACCTGTATGTACAAGTTGCCTGCACTGTTTTCTGCCCTTTCCATATCAGGTTCTCTCTGCAATTCAAAATAGCCCTAAATACACTGCATTACCCAGTGGGCCTTACATAATGCTCATTTGTTCCTGTTCGCGGCTGCGTGCTTTTCTCTGTCAAAGGGTAGCAGAGCCGGGCGAACCTACTGTATATTCTCACTAGCAAGTTGTGTAGGATTCTGCAAATTATGCAAGACCCCACCTCTCCCTCAGAGATCTTTCTTCTGGTCACGTAAAGAGAAAAATCCACCATGAGTGAATTGCAAGAACAGCAATCAAGTAAACTTGTGTTCTCTCCTAATTGAAAACACCTGTGTGGGTGTGCAGAGCATTTAATGTGCAATCTAACTAGTAATTATATCTGTCAGTTAAATGATATGGAGTAAAAAGTATAATATTTCCCTCTTATATGGAGTGGAATAGAAGTATCATATTGCATTGAAGTATCATATTAAATTTAAAGGAGACCTATTATACTGCTTTTCCGGTCCTATATTGTAGTTCTGTGACTCCTGTGTTGTAGCTTTGCATGATTCAAAGTTTGAAAAAATAATTTTTTATCTTATACTGACTCTTCATAAAAGCCTTCATTTCAGCCTCTGTCTGAAAGAAGCAGTAGATGCTCCTGTCTCTTTAAGCCCCCCCACCCTTCTCAAAGCCCACTGCCTAACTGCCCAAAGAAGAATGTTACAAGGCTGTTGTTGTTACGGTACAGACAGACTGAGCGTTGCTGTGCCGTTGCTGTACGGAGCAAATGACCATATATGGAATACCGTCTCAGTCTAGCTCAAGCGGGAAGCTTCCGATCAACAATCTGATGCGAACGCACAAGTCCCTGAAACCTCCATTCTATTGAATGGCCAGCAGGGGGCGACTTCTGGTTGCAATAAGAAGTCCGACTCTATTAGAAATGATGGTAAAATGACCCTACTTCTCACCTGAATAATTACCTCGGTAAACACTTCCCTGATGAGTTTATGGTCTCAATTGCTAGTTTCTTGTCTTCTTCAATACAAAATAACGTTAATTTAGTAAATAATGGTGCCATTGATTTTGAAATAGACTATAAAGCACAGAATGTTTCAGGGTAGGATTATCTATGATTGAATAGGGGTTACCATGGCGATCTGTCAATCAGGCTAGAGCCGACTCATACCCTTGGCACTGCGTAAATTTTTAAAATTTTATTAAAAAAAAGCTTTTAGGAGTTGGCTGTTCACTTTCTCTGGTGAGTACATTTAGGGCCTTTCTCAATCTGTGTTCTTGTCTGTACTTGTGTTCTTGTGAAACGTCATCTTTTGTGGCCCAAGTACTGTCCCAATACATAAGTTTGCATTTTGGCAAGAACGGTTAAAAATCCCGTTAGTGTTCTTGACACGCCCATTTTACCGAGGATGCATCGGTTGGTAACTTGTGTGAACTTGACTGCAGAGATATCCCAGCATTCATTTCGGCATTCAAGCGAGCGCGGAAAGAAGCTGGAGAGAGGCCGACAACAGAATGTGTTCTACTATTTTCATACGTTATTTCATCACTAAATCCACTTCTGATGCGAGAAATCAACTGTGTAAATGTCGAATATTGGCAGTTTTACTAAAAATGGAAAGACGGAAAATGTGCTCAATTGTTTTCGGAGTTGTGACGCTCCGCAACTGTCAGCGGGGGGAGTTCGCGAACCAGCCCGCGTGAGAAGCTAACGAGCCGTCCTGCCAGATCAACATTATTTGCTTTTATTTTCTATAATTTTTTTATGTATGAGCAAATATATCTTGTTAAGTTAAAACCTACAGTTAACCTGATTCTGTGCTTTTTGTTTCGGTGGATAAAACCTGACTGTTTATAATAATTAGACCGATTAAGAGAAATGCAGGCGGCCTGTGTGCTGGGGGTGTTGCGCAACACCAGCAAGAACACATCGACTCAAACCATCAGCAGTGTTTTGTGTGCTTGTTACATTGCAAGTTCTTTCTTCCAAGAATGACTAGCAAGAATGTTCTCCCCAGGACCACAAGTCAGTTCTTTGCATTCTTGGTTTTGAGAAACACCCTTAGTTTTAAGACTGGTGTTCGCTAGACAAAATTATCAGGCCTGTTAAAATGACAGCTAATGTGAATTACCTGTGCACCTAGCTAAGGCAAGCTAGCTAGCTCCGCACACGGTCCTTAGATTAACAGTCTTGTTCAAATATGGTCACGTCCGGTGCTGCTGGTTGCAAAAACTTAACATGTCGTTGACCTATCGGCCAAACTTGAGTCTTAAAACTGTAGTCCACTTCTTATATACAGTCTATGGTCTAGCTCCATGTTTCATATAACGGAGCCGTTGGTAGAAAAAGTAGTTCAAAACAGCGTTCAGAACAGGAGAAAATCTGAGGGTCTTGCTCTGAGGGATTTTGTTTAAATTCTTTAACCTCATTATTTGAAGTTTTGGCCATGTTTAACATGAACATCCAACATTGTAACATTGTAGATAAGTCATAAAATATTGAAAAGCATAATAGGTCTCCTTTAATAACCTATTTAATAACCCATCACACAGTACTCGCTGCAGCACTCTAGTATCAGCCAGAGCACTGATGATTTTTTGACAGCTCCATTTTATTGAGCTACTAAATAGGTCAGAACATGAGTAGGACAGGTGATGAGACTTACAATCCCAAAATACACAGCCCAATTTGAATAGCAGAGTTGTCAGCAAAAAAATAAATAAATTAAAACTCTGTATCACCTGTGATTTCTATTCAGAAAAAGAGGGGAAAAAACCCCACTGTCTTTGTTCCAGGTCCAATTAGACTGCTTGGGGAAAGTAAATTGAGTTATCTTGTTAACATTTGTGACTCTATCCCATCGGGAAGCAGGGCAGAAAATATCAGACAAGTACAGGGCTTGGTGATGCTCGACACGGAAAGCACAGAGCTGATGGAAACCGCGGTCTGTCTAAACACCCAACAGTCCTACGGTGAAGAGGTTTGTTATTTTAGTCTCTTCTCTAAGGAAGATTCATAGGAATGAACTCAGGTAGGAAAGTAATCTTATGGCTCATAGAACCCCATTAACTAGCCTGGCCTGTGCTCCATTTCACTCTCGGATAAGTCTGGGAATGAATGATTTAGTGGAAAAGAGAGAGAGAAGAGTGAGTGAGTGAGGAAGAAGTAGAGAAAGTGAAGGGGAACGGTAGGGGTTACCCAGCAGGCCCACTCTCTAATCTAACGGGAAACTAAATGTAATACAGCACAGACCTGATTTCTTCCCCAGACAATTCTGATAAGTAAAAAAAATGCTTGAACAAAATGTTGGCCCTCAGAAACGATGAGCAGACACCATGGGGAAGGTTAGGTTAGAGCCTAGGCCAAATGCTTTCCATAATTCAAGGTAAAGAAAGATTACTGTGAAGAATTATCATAATACAGGCATTAACCACTTGTGCTCATCTCCTTTCAGGCAGGTACCCTCCACAAAATGCTTACACTAATCCCAATATTACTTTTCCAATGGACCATACTCAACCAGAAAATGTCCTTGGTGGCCTCTGAGGTAACATTTAGACCATGTCCAAAGCTAACATTAGTGTTGCTGTGAACTACTGTTAGTGCAAAAAAGAAGGGGTTTAAGCTATGTCCTGTGAATCCTCTTATTCCTCTAGGCAGCATGGTCCTGGTGCCTCTTAGTGGCTTCTTTTCTCTGGCCATGTCGAGTCCTCTCAAATGGCAAGAATACTTTGGTTTTATGACCAAAAGCTGGCAAAGCTATCAGCATTCTCATCAGTCTCAGCTTTTCTTTTTGCTTAGTGTTAATATAGTGTCAAATGTTTGCATCAAATCCATGCTAAGATGGTAAACATGCATGTAGTCATTATGTTAACATTGTGAGCTTGTTTTCATGCATTTTTGCACATAGCACTGTTGTGTTAACTGAACATTAAACCACCACTTTCTGTTGTCTTTTGACCAGCCTCATCTGGTCATTTTATATCAAAATGATAGCATGGCCATATTTAGTTTGATTTTTTCTTTGAGTGGACCCATCATTTTTTAAATTACAGTTGCATGTAAGCAACAACAACTGTGGCTATGGAGTGCGCTTGGTGCTAACAAATTATCCGTAAGTCTAAGCATGTGGTAATTAGGCTGGCAGATGTGGCTTGTGACAACTCAAGGTGACACACTTTTCATTTCCGGTGTGCTGGAGGAAGGCTAAAGGGACCGTTGTTGCCAGCAATTCCAAAGATGCCAAAGAAGTTCTGCAGATACCTCTGTGCTTGCATGGTCACAAGGCCATATGCTTAGACTTTAATTATGAGGGACTTGGGGAGAGAGGGACTCTGGGTTGAACTATGAATCATTGCCACTCTGCCTGCCTCAAAAGCCCTGTTCTACTGGATTTAAGCACTGCCCACACAAATAAGCCCAGTCCTGATGCCTGTGTTAAATAGACAGCTGACATCGCCATTTGCTTTCATTATCTCCGCCAGGCGTTACCCTGGAGGGATCATGCGTTTGGTCGTGTGTGCGTGTGCACTAATCTTGCATACTACTGGACCCTTGTGATTTACAATTTTTGAAAAACCTATAACCTCTGTTTAAACTCCTATTGACTGCTGTCTCTTCACTCCTACTTATACCTTTTTCTGTGCCTAATTATAATCTGAAAATATAGAGCGTCTACTGATGAAAAGAAATCAATGTTGACTACACACAAAGCCATACTGAATTCACCCAACCCCACCTGAGCCAGAACCACTGAGGCATCTCATGAGCCCAAACCCATTTGGAGAAGTTTTATTAAGATCATGATCTGTTTTTCAAGAGACCTGTGTACAAGCACAAACAAAGATACTTAAAAGTTTAAGCAACAGCCACACAGAAAAAAATGCACAAATAAGTTAGACATCATTTTCATATTAAGAAAAGCATTTACAAGTGGAACTGCAAATACTTGATTATAGTGTGATGAAAACATGGCATCCAGCTTCTTAATCACACCTACCAAGGTCAGATTCAGAGGTATGGAACCAGGCTAATGACTGGCTCCACACTGTGCTGGAAAAACTCTAAATTATATTCCTTGGCATAACCTAATAATAAAAAGCACTTGTTGTTAGGCTTTCATTATCAACATTTAAAGTAAAAACTGAAAATATGCCAACAAATCAAGGTGGTCTCTTGCTTCAACAAAAGTGCGTAAGTCCTGATAATTAAAAAACTTAATCAGTGATTGATTACAATGCAAGAAAGTTGTGCCACCCTGTGTTCTCTTGTTGGGGAGTGCAGGAAAAACCAATTTTAACACTGTTTACTTTATCGTTTGCACTGTAAATCTCATAAGAAATTATGTTACGCTACTAATTAAAAACCTTTTATTATAAATTCAGAGGTCAGTTCCAAGTTTAAATCATTTAATTATCACCTCCAAGAACTTATAACCATGAGTTCAGTTAACTAAACGTCTAAGGGATCATTTACTTAACTCATTAAACTAAGTTATTTAGAAACATGGTTAGCTCATTTGCATATACATCACAGCTTGCATTACATTCAGGTTAAAATTCTCTAGAAATCCTTTTATTTTAAAAAGTTATTATTTAATGATGAAACCCCAAAGAAATTAAACAGTTTCTCAAATAAGCTTTAGGATAGGACTCAAAGTTTTTTTTTTCCTGTGTGTGTGGTGTGAGGGGTGATAAAGACAAAACTGTCGTAAGCGATGGGCTCGAGATGACCTTCACCTACCTCTAAAGAAAAACAACTCATACTTTATAGCCTGATGGAGAGACTTTCTCCACAGTGGATCAAAGGGTCATTATTCATCCACCCAGCATTCAGCATTGTTTTGGCCACTGCAGCCTAATTCTTTTTCAAATACTTAAAATTTGATCTGAAAAGGAAGATTCTGACTCAAATCTCTAGACTAAAAAAGCTTCCTGCTCATATTGACTGCAGCTGGCTACAAGGCAGGTAGGTCTGTGTCACTGGGACCACCAGCCTGGGCTCACTCCCTCTGGTAACACACCGTGAACCCCAGCTGTATTAATTATCCCATCCAATGTTGTCAGCTAATTAACTGACGTTTAACACAGAAAATGGCTGGAGCAACTCAGCGCAATTAATCACCTTCGAGGAATAAATTAAAACTCTTCCTAAAGGTGATTACCATTGAGGGTCTGCAGTCAAAATTGAATTTTAATTGTGCTTCAGATGTTATATTTGAATTATGGTTGAAAAAAGAAATGGCTGTGCATGTATTTACACTGCAAGCTATTTCTAATAGAATTCCTGCAAATGAAAAGGCCTCCTGACAGCAGATAAGAGCCCAGAATTCAGACCTGTTGAAGTGACTAATACAAAATGCAATTAAGTCATAAAGGGCATCAGGTGCATGTAAAATGAACAGAAATGTTGTACAATAGTCACATTTCAGAATTAAAACACAATAAAAATGTAAAACTTGAAACTGCTGAATGGAACAATAAGTTAGACCAACAATTTAATACATTTGAAATTTTTAATACTTTTAAAATTAGCTTGCTAACCGTAAACCGCAGTATTTTGCAACCTGGACCAATATTCCCATGTTTTCATGACTATTTGGGACTATGTTGGGAAACTTTTTTTTTTAAAAATTGGTCCAGTATTAAGCGAACGCGCTACAGCCGGCAGCAGCGAGAAAAAAGCGTCCAGGTTACAAAGTTCTCCACTAACCAAAGTGTTTTACTACAAGAATATAAAAAATTCTGTAACAGGTTACATACAACAGTAACAGTTATTTAGTTTCTTCTAAAATGTATTTAGTAAAAGCATTCAGAATTTTATAAATATAATTTGTAGGGAACAGGGTTGGGAAACGTGATATTAAGTCCCAATTTTCATTTTAAGTTTAGTTCCTGTGGTACCACAGGAAAAATGTAGTAAAAAAGTGGCTTATACTATCCTAGCAACTATGTAATTAATTGACCATGCATGAGGCAGTAAAATACTGCCTCGAGAGACTGCCTCATGTAGTACATTTTATTGTGAGAATGTCAAAAGCCCAAATAAAAAAATACATAAAAATAACAAATGATAAAACTTTTCAGCAGTTAAATGAGATTCATCCATCTCATTCTTTGCCATAAAAACAAAATACTCAATAAATCATGCATTATACCATGCAACTTTGTAACCAATGAAAATATTATGAAAATTATAAAAACAGACACAAGACAAGCATATCTATCTACGGGGAAAATACAACTGTTTATTTCCTAGCTATATATTCTTTTTCTTACACTATATCAAAGTTTCACCGTACTGTATGCATTTATGGATGACAAAGTTGGCTGAATGCTGAACAATGTCAACACACTGAAAAACACTAAGAGAGACTGACAGAGAGAGAGAGAGGAGTGGAATACAGAGAGGCACTTAGGAAAAGAGACCCATGGAGACTGACAAAGCATAAAACTAGCCTGTACAAAGAGTGAAGTGACAGGAAGTGTTGGAACTGCTGCAAAGTCCTTGACGGGGAAGTGCGGCTAAAGTGCAGTTGCATCAACGGGTCAAAGCACAGCACGGTTAAGTTGTGATCGCCACAGAGGTTTGTAGTGATTTTGCACATGTGCTTGTGTATGAAATATGTGTGAAATGAAGAGTGTGTGTTTATGTCTGAGTATACTGTATACATGTGAGGCTCACACTGAAGGAAAATACAAAGGTATTGAAGACACTATGTCAGCATTAACTGTTTATATTTTTTCCCCCAGAGGAGGGAGTGGAGGGGGTGATGACAAAACTGGTGAAATGATGGGCTGTAGATGCCCTTCACCAACCTCTGAAGATGAACAACTCGGACCAGGAGCTGCTGATAAAGAGACATGTTCTGCACAGGATCATAAAGGTTTTTTATGATTTATCCTCCCTCTGCCCTGAATTAGTACTGCACTGCCACTGCGGATGAATCCTCTTTTTATTTTGTAGAAATTAATTGTCTCTCAAAAACCTGTACACAGAAGTAATGCTGGTTACTCAGATTAAGTTCCAGGAAGAAAGCAAACATCACCCATTTGCTGTGACAGCTATATATGCAATCGACTTTGAAATGCCCAGAATCCAACAATTTAGCTAGCACTTAGTCAACAGTTTGCACTTGTTACTGTGCATAAAATGGCATTGTATCCTTTCAACTTAAAATACAAACAAAAACATAGAAATTACTTAGAATTACGCATTCTCACTGCACTCAACATTTGCATCAGCTTACATCAACAACTAATTTAGGAGAAACTGGGTGCATGACATTAATTCCTAGTTATGTATCTTAACTTGCAACCCTTTATGTTAACTCAAACTTTGATTAAAAAAAATAGAACTAGAACTGCAAGCAGTTGTAAGTGGGGTCCAGGCCTCCTGACACCAGCTGCACCCTTGCCCTGCGAAGGTCGCTCAAGCGACCTGGGCGCCCCAGGGAGGACGAGTGAGCGGAGGCCGTGGGCTCGTGGAGAGATGAACGAGATTGTAGGTGTAATGTCAGAACCCTTTGGGTTTTCCTGCACTACTGAGCTGGCAATAACAGCGCCACCTATTGTCCGAATTGCATGAAAAGTTTGACATGGCGTCGGGCCCGTGGTGAATAAACATCAGAGTTTCATATTAAAGGGAATTGTGACTGTCTAGATATAAAATTAATGTATGTCTATGGGAGTCTTTTTTGATATCGATTAACAGTGCCACCTATTGGCCGACTGACACCAAATTTCATACAGTCCCTTGGAAAGGCAAGCCACATAAGGTCACCAAGTTTGGTGTTGATCAAACCTAAGATATGCCATCACATCCTGTGTTTATCCTGTGTGGCGTAAACATTTGTTAGCTTATAATTCAAACAGTTTTTCACGTATCAATCTGGGGAGGACAAACTTTTATCCTTTTTAACTTTTGGTCCAAAGATGGTCTGTGCCAAGTTTGGTGGCAATCAGACTTGAGTTACTTAAAATATTTTCTTCATTTTTTTTGACGGAAATGGGCGTGGCCTATACCAGTAGATTCAGCTCGATCCACCAAATGCGTGGATTTAAGGTTTTTGATATTATTGTTGATTTTATTTTATTGATTTTTTGCGCGTGAAGTACTGTTGGGGGTCCGAACCTAACCTATGAGTTTGGCATCTGTAGCAGTTACCGTCTAAGCCACAGTTTTATACACGGAAGAAGAAAAATAATAAAAATCTTTACAATTACAATAGGGTTCCCAGTTCAGCTGGTACTGGGAGCCACAATGCCTTGCATTCACGGGTTCCCAGCCCCACTTGGACTTAGACCCCTAAAAAATACTTTCATCGTCATACCATTTGTGGACAACAACATATGTGACTCACATACTAATAAGATGGCTTTAAAGTTTAAAGCAGTTATATAACAGTGTTCTACCAGCTTCATTGCTGTTAAATGTTAGCATAATTTCTGTTATATCAGGTCTTTGTGTAGAATTTTTTTGTAGCAACTACAATTAATCTATGAAACAAAACAAAAATGTCACCTGATCTGATGAAACTGTCAGTCATCCATTATTGTTTCAAAGAAGCAGTTTTAAACATAAAGCATTTTGTTTCTTGGTCTTGTACGGTTTAATGCTGGCTCTATTTTGACAATGGTTGCCCAGTTGGGATAAGTTCATTGAGCCTTTAAGTTAACTG
Organism: Lepomis macrochirus; assembly: GCA_024633595.2. Taxonomy (NCBI): domain Eukaryota; kingdom Metazoa; phylum Chordata; class Actinopteri; order Centrarchiformes; family Centrarchidae; genus Lepomis; species Lepomis macrochirus. The sequence continues at coordinate 9,369,383 of JALXJV020000012.1, read as the reverse complement.
AAAAAATAACTCTGAGATATTTATTTTATTACAGTAATGTAACATTAGAATATGTCATTGCTCTAGTTTAATTAATATACAACAATGAGCAGTTGATGAGTAAGAACTTTAAATTAGGCAAGCAATCAAGCCTATTGACTTGATTATGCAAAAAAATCTCTAAATTGCATAGATAATAGGACAAAAGATGAGTTAAGTATAAATTGGTATCAAGAATAAAGATGAGAGAGAGAGAGAGAGAGATAAAGTAAGGTCATTTAATATAAACCCCCAGTAGTAAAATAAGATTATCCATTTCTTTCTGTTTTGAATTAGACAATTTAGAATATCCTGCGGCTTTGGTAATATTGTTTCTTAAGATCCATGTCAATAAACCTCATTAAAGCTGCTTTAGAATCAAGGGAAGAGAGGGAAAGACACAAAAGCAGGGGTTTAAATCCTATTTGGTTTTTAAAAATTGAATGACTCAAGTGGTTGTGGAAGTTGGCAGAACTGTTGCAGTGAGCATGTCAGCATGACAGCATCCAAAACACAGTCAACAAAACGATACATCTCTACTGTTTAGCAGTTACATCACCCAACAACTGAAATGAAAAACTAACAAAAGCGTTTCATTTGGAGGCTTTCCGTGTATAAAATATTATTATTTTAACCGACTTAAAATGTTTCAGTTCATTTGACAACTTTTATCTCAACAAAACCGCCAAAATACATGTTATTTTCCCAATTTGGACACCAAATCGGCCCAATGACCAATAACTGTTGTCATGCTTATGAATTTGCTCCAGAATGTGTCCCAGTGTTGAATAAATAATAGCCTCTCCATGTATTTCAAAGTAAATACATGGTGAATAATTTCTGCGCTCCAGCACACTGCATCTCCACTGCCCCTAAAATAGTGACACCATACTCACTGCCTCATCGTGTCCAGCCCACATCTTGACTAGTGGGCTGTTGTTTGAGGATTTTGTCTTGAAAACCATTGGGGGAAAGACGAGGAGCCCTGAAGGCATGACCTTCCCTCACTGCCACCAATTATATCAAGGCCTTATAAAATATAGATTATGTGCCATCTCGGTGCTGACATATCTAAAGGCTCGTAGCATGGGGAGTGAGTGTATAGAGAGGCTGTGGGCAGAACCCGAGGGGAGGCCAGGTTGAATATGACAAGACAAGGGTAACACAAAGAATGACCTTGATGAGGAAAACTCGGCCAGCTCTGGCAAAGAAAAGACAAATAAATAAATAAAGAGGCCTATTTGTAGAGGACTGTGTGATCAATTCAAATCTAATCAAGGCTCTAAATATTAAAATGCACTGATTGCAATGATATTCATTACCCTAAACTGCAATCCGGACCAATAACCATGTATTATTAATGGATAGGAGCTGGGTTTAGCACAATTGGCATTTAACTTTGTGTCTTAACCTTTCAGCATAAATGTCAAGAAAAATTCTAATAGAAAAAGTTTGAAGTTCATCCAACAGTGATTTCATACATTTCAACTCAAGTGTGTTTCTTCACCTATATATATTCAAACCCTGAAACGCAGTGTGAAAGGCGATCACAGATGAGATTTACAAACTTTGTTGGCAAGATTTCACATTTCACGGAGATGCATGATAGAAAATCATGAAAGCTTTGCTAGTCTTGCTTTCTTGCTTTCCCACACACACAAACACATACTGTGAATCACAGGGAAAAAAGATGTGCCAGTGGCAAGATGCTCCGGTGATGTAATCAGCAGCAGTGCAAGAAGACAAATCTTGTCAGTAAGAAAAGAGCCTTACTCCAAGGAAGTGAATTTTGCCTGGTGGTTTTAATCAAATCTGAGGTGCGGTTATCAACATGTAATCTTGTGTGGGGTTCTACATGCTTTCTGGTGAATGTCAGGCATATAAAAAGTAGTCTTTTCATATCACATGATGGTTACAAAATTGGATGATGTCAAGATTCTTAAACTACTAAAAAACAAGATGATGGTAAATAAAGGATAAAAAAACAAAAGGGTGTACAGCTGGAACACGTTACAAAACGCAATTATAGTAATGGATTGCTTTTTGCTTAAATGCGGTAATATAACACATTACTAAAAAAAGTTTACAGTTTTTTTTAAATAATTCACCAACACCAAGAAACATTTCGGCACCAGAAACACAAATGCATGAGTAAATGAGTAACGTTACTTCCTTCTGCGGGAATCTATCAACATTATAGGCAAGGTGCAAACTACGGGGGAGCTCAGCTCCTCTTAACAAGACAGTAGCTCCCCTAAAGATAGAGAAGAGTAAATAGATTTCTATAGGCTATGTGTTTGTGTTTTAACAAATTACTTTCATTCATTCATTTTAAAGACGCTGCTGTTGGTTCGTCCTGACTGATCCTGTCGGAGTAGGGAATAAAATAGCCTAATCAATGACGTTATGCTGCTGTACCTCGTGCATGTGTCTGTGAGTTTGTAATTACAAATGCACTTAAGAATGCGCACAATTGAAGCTTAACATTAACTGAAATATTAAAGGTATTAAATTTACATAAAAGGACCCCTGTTTAAGTGTGTACTCAAACTATCAAAACTGTACCGTGCCCGAGCATAACCCCCAAAGTCCGGTTTGTTTGACCATTGTAATCGCTCCATGCCAGTTAACCCATGCCCAGTTAAGCTGGACTCCGCTACAGTACCATGTAGTGTGATCACTAACTGTGCTGAGCACTGAACCCCGACACAAACTCCACTGTGCATTGAGAGAGACAGCGTTTTTTTTTTGCAAGAGTTCAGTGTTTCCCACAGAACGGCAGTCAATATTAGCTTCCAGCAATGTACTGCTTGCTTATCTCCAGAACCCCGCTGTGATCTAAAGTTAACATAGCTCGCCTTATTAGCTGGGCTCCTTACATGTTCGCTAATAACTTTTTTTATGGTGAGACTCCGACATTGACAGTTGTGTTGGACAGATCTTTGCAGTGGTGTTCATGAGAGAGAGAGACAGACAGACAGACAGACAGATATGGTGCTGCGCTAATAGGCCTATATGTGCAGCACACAATTTTAAAAAGGCCTAGTAAAAATCAATCACATATAATGAAAAAAATCACATATCAATATGCTGTTGGCATTGATACTGTGGCGGCCCACCACAAACAGATCAATGTGTGGGAAACACCGACTAAGTGACGTAAACGTGTTCCGACTTGCATCCAGTGAGCGCAGGCCAGCGGGGGAGTGGAAGGGGGGACAATCGTGTTCGGGCACGATAGGGCCTTATGTAAGTACGCCCTAAGACATAGCCTCGAAATTAGGCAAAAATGCAGGAGCCACCATGAGGCCCTTAACATTTCAGTTGTTATTGTAATTTAGTGGTGAATATTACCAATCAAATGTGGAACTACTTAAATTACCACATAGGAATGGTAATAAAAAAAACCTGGAGTCACATGGCAGTTGCCCCCTTTGAGTAATCCAACCTTGGATTCTGTGTCACTTGTAGCAATAGACTCCTTAACCCATAACACCAAAATATATAAACTCCCAAAAAATATCCAGAACAGCACTCTTCAGATCTGTCTCTCTCTTTTGAAACTTCTCTCCCGAGCACCTAAACTCTTGTGTCAGCCATTTCTCCAAAAATATAAGCAGAAATCTGTGGCTTTGATGACAAACGACAGGGGATTGGCTGCAGAGCTGTTGTGATTGGCAGCGGCGACTATTTCACCTTTGGCATTCTCTGTTATGTTGCATCCATCTTAACATCCACCCATTCAAAGACACAGATGTGATGTGTGCATTGCAGATAGCAGTGGCAGTGTCATTATATGGCTGTTAGCAGAGGATGAGAAAGGGTCAGCCCCCTGCTGCCCTTTTAACCTTCACCAATGAATTTCCCTGTCCTGCCTCTGCTCACCCTCTGCCTGGAGACTGCAGAGAAAAATGGCTGTCATTCATTCACTTGTTGGGTCCTCTTTTAGTTTTTTGTTCTTGCTCTCTGTCTTTCATCCTATAAATTTCATTGTCTTTTTTCATCTCTCTAACTCTCTACTGTCTCTTTTTCTCCTTCATTTTTCTTTGTCAGTCTTCTCTCTTTTGCTCCATTATCTCTCAAGCTCCATCTTGGGGGAAATCTGCTTAGCAGCCTTGAGCATACTTGCTTTCCAATTAAATCAAGATGTATTTGCCTTTCAAAAGCCTCCCTTTCCTCACTCTTTCTCCCATCGGAATAATTGATGGAGGTCTCTGGCCTCATGATGAATGGCTTCCAAGCCCACAGATGAATAGAAAGATGAATGATTTCACCCCTGCGAGGGCCAGAAACGGCTGGAACAAGGAGTGCTGACATTGTGACAAATACACTGACCATACCAACCAAACCTCGCCAAATCAGCAAGGGACAGCGTGGCATGCGTTCATCGTGGCTCAACAGACATTCCCCATGCCAAAGCCGATGCACGTCTGTCTACCCCACGGACAATTACCTGAGCCTCGCAATTAACTGCAGACACAGCGATAATGCAGACGGCCTGCCAGGAGACGAGTGGACGTGGCGGAGAGCCAGCTAGCTGGGGCTGGAGAGCTCTGGCTTGGATGGGTGTGTTTGTGCACTCAGTGGAAATGTGGAGGCCAGGAGAACAGGTGCAGTAAGGTGAGAAGATGCCCCAGGTGACTTCATGTGGACGGTGCCACTACTTTCCTGGCCAAGTCTTCTAAGCTGAAACAAGTTTTTCCTCTGCCGTCACACAATTCGCTGTCATATAGCTGAGAGGTAGCAAATGTTTGTAAGAACGAATCCAATGAGTGTATGACGGGCCATCTGTTTAAAAAGGCCAATAAGTAAGAGTGCCACTGCCCTGTAGAACATAATGACCGTAATATATCCATGTAGGGGGTGAAAGGATTCTTGATCAGTACCAATGACTCAATTATTATGTTGCCAGCTGGATTTCAAGAACTTTCTGGGTTGAAAATTGGCTCCTTTCCAGTCCAGAAAAGTAAATAATCATTGTTATCTTCAGCACGACAGTAGATTCAGACATATCTGGGAATTAGGGGACCCAAGTAAAAACATTTTTGTGCGCACAGTTCAGACATCTTAGTAGAAATTGACTTGGTATTATCAAGATGTGCCCCAGGAAATTCAACGCTACCATTCAACCACTGTGGATGACCTTTACTAGCAAAATTTGTAATATTTATGAACAAAAGAGACAAACCTAAAACCGTGGTTTCCTGTTCTGCTTATGGAGATCCACATTTAGTATTTATTATCTCCACCGCTCTGTCCACATCTGATTAACTAAAAGTAGAGCCATTTATCAAGAATCAGTGTTGGGAGTTGGATCCATCGTCTTGAAGTGAATCATTCTGTGGGTACTGTGGTAGTGAGTCCTTCTGGGTGCATTGTTGGGAACAACTAACCATTACCCACTTGGCCAGATATGGAGCAACATTAGCATTCAGTTGGAGTTGTGTTTCTGCAACTCTATTATTTACTCTTCTTTTTGCTCTGTTTTGCTGTCCACCAACTCTTACGAAGAACAAAAAACTGGTTCTTTAGCTGCTAAATGCTCCATTAAACTAGTAACTACAAACATTTTGTCTGCTGTTTGGTGCTAAGTAGATGGCGTACACTAAATTTTCACACCTTACAACAACAAAGCTGCAGTCTATAAAGCAAAATGACAACAATGAGCTTAAAGATGCTAAAACGCTCTCTAGGCCTGAAGGAGGAGGAGTGATAATTCTGTGGGTTTACAGTGAGCGACTACTTTCATACACAGTCATATGTTCCATCGTTAATATAATAATATTGTTTATAGCAGCTTTAAAGACCAAAAATTTAGTTTAAATATGCAGCTGCAAGGATTTCCAGTGATTAAATGCTGCTCCAATAGAGCCTGTTCCAGGGCTATTGTACTTGAATGCATTTTATAATAAGCAGCTTTGGTTATTTTGTTTATCCAGTGTGTAAAAAATAAATAAAATAAATGGCCAAAATATGAACTCTACTATGTAACACATTTGTTAAGCCTGAAGCACCACTAGGGTGCACTGAGTGAATGCTTGTCAGCTTTCATAAGGCATTTATATGATACTTGCATCACTTCTGACAAGGCAGTGGAACGCTGTCAGTTTACTGAGAAACTTCTTAAATATAAAAGACCTCGAGGATAGTGCCTTCTTTCATCACGCCATCCAACAACATAGTCATAACACTTTGTTAGGAGAAAGCTATTGTCAGATATTGAATCCTTTACTTGCCTACAAAAGTTGGTAGACACATTGGATCTAAATTCCTTACTTTGCTTTAGCTGTTACAAAGCCCGTCAACATCTTCAACTAGATAGCAAGGCATTATCAAAAAGTCTTGTCATGTTTGTTCAAGCAGAATTGTTCAAGGAAAGCAACATTCAATCTGAGCATGACATTCTTTACCTTGAAAATGGTCATTCGACAAAATAACTTAATACAACATCCACTTGGTGAGTTTTTCTTCTGCATCTCACATATATTTCGCTTTATGTTTTAAATTCAATGGACCAATTGCTTGTTACAGTATTGTAATAATAATGGTTTAGGGAAATAAAAAAAAAGTTCACCTTTAAATCAAAGTATCAAGCCTAATGGCAAATGTGTTTCAGTTCGGCATTATCAGCTGCCTCAGCCTTGGCGTTCAGAGTGAGAACTCTATCAAGATTTTGCAGAATGTCATGTACCATAGTTTTTATACAGTTAAAACCAACCAACAAAGCTAATTATCTATTGGATGTAGCTTCATATTTAGCAGAGAAGAATCTTCTCATCAAACTTTTAGCAAGAAAGCGAATAAGATAATTTCCCAAAATAACAAATAGGTAAAAAAAATCAAGGCTTTTGTGGGTTAACAACAATAACAAATGAGGTATAAATAATTACAATGTTTAATACTTTCACTGCCAGTAGAATGATTTTCTCTCCTGCCCCATCCCACTCCAACAAAAATACTCCTGTCCGGTCTCAGTCTCAAAGGAATGACTCCCATCCTGTTCTCAATAAAATAAAACAAAAATCTGAAAATAGTGTTTATTTATATCAGAACCTCATATGTATATAGAAAAATAGAACTATTATTCCCATTCTGTCCGCTCTCGTTGAGTTTTTTCCTGTCCAGTCCCAGCTTCTTGCTAACTAGTGAAATTGACTCCCATCCCATGGGAATCCAACAAGAATCTCATGACCCACATGTTCATTCCTGAAAAAATGTCAGCCTCTCTGCGCTGCTTTGGAAAAAGTCATGGGAGCTGAGGATTTTTCAATACTCACAATCAAATTGCTGTTAAACTTAAAATTACACCGGTTCCAGCTTCTAAAAGCGCATTCTGAACTTATTTATCTTATATGGACAGTAAACTCCAAGGACTCCAGATCTTATATTATATTATCTTTTCTATATGCAGGATTGTCACATCTTTCAACATCCCTTTTCTTTGGACCACCACATTGTAGTACTTTTCATACACTTTCGAGCATCATGCATAAGTTCATTTCTAGCACTGGTTCAGAACAGAGTGAAAACTGCACCGCTGTGCCCCAGAGTACATTGTGTGCTTCTATGGCACCAGGCTGGAAGCTTTGAAATGATATCTCAATTCATGATATTACTCTTCAATAAAAGCTCATGGCTGCAGCAGCAAAGGCCCAACACAGAAGCATGAGAGGAGAAGTACTGCTGTGTCAGTCTCTGTTCTGGGCCGTGTGCACTGTGAGCCCAGGGGCGATGTAGGGATAAAAAGGTTTGAGCTGTGCACAAAGAGGGGGGGACAGAGGGAGGACAGGGGCTCAGGGATGTGACAGCAGAAGATCCATTTAGATTAGACGGTTTTAATATCCTCTGAAGTTTCCAATAAACAGCAGTTGGAACCACTGCCATCATTTGATTGTCCATCACCTCGGACGTAACCTCGGTTGATGCGGTTTTGAATTGTTGCCCTGACTGACCTTGTATCTCTGCTGTTATAACAATAACAAGAGATACACCCATCCTGCAATCTGCTGCTTTCTACACTGTAAGGCAATTCAGAGGCAGTCATACAGGTGCCTGGAATAAGCTTAGCCAGCAGGGTGCCTGAATGAAGCATTTCCTGGAAATGTGCTGAAATATAATTATTAATTTTACACTCTCTATTGTGGTACTCTAGTGCACTCCAAACATGAAGAAAAAGGTTATTACTCATGCAGGCAGAGCAGGAGAGGGGAGGACATCCAGCTCTATACAATTCCTGCATGTTCTACCACTCAAATACCAGCACTGAGAAATAAAAAGAGAAATATAATTTTCTCTTTTTGACAAAATTTTTTTTTTTTTTATGTAGTCAGACAACTTTCTGTTAAGCTGTTTTTTCCACCCTATCCAACTAGTCAATCAAACATGCAAGCCTATAATTGCTCTGCATAATTTCAAACATTTAGAGCACAAAACTGTAAAACTTAAGCTAAAGAAAGTGAGGTCAAACTTAGTAGAAAATGAGGCATCCAGAAGGATGGATACAAATCCTTGGCTTTCCGTAATAGCTTGATATTTAAGTAAGCCAAGATTTTCCTTCTTTTTCCCTCAGTTTGTGTGTTAATGGCAGCTGTTTCAGGCAGGACGGCTGTGCGCTGTTCAAACATTACTGCCATGTGCTACGCTGGTACTGAAGAGAGCAGCGAGGTGGCTTCTGATGCCACCGACTAATGAATCCCGACAGTGATGGTCCAACCAACCCACCCCCATGCCCCTCTCCCCCACACACATCCCAGATGAAAAAAAAAACGTTTTGCTAATGCTTTACCTATTCTCCCTTCACATTCAATATTGAGTTGGATGAGCTATGGAGTGTGAGCTCCATGTGAGTAGCACTGTTAAAAAATAATAGATGCAAATTAAATCATCGTATTAAAGAAAGATGCAAGGAATGCTATCATTAATGAATACAGATCTTTAAAGTTAGCTTTAAGATATAGACAATATGTTTTTTTTTAATATCTGACAATGCTCTACTATGCTGAAACAGTACACTAAAGCACACACTGCATGGGGTCAATAGCCCAAGGCTGTGAAATCAGAATGCAGTCCAAATGATGCTCATGAATTTTATTTTGGTCTCCTGTTTTATTATTCTTCACTTCTGATTCCCCTGATAAGACAGTATGGCAGTCAACTAAGCAAAGAACAACAAAAATATGAAACTGTACATTATAGAAAACAATCTATAATACTGTTGCTGAGAAACGAGGTATCCTGACTTATGACTTATGAACTATGACTTGTGTGAAAATGTAAAATAACCTAACAACAAAGGCTTTAGAAACATAATGCCACTATGGTAAAGAACTTCACAGGTCCAAAGACCTCTACTAAAACAAATTATTAGGATCGCTACCCAAACCTAACGTGTTATACATAAAAAACAAAAACAAAATGAGACTCAACCCAAAAGGGACTCGAGGACAGTCGAGCTCATCGGAAAAAGGCCTGAGGATAATTTGACCTGCTTTATTATAGTACTTTGTATTGCCAAATATACTATGAAAGAAAACATAACTGCTTCTTGGATTACCTTACTTGGCAAATACGGAAATTGGTGCTTTTATTTCTCACATGTATGGATGTGGTCAGGATGGATGATGGCCTTACAAAGTGCGGGATTTTGTTTAGGCAACAAAAGCAGTTTGGGACAGTAGTTTGAATTAAATGATTAAGCAGACACATCCTGACTTGGGCTTCAAGCCACTATTATATGAATTTAACCAAGAACCAGTGATGTGCGTGAATAAGCAGGATCATAAAAAAAGTTTAATCATGCTATCTACATGGAAGCCAATATGAATAAAAAGTGCGTGGCATAAAGTAACTTTCCACTCTCACCCTAACTGTGGCAAACTGTCCTAAACATTGTAAATAAAATGCTAAAATGTCAGAATGCAAACACCTTGGGCTACGCAAACAGAATTCAACATTGGTTCTCAAGCCCTGAGAACCTGACTTGTTTTGAGTAATAAAGATTTTTGACAGGCCAGTGATGAAGCATTATCGCATAGCTGTGAGCTAGAGTGAACTATGAAATATGGTTTCATACCTGTGAGGTATTCTGGGTCTGGCACAGGGTCCGACAGCTCCTCGTGGCACTGAACCTCTGTTGGCACCGATGCCACCACCATGCCATCTGGGAGCTGCTGCTCAATGCCTCGGGCAAAGTTCTTCTGCCTGGTGTTAAGAGAGGCAAGACAACAGGGGGTCCCATTTAAAGACAGAACACTCAGTCATCCAACATAGGAAGAGGAGAAAACTAAGAAGCAGAGAGGCAAGTAGGATTCATAAAAGGAAACAAGTATGTACTATGATAAAAGGGAGGCTATCAGGAGAGATAATGTGAGGGTAGGGGGATAAAAGGTCTCGTCTTGTTGGGAAACCTCACCGACAGGATACAGATCGGTGAAATGTTTCCTTTATTTTGGCGTTCTTTTCATTGACGGGTCTAAAGACTAGTGGGGAAGGCAGCTAGTTAATGGTGTGGGTAGATCCATGACCAGCGGTTGGAGTGGAAATCAGGAACACACAAGTGCACCCAGATTCATAATGACTGAAATTTGCAAAAAAAAAAAAGAATCATGCTATTGCACAGCTATAAATCTGAAATATACACAGAAAATTAAAAATGAACCTAAAAAGGGGTTCATGCATCTGGCCCCTGGTTTCCAGACCATCAAAACAAAAAATAACACATTTAAATGAGTCAAATTGTACAGTAGCATGTTCATGCTATGATAACCATTCGGAAAACCTTATAAGAACATGTGATGTATAGTTCTATGAATCATTTTATTTTGTGTGTATACAGTAACATGTTTTCTCTAAAACTATCAATCATTTCAGAATAACAACCTTAATTAAATGCTATGGTGACAGACAAAGGTAAAGGTGAAGGGAAATGAAGCAATAATGAATGAAGGCTGAGAGGACAGAGTACATCAAATATGGATAAATAAGTTTGCTTCTCATAAGTGGAAGATTGCAAAGCAATACTTTCTGGCACGTCATTAAGGGTAAATCAATGGATACTAACAATTATGCAGGCCTGTGCAGTGTATTGAAGAGACAAAGTCTCACATAAAGCCTGTCATTTTTCATTATGTTGATTGTTCTGCTGCAACGTGACTCATTTTCAGTCTGAGAGCTGATGTCCTCATTTGTCTGTTGCTGCAAGTGACTCTTGGTTGAACTCATTCATTTTGTCCACTCCATCATTCTTTGTCTCAGTGCCAGTTCACAACAAGGTTCCACAACAAAATGACTTCAATAAATCAGTAACTTAAGTCAGTCAGGTGTCTCGAGACCAAAGCTGATGAGAATATATCTTTATTCTACTCCTGTAGGGATTTGCAGCCCTCTGATTATTTTGTCTCCAGACTCATTCATAATTGTTAAATGTACTAAGCAACCTTGCACATCAGAGCCTCCCTTAGGAAGCCAGAAATTATTGTTTTATTAAATACTGTCACTTAAATCTGCATATTTTGTTTTTAATGGCCACTTGGGGGAAAAAAAACTCCACAATCTGTCTGACATATTACAGCCTTATAAAGTTGATGATAGCTAACATGTTAGCAATCAATTTCCTGTTTACACAACTAGCAGACACGGAGCAACACTAGTTGTTAACTTTGTCAGTCAAAGGTAGCATACAGTGTGCTTATAAAGGGTTTTTCATTAAAAACAGCTGCCTCCTGCAACTAGAAACACGGCTGACAGCAGGAAGAGTAACAAAAGAGCTTGCATCATACCGGCTATAAACAACCCAATAATAGAGGCAAATTAACCAAACCATTCTAGAAGTAAAACCACATGTGGATGCAGTCAAAATGATGATAATGCCACTTGGCACAGAAAGTCGGCCTGTAAACTGCGATGGATGTTTGGCTAGTAATTTTACAATTATTTTCCAAGAAAGTTTATGTAACATGTTTTTTTTTTTCCTCTAAACTTGTCAGATGGACTGTCCACAATAACACCACATTCCTAGATAGATCTCAGCAGCTTACTCTGTCATGGATATCGATTATCGATAGGAATGAGTGCCTAAAGAGAATTACCCTTCAATAAATCAGTAATCTGCACCTAGTATACTCAGGCTACCAACACGGCTGGTCTGTAAGACTGTGCATCAAAATATATGGGATGGGAAGAGAGAAACATGCTGTCAGTCTAAACATCTTTGGATGAATGACTCATTTGCTGCTGTTTATTTTACTCTCAAATTTCAAATAACCCCTTCCTGTATGCTGAGAATATTTCCCGCCAGTAACCAAATCTGACACCAGTTATTACATTAGTCAATAAGATCTAGAGCTTTGCAATGAACATAAATTGATGTTCTTCTCAGCTGCAACCCCTTTTTAGACAAATGTATTTCTTGTAAAAATCTTGTGCGTAAAAAACATACAGAGCAATGGCCCGAAAAGAGGTGATGAAAATGAAAGGTCCTCATGGTTCACACTGGTGACTCTTTTCCTGTTAATATACACCATTTGCTTCATGCAGTGTTCTGGGGATAAGCTATGAGAATTAAAAAATAAAAAAAAACTCAAATATTTACAAATCACAAACTGTTGCCTTTGGGAAAGTCACAGCTTGAGAACAACAAAAGCCACTGGCTGGAAACAGCGCTGGAGCGGTTGTGTCAACTACCACTATTCAAATGACATTTTATTTGCATGGTCATGGCGTGGCCAGGGGTGTAACGGTAATTAGAAGGAAATCAGGCTCATAAAAACAATAAAAAGTTTGCTGCTGGTGATGTGAAACAGCACTTATCTGCTGATGTGGGTGGGTGCACCAGGCACCGTCAGCCTCTGGAGTAGAATAATGTAGAATAATTTTTAAAAAGTTGAATACACTGTCCTTGCTCTGTTTGTTACATATATGTATGAACTAGCATGAAACACAGTTTATTTGCCTGTCGCTAGATTCGTGTCACAGAACAATGAGAAGGTTGGTTGGGGTTTTATTTACACTGGAGTCAAACATTGTCAGAGTCCGCTGAAAGCAATTATGAATGTTTTTAGCTGTTAGTTTAACACAGTACACAAATTAGGAATGTAATCAATCTTTGTTTTTTACTGGAGACAGACCCTCTCTTAGATGCATGCTATGCGGAAAATAGGCTGAGTTCCTATTGCTGGGTTCACATCTGACAATTGGCATCTGTAATTTTGTTGTCTGATGACTTTTAACAATTAACAGCCATCTGGCACTGTATTATGATTCATTTTCTTAGATGCTACACTGCCAAAACTTACTGAAGACACATTTCTTGTAGTAAGAGCTGCGATGAAGCAGCCACATGTTTGATAAATTATTGAAATATAACAAAACACAAGGACACTTTTTCTGTTTTCCTCACAATGATCCCCCCTGACTATGACTGAACAAACTCACACCACCGCACCATCTCAGAAGTATTTCATATTTGAGGGCGTAGTATTGTCAGGTGGGAGCGTGGTCTTAATCATTGATCCTAAGCAGCCACCAGAATGAGAACAAAGGCCACTAAAATATTCATTAAAACCTGCTCTGAGCTTGTCGTGTGAGAGAGGAATAGAGAGGAGGAGGGGAGGAGGAGGAGGAGAGGGAGGACATTGTTGGGAGTAATGAGAGGAGGTTAGCTTTTTAACATCTCATTACTGGAGTCTACAGGCTCCCACAGAGACAGGAAGATAGAGACCCCGTCACTGAGCTCTGTAATATGAAACCAGATCATATCATGCCTGGTGCTCCCAAGATGTCACACTGATAGGACCTCCCTCCAGGGGCACTGGGGCTCATATCTCATGTTGCTTTGTAACCACAATCATCTTGTGCCCCACTAGTCTGCTGCCAATGTCAATGACACAACAGGTCTTTACGTACTAGGAAATCAAATAAATAAGCCTTGCGTTTTTTGAAATGATAATAACAAGTCTGCTTGAGAAGCAGGAGGGGAAGCTACCTGCACAGGGTGGGCGGGGTGTACCTCCTTTTCTGAAAAACATGAGAAGCGTTTCAGGGCTGCTAAGCTTGACAGATGAACCGTGAGGGAGCCGTGCTGGGTGGAGAGAATCAAGCCAGCTCTGTGTGTGTGTGTGTGTGTGTGTGTGTGTGTGTGTGTTGTAGACTGTATATAAAGATCTTGCGCTGGTGACGTCATTTGGAGCCACAGCCTGCGCAGTAGTGGTTGGGGTTTGAGCTGCGGTATCAAAGTCCCGCCCTTACAAGGTTCAGCTTTAAACATGATGTGAACCTCCCACTTTATAGCAAAAATAACAGCTTCAAAATCAGGCCCAGAGCACCTGTAACCGTCACGGGTTCCGGGTGTTCATCTTTTCTTGTTTCGGTTTTACTTTGAAGTTGTTCTGTCCCTGGTGTCATTGTGTTGTTTTACTTCCGGTCTCTGTGTTCACTGATTGTTTGATGTGAATCACCTATGCCTTGTTATCATCACCCCTCCTGTATGTAAGTGGTTGTCTTCCCGTTGTTAGTTGTCAGTTCATTGTGTCTACCAGTGTTTCTCCAGCTGTCTCATTTGCCAGTCATGTCTCTTGTCACAGTGTTTTGTGGATTTATATTCTGTTGTCTGAGTGTTTGGGCCCAACATGTAATATTGGAATCGGAGTAATGCTTCACAGCGCAGCAGCAAACATTTACAGGCTCTTTAGCAAGCAAGCTATTGGAAGAAGCTAGGTCCATCTTCTAAAGCTGGATATCATGGCCATACTTGCCAACCTTAAGACCTCAAAAATCAGGGGTGGGGGAATCATAAGGCTTATACAAACTGTACACTATAGTACTAGAAACAGATTGTGATAATGAAACTGACCAAAAGTTGTGAACTCTTTTAATTGGGGAAAAATATGGGAGACTTTTGAGCAAGGGAGGAAACTGGAAGATGTCAATGAAAAATGTGAGTCTCCCGGGAAGATTGGGAGGGTTAGTTAAGTACTATCATGGCAGAGGCTGCCAAGAGACGGAAGACGACATTGTCGATGGAAGTGAGGGAGAGCAAAAGAGAGGGTGACCGTGCAAGAGACCGGACAAGACAAAATATAGAACTGGCTTTTACTAATTGGCATGAGCTCAAAGAAATGAAAGGATGAGAGACATTTGCCAAGCTGGCCTTCTTGCTGCTGGACCAGTAAGCAATATTGCTATGCACTAAGCCTGATGTTTGGCTTTGTTAGCAAAGCTGTTGATTTGCTAGTTTTTGATCCTAACAAATGCATGTGTACAGCTGTCTTATTCACGTAAGTGTTGAATTACACTCTGAGACCGTAGGGACACCAAATTGCAAAAAAAACACCAAATCTTACATAATGTTGCTTTAAAACCAAACTTCTCGTAAAAATTAACATTTGAGCATCTGCGTGATAAAAATTACCTAAAATGGCGGAAGCCATCTTTAGGAAAAATGTGCGTGTGTGTGATCACGCAACTGAAAGGACTTGGCTATCCAGTAGACAGGTATTCCTCAAACTTACTGCGGCCATGTGTGTATGTATAAAAGTGTAAGCATGCCCTGGCTAATTTTCTTAGTGTGTTTGTGTGTTTGTATTTTGCTGCCTGGTACCTGTTCACACCACTTCCTGCTTCCCTTTGATTCTTCCTCTTACTGCTGCTGAGAGAAAGACTTTAAGGGCGGCTCAGAGAAGATCAATTTTTCGCCCAATGTAGTCCTCTTTTTGCCATAAATAAATAAAGCATTAGCAGTCAAATCTTTCATGTAGACGGATTGTTTACAATTCTTTTGATTTTCTGTGCATGAAGAGAAGCAGGATGGAGAGAATAATAAAACATACTTGATGATTAGTCCTCTTGCAGCTGGGGGGAAACAAAATTCAATGAGCCAAAATGATGCTACGTGTTTGGAGGAAGAAAAAACAACATTCCTCCACTGATGATTACACAATATTCAGATTTGACTTTTCATCATCAGTGAGTGATGGCGACAGATGCTTTGTGCCACTCCAGAGCAGCGGGGTAGGGGCTTTTGTAGAAGTGCCAGTGAAAATCACATAAAGGTTTCCTTATTATCCCTCCCTCCCTCCCTCCCTCCCGCATGCTTTCTCTCAAAGGCAAACAGTCCATCTAATAAGGATATGGGAGGACACGGGCCACCGTGCTGTTTCACTTGCATATTTTAGTTACCACTGACTAAGTCAATGTCTGCACTTCTCAAATAACAGAGTTGTTCAAAGTTTGAAAGCAGCTCTGACTAGAGGTCATCTAACACACTGTCAGGTAACTGCACAGTGTTACAGTCTAGTGGGAGTGGAGGGAGTGGGAGTGATGAAGAGATCCAGACACTGATTCCAGTGTTGAGGATAGCCTTCTTAAAGCCTCAGAGATTTTCTTGAAGGAAAAAGTATATCTGAGCTAATAAATCTGTGGTACGGCATTGCATTTAAAAGGGAAAGAGCCCTCTTCCCTCCTGCAGTTGTTTAATATCTGAAGAGTATTCCAACAGCTTAGTTAATGGATCTATCAACGGCATAATTGATGCAGCAGTAGTCCAGATGTCCTGACTTTTAGTGCCTAACATGGGTTAAGTACCAAAATTGCTGGATCCTACATTTCCCAAAATTAGTTTGGAACCCATTCCCATTTTGCTAAATACCCAGATTTTCTCTGGCACTAACACAACTCTCATCAAACTCTTTTCATTAGCAAAAAGGAATGTACACATTCAGTGTCAAAACTCTGGTGATGTTAGCCAGCTTTTCTTTTTTTTTTTTTTCAAGTCGCCGACAGTCGCTTCAACTGGCTAAAACGACAAACATTACCTGCATCAGATTATGAGATGCTGCTAATTAATATGAATTCTGTGAGTAACTTGGCTGTTGTCTGATCAATGGGCTGTCTGCAAGAAGGTATCTGTACTTGCCAAAGACTGTTTGTGGGGGAAAAGACAAATCACTCTGCAACACCACTCAGCGGCCGTGAGTGTTTTTGAAGTCCAACATGACAAACAGAGTAATGAGTCAACCCAACTAAAACGATCTATTAATTACAGAAGTCTGAACCTCAAAGTTAAACTTCTATGCTTCATCATATAGATAATTGAAAGGCATAATGAGTGGGATTTTTCTAAAAAACGATGTACAGACTTACACAAAAAATGATCCCTATTAATCACCACTTATGACCCACTAGTGTGCCACCAAAATGTGTGGCAGTGTCTTTTCTACAGAAACCCTGCCCTCTTCCTGCATTTTCTTAATTTTGTAATGTTTTGCTCTGTTTCTTTCTGTACTCGCTTACACAGTGCTAAAACGCTAAAACCAAGTGTGGAGATAAAGTTGGCTAAGCAAGGCTATGGATATATAAAGTACAGGTTTGTGTGTCTGTTCGCCTGAGGGCAGGGCTGTGTTACACACACACACACACACACAGCAGAGACCAGCAAACAGGATAATGTGTGGCTTCGGCTAGGCTCCTAAATCCACTTGTGGCTGCATGGAACTTTGAATGGTGCGTTTACAAAAGACAAATCACACTCATTATGCCATTGACTTATCAATATCCATGTTTCCATCAACGTTTTTTATGCGCATTTTGAAGTATCGCAGTAGAAAAAACTTGATGGAAACAGCAAAATTTGAAAAAACTTCCTTAATTCCGCAAAAAAAGTTTTTACGCTTGCTTTAGGTGGTTTTTGCCTTTGTTGAAAAAAAGTTAATGTGCTTACCAGGAGAGGGAAACACTTTTGCCAAATAAGTTTTGAGGTAGCGAACTTGTAACTCACGTCTGATCAGCTGTTTCCACTGTCTACGTCTTGCTGGATATTCTCATAACGCACAGAGACATGGCAAGCAAACTGGCTGCTTGAAACACATTCCTGAGAACCTCTGTATATTTTTCTAAGATTAATGGTCCTCAGGTCCATTCGACAAGTTTTGTTTCCGGTTTGGAACCCATACGTCTTTATTACACAGCTATGTGTAACGTGAATTACTGACGTAACTACGCTTGCCGCAGCCTGGTTTATTCGCTCCCTTTCTTTTTTGCCAAATTTCAAAAGTCTGCTTAAAATTCACAGGACAATTGGATAGAAACATGGCTGATATAAGGCCTTCAAAGAGAGGTTCTGAAAAAAAGAACTTATAATAATTTATAGATAAGTAGGGATTATCTGTACAGTGTGTCAAGTACATTAATCCACATCTCATTCCATATTTTACAGTTTATATTTCTCTGGTTGTATCTACTGATTGTGAACAATTATCATAAACTAGTCATTTCAAATCTGAATTAATAAATTAAGTTTTAGTTACTTAAATAAATAAATAAATTTAAATTTAAATAGGTGGATTTGATACTGACTTCAACCCAGGAGTGTCTTTTGTTAGATCCTCCCTGTCTGGTAAATGCCCATATCTGTCAAGCTCAACGCCTCCAAGTTTCAAGTTTCTAGTTTCCAAGCCCGAGAGAGATTACTCAAGTGAAATATCTTGAATAATTTTCTCAACTCCTCCAGAGCCACAGAAGATATTAAACTGTTTTCACAGGTTGAGTAGTGCTGCCCGTGACTAATTAATTGACATGTTCAGTCTGCGGAAGGCCCCATTTACATTTAATCCATTTGCCATGCGACATTTTTTATGTTAATGCAACTTCTAATCGGATATATCTTTGAAATACAGCGCTGCAATATGAACCTCATTTCCCATTCAGTCTAAGCGTCCATTTACACTGACCAGCATCACAGTCAGTCTTGCTGTGCAACATTAAACATCGTCCACATGTAACAAACTGTTTCTAGACTTTCATTTGTTTTTGATTGTGTTTTGAAATAACTCTTATTCATTACTTAATTCAAACCCCTGATGGATCTTCGGTGTTGAATTGCGATGCGCTCTTCCCGTACCTTCCGGTCATTCTACATTCAAGCGTTCATCTGGTCCAATTAGGTTCAATTTCAGCACACTGGCTCCTGGTCAGCTTAAATTAATTTGCTGCCATCTCTTATAATTAGGCCTTGCATTAACCATGCCTCCCAAAAGAGTCTCCCTTCCTCTTCCACCACCTCATCTGCACAGGAAGCATTTGGTGCTCTCCAAAGTCTGCCTCGGATTCTCTATTCACGAGCACTTTCAAATGAGTCAAATCAAATCTTGATGATATTAACTTTCCTGCTTCACCCGCCCCTCCCTCTCCACGACTCCAGTGGTGGATCCCTAAGTGGGAGAGTTGCCTCCGGGGCGGCGGAATCCATACACAGCCCAAATTAAATTCCTGGGCCACAGCTGACTTCGCTGACCTTCTGACTTCCTGAGTTCAGTGGAAATGATTGAAGCATGTGGACAGTGATAATTAACCACCTTCAAAGAACTCTGCTATTCACATCAAACTCTGTGCAAATCGTGAAAGGAACACGGCATCCCTTTGGACCTGTTTGGTCTAATATCTTTAAGCTTCTCCAAAAAAGGTGAAGGGAGGTTTTTTTTGTTAGTATTTCTTCTCCTTGGAGTATTTGCCTAAGACTAGGGGAAATGTCTTGTGTTTTATAGAGGACAATCCCTGACAGTGGCAGGCTTTACTATCACTCTTATTTTTTTTATTGGGAGGAAAATGACATATAATCTACCTGAAACCTCCTTACCACATAATGAAATAACCTTTAAACATATTCATTCAATCTGATGTGCTTTTACAACACATCTACCTCCTGATTATTTATGCACTACAACAGTTCACTTTTTTACCACTGTGTGACTTCACTATACCAACCTGACAGAGTCTGAAAGGTTGTGTTGCATACCGCTTAGGAAACTAACACCACAATCGACAATAGCAGTAACAGGGAGTTTGGGTACAATTCAATGCACCATAAATGTCTGAATGGGACAGCAGGCATCTCAGTGGAAGACATTTAACTGAATAACTTTTTGCTTTTGTGCTAGCTTTTCAAAGGACATAGGATAAATAGACAACAGGTATTTTAATATAATATAATCAATTAATATCACTGCCTATGGTAGGCAAGAGCAAATATTCAAGATTTTTAAGTTGAACTAAATTAAACGCTTTAAGACATTACAAGACCTGACAACACCCTGCTGTTATAAACTAACATTCAGTTATCAAGACTCAGTCTGTAATCATTTCTTAATATGCAAACTAAGTAAGCGGAGCTTGCGGACTGGTCAACAATCATGGCCACTCCAAGAGGCAAACGTCAATTGATTTTATGAGAAAGTGGGAAAACTGTACAGATTGCATTTACAGCTGGCTTAGGTCCGATCACAACAAAGCCAGACCACCAATCCAATATTATTTCGACTGTAATATGTCCTGGGGCACCTTGGTTCAAGAGTTACAGCTGTGAGTATGGATATGATCCTCATTCACAGTTCATCTATGCATTTTTCCTCATCCAGATCAGAGATTCATATACAGGTCGCATGTTTATACAGGGTATGTACAGGAATCTTTAAGCAAAATTCAGATACCATTGTTAAGACCTTTGTACAAAATATTTTAAGTACTCAGCCACTTTGAGTTAACCGATTAAAATCAGCCATACCTTTTAATAAGTGGACATTTGAGAATTTTACTGATGGAATTTAAATATATTTATAACATATTTATTGCCTATATGTCATCAGGTTGTAACGCCACCTAAAAATTGAAGCATTCACTAACTTTCTCAGTTGCCTATAACAGCCTGTATGAGCCAACAGTTTGCTTTTTGAAGGACTGGTTAGATTTTTCTGCAAAAAGCAGCTGTCTTACATAAGCTATGACGTTTATGTAGCAACATTACAGCAAATCATGTGAAACACAGTGTAAGTTCACAGTGTACAGTTGGTTTAAACTAGACAATGTGAGCTTGCCTGCAATGGATTAATACAACAAAATTCAAACAGGCCAGGAGGGAACAAAGATGAAGAGAATAAAGTGAGTGATGAATAACGTAAGTAGTGTAGGCAGTGTAGCACAGACACAACCTGGAGGAGGAACTAGTCTAAATGACTGTATTAGCATAATATAACATTAAAAGTAAAGTATATTGTTAATTTAATAGTAAATTTTAAGTTTGATATTAATATATTCATTATGTTACTATATTCAATATCATTTCATATAATAGTATATAACTTACTACTAGTATAATATTAATTCAAATTGCAGCTGTTTCAGTTTGGGGTTGTTTTTTTTATTCATAAAGTTTGTGCAAGAAAAAAGCTCTAGGCTACATGATAGTCTCCAACCTTGATTTTGGGCAGGCTACTAACTCGTCATTAATCATAACCGTTTATGCAGAACATTGAGTTCAATATTTATGAAGTTTGTTGCAGCACATCAAACTTTTTTAAAATCCCGCTCCATCTAGTGTGTGACTGATCTGTTCACAGAAAGCGACAAAAAGCTTTTGAAATGTTGAACGTGTTTCAATGAACCAGTTTAGCTAAATAGCCAGCTAACGTTAGCCAAACCCACATGCTCCTTGAATTTTCCCTGCTGTCTTCCGTCTTACCGATTCAGCTGCTGGTGGCGCATCACGCTCTTGTTTTTCAGGAACGGGGCTGTTCAAGCGGCCCCAGAGCGACCGGTGTCCTGATCGCCCTTCCGACTATGTTTTGGACGATCAGCATCGCGGGTCCGGCGGGGTGGGAGATTATGGTCGGTTGTACTTGTAAATCATTTTCCGGTTCGCACGAATCTATTTTTTGGAGCTTTCAAGAGTGAAATAGGCGGACGGTAGATCCCTGCGCCTAACGTTACAGAAACGAATCACACAGTCGATACTCACTGCATGTCTAGTATTTTTGGCTATGCATTAAATAAAAACGTCATCTACACTTTTAGCAAACAAACTTTTGGACAAACAGGATTTTCACATGTTACATTTTCACAAATATCTTCAAAATTGAATACCTTGTTAAATGGCGATTAAGATTTTTTAATACTTTTTAATGGCCTTAATTTTCGCAAAATTGATTTATCACCTTTCAAGACTATTTAAGACCCCACAGACACCTTGTTATACCATGAGTAACCATGAGGTTCCAAAACCCAAACCCAAAGCACTTTCAAGAATGATAACTCAGTTCTATCATGGATTTCACCACCGTGGGAGCTAAAAGCCCAAACCCTGCCAAACAGCTTCCCCGCTGAGATACAAATGGCAAAACAAAGTCCCACATGCTTCACTTCACAAACAGCTTGTGTGTTTACCTGAATGTGGCCTTGAGGATCTGTCCGGAGGTGCTCTCTTTGGTGTGGTTGTTGTATCCGTAGAAAAGGTCTCCGAACACAGTCTGGTTAGCAGGGATGTCTGCTGCTTCCCCACAGTCTATTCCCTCAGTGCAGGCCTCCGACAGCGGCAGGCATGACCTCCCATCTGGACCACGCTTGTAGTCCTCAATACACCTAAAGTGACAGGGGTTTAAGTGATTTAAATGATTCACATATATTCTTCTTTTCATATTTCCTTTGTGAGAACGGTGATAAATGTTTACTTAATTACTTATTGTTCCTTTATTGTCAGGCAATTTAATTGTTTCTCTGCATCAGCTCTTGCATTTCCTGAATTTCTTTTATCATATTTCTTAATTAGTATGCAGAAAGCCAAACAAGAGCATTTTCAGGTTAAAGTCAATTCTGTTGATATGTTGTTTTTTTAAATAAAAGGGTTCTGGTGAGACTGCAGGTTTTAAACCTGTTAAGCTGTCATGTAAATATGAAACCATATGACAGGAAGCTGCTCTCTCTTCGAGTTTTAAATGATAATGGAGGATCACATAGCAGATAACAGGATCAATAAGATGCTGTCGCACATCTGCACGCCCAGTCGACAGCAGTGAGAATGCTGAGACACTGTGATGTATTACTGTTTTAGTGCAAAATATAAAATAATGAGCCATGATAAGTTGAGCTTGTGCCAGGTCTTTCTTTAGGAAAATCTTTTAATACACTCTATTTAATACATATAGCACATAAGAGTGATGGTCGATGTTGTGATGTGGCACATTGAGCATTATTGTTTAATGACACCAATGAAGTTTGAACTGTCTTTTGAAAAAGTATCAGCTACAGGGACAACTGTTGCTGGCAAATTCATTTAACTGGAGTTAATTAACATGAATTGACAGTTAGTATACAGAATGTCTGTTAAAGTTTTAAGCACATTATATCATGGATTTAAAGGTTTTGAATCTGGATCTTTGTTATGTTATGTCAGTTTGTAAGCCAAGCAACGTGTCTACACAGGAGGCATTTAAGCTGCATTTTTCAGGCATCCTTCTCAAGTGCGTCTGACATACATACAGCGCATGCCTATTTCAATTGATTCAGCTGTCTACAAAGCCCCTGTAATAACTTGTATTTTAATCGAGCTGTACAGGCACAAACTTATCAGCCATTTGTTATTATTACCGTAAGTGGAAGTGGAAAATTACACAGCTATAATCAGTAAGTATGATGCTACTTTTGAATGTCATTATTATAATTGAGTATTTTTGATTACACCAATAATGTAATCCAAGAAAGCTGGGCTACAGTGAGATTTTTATCTTTATAAAACCATGAAAGTTTATGCAGAAATTAAAAAAGGAACCCTGACCTCAACACACAGCTGCATTGTTCTATTTTATCCTGTTCATGTTGAAAAAAGAAAGTTACACTACTGTACAAAATATTTATAAGCAGACTGTCCGCAGTCAGGAATATTAACTCTGACCTCACATCTCAACAGTGTACAATCAGCAAAATCTATTCTACTCAACTGGCACAATATTCTCCATCTCAGAAAAAGAATTAGAATTCAAACGCTGTGAGTCATCTCAAGAGTGATGTTTTGACATCTCAGTGTATAATATACTCTGTGAAACGAATCAAAGCCAGACGAAGTAAAGAGAGAAAAACGGGGATGGGGAGTTAAAAAGAGAAAGATAATCTGCCAGGGATTTACACTGAGAGAAGCTCTCTCGTCGATGCCAAATGTCGCAAAGCTAATGCCAGTCTCCAGTGGGACCAGTCGAGGATTAGCCACATCTGCACTGTGGAAAGTGACAACAACAAAATGCTGTTGCTGAGAATTAAATGAAACACGATGTTTAACGTAAAGATGACAACAAGATTGTTTTGTTCAATCAGAAAACTGCTGTTTACAAGATCTGGCAACCTTTTCACATACAGTACAATGTTGGCAGATACATACATACATATACATATATACATACTGGTCATAATGCCACTGTATGTCTAGTTAGTGTCAGAGATTATCAACATCTTGCCTTTGGACCACCTTTTGTTTAAAGCTCTATTTATTACAGCTGATTAGAACTCTGTTTAGATTGAAGTTAGGGTGCACAATACTGGAATTTATGTGAGATCACCAATCAGCCTCTCCTCGTGTAACAGAAAGGCGAATAATATTTCAGTCAGTCAGTGTGTACAGAGGTCTAATCAGTCTAATAAATGGAGCCACCCATGGTGCTTTACCATGGCTGTGTAATGGCTTTAGATTATATTAGGCAGGTCTCCAAATACCGAATCTAACCATAATCCCATGTAACCTTTTTAATTGCCGTAATAAATAAATGATGGCTGAATTCCATTTCGCTGCTGCAGTTTCAGGGTCCTGATATTGGGCAGGCTGGCTCGCTCTCACATAGTCATGGTTTACTGGGAAACATGAATAGAACAGACCCACCATTAATGTGAACATCTGTGCTTTTCCCACTGTCAAAACGTCTGCAGTGAAAAAGCATGAATATGTATAAATAATGTATTAATACAACATGCTATGCTTAACATATTTATTCACATCCCTTGTACTTATATTTCAGTCCTTTTTGTATGCTGCAGTTTATTATTTTATTACAATCCTTACCTTAGTGTTGTTTTACATAATTATGTCATCAGGTAAAACCTTAAACATGTTTAAATATTAAGTCTTGCTGACAACTGCATTGGTTTAAAACAGGGAACCTATGAAGGAACCAGAATTCCTGAGTATATAATCTACATGTAATAAAACCATGACCATACAGTATTGTCAGTCACAGCATATCTCAGAATGTCTGGTTCCTTCTCCATAAGTAGGCTTTGCAAGGACCAATCCAGGAATGTAGGCAGATGTAAACAAGCTGCCACTACAGCAGTGGCATGTCACTTGACATCTATAATGCTGTAAACCATATTAAGTGTTTAAGTTTATGCGAAACGTGGTAACTTTGCAGAGTTCGCCGCTGCACATATTTTAAAGAAAAGGGGTTCAAAGTTCAGCCTAGCTTTAGCTGAGGAATATACCCATAATATATCTGTAGAGCTGCATGTGAGCTGGACAAATCTTGCTCAGTTTGCAGATGTCTTTACCTGCAAATCACTAAAACCGCACTTATGTGTTACTGGCTGCTACATCAGCATTAGCGTAAGAGCTCAACTAAAATACTGCTGTGGATTCACTCTCCTTAACTGTTTCCTTAAAAAAAAGAGATTTTGACACACATTCACTTTTATTTACTTATGTTTAGATTAGTGTTGAATTATGTAAAAACCTATGGAGATTGTATGCAGCATTGTATAACAGTGCCCTGCACTAGTGCCAACACAAAGAACAAAACAAAACTTAAAAAAGCAGGTTGTGCTGGCATTTTTTGATATTTGTTCACAAAAGATGTCAGTCGAAGATTTCAGCCAGTATTTTTTTAAATCTTCTGTGCAAATCACTCAAGTATTCAGTGTTCCCCACAGGAGCTTATACTTGTCAACACTTTTGAAGACTACAGAATAGTATTCAAACCAGATAAAAATAAACTTTAATTCAGGTTTTACAGACTTTTTATATGTCATTTTGGAATTCTATTCAAAGGTGGATGACATATCCTTACACACTACAGCAGGCTGCTACAGTATACAACCCAGTCCATTATTAAACAATGGGCAGCTGTAAAGGGTCACTATTTTACAACCAATCCTAGTCTGAAAACATCCTCCATCGTGATCTCATTCTGCTGCACATCCTCTTTTTCTAGGGACAACTTTAAGTTTGTTTCCCACACAGCAGAGTGAGTAACTCACTGCCAATTATCTTCCATGAAGGATAAGCCTGATATAAGAAATAAGACTAGCTGCCCACAACCACCCACCTCTTCCAAAATCATTCCTCTAAGTTATCGTAGAGGAAGGGAGAAGAGTAGGGAGAATAGTCGAAGTAGGGTACGCTGACAGAAAGTCAGTCTAATGACGTCAGAACTAAATGCTTGCTGACATAATGGTTTTTGCATTGATTTAACTGGCATGCAAAGGTGATTTTTATCACATAGTTGACAACATTTTACACCAATTCTAAATGTTTTACACTACAATAGACAGCAAACTTCAACACCAACACTGAATGTCAAAGCAGCCACAGCAACAACACAGTCAAGAACACTGAAGTCAAGCATGAAGGAGATGATGAGGGAGTGAAGACGGTTCAGTGAAGGAATCGGCCCATGACCAGTTCATCGTAGCTTTATAATGAAGCAGGGCAGTGAGGATACAGACAGGAGTATATGCAGATTTACGGATGCACATTCAACCTGCCTTGGACCCATACATGACACAACCGTCACTCATTTGTCACTGTTTTACACTTCTGACTGGCCACCCCCAGTCTCAGCAGCCTATCCACCACAGAGTGTGTATCTTTCCCCCTACTATAATCTCATCATGCAGCTGAAGAGAGCAGATTGTATCTTAAAACAGAGGAAATGGTTAGTAATAGGAAACTATTTCTACAGCAAGTTTTTCTAACTAAAGCCTCTTTTAAATTACTGGTACCAGCTCAACTCATCTCGACTCGTCTGTACTCGACTCAGCTTTGGCCCACCGTCCTCTGTTTTCCATTGCAGACAGTACCCCTTCAATGTAGGTGGGCGTCATAGCAACGCCGCACAGACACGACATAATGTTCAACGCATTCGAAATCCACACAGTGGATTTCTCACCTCAAAATTTCTCAGAAGTGGATTTAGTGATGAAATAACATGAAAATTGTAAAATATAAAACTTTCTGTTGTTCGCCTTTGTCAGGCCCGCGCAATGATGATAAAGTGAACAGTGACGTTTCTCTCTGAACAATCAGTAGTCTGCTGTGTTTTCACGTCACATATTGGTAAATATCGCCTCAGCTCAAGTCAGCTTGCTTGGAAACTTGACGTAGGAGAAAAACTACCAGGTAGCAGGTACAGGTGCAACTTTTTCCCGATGAAAAACTAAAGAAGGTGAGTACAGGCGAGTTGAGCTGGTACCATGTGGTGGAAAAGGGGCATAATCAGACTTTGAAGTAGGGCTGCCCCTAATGAATATTTTTCCGATTAGTCAATTAATCTAACAACTAGTTTATCGATCATTCTAAAGAAAACATTTTTATTACATTTATCCACAAGAAATACACATGGATGAATTTATACTGTGTGTCAACCTGAACTGGAGAGTCAGTAGCCTATTTTTACTTAAGTACTTAAACCTAAAATGGTTATGGCATGGATTTATTTAATCACTTGGGCACTATGCATATGCAGTAAGATAATCACTGGCAAATGTATATACGTGGCAATGGGGCAAGGAAAATAACTGAAACAATTTAGAAACTATATAGACAGCCACTGATTCTAACCATCAGTAACACTTATTTTAAGCCATTTTCTCGCTCATATATGTCGCTTGAAGGAAACAGAAAATATAAAACAAACCAAATAAATGTTTGATGACGCATGGTGTAATGTAAAATGGTGCAGAAAAGTCTTTTAAAATTTGGGGCGATAAAGAAACATTTAGAAAATCAATTTTAAGTAACTACTACTAACAGGAACACGCTCCTCGTGTTGATAATCCTAATATATCGTGCTGGGTGGGGGAAAAAAACAAACACGATTTTCGGCTCCGTCTTGCTGCCACTGCTGTTTTGACGCAGCGCTCTGAAATGATTTCAGAGTTCGTGCTGCTTCAAGTGTTCATATACAGCAGTTGTACAGCTGTGATATGTGACTGGTGCTATAGCTGACTGGATTGAATTCTCTCCAGGAGGCTGTCTGACAGAATTATCAGGGGCACATGTTGATAACTAACAAATTCACATGAGTTTACAAATTTTATCAGTTGTTTTTTTAATGCCTCATTTTAGGGAGTGCTTGAGCCTCCTCAGCACCCCTACGTCCCGCCTCTATGCTTGTCTAAGACTAACCACCACAAAATTCCTCCCTTACTCTACCATCCCCTCCTAAGGCTGCTTTCTGACTAATAGTCTGTTTGCTTTGTCCAAACCAGTGTGACATTGATGCATTTCTTATTTGGTTTCAACAGGCCAGTTTAGGCTGGAAAACAGAAGTAAATAGAGAATAGAGTGAATAGAAAATCTACTTCCACAGTATATGGATCTCTGTATTGAATCACACTGGTGGACGTGAGCAGGAACTGAATTTACCTCACACCAAACACCAGATGCTGACAAAATTTGTCTTTAATGGATAATTCTTTAACGGCCAGTTGCCACACTGGCTGGAAGTAGCACTTAAAAAACGTAGTTATATGGCTCTGTGTTAAGACTCATGAAGATAAAAAGAAAAAAAAGAAGGCAAAGATACACACACTCGCTTATGCCAGTGGAAGTCGAGCAGGTGAACAGTTTCAGGTTCATTTGGCATCAGCATCACAAAGAACCTGACATTTCACTCCACGCCAGTAAGGAAAGCTCAGAAGCAGCTGTATTTCATAAGGAAGTTTCAGAGAGCAAAGTACTTGTGCCATGTAATTCCATGTAATTAGCAATTGGTTATAAAGGTTAAACACGGTTAGATCACGAGCGATGTCTGCATAACTGGCACATTCCAAGGGACTCAGGTTCAAAACTGGTTGGCCCTCAATCCCAGAGTTACTGTCAAGAACTCTGGATGAATGGAAATGTTAAAACATAAGAGACCTTCTACAGTTTAACATCATTTACCCAACATGATTTCCCTCGATTTCAAAAAATATATATATTTATTTATTTATAGTTGAATGAAAATATTTTCTGCAGTGGAGTTGAGAAGATTTTTTTTCAGCCTTGATTTTGGAGCAATGTGTAGGACAGTACTCTTATAACACCAAATGAAGGGATATGTTTTTTATATGTTGTATATGTAAGGAGCATTGGCGCCGTTCTGGAGGATCATAGTTGACCGACACCTTTCTAAGAACCTTTGTTTTGTTTGTTCTTTAATTTGTCACACATCTGTTCGCTCTAATTATTTGTTTATGGTGGTACAGTTTATGATTTATATGGAGGGGATATGTACTTGATACGACTTTCGGGCTTGTGCTCCCCATGGTTCAGCCTGCACAACATATGTCCACCTTAAGTGCATAAGTGCTTTTATGCTGCTATTCCTGGACACTTTCTGTGCTATATATATATTGTTGCTTCAGTGTTGTGTTGTCAGGATATTTCATTGCAAAACTGAGTACTTAATTGATATGTATTTACTGATAGAACAATATAGAAATGAAAACATGGCAAACATTCACATGACTACATGCGGTGTGAATGATGATAGAACATAACAGGGTTATGAAACAAAATAATTTTAGTCAGAAACAAATATAAACCTGTGAATCTGTTCTTTCTTACCCACAGAACATCTGGATGTTATAGAGTGTTGGGTCATCCTCTAGAGGAGCCAGCTGCTGGAGACACAGCTGCTCACATCCTCCATTGAAACCGTCAGAGCAGTCGATGCCAATGTGGTGGTCGTAGCACCCGGTCCCATCCTTCATAGGACTCAGCCCTGGAGGGCACTGTGGGAGGAATAAGTGTTTTTAAATGACTAATGTTAGCAATTACAGAATTTACTTCATTTAGGGACACATTCTTAGTGCTGCCCAAACAGCGAGAAGCTGCCACATTAACACTAATCCCAGAAGGGACAGGTAAACAGACCCGATAACATCTGTGCCACAGAATGTAAACAGTCAGATTTCTGTTCCCATTAGTGCAGCCCGTGTGAGCACCGAGCTTAGTCTGTAAAGCTGCACATGGCAAGATGTTTCCTGTAAAATTCTCCCATTATGGCCTAAATAACAGCAGGAGCAAGCAAAAGAAAGAGCCATGGCACGGGTTATTTTGAAACAAAAGAAGTGAAAAATAAATTGTCTGTAGCCCAAAAGTTGATTACAATTATTCAATAACTCAATTAACAAATCATTAATAGACAATAAATATGACAATCCATTAATTATTCAAGTGATTTATAAAGTAAGAAAGGCTGGTTTTAGATTCTCAAAATATGAGGACTTGCTCCTTTTCTCTAGTCTGGTTAATCTAATATGTTGGACTGCTTTAACTATTTTCTGACTTTTTAAAGACTAAATAAAGAATAGATTTATTGATTTATTCATGATGAATAAAACTGTGCAATCTAATAGGGGAAAGCTGGACTCATTAGGGGATATACAGCAGCGTGTTATGAAAAAGTCTTTTAGTTTGTTATATTAGGACATATGTAGTAATAGAGTGGAGGGCCAGCACACAAGGGGAGGAACTGACTTGTTATTAGCCACTGATGGACTACACCTGTAAGACACATGAGGAGCGCAATGGTGGAATAATTCACTGCCTAAATCAAAAGAAAGTGGCCCACGCCATAGGAGGCCTGGTTGTCACAAGCCTCGCAGGGGATGACACATTGCATAGGTGATGCAGGGGCCAGTCATGTGGTTATGGCTCAGTCAGACCAGAGAGAGAGAGAGTCACACGGGGCTGATAAGAACATCCAGGCGTCACATTTGCAACATGCAGGGCAGCGCTCTCAGGTTTCGTTGTGTTAGTTGGAAGACAATCCATATTTTCAAATTTCCCCCATCAAACTTTCAGGACAATATTTTACTGGTACTTACATAACCTGACATTTATACTTGGCATGTGTTGTATATGTATCAAAGAAATAAAAACAAGACTAAAAGCCTACGCCATGATAGCAGCTCTGTGTGGACGCACTTAGGCATAACAAGCTTAAATAAGTATAGCTGAGCTTCACAGGAGAGACATTTTTTTCCCAGGTATTTGGTCATAAAGCATTAAAAAAAAAATGTTTGACTCGATGAGGCTACCAAAATGAACTGACTGCTGGGAACATGTCTGTACCATCTTCCATGGAATCTATGCAATAGTTGTCCAGATATTTCATTTAAAACATGGATATAGAAGTAAGGTTAGGGGGATGCCAAAGTTGAGAATCATCGTCTGGGCACCGTAAATATTTGTTCAAAATCCCATGGTTATTCATTCTTTGACTGCTGAGGTAAATCAGTATGGACCAAAGTGGTGGACCAACTGTCAAACAACTGTGCCGTTCCTAGAGCCATAAAACATACAAGGTATGAAAAACATGCAGACAAAAAAATGGCAGATTAGTTTCAGAAAACATTGACATTTTGTTCTTACTGTTCAATATGTTGTGGTGTCTTAATGCAAGAATGATGCATTGCTCCTGGCGGAACTTAACTTATTAAACATTCAGCCACAGTAGGTAAACTCTTGAGTGCCTACCCATACCCAGATTTAAAGTTTTATCCTGTATATGTTACCAAGAAAATAGCATTTGCATATCACTTTCACTTGATTATGTACTGTGACACAGGGGATGACAAGAACAGTGATGAAATAGCAGACAACCAGTGTCATCTATAATGAAAGGATTCTTGTTCTGATGAGGGGGATGAGAAAATACCGCTGGTTTAAATTTAAATTCTCGTACAATCCAGAGAGGATTCATATTTGATGAGTGAAATGAAATCCTTTAGTATTGAAATGTGTGAAGCAGCAATGGGTGTCGTAGATTAACTTCAAGAAATTAATGGGAAAAAAAACACAAATTATTAAGTTTTTACAGAGACATGGACAACTTCTTAATTGAAATGCAGTCTGTGCTGGGGTAAATTTACAAAAGAGCTGCGAGACCTGACTTCACCCCAGTTCCCTCCTTCTACAGTCTAGTTCAGCATATACCATGCAATTTTTTCCAAGACCTGTCAAGTTAAATTCACATTATGTTTTCTGTCAGCTATTACTTCAAAGGAAACTTTGATGGAGTGCATTTTAACAAGGCACTGCTACCTCCAGAACAGCAACTAAGCAGCCGGTTTCCTCTAAGCACTGAAGAATCAGTGACTGCTTATTTCATTATTTAGGCCTACATTCATCAAATGGTCCAGGTTGCTCATTTGGCTTATACAGCACATGCTCATTATGGATTCCAGACTTCTTAATTTTTGTGGTGGTATAGTATACTTTTTCTGTTAAAGGTCTAGTGAATGCATTTACAGAATGTAATATCAAAATATATTTTGATCAGTGATCTTGCATCTCCCCATTTTAGAATTTTGCTCCTTGAGATGTCAATAGCAACAACTGCATCACAACTGTATTGCAACGTACATCTCACAAGATCTAGTACACTCTACGCGTTGATGAATTACTGCTCCCCATTAAAGCCCGTGTGACAGACATATTCAAGAGTAAGTGCTCAGCTGTATGCACTTTTAATGACTATTTATTCTTACCATCAGCAAGACTCAGGCTATCTCGTGTACAGACTTTTAAGCGAAATGCAGCAGAGCACTGCTAAGTAAGCGCATAAATGGCCATTTTCTTTCCATAGGTGTATCGGACAGAAGCACTTACACGGTCCATGGTCGTTGATGAGGATTGGTTTGATTTTTCAGTTAAAAAGCTGTTATAATCTAAAGTTTGCTAAACTATGACTCTAATCTAGTGGTTGAAAATGGCAATATGTGGTCAAGGTACTGATGTCCAAAATACACATTAATATAATCATTGAGATTTTCTTGTTCACATTCATTCAATTTTTGATCATTAAATAAATGAGTGTGTTTTGCCTTTAAGCCTGACTTCATAAGCTTGACATTACCTAAAGTTAAAGTCTCCAAACCCTTTACCACGGTAGTTAGAACTATTCCAAAAAAGTGAAAGAAATGTTCCAGTTTTTCTCAAAGCATAACTGATGACTCTACAATTTCCTCCTGCTCTTCAAATACTTTTTAGGTTACTTGAACAGAAGCTCATCAAAACATCTCCCAGAGGTTAAAAGGATTTTGATACTAAGTATTTTTAGCTGTACATATGGAGGAGAGAGGAGTTCTGGAGCGAGAAAGGATGTCTTTTAGATGTTTCGATTGCTACAGTATACTGATGGTAAAGTTGAAAAAATGACATGGGTGAAGTATGTAATAACTGCCATTATATAACGTAGGCTAGTGAGCTAGGTGAGGCATAGCTCTGTACGTTTGTTTGGTCATTTCAGGGAACGCCAGGGAAAGCCAGGGAGAAGGGATCAAATGAAGGCTCAGGCAGAGCAGATTAAACAGGAACTAGCCAACAACAGGCTTACATTTGGTAACAAGAAGGCAGTCCCCACCATGAAAACATACCCAAATGGCAAGGCAGAAGGGAGATCTAAGAAAAGCAGAAGGTGGCAGGGTTATGAAAGGTGACAGGAACAGGACACAGACAGGCAGGTCTATGCTGGACAGTCTGGAAAGCTATGACAATGAGGCAACACATATGATCTGGCAAGTTACTAGGCCTAGAGAGCAGGTATGCACACAATAGGAGTATATAAAGACACAATGTGCAGGTGTTTAGGGTGGTGTGGCGATCAAGTCACTGGGAAAGGCAGGAGGACACTGAGAACATCTACTGGACAGATGAGACATGACAGGGTCTGAAAAGTTATCGATCGCTGGGAGTTTTGGCAGCTTCTAGTCTGACTGTGACAAACAGTATGCACAGAGTGACAAATTGCTACAATGCAGATTGAGTAATAACGGTCAATCACCAGACTATCACTATTATACATTCACATCGGCTCCGGGGCTTGTGAATTCTCATTTGGTAACATTTTCTGGAACTACTACTACTGTAGTATTTCTGTGTTACAATAAAAAAGATCACTACTGGACTAAACTCTCAATGTTTGTCAGACTTCATAGAGGACAGCTTATCGCCAGAGCTCCCACACAACTATACCTTTGATATAAATGCCATTGATCAGACAGAATTTTCTAGTCCATACAGCGGCAGTCAGTTTGTCCTGACTGATAAAAAAAAGCTTTAAGCTGTCCTCTATGGTGTTGTAGCACCAGTACAAAATGGGGAACCATGTTGACTGAGTCGTCCCTGGTCTTGCTCTCTTGATAATCTGATATTGATTTCACTCTGTGAGGGGTCATCGTGGCAAATTATTTATTACCTGTAATGCAAAGAGCACATGAGACATTGAATCTCCTAACACATCTGTAGCAAGGAGACTTTAAATCACTGAAACCCAGTGCAATCAATGTGTGGATATGCGGTGCAGGCTGAAAGGAATTTGTATTGATGGGTCACTGCACTGTAGCTTGCCAGCCACAGATAGCTCTAGTTATTGACTGCTATAATAGGCTTCCGACATGCCAGAATAGTGATAACTCTGGGCCATTTTCCAGCTGTCCATAGGATAATAATCATTAAGAATATACGCCTGCCAGAGCCTTTGTCTGTGGATTGTTATCACTTAAGATCTCCACAAATCTGGTCTATAATCCTGGGTAAATCATTGCTAATCCTCTGTATAAAACCACCCCCAAGTGAACAGTCCCCAAATCCTTCAAAATTTTATCTGATTAAAAACTTCTACTAGTTGTTTTTGGAATGGGTTTGTGGCCGTGAAAGGTGGAATACTTTGACTCAGCATGACTGGCATAATGAGGAAATAATCCAGATTAAAAGTTCTTAACAAAAGTCTTGAAGGCTTAGGTGGAGGTTGTGAGCACAGGTGCTTTCTAAAATTGTGGTATTCGATGTTTTATACCTAGCAGTATCATCTAGAATGATTTGATATCCATATGACATTTCCGAGCAAAAGATACTTCTCACTTGGAATTCGAACAGCATTTTCAGACATTTGAAAAGGGTGAAACCCTTGCTATGGACTTCACTACGATTCAATTCCCTCCAGGTTAAGAAAAATATGAATCTTTAAATCCCGTGGCATTTCACACCATTCTACATTTAACAGTTCAAAGGCTTAGTGGACTCTAAAAAGCAGAAGAAACGACAGATACAACATATGATTAAAGCTATATAAATTGCCTGGCACTGAGGTTTCGATCATCACACATATTACCGTCTTTCCAAACTGACAAGCTTCTGTATTGTTCAGTGCTGCAGGTCAAAGTGTTATGTAGCGCAAATCAAAAGGCTAGAGAACTGTATTCAGGGAGTTACACAGTCACCAACGCCTCAATTGTGGACTTTGAACCTTTCAATCGCGGGTCACACATTCACATTATAAGGCTTTTGTTGTTAATGTTCTCAAAAAGTGGTGGTAAAACAGTAGGTACTTTTCACAACTGAATCAGGTAGATACTAGTTTGTTGATGTATACTACAGTTTTGTTTGACCCAAAGGTTAGAAAGGCGGGATCAGGACTGAAAAAGTGGTTAGCGTCTTAACAAATATTCCTTTTTACATAAAAGAATTGTAAAAACAATAAAATTGCCATGAAAACTAGGAACAGTATTTAACAGTATGTCCTAGATAACTTTGATAGAATCTATAATGAAAAATGCCACAACCAAACAATGACAAATGACACACAGGTCACTAGATAATGACTAGTGACTACTGTCACTAACAAAATGATCCTTCATGGCAAAGTAATCACCATTTATCTCAGACCATTTAATAACTGGGCAGTGAGTGAAAGTACTGTCTATCTTGTTGTAGAAGAAGCTAACAGTACAAAGCCTGCTCTGGAAAACCCCTTGAACCACCATGTCTTTAAATCCTCTTTCTTAATGGAGATAAATTCCTGCAGTGCTTTTGAGGCTTAAGGGAATCAGAACTGTGCCATTGCCAAACAGCAACAAATCCCTGCGAGAGTAGTTGGATAAGCTATGCATTTTTCAAATTTGTCTGATAGGCAGATCTGTGCAGAACTACAATGATTGAGGACTTAGACAGCAAGCTAATGCAATCACTAGAAAAGTATTGATCATTCTCCAACTATCCTAAACAAGACATCACAAAAGTTCTTGACTCATTTAACTGTCTTGTGGAAAATACCACCTAAATTTAAGGAATCAGACTCTCTGTTCTTGCCTTGATATTTGGTTAAATCCATTTTTTAAAATGTGTTTATTTTGATGTCACCTACTGTAAAGCTACTTTAGAAATAAGAATATGAATAATAATAATGGATAGTCTGCATTGGTTTTGGAGAGGCATGTAATTATGCACATAAGTAATATTTAATTTTTCAACATATTTAACTTTTGTAACATTTATGCATGCGTGTAATTTAAAATGATTTAATTTACTTTACGTTGACATCTCTCTTGGATGTGTGTTGTATTTGCGCAGTGAAAAAGTCATATCGAAAGTAGCTTTAGGGTTTCCACTGCATAGCAGTGCCTTATTACTTCTATGTCTGTGTCTGCAAGAATTCAGCTGCTAATGTTGTTGTTTTATTTCATTTTGAGACTGGCCTCACAACAGAAATGACAGAATTGGTTATTTGTTGAAGTGTCCTAAGCAACTTGTGTTTACGTTGGCCTGACAAGGACCTCTTGTGGTTGTGTGAATAATGACTGTTGTCTCTCAGAAGCAAAGGGGAATTAAAATTGCAAACTCTGCAACCACGTTCAAAGGCAAAATGGTCACATGTGAAGCCGGAGTGGAAAGCCTGCCATCAGAGCATTCATCTCATGCTTCCCTGATCTCTCTATAAAAAATCTTCTTGCGAGTCTTTGTGATTTCGACATGCTGAATCATACAAATGTGGATAACAGCAAGTGATGTCAAAACATGTGAGGAATGAAAAATGACTTCTTCAGAGAATTAAAATCCTGCCTACTTTCATACATCCACACATCGGTCTAATCACTGTGTAAAATGGATGTGGTTGTTGGATTGTCTGTTTTAGAAAGTTACAAAAATGTCAAATAAAATTGCCCCATTTTGCCAGCAGAAAGGAGTTTTCAGATGCTGTTAGACAATCTGACAACCTATTACTTAGCTGTATTCAGACGCCTTTACAAAACTGCCAAACCCTTTAAACTAGTTTGGAGGACATGTCATGCGAGCATGTTGAAACATTGGCAACAGTGTTCAGTGTTTATAGTTTATAGAAGGTTTCAGATGCTGTTCTGACAAGCCAACTGCCTTTAGGTAGGTTGCTGTCCAGCTCTTCATACCTGTCACTCTTTGCTGTCCTGAACTGCCTGGCCTTCTGGTAGTTCAACCCCCTCTTTTTGATACCATGCGACCACACTTGTCCAGTCCGAACGACATTCCAATGTCGTTGCTGTAGATCCTGGTAGTGTGGATCAGTGAGTCGATGTCTCGCTCATTTCTGACATACAGCTTGATGTCATGCATGATGATTGTTCCACTTTGGTCTTGAGTAACTGCTCTGTTCACCAGTAGCTGGTGCTTGGCTCCTCTGGTATTACTGCCCATTCCCATGTACCTACTCATCTTAGCCGCTATGATGCCTGACAGGAGCTTCCATGTTGTGCAGAGGCAGGTTATTGGCCAGTAGTTGGATGGGATTGTTCCCTTCTGCGGATCCTTCATGATCAGGATTGTCCGTCCTTGGGTTAACCATTCTGGGTGGGTCAGGCAGGCGTTCATGGAGTGCAGTTCTTCAGCCAGTAGGTGTGGATCATGTCAGGGCCTGGTGCTGTCCAGCTCTTCATACCTGCCACTCTTTCTTGGATGTCTGCTGTTGTAATGGTTACTGGTTTTGTTCTGGGAGATTGCTGTGATCTGCTCTTAGATCCACTAGCCAGCACGGAAGACCGCCATAGCCAAATACCTACATAGAGTGAAGCAGAAAGATGGCCCCCAAAGATGAAGATCTTAGTGAATACCTCAGGCAGCAGAAACCCGAAGGTGAGGACAAGGAAGATGAAGAACCTGCATGGAAGGACAAGCCGCTGCACGGCGTGTACAAATAGAAGACAAATAGAAGAAGTGGCTGATATCAAGAAATCCTACCAGGATGGAAAAGGCTGGACTGAAAGACAGCACAGAAGCACTAATCATGGCGGCACAAGAACAGGCACTCAGTACATAGAGGCCGGGGTCTACCACACCAGGCAGGACCCCAGGTGCAGACTGTGTAAGGATGCCCCTGAGACAGTACAGCACATAACAGCAGGGTGTAAGATGCAGGCAGGAAGTGCATACATGTAACGCCATAACCAGGTAGCTGTCATAGTGTACAGGAACATCTGCCATGAGTATGGACTGGAAGCCCCAAGGATCCTGTGGGAATTCAAGATCCAGACTGACAAACTGGCTAAACAACCAGACATCGTGTTGATCGACAAACAGCAGAAGAAGGCAGTAGTGATAGATGTGGCAATACCAAGCGGCAACAACATCAAGAAGAAGGAACACAAGAAGCTTGAACCCTCAAACTCCCAGGCTTCTGGTAGAGGACCCGAGCTTAAGGATGACACATACCACCCCGCAAGGGGTGAGAGGGGGAATTTTTTTAAATAAAATTTTATATATATATGGATGACAAAGGCATTGATTTTACTGAATGGCCCTCATGGCCCCCAGACCCAAATCCAATTGAGAACCTCTGGGATGTTATGTATTGGTGCGTCTGACACTGCCAAGTAGTGCCACAGACTGTCCAGGACTAAGATGCCCTGGTGTGGGAGGTCTGAGAGGAAATCACCCAGGACACCATCTACTGTCCCATCAGTAGCGTGCACATACACGCTACTGAGTCACATTATGGGTTCCTGTGATGAAAGTCAGGCAAGTTGGATCAGCATGTGATTTCAGTATTTCTCCCAGGCAACACTTGTGTAACCATGTACAGCGGTATATTAAGGCCATGTACAACTTAAAGCTATAATGAAACAGCCTGTTGTAGGTCTATGCATAGCACTAAAAAGCATATTGACTGATACATCAAATAGAGAACTGAGATGATCTATTTGCCAGAAACTTAAAAGGTTTTTCCGCACTGCAGAAAGAGAAGCCCACAGGAGCATTTGTGTCAAGTTCACAGAGAAATGTATCTATTCTGAGGAGGTCCAGTAAAGAAATCACATTTTGCAGCCTAAAACATCATTCCAACATTTCAGCTTTCCTTTCATGTTTCCTAATGGAGAAAGTTGTCTTGGGAGAGTTTTTCACAGCCCAGTGTGTGAGATAAGCAATGTGTGTCAAAGGTCAGCTTATCCCAGAGTGCTTAGCTCCTCATTCTGGTATCCTGTGGATGTTATGGTGAGTAAGCTCAATGCAGAAAAAACTTGGACATGTAGTGACCCCTCTCACCTCCTTCACAGCTAAGTGCAAAGAACACAACTGGGAGGGTGCTTGAGGTCAAATGGACAATCTACAAATGAAGATCTTTCTTAAAGAGAAATATCATATTCTCTAACCCAAGGTCTTTTCATTTACTGACTGCTAAATCTGGTACTTTTCATCTAAAACTTCAATGATCTTACAATCTGTGTTTAACAGTAGTTAATACCCACAAAGTTTAAGTGAAAGATATTTGTAAAACTTTTAGGTTTTCAATTTTAGAGAAGCACCCCTTGGTAAATTTGTGGTAAAAACTGACTTTCTACCTTAAAACGAACCTTGTTACTGTGAGCAGAATTCCCAACAAAAGGAAGCTATGACTTACTTTTAAAAAGCATTATTTATACTGTGTGGCAAGTTCCTGCTGAAGTGAGCTTAAGTTTGAAGTTTCGTGATCTAATGAGATGGTGTAGCTTTTTTCTGCTCTCCTCCAGACACTATTTCGTCTGTGATGAACCAGACTTTTCAACAGGATTATCTGAGGTTACAAAGTGAATATATATAGATGTAATGGTTAGTTATATTAGACACTTAACGGTACTGATGTGTACTGAAAAACAACCAATGGAATCTCACATCTGCTCACTGAATAATTCGGCCAACAACTTTAAATATACTGTGGGGAATTTAATAGTTCACAATTATGTACACTATCAACTCCAAAATTTTACAGTTCACTAAATGGCTGATGCAAAGACAAATTTCAGTTTGAAAAACGAAGCTTCATCCAAGATTATATGAAGATACTGTATACAGTTGCTTTTTTATCAACCCTCTAAATATAAGCACACACTCTCACATAAATTCAATGACCCGAGGAGAGAGAACATCAGTAGTGACAATCTAACGTGCTCCTACTCCTCTTTAGGGCTGAGGTCTAGCTATATCTCTGCCAGGTATTGACTCCACTCAACACTGCTTAGCGTCCCAAAATGTGATCCCAGTCAAGATAGTTTTTTGCTGCCTAAGGGGAACTACGCCAATACAAAGCGGTCAGACGAACTGTTTCAGGCTGCAGCATACAGTGCAGTGCTGTCCAGAATCATTATTCAAAAAGGCGAGTCAGAGGTAATAGATGTAACAGTAGTTGTTTTATTTTTTATTTTTATTATTATTATTATATTATTATTACTATTACTATTACTATTATTATTATTATTATTATTATTATTATTATTATTATTATTATTAGTGGATTATATAATGTGTACTTCAGTTTGTGTCATTTTATTTGTTTGACGAGTAGGGCATATTGTTTTTGTTTTCTGCTGAGGAGCACTAACAAGTACCACTTCTTTGTCACATGAGGACCCTTTTGTGGTACTCTGTGTTATGTTTTTTGGCTGTCAGTAGAACTGTGTGACACTATAGGCTGGAATTTGTGGTGACCCTGAATAGTCAAAGATTTTATGTTTTGTTGAAGGAGCCTGAAGAAATCTTCCAGAAACTGGCAGTAGGTTTGGGAGTTGAGTTTCAGTCCATCTTCAACACGGCAAAGTCCTACTATCTCTTCCTTAATGATAGTAGCCCGTAACAGTCCATCTCCTCCACCTTGCTGGCTCCTGACCCCATCCATCTGGTCTAAAAGTCACTCTCACTTCATCTGTCCATAACACCTTTGAAGAATCTGTCTTCAGATACGCCAGATTTTGACGCTTCAACTTGTGAATTCTATTCTGTGGTGGTTGTTTTTCAGCCTCCCAGACCTTGGTCATGTTTCTGAGCACTTGGCACCTTGTACTCCTGGGCACTACAGGAGTAGTGCACCCTTCCTGTTCTCCAGGTAGGATGTAGTTCTGGAATACGGTGACACTGGAGGATAACGGGATCCTGGCAGCTTCATGTTTAATTCTACTCAAGTCTTTTGCAGTTAATTTGCGCCTTTTCTTCTCAAAGTGGGTCTTGAGCCCTAGCTGACTATTTGCAACATCCATCAGAATTGATATAAGGTAAAATATATTCACTTCTGCCACACCCTGCCACATCACCTGAAAATGATTAGCTCCAATAAGCATTCTGGTTTATATGGTTGGGAGTTCTAAAATGTGCACAGAAAAAATTAATCTTTCGGTAAACTTCTAATCATCTAATAATTGTGCACACAGCGTTTATGACTGCCAAATGCTGGTTAGCTTAGCTTATATAAGGGCTTGAAACAGGGGAAAAATCTACAAAGTAACACATCTGAAGCCCACTACTTGACATATCTTGTTTATTTAATCTGTATAAAACTATTTTATCTGTTTCATTATCTTTTGGTTTTAGCCCATTCCACACGAAGCACAAACTGGACACAAAGTTTGGTTTTAATCACAATTTTGTTAGCTTTTTTTGGGAATCATCTATTTGCAGTGCACACATTTTGTTAACTTTCTCTGTCAGATTTGCGTATATTATTAGATTCATTATCTTTTTCAATTCCTTAAGTTATTTCCCTTGATATAAATTTTAAATAAATTTAAATAAATAAATGTTACCAGTTCCCATGGGTTGCTGGGTGAAGTGTCTGGCTGGTCAACAAAATGAGTCCAAGCTGAATCTGGACTGCACCGTCTTCTCCTGCACTATTTACATTTATTCATTTAGCTGACGCTTTTACACAAAATATGATTCAGAAGTCCCACGGCTCTGGAGCAGCTAGGACTTAAGTGTCTTTCTCTAAGATTAAGTGGTGGATGTGTCACAGTGGGGAATTAAACCCAGGTCTCTCACACCAAAGGCATGTGTCTAACCCACAGCACCATCACCTGCACACATCATGTTAAGGGGCCACGTTTTCCAGTTTGAGTTCTGTTTTTATTTGTTTGAAAACTATGCTTATGATATTATTATTGTATGAATCCCCCCTAGTTAATATTAGGTTGCATTATCATGACATGTTTTGTGGTCATTGTAGTTTGTTTAAATATTATGTCTTAGTCTGTCCCCCTTTTGTGTCAGAATGGCCTACTCAGCCACTATATAAGTTCCCGCCATGGCTCAGTCTGGTAGGTTTGTTTATAGTAGTTGTTCAGTTCATGTTATGGTAACATAGCCTGAGTTAAGTTCTGTTTAACTGACCTCATTTATGGGACCAGAATATTATTGTATCTTTTGTAAATCAGTGTTTTGATTTTTTGGTAAATAAAAACAAAAGTTACATGAAAAGGTCTTGATGGTCCAGAAGAAAGGAGCTAAATTTAGCAGCTGCAGCAGAGAAGAAGCTGCTGGTGAACATTTTGTACATGGGACGGTGGCACGGTGTGTGCGCTACACATGGAAAAACTGCAGTCTCTTTGTTTCCTGCCATGGTGATGTTTTATTCTGATGTTGATTCTAAAAGAAGTGCCAGGTTATTTTCATTTTTTGTTTGTGTGAGTTTTCTCTTAATTATTTCCAGGCTACACTGAGGAAGGTAGCTGCATATTTATAATGGATGACCACAACGTGCCATCTATAGAAAAAAAAATTGTTGTATAAAGTTGTTCCACTCGTATATATGTTGACATTAAATGTAATATATTTATAGCCTAATGATTCTTTAATTTAACAGCAGTATTGTATATCTTCTTAAAAAAGATGCATATGCTCATTAAAAATGTAACGCAGTAATGTTTACCTAAAGTACCTTTTAAATGACCTACCTTTGACTTTTCTCAGTGTTTTACACAAGTACTTTTACTTAAGTAAAATGTCTGCCAAGTAACAGTACTTTTAGTTGAATACAATATTCTAGGACTTCCCATCCCGTCCCATCCTTGCTTTTTTGAAGCATAATATATGGATGTTTTGTTTGATGTATATCAAGAGGTGCTATGTCCCTGCCCTTGCATGTCCTGTATGCTACATTAATGTCCTTTGCCAGTCACATGCCTGTTTAAGTGATGAACTGCACTTCTTGT
The DNA here is from genome assembly GCA_024633595.2 of Lepomis macrochirus. Classification (NCBI taxonomy): domain Eukaryota; kingdom Metazoa; phylum Chordata; class Actinopteri; order Centrarchiformes; family Centrarchidae; genus Lepomis; species Lepomis macrochirus. The sequence continues at coordinate 9,326,093 of JALXJV020000012.1, read as the reverse complement.
GCCTCTGTTGGTACAAGTGTTAATGTGAAAAAAGTTAACATACAGTCGTACAACTGGAACATTGCCAGGCAATCAGTTAAGTGTATATTCACAATTATTATTGTCTACAATAAAATCCACATGCATATATAACTAATTATCTCACCTCCTGCTATTGGGTTACGTTAAAATGAAACAAGAAATTTAACCGAGCAATAAACATGACATTCTTGGTGGCAATAGGTAAAGAAACTCCATTTCTTTCCTTTTTAAGCCAACATTCCCCACAAGTCTCTGTTGCCCAATCAGTGAAGGTGTTTTCAATCAACTAAACAAGCAAAACACCTGCTTTGAATTTCCAACTAATAGGACGCAGCACCTTTCCGCTCTCTGTAACTCTTAGAGCAAACATACAACCCTTGGATAGACATCCACATACACACACTTCTAGTACAGTGGAAGTAGACTGACATATTCTGTCATGTCAGAGAGAAAACAAGATGCAATTTATTATAACTTGGAACACATAAATCTGTCTGAAAGTCTGAATACAAGATTAGGAATCCAGCTACCACGTAGGCACATTGTACAAACAGCCGACCCATTCTTTCCCCACAGTATTAAAGCAGATATACAACACAAACAGCTGCAAAATGTACTAAAACAGCACTAATGATCAACATTTCCTGTGTACTCCAGGTTTATATATCAAGCCCCACACACACACTGTATCAGCTCTTTGGACGGCGTCCAGCTATTCTCTCCATTCCATCCTGGTGGCAATCTGCTCTGTCAACAACATCCTTGTTTTCCACCATTTTGCAGGGGAGACAAGTGACAAGACGAAGCTAATTAATCTCACAATCATCCTGTGATTATTATGCTCACACTTCCACAGGCGCCATGCGCTGCCTCTCCCCAGGAGTGCAATATATCAGCGAAATGGGGCGGGTCGGTCAGTGAAGACCTCCAGCTTCAGTCGACTCTCACACAAGGAAAGATATTAAATGCAGACAGGACAGCTACTGGCAGTGCGGACTCAGACAAGGTGTTAATTGATTAGGGTGGAATCAGAGCGCTGGGGCCCAGCCAGTTTACCACCCTGATTAGACGGATGAGAGGCTCATTTATAAGCTCGACTGTCACAAGATAATTACTAAAACACACAGTAATATATGCAACGGGAGCTGGGAGCAATGCCGTGTGGTGATGGACAGGACTGGGATGTGTGCATGTGTGTGTGAAGCTCAATGACTTAGTTCACTTGCAATGCTGTTCAGAGATGTTTGCAAGATAAACAGCATAATAATGACATGTCCCATTCAAACAGAACACCAATCCATTTAAGGAGCTGTGATGAGCTATTCTTAAAGCATAGGAAATCAAAATCAATAATTTCAGCAAATATTCAACAATTATGCCCATATTTCCAAATTAGGCTGCAGTCGCATTACAATCTACATCCCACTTGTCTCAAAAGCTTGAGAAAAACATCCTTAAACTCACCTGCTCACCTCTCCCAGTCTACATCTCCTTTGTGGCTGATAATTGTGTAGATTCAGGGCCAGATTTACATAAATAGAAGTGCAGGGCAAATTTGTGCTGCCTCTTTCATTCAATTTGTGCTCGCAATCTGTGCATAATTACTGTCTGATTTACTAAGGCAGCAGCGGTGTCTGGGACTAACTTCTAGGCAGATTCAGCAAATGAAGGAAAGCTCAGAAGAATGCAGCTCAGGGTCGGGGTGTGAACGCCAAGCTCGAGAAAGAAAAGGAGGGATGCTACATAGAAATACTCACTAAGGAAGAAATGTAACTTAATTTACTGCCACTGTTAAAATCCAGTTTTGGAATATTGTCAGTTGTTCAGTAAATTGCAATACAGCCTAAACGTATAGACTGCTTCTGCTAGTTCAGCAGAAGCAGTTGAAGGGGACGGGATGGCTTTGCTTGATGTCTCACTAGAATACAGAGGCAGACAAACTAGCCTGTTAGCCCTTTATCATAATCAGATAAAACTTATTTTATTCTGGTTAACTGATAAATTGGATGTCCCTAGCTACAATATTTTCTGGAGCAATGAGCAGAGTAAAGGTTATTAAAGTTTGTTTTGCACCTGCTCCTCAGAGAATTTTAACGCAGAACTGATCCTAAATCCAGCAGTATGAACAAACTAAACTTATCACATCTCATCCCAATATTTGTGAACTCATCCCTTAAAGTTATTATACATGCAGATCGTATGAGGCGCACTATATTGCTGACTTGCAAAGTGCACTTCATATAACAGGCCAACTGGCAGACTAGTGAGTCTGTTTAATAATCAGCTTGCACAAATCCAGGTTGAACCTATGTCATAAACATGGCAAGGAAGTTCCTCCTTTTCTGTTAATGAAGAACATTTACCTGATACGGTAACATGGGCATGCGATAGACCTGAGTGATGCCCGCTGCTGGAGAACAAGGCAAGGTCTGCTGCGATTATACACTGTGAACAGAATTCATTTGAACTGTTACAGATCGAATATTTATAACTCCGTTTTCAAGTAGGCTTAACAAAACGTGACAGTGAAATGTAAAGACACGATTTCTTGTTCCTAATATAACATGTATGTAAGAGCAGCAACAGCTAATCTATTCCGTTTGTCTAAAAATCCTTCATGGTGCTGTGATAATTACTTTTTCTGTCTTGTCTTACATATTGTCCAAGTCCTTCTCAATAAGGCTCTACTGAAGTGTGAAATCATAGATTTATTCTTGTGATGAATATCTGTTTCATATGTGGTTACAGTGGAGCTTGGTGAACATTTGCAAATGATGAGAAAACAGAAACATTGAGGGATAAGTACTGTATGTAAGTTCTTTGTTCTTTTTCCACAAAAAAAAGATAGCATTCTTCAACATGCTCACAGGGATGGAAATATAACAGGACAATAAATAATTAATAGGATACAAAAGGAGAGTCTCATGACACCTCAAAGCGCTGGCAAGAAATCTTTTCACTGTTTCTTTTTGGATCCAAGTGAGACTAATTTCAGGGAAAGAAGTTGGCGTTTTTTCCTGATGCTTTTGGCAAAAGACTTGCAACATACTGCAACATGAAGCAGCCATCCTATATGGTGGTGAATACACGCTGTTGATTAAAAACATCCAGTAATTATGTTTAAAGGAAGAATATCACAGCAAAATATCTGGGCTTTTCTAATGCTTGCACGAGCGGGAGTTAAACATAAATAAAGTAGTAAAACATAATAAAATGCCTATGGGACTTCAAAGTCCGGGCTCAACTCTGTCATCTCTTGGTACAAGACAGAAATTGTGTAGATGTTTTAGTCTCCGACATTGCAATGCAGTGTTTTTGCAACTCAGTGGATCCGTTTCAGACTATATAAAGTGATTAGTGGACATTAATATGCAAATGGTTTAATGTATTATAACACATAAGTTATACAAACAGATGAGATATCTGTGATACACCTTCAAAACGGAACCAGAGTCGCCTGACCAACAATTTAATGTGACAAGAGCCAGTGAATGTCGGTGCTTATGGGCAGCAGTAATACCTTTGTTATGGAATCTAATTGCTTGGACAAGTGATTAAATCTTCCTGAGCAGCTGGTTTGAGACATTTACAAGCCAACAGGAAAAAAACAAGGTGATTGTCTGAGCATTTGCTTTTGGATGAATGGCACAACTAAGCCTTCAAAACACTCAGAAACTTGCATTGGCTGAGTACTAATGGCTGATATTCAAAAGCTTCTTTGTACCGTAGTTGCTCAAGATTCTACTTAAGTAGCAACTGAATGACAATAAGCCAACATGAGTCTTCAAATCTCTAAAGAAGAAACAATCTGGTAGGGGCTGAATGTCACTGTTGACAGTTATGAAGCTTTTTTTTACACAGAGCAGCATTGTGGTTTCAGAAATGACAATGTTCATTGAGCCATCTGTTGGTCCACCACATTTATCCAGGCTGAAGTACAATGTCTCAGCAACTATTGGGCGGATTGCCATGACATTTAGTGAAGACATCCATCCACCAGAAAAGGAATCCTAATGATTTTGGTGATCCGATGACTTTCAAAATTGGAACAGGTATAATATTTTGGTTTGTGAAGAAATACCCACAAAACTAATGCTATTTCCATCAGCTTCAGTTGTATTTTGTGCTTAGAGCTAATTAAAAAAGCTAACAAACACAGCCCCACGCGGCCGTAAACTAGGGCTGGGCGATATGGCCAAAAATGTTATCACGATAAAAACATTTTTCTATCATTCAATATAGATAATTATCACGATATATGTGAAATCATTATTTATTTCAAGTGTATAGGCAGATTTTTGCTCCTGAGTGAAAACTGAAGAAACCAGATTGTTAATTATGTGGTTAAACTTATCTTTATGGTCAGAATGTGACAAACAGTGGATCACTCTACAAGTCTAAGGTAGAACATTCAAAACTATTATCTTTTTCAACAAATATGATTAATTAATCTTTTTTCAGGCCTGTTGTTTGAACAAAATAAATATTAAAAAAAATTGCTAATTGGTTCTTGATTCAAATGAATTAAAACAAATATTTATTGATGATATATATTAAACATTTATTATATTGTTATTGAGTGAAATTAAATCGTTATTGTTTTATTGCCCAGCCCCACTGTAAACGCTTATGGATGCAAGCATTCACAACTTCACGCGTGATCAAATTAACAGTGAGCGGCAGAAATTCATTACAATGGGTCAATGGTTAAATCAGCGATAAGCGATAAACTCTGTGTTAAAACTGGGCCATCAGTACAACCAGAAAAAGGAAATGAACAAGACAAAATAGAACTAAAAGAGAAAACTATTTAAACTTTGACCTAGCGTTTTTAATTAAATTCATTCTTGTGATGCTAATGATGATTACAATGAAGCATGCTGTTTTTATCAACCCATTCCCTCCAAAATGCATCATTACTGGGGGGCTTATGATAAAAATAAAAATAAATACTCAAACAATGCATGCTGGGAAGGTTTCAAGTCAGGTAAACTGGTTAATTAAGTTGATTTACCTTGAAATTAATACAATTTTTATATTAACGTTAACTTTATGAAAACAGTTAACGATGACGTTCAAATAAATTCATGTATGATGTTTTATAGTGTACACATTTACAAACGTTTAGCATCCAGTCTCAGACTTACTGAATGAAGTCAAATGTACTTCGGCATGTGCTTTACATGACTGTACGCGGCCTAAAATGATATGTACTCCTTGTGTACTATACCATCTACACATATAATTGCTTGGAAATACATGCAAATGCTCTAATCTATAAATGAAGCACTCCCATTAAAAACATCTCACAAGCTGTGTCCCTATCCTTAAGGTGCATTGTAAGAGATAAGTTGAAGCAAACTGGATTGCATAAATAGCATCTCCTCAGCCCACCTGGAAGGCTCTACTGAAGTGCATCAAAGTACTTGAAAAGAAATTAAATTGTTAGTGGTGGGGGGGGGGGGGAGGGCTGACAGCTCATCAATAGAAGTGGGGGAGGGATTAGGAGAAGCAAAACACTAGCAGACGGTGCTAAGATTCTGCAAATAACAAGAACGGTATTGCTGGAGTCCCCAACAGATGGAGAAGAAAACAAACCTGGCTGCTACATTTTTTGGTTGCTAAGCACCACCTGGAGGTAATGAATGTGTTGTCGGCCTAAGAGACATATGAGACAAGAGGCGAAGTCAAACTGTCTACTCAGACACATTACAGAGTACAGGCCTGCTGCTTGTCCTTGATATGGGTCATCTAGGCCAAGAGATTTGCTCATGAATATTTATACAGTTAGATGGACTGATGGCCACTACAGGACATTCATACAACATTAGAATGTGAACCAATGGTGAAGAGGCCATGTGAGAGGGCATCAGGTCAAAAATCTCGGGATCTGCAGAGTGGTGGAAGTAAAGTCATTGAGTGCCACAGTCCGATATTATAACAGTCATAAAAGTGATGTGTACTGACTGTATAGTATAGTGTAAAGTGCTTTGAGTTTGATTTATATAGAAATGGAAGGGGGAGGTGATGTTCTGCTTCTGCAGCTGTGTATGGCAGCTGGCAGAGTTTTATTAAAGAAATATGACTCACCACACATCCGGTGGAGTCCAGCTTTCGGTCAGATATGCAGCGGAAGTTGCGGCTGCAGCCTCCGTTGTCTTTGGTACAGTCTCTGACGGGCCCAAAAGAGTCCAGGAGAACCTCCAAAGAGTCAAAGGATGAACTGATCATCAACTCCTCTCTGTAAATGCAGACATGAGTGACAAAAAAAAAGAGAATCCTTGTTAGGGCTGTCAAAATCATGAAATTTAATTGACATTTAATTGTCAGAAAAAATTATTGCAAATCATTTGTCTTTATTTTTATTTTTTTGGTGAGATAGAGCTTGATGACAAGAGTTGACATTGAAGATTATACATTTTTTTGACACATAGACATAACATAAAATGTGTTAAGAGTCCGAGAGCATTGATTAGATTAGATTAAATTGCGTATGCGTTGGTAATGTGTGTTCGTATGAGAGCCAGTGACACGTTTCACTGTTCAGTGATCCTAGACAGGGTGGTGGGTGGAGCGTATGTGGCAGAGTGAAAAGGCAGGTGAGTGTTCAGGCAGGGGCAGGCAACGTTGGAGAACTACCAAGAGACTATAAAAGGCCGTTTAGGGTGAAAACATTAAAATAAGGACACACATGAACTGACAATAAGCACACTCACACTGAAAACATGCACATACACACACAAAATGCACACTGGAAATTTCCACACTCCACCAACTCCACACACAGCAGGATACAGGCTAGACCTACTTTGTGTGTGTGTGTGTGTGTGTGGTGGTGGTGGTGGGGGGGGGCTATCTGAGTGTGTGCATGTAAAATGATTTCAGTGCCCCTGGAAGTTGTTGTGTAACAGGCTTAGATTTAGAGCGGCAACCTGGACCTAGAAGCCTCCTCAAAATACTGAGAGCCTCATCCGACTTGTTCTAGAAAAGTATTTCTTATTCCACTTTGCCTCATACAAAATTAAACTTTGGCAGAAAATGTCATTATGACTAGTCCGAATTGTTGTGCACAAAGTTTCTCATAAAGAGCATTTGAACCTTAGCAGAAGCAATGGCGGTTGCTGTTGTGGATAAGAAAGTTGGAAAATGTTACTTCCATCATCAGCTCCGGAAAGAACGATGCAGCTCCCGCCTCCCACAACTTGCTGTAGCTTCTGACTTAACTACAGACTGCAACTCTAGATATCTGTAATTACATTTTGACTAGGCAGAATAAAAGTTAAAGATATCTCCAATTTGAGATATCAATAATCAAAATGTATTTAAAGATATCTGTAACTTTATGACATCTACTACTACTGATTAAATTATGACTACAAATAAATTCCAGTTTTAGATATCTATAATGTATTTTGATGAGTTAAAACTTATTTTAAGATAGCTCAAGAGGACAATGTAGATTTCTTGAATTGAGGGGAATTAAAGATATCTTGAACTGGAACTATGAATAGTCAGCCTTCAATTGTAGATATCTTAAAACCCAAATTACAATTTGGCACAATTCAGTCATGCAGATATCTGCAATTCAGTTGCAGATATCTGCATGACTCATTGTAATGAGAAACCCCATGCACACCAATGGTAATAATTTGAATCTTATTAGTCAAAATGTAATTACAGATATCTTTAATTAGAGCTTTGACTGTGCAAAATGACATTGCAGATATCAGCAATAAATTTTGAAACGGCTTGCCATAGACATGCGATATTTCTTTATTTTACACATAACAGGTAATGGGCTCTGTTTCTTCACCAAACCAGGCTCTCTGTCAGCCACCGCTTGCTTTTAATGCTGTACAACTTACCCTATATTGCTTTGAATGACAAAACAAAACTGAAGATGTTTTCAAATGCAAAAACAAAGCCACTAAAGCACCCATGTATCACCACTTTTCCGGGCTCTGAGACCGAGTCTGTATCTTAATACAAATTCTAACTGATATTCTTTTTCATTTAAGTCTCACATTCAGCAACTGGTGATACAAATCTGAAGTTAAAATTGGGTTTTTATTTTAGAAACAAGTCTTGCTTTTCCTTCGAGGCCAAAAGGAAACTTATTGCTGCCACCATTATTTCTGTGCCATTGCTCTCTGTATGATCGGGCTGGGTGGTCTGCCTTGTCCACCCATAGACTTAATCAATAGCATATTATTGTTTATAAGGGTGTTCCTGGACTGCTTCATTCTTACCTACGGATCTATATCCAACAAAAAAGTATGGGACGTTATTGCCAGGACTACTTGTGAAGTACACCTCTACATCACTTCAGCAAGTTGAGAAGTTTAACCAGTCGAGATTAACAAAACCAAGATTTTCAGCTAATGTGAATAATTCTTAGGGCCAGGTCAAACTAGTATCCATCCATCATTAACCGCTTATCCTGCGTACAGGGTCGTAGGGGGCCTGGAGCCTATCCCAGCTGACATTGGGCGAAAGGCGGGGTACACCCTGGACAGGTTGCCAGTCCATCGCAGGGCCACACATAGACAAACAACCACACACGCTCACATTCACATCTAAGGACAATTTGGGAAACACCAATTAACCTAGCCTGCATAACACGGGGAGAACATGCAAACTCCACACAGAAAGGTCGGGGAAACCGTGGTTTGAACCCACGACCTTCTTGCTGTGAGGTAACAGTGCTAATCACTTCATCACCGTGCCGACCCTGGGGTCAAACTAGCCTTTCAGCTAAATTATTTATGTCAATGGAAATAATGTCAGTTGATTCACTTAGAAATCCAAGCAGATTTTTTAGTTTTGGTGAACAAATTTGAATTTGACCTTTGAGAATAATATGTATATTATAAAATATATGCTTTCATTTTAGCTGTTATGCTCTACTGGGGTATAAACTGCTCCACAACAGAGATACATCATAGTTTGTAATCATAAAACAACTGCTTATTGCTAGCCAGTCACATTAGCTTGGTTTGCTATTGTTTTTGGCTAGCACTAGCCTGTTCTTGGGTTAGGGTTGGTTTGTTAGTACTTCACACAGTCGTTCATTAATTATGTTTCCAAGTAGTCACTGTGCCACCAAACATTTAGCACCTCTACTTTTGCTGGGTAATTTTCTGATCTAACTGGGTACTTGGCTTCAAACTAAAATGAATAAATAACTCAAGAAATTAAGTTGCTAGGGCAAAACATTTGGAAAATGTCAATAAGAGTGATAGAGAGGGCACACCACAGTCTGCCTTAAACAGTCTGTGTCAGTTGTGTTGTCTTTGTGTTTAGGCTATGTTTGCAATTCTGACCAAGTAAATCTCCTTGGATGGGTGATAAAAGTTAAACCTGTTACACTTTGGATAGATGTCTGCAGGCACTTACAATTTTAACCTGCAGATATCTTGTGCAATATAACATAAGTAAAGTAATTAGTATAATTCATGATATATGTTGCCTGTAACAGATTAGAAAATGCCACAAATTGAGATATAATACCTTGACATTGATTAAATGAAATGAAGATAATTGTAAAGACAATGGTAGGAAGGGTTTGAAATATTAATTCACATAATGTTTCTCAATGGCACTAAAGTTATTTTAAGAAATATCATAATCCTACTGATTCTGGATGAAATTCAGCAATTAGTTATGCTTTGCTGTCAGCAGTATGCAATTTGCTTTCATTAAAATTGATTGAGGTATCGCATTTCTTTAGATCATGTTTCAAAGCATCTGGGAGAATAAATTGAGGAACTGTCAAAGTGGTGCTTCAACATTCTGCTTTGCAGAATAACTATGACACACTGCTCTCTATTTAACTTAATGAAAAGATATGTATTTTCATGAATTACAAATACCTGCATGTTTAATTCATTCAGTGTAATCATCATGCAAGCTATTTCTTTTCGCAGCACAATTGCTATGCAAAGCAGTAAAATTCTTAAACACAACGAGCTGTGAAATTATGCTCTAACCTTGCTCTGAGCAGTCACTTTGTATTTCTGTGATTGTGTTGTCCCTGTAAAACCTTTTACAAAGATGTAGGGATCTGGTAGGGGCAAGTTTGTTTATTAGCAAATATAGCAATATTAATAAAGTTATTAGTATGACCAAAATGATCAATAAAGATGAATTATTACGGGGCGCCAGCCAGAGATCATGGGCCAATAACTAAAACATGAAAACTATTTTATATTAATACAGTGAACAGTGTAGGGTGAATCCATGGAATGTCTAGCACAGCCATCTGTTATTACACACGTACAGACAACTGCTCTTGAAAAGGTATACAATGGTTTACTTAAAGCAGCTATATGTAGTTTTTCAATGAATTCAATTATCAATAAATCCCTTTTACTGCCAATTTTTCAACAGGCGTTAACCTTAGATAGAAAGGAACCACAAACCTGTTTTCTCTGTTGCCACTATTCTGCTTTTTATGTGAAGGAATCGGGTCGGGTTCAACAAAAACACCAACAAAGTTTTATGTGCTGAAGGGCCAAACGAGAGTCAAATCTGCTTAGGGTGAAAACACGATCAACTTCAGAAAGGCTTGAGAGACCTCTGTCTTGTTTTAAAACTGGTAAAAAGACAGACTTTGGCTTCCATCCTATTGGACATACAGAAGAAAACTACTGTAAAGCATGTGAAAAATATTGTGATTTTGTGCTTTAGTTGTCTCAAGTTAGGTAACGTTGGCTCACAGGCTAACACCCAAGCAGTTGCTAACATTACCCTGTGCAATATCCTATAGTTGCATGGCTTTCTATATTACTTCAGCAGCTAACACAATCCATAATACTATCTTGTGTACTACCAGTATTATGTTCAAAGCGTTGATTTTAGCCTGCAAGAAATTATGTAACGGTACAAAGAAAGTGTGGAGCAAGCAGCCAAGGGGCAGCCAGCTCAGTTAGCACGGACCTACCGCTGTTTCTTTAGTAACATTAAATTTAGATTTATTGCCGTATTACTGATACTCTTGTACAAAGCTTCAGCACTGTGTCAGCCGCTGTATCTTGCGTGACCTACGTAATATACAATAATGCAACATATGCGTGCAGAACCACAACACAGAAGACCCATCCACTACAGTAATTTTACTTATTGTGTTATAACTGTTATAAAGTTTCTTTAGTAATGGAAAAGCAAGCAAGTGAGCCAATGCTCAAGTAAATGTAACATCATGTAAAGAGCATGGATTACTTCAACCTCAAGCAGATAAAAATATTACTGGGACGGTGCAGTGGGAGTTTACCTGAGTTTCCAGCATGTTGTGCAGAGCTGTCTATCGGTGAGTCTGTCTGTATTGCTCACTCATGAGATCCAGCACTCGTATGAGCACACAACTGGCTGCGATCTAAAAATTGCATCACTAGTGGCTGCTGAAAACTACATATAGCCTCTTTAACTTTAGCATCGATCAGTAACCAATAACTTCAGCTGATAAACTGCTAATATCTACTCCAACAACAAAATCCACAATAAAAGCATTCAACAATTAGCAAGAATGTGATGCAGGTTGTGTGTGTGTTGGGGTGTCAATAGAGGGGTAGAGTGAAGGACAGACCAACAAAGCTTAAACAAAGGGGTAGGAACCGAAATGCAGGATGCACTCTACCTGACCTCACCAAGATGACTTGGAGCACATCTGAGGTAGACTACCACACTATCTGTGGTACATGGGGACACAGGAGTGGATTTTTACTCCTGTCCCATCCTAATCCCACAAAGATACACCTGTCCCGTCCCAATCCCATGACAGAGCAAAAGAAAAATTGCTGTCCCATTACAACCCAGGAAAAATGACTCCCATTTCATCCTTTTCCAGATTAAAAAGTCAGAAAAAAATGTTTATTCGTTAGAACTGCATATTTAGTAAAAAGAATTCATTATTTCCCATAGCAAAGTAATAATCATAATAATGGAGCTCATGTTACACTAACAAACCTATCTGCCCAGACGCTCTGTTTCCCGTGCAGCAAGTTAAGACCTTCACATAGGACAAGTAAAGTGCAATGTTGAAGCGGGTCACCTCCTGTGGCAACTGAAGTTGCAGCGGAAAGGCAAAGCAGAATGCACAAATGCACTCCCTCTTATGGGCTTGAAGACATCATGGCCCCTCCACAGAAAACTCCTGTGTTCCTATTGGGCTCGTCCAGTAGGAAACCAGGATGTGGAATCAACTTAAATCTCATAATCAGGCGCAATTTAACAGACCAAAGGGATTTGGGGGCTATCTCTTTTTTCAAGGCTTTTCAGACATGAAAGCCTCATTGTTAAGGCGTTTGATTTTACATGCACACTGTTTCTTAGTTCACATAACTATTTCTGCAGAGAAATAATGCTGCTGATGATAAACAATTTGTTTAATAGCATTGCCATGAACCTTGCCTTAGTAAAGAAAATGATGACCTCTCAGGCACTCACAAAAGCATTTTCCCCCAACTTCCCGTACTCCCCTGCTTTCCCTATGAGGAAAGACAGTTAAGTTCCTTCCCTTTCACAGTCAACTTGATGTTATCTTACAAACCAATTTTTCTTTTATAATTGCCCATTGCTTTGTTGTCATTTATTCAGAGGGGACCTATTGAACAGAGCCTCGGCAGATGATGAAACTAACAGCAAGTGCAAACGCTAAATTATTCGGGAACTGCAATTACAGTCAAGACGCAGCCAATGATTGTGTGCAGCACAGTTTACCATTAAATATCACACAAGACAAAAAAGGTTTAAAGTCACATTTGGTGACTGAGAAGCTACTCGAACATATATTATATCCCAAAGTATGGAAGTGCAGGAAAGACTGATAATCTTATTGACAATTTTGCTGTTAAAGCCTTACCAAAGTATCCTGGGTTCGTCTTAAGGGTGGTACGGAAAGAAACCTAGGGTCAGAAAAGTCTTTATGGTTAATTTCTCTGGAAGCATACATGTTACGGCACCCGGCAGCGTTTGTAGAAGCAGCAGCCAGTAGGTTCTTCAAGCTTCGCTACACTTTTGTTTTTTATCTGTTTTTTTCTGGCTTTATTGCCAAAACATGTTACCTCTGACATAAGTACAGTCATTGGAAGTTGAAGATGGGGTTTTTGGATTAAAGAGCAGCAGACCACGATCCACCCAGCCCAAACAACCGAACCAGGCACCACGGCGGGTGCGGTGATCGCTCAGTGGAGAGGAAAGAGAGCCAGGAGAGGAGCCATGCTGGCCCAGCTTGGACTTAATTCTGCTCCTAGAGAGCCAGTGTGGACAAAATGGGACTCATGTTGACCAAGCAACGGAATTGAGAAACTGTTGTGCCTAATTAAATATCTTTCAAGTGAATTACTGATATCCAACACACAGCCTTATCAACACCAGGGGGAAACTAGGGAAGAAGACAAGACAGCGTAGGCTACTCTTATAATTCACTGATGTTTTAACTGTTTAACAAAGATTTTTGCTTTGGAACTATATAAAATAAAAGCAAATTAAAAGCAAGTACTATAACCACAACTGTACACAAACAATGTAATGTCTATTTAGAACAATACAGCAACAGTCCCCTTTCATACTGGTTCTGTAATTTATTTTTCAAAAGTGCTTATGGGTTTTAGGAAATGACTCAGTGGAGAATGGTCTGTAGGCTACATCACGAGCCAGATAATCTTTGATGTACTTTAAACCTTTACTCAAAAAAAAAAAACTTTAAACCTTTACTCATTACTAATAACTTTTTTAAAGCTGGGTCTCTGACATTCCCAGCGCTGTGCTGCGGTGTTCATGAGAGAGAGAGCGAGACGAGTGAGAGGATGTGTTGCAAGAATGCGCCACGGCGCTGATTTGCAATCAAGTAAGATTTTAAATAGGCCTAGTAAAATAAAAATGAAAAATAAAATCAGTATGTGGTGGCCAGTGTTGATACTGTGGCGGGCCGCCACAAATAAATTACCGTGTAGGAAACACTGCCTTTCCTCTGTCTCTGCAGCTCTGTTGTTGCTGTTGCAGTGGTCTGAGTAACTGGGACCAGAGGGCTCTGTGGGTGTGACTGGCACCGGCCGGCTGGCACCGCTAACCACACGTGCACTTGTGGAGCTTCTCAACCCCGGAAAAGTTTGAGCACATTTTCGATTTGCCATCAACTTTGGTAAAACTGCCAATATTCAAATTCTACAGTTGATTTCTATAAAACCGCTCAATAGTGTATTTAGTGATTAAATAGCGTACAAAAATTGTAAAAGCAAAAGCCGTTCTGCTGTTCGTGTCTTTCTCCGTTACTTTATGCTTCTTGGGTGAATGCCTCTTCTTCGCGAGTAGTTGAAGCGATACTTCCCCCCAGCACTTCCTGAAGTGCATTGCAGTTAGAAATAAACAACCAGAAATGTTCCTAATATGAAGATTGCTATCTCTCCCTTAAACGGCATCTATGTAACAATGCGTCGACAATGAAATTTCACTTCTTTTTTTTCACAATTGTTTAATTTTAGTAGAGATCAAAACAGTCAACTAGCCTACATTTTAAACTTTGTCATTAAACTGTAGGCTACAACAGACAGACATCAACATAATGAATTTAAATAATTATATGAGGCCAATCGTAGAAGAAGAAAATTTACTAGGCTATGATTAAAGTTAAAAGCGAATTTTGCATAATAATGTATTGTTACTTTCCCTACCGGAAATTGCCATCCTGTCTGCTCTCCCTGGACTCCCACCCGGCTAAACTATTTCTATATTCTGGACCTGCTCAGCTCATCCTCTCACCCTCTGGACTACGGTTCCCCCCTGCTCTGCACAGCAGCAACTAACCTGGTTTTGCAGCATCTAGTCCTCCAGACTCCCATCAACCCAGCAATAAATATTCCTCTTTTATCTAACTCCTGCCTCTCTTAGTCTGGCACTTGGGTCTACTAGCCTAGCTGTAACAAAGTTAAAAACAAAGTCAGTAATAATAATTTCCTATTATAGTATTTCACACACATACATACAAGCTCGTAACCGCCGTAATCTCTCCCCTATCTGATTCTCCCTCACTCATGTCATTGCCAGAACTTCTTGGGCATTTATCCTTCTTCTGCTGTTCTGCTTCTCTCTATCAAATACATAAAATGACAGCCTGTTTACCAACAGACGTTTAAACAATGAGCATAACATGACTGCTGAGTGGACCTCCCAGCCGGCAAAGCTTCAATTATTCACTGTAAATTACATTTGAAATGTTGAAGCTCAGAAAATGACATTCGGGTCAGCCTTTCTATATAGTAATAATGATCCACAATTATGTAAAATTGCATAGTTTTATGTCAAATTTGATTTTAGATCCAGATGTGTTGTTAAGATCAGGTGTAAATGAGATCAAAATTTGTGTTACTGAAATCATCAGAATCATGCTATGTACTCAGTGGATGTCTTGATGGCAAACAATGTGTTGGATGAAACGACAGATGGTCTGACATTGATCTAGACCCCTCTATTTGATTAGCAAAAAATCTTTGTTGATACAATACAATCTGATATCAGTTGGTGGATTGTTTGGCACCTGTCAATCTAATATGATCAAACCACAGCCACACAGTCACATTGGCTAAAGCAGACTGGCTAAGTTTTTCAGAATTAAACTCACAAGAAATAATACATAGTTTTTTTTTCTTATTTAGTCATGCAGGGACTTTAAATCAGAAAATTGCAATTATTCTTCATATAAACTAATAATTGGCTGTGGCATTGCAGCCACATGTACTTAAAATTACTTTTAAATGTTATCAGACTAATTGATGCTACAATCACTATCAGGATACACAGTCTCTTTATTAAACCATTGGAATGAGCTACCTCATTTAACTTTTTTTAAAAAGTAAAAGGGCCCATACGAAAAGCTGAGTAAACATGTAACCAAAATGGTCAAATGCAGTTAATTACACTGCCTTGAAAAAATTATATCCATCAGCAAATTGGAAAGTTGTTCCAGAAAGAGAAAACTTCTTTATTCTATTACAATCACATTTGATTTAAGAAATAATAAATCATTGTGACAACCTGTGTATGGGGCATACTTAAAATGAATGGGCAATAAGCACTACCTGCAATATATTTAACATTTTGTCCAGGACAGCTGTCTGCAGCTGAGAGAGGCAATAATGTAAGCTTCAATTATGTGGACCATTAACATGGATAGCTAAACAATGGGAGGGTTAGAAATAAATGTACGTCAAAACAAGCAGTATAAAGAACCATTCAGTCAGCCCATTTACCACTGAAAAGTATACCCATGGTTTAAATGCCAAGTTATACCCTGCAATTTACTTGCTTTAGTTAGTAATTCAGTTCAGAGAATGACAATGAAGAGACTTTTTTCCCTGTAAGTGTATTATTCAGATTATAGGAAATGTAAAATAGCTCTTTTTTAAGTAATATCCACTCGATTGGATTTCATGCAACGCAGAATCCGAAGATGATTGGAATAGTTTTCAATTAGTGCATTTTGTCTCACAACTTGTATTTTAAATGTAAAAACATCAAAACTATAAGAAAAAACAAATAATACACAAGTGTATAACTACCAAGATCTCCTTCTGAAATACAACCTCTAGGCAATGCTACAAAAGCACTGATAAATGCATTAAGATAAAACAAAAGCCAAGGCTGATTCTTCACCCAATCATTACGGTCATGAATCCAGCTACTAAAGGGAAGGGAAATCAGGGCCCATCGCTGTTCATCTATCTGCCAGGGAGCAAGACAGAGTGACAAATGGTCGTCAAACATAAAGGAACACAACTGAAAAGCAGAGTAAATCAGCTACTTCAAGAAGGTGTTAGCAGTGTTTCCTTGTGGCCCCTGGGGAAAGCTGAAGAGAGCGTTCATCAGATCATACATCTGAGGGAAATTAGTTATTTACACAGTGTCTTGAGGAAAGCTGCCAAATGAAAATAAAATGTTGAAAAAGAAGGAGGATTTGAAATGTGTAAACATACAGTAGGGGAGTAGAAAATTGCAAACCCAAAATGGAATAAATTTACAATAAATATGATGCAGTGGTGCGGAAGTACTACTGTGCAGATAACTTCAGTGCTGGTGACAGAAGAAAACTAAACAAGGTTCAAATATTCCACAAAACACTGCAGTGCTGGTCTGATTTTTAAATGATGATTACAGTTTGGTAATGGTTTAGGCACCAAAAATATTTGGTTAGGTTCATGATTGGGGTTAAAAAGGCTACTTTCTTAAAAAAATGAATGTTTACTTTTCATGTGTATGTGAGGCAAACTGTGAAACTGATACTTTATTCTGTAGTGGATCGGCAGGTGAATTACATACTTTTTGTGTCACATATATTTTCCTCTGGTGGTGTAGCCCTTTCTAGTTTCATGTCAGGCTCTTTCTCAGATCCAGTTCAGCATAGTCAGAAAGGCTCCAACACATTTAAAACAATCGCTATATCTGAAAATGACACAGCAATTATTTATTAGATATATCAAAAAATCTCAGCCAAACTTCTGTCTCTGAAATTATGTAACTTATAGGTTGATAAGAACGTAATAAGTTAATAATTTTGTTTCTCTGTTTCAGTTTATCATCACATATCTTAATGTTTTGGCTCCTGTTAACAGGATTATAATAATCAACATAAGCAGCACATGCTTAAATGAAAGATAAATGTCGTAAAGATCAATGGGTTATATTGATATGTTAAGTTGAGGATCCAGAAACATTTGAGGTAAATCTAATTTTAAAAAACCTGTTTGAAAAAAAGGCTCTAAAAAATTGAATTTACTTTCTATTACATGCATACCTTTTCCCACCAGACATATGTGGCAGCTATTACTTAGAGGATGTTGGGAAAGTCACATAATCTTGTGAAATTTGCTCCATGCATTGAAAAAAATGAATGTACATAAGAAATGAATGGGTGGATGATAAAATTGCCTCCGTGGATCAATTTTAAACCACTAATTTAATTCAAGCCTGCCATCCCAGGAGTACCTCCTCCACACCTGGCTATCACAGTTTAATTTTCTAGGCCCAACTGAGCTCTCCGCTTCATCCATAACCAGTGGCTGCTTTGCTGAAAAAGAATAACAAAACAATATGAACGCATCCCACAGCAATTATACATAAAAACACATCCTGCCACATGTCTAGATCAATAATGTCATATGTGTTACTGACAGGAGATAACGTCAGCTGCATAGACCAGTGGACAGAGACACACCAATTACTATATAATTACTTAATCTACCAAACATTGGATTTTAAAAAAATGTCATATCAATTCAATTTAGGGTTAGAAATGCTATTATCTTGTATCATTCAGTGGTTTTCCATGACATACTCTTGAATTATCATTGCTTTCTCAGATGGACTCAGTTCTCTTTTAGCAGAGCTGGGACTCATAACTCGATCAGTGACAGAGCCACTAAAGATTTATAAACTTTGACTCTTTCAACTGAATAACCAAGCAATAAGGAATGCTCAATTTAAAAGAAAAATCCAATGTAAAATAACATCACACACTTTGATTTTCAGAATCAAAACTCAGAACCAGAAATACTTAATTGATCCCCAGGGGGATCCTATTTTGTCACTAGTTTTAGTAGTGACCACAATTGTCGCAGCTAACACAATACTCAAATATAATGAGGGTTTAAAAGATATATAATGCCTATGTTAAACCTGTGAATAGTCCCAAAAACTCTACTCTGAGAACCTTACACACTCCTTTTGATAATTAGCTTGAAAAAAAAACAAAACACTGGTGGCGTTAAGCTCTGAGAACCACATTAAATCCTGTTCTTCTAATCAGTTCTATTTTATAGTATTCTTATTGTAGAACTACTTCATATCTCAGTCATCCGAGGGCTTGAAATTAGCGACGACAGGGAAAGAAAAACTAGAGTGCTTACATCTTAATGAGAAAATTCATTTGAGCGAGACTAATTTCACCTGACATCATTTTTACAGGGCAAATAACCAATGGCAAATTAGGGCAAGCTCTGACATTGTGCACACTAACTTGTTGACAGTTTATGTTCCAGCATACACTAAAAGACCAATCCCACTACTAATTACATTAACCTAGCTCTTGTCCAAAAGTAATTCTGTTCACACAGACCTTTTGCTGTCTAGTAACTGTTGGGACAGACAGGGAAAACATCTTTATGCATAGGGTCTGCTGGAATCACATATACATTAACTTTTAATACACTGCTGGGTTTAGGCTTTCATATTAAAGAGGTGGTATTGTGCTTTTTGGCTTTTTCCATCTCCTTTATTGAGTTATATATATTTTTTGTGCATGTAACAAGTTTGCAAAGTGAAAAAGCCCAAAGTCCAGTCCAAAGGGAGTTCCCATCTCCCACAGAAAGCTGTGCTCAGAACCGCTTGAAAACAGCTCGTTTGTTGTCCAGCCCTTCACTTCCTTGTGATGTCACCGTGAAAACGCGTCCAGCTTGACAAGCGGCTGGCGGGGTCAGGCAAGCCCTCAAACCAAGCTAGTCTGAACAGAGGCCCTTTGGCTCAACTCGCCTTGGTTTGGGTTTCCATTGTAGAAAAGTTGTACCTGTACCTGCTTCCAGGTACTTTTTTCGTATCACCTCACCTCCGTCGAGGTTCCAAGCGAGCTGAGGGAAACTAAGATATAACATGAAAACACGACAGACTGCTGATTGGTCAGAGAGAATATTCACTATTCACTGCATCATTATTGCATGCACCAGACAGAGGCCAGCAACAGAAAGTTTTATATTTTATTATTCGATCCGCTTATCTGTCTTTACATTCTGAGTAATGTTGAAACATTTTAACCGTAGACTGTATATATTTTAAGAGCTGTGTGGATCGATTGTGTGTGTGTCGCATTGAATATTATATCACGGCACATTGTGTGTGGCGCAGAACAACGGAGAAGGGCCGAGTAGAGTCGAGTCTATAGTTTTGCGCTATGGTAGCATTTTCGACAAGGCAGCATAGATCGTCAGAACACCGGCAACAGTTCAACGTTCAGTCCTGATGGTAAAAGATGTGGAACAATGATGTTGTGTGGTTGTGGACTGGTAATAACTTATACCATCTGCTAGGTTACGTCTCAGTCTGAAGGCTTTGATTTGGATCATACTACCTTGTTTACGACTCGCCCTTCCCTGCTTCTGATTGGCTAGTAGTCCTTACCTGGTAACTGTGCACGTGCAAATCCCAACAAAGATTTTGTACGAGTAAGATAGATCACTCTGTAGCTCAAGAGTGGAGCTACAACAGACAGGCTGAAAAGAGGAGCTGCAGCAATGTGCAGTATGAGAAAAATATGGTGTTTTTTGAAAATTAAACCATGTAAACCTGTTCTGGTACAACCCCTAATTAAGATTGTGAACCTGAAAATGAGCATATTACCACCTCTTTAATGGTGCACATTTCCTTTCAAAATTATTTGTTATTAAAATTAACAGCTGTAAGTGGTAAGGGGAGATATGAAATCAACATACAACAAATGTGTAAATTAAGTCTTCAATGTCTTTAAAAGGCAGATTTTGTCTATACATCAGTAGATGTTGAAGTGTCGAAGTGTCCTTGGGCAAGTTGCTAATGCTAGTCTGTGAAGAGCAGTTCGCCTCTGCAATCAGTGTATGTATGTGTGTGAAGAGCAATATTATGTAGCTGTAGCACCAGAGGCTGCAGTTTCAGGACCCCCGCATTCCTGGGACCGCAGTTCTGGGCCATCTAGTGGAGTGGTGGTGGTAATGCACAGCCACACGAAGGAAGTTAACCCTGTCTGCTAACACGTCGGCCATGAGGCCAATGTGCGCAGCTGTAGAGTTAACCGGTCAACACGTATATAATCAAGAAACTTAGGTTTAGGCACAAACTCGGTAATGGTTGTGGTGAGGGTAATTGGCTTTGAGGGCCTCGCCAGCTAGCTGGCAGTATGAAAGTAAACAAGGGTCACAAAGACTAGAAAGGAGCTATACAAATACAGAGCTTTTTACATTTTTTTAAAAGCGCTTTGAGTGGTCAGAAAATAGTCCATTTACCATGCAAGTACATTATAAAGTAGGGGTGGGACTCACAATACCTCATGAGATGATTCGATACACTACATACATAACATTTGTTCATTTAGCTGACACTTTTAACCAAAAGCAACTTAAGTATCTTGCTCAGGGACACATTGGTGTCTCAACGTGGATTCGATCCACATCTCTCACAGCACGCCACCCCATGGCTCATTATACTGATAATATCACGATACAGCAATTCTGCAATAATCGATATATTGCTAGAGAATTCCAAAATGATACATCACGATATCAGTCTAAGCTATTAAAAAGAGCAAATAACAAATTATGATAAAACCGTTTATTGTCCTTTCTATAACAAAACAAAGGCTATGCTTTCCTTTATGGATACCTGACAATTAAGAGCACTGTGCGTTACTATTATTTTTGACAGAAAGGCCTGGGGCAAACTTCTCCCACTTGTCGTGCAGGTCAGGTAACACTTATATAAAAAAGTTACTGTTTTCTCATGACTATGTTATTTTTGCCAGATTTTCAATTCTTGCCACATTTTAGGACAATATTAAGTATCAATAAAAATATAGATGACTTAAATAAATTTTATAAATGATTCATTTCTTAAACTGGAAAACGCTGTTGGCAAAACCATTTGTTTTTTAGAGCCACTAGTAGCATAGTCCTTTCAGGCTGCATACAGCTCCCACAACCTTCACCAGTAAGGTAGGCCAGCCTGTATGTAGCCTGAGAGGCAAAACTGGGTACATAAAAAAGATCTTGCCACACTTCTCACTGCTGCTCGTTAAGCTCATTGCTTTGGGCGCACAGTAACCAGTAGAAGCGACTCAGATGAGTCTATTCCATTGTCAATACTGTACACAGTCTATGCTATACGTTAATCTTTATAGTAAACTATTTGGTGTAGTATTACTATAGAAATTAACATACTTAACCATTTTCAAACAGGAAATGACATTTTACAAACTGTGACTTTAGAATGCCTCTGCTAACTAAACTTAACAACAAAGAAACAGAGATGTTTTTCCAAAGTTATGATAATAACTTGATAATAAGTAATTTTTTGCTTTCTATTGTGTTCCACAAATAGTTTTGTTTTTTTTCAGTTGTGAGCAGCTCCTCCATTCCTTTGTGAAATGCATTGTGGAGGAATGAAATCAACAACACTGAAAAAAAAAATCATTATGTAGTATACCTACTGACTGTTTTGAGTAGACTTTATTTTGTCACTTTTCTAGTGTGAATACACTGCACACTCAAAAGCTGCTTGGCAGACTACAGGGGCAGGATTGGGAGTATACATGGTAGATTCCATTGTCCAGATTTTGATATTTATTGCATGTCTGAGTCAGAAATTTGCCCTCATAAAAACCAGGCCTTATCTACTGGAATATCCTAAGCAAACCCCACAGACATCCACTCATTAGTTTTTGAATTACCGTGTCATAGACCAAAGTTATGGTGAAGGAACATTTTGACCTGGCAGTGGTGCAAGACAATTAGGCGGGGAGTCACAAACAGAAGGTACCATTGTCTGGGACTATGAATTTCAACCCCTATTCATAACAAGGCTGGCTTATTACGGAGATGTCTTGTTCAAGACCAAAGTTCTGGACCGAGCAGCATCACCATCCTTCCGCCCCACCCAGTTGCTAGTAAAGCAAAATGGCAAAATAATTATTTTGCCTCATTGCTTTCCAGTTAAATACTGCAGCATTGTTTTGGCTCAGTTATGGCTCTCTCTGCAGCCCAGAGACAAACACAGTCACTGCACACTGAACAGATTTTTTTGGGAGGAGTTATGAACCATTTAACAATCGAAATGCTCTTTATTGCTCTGAATTGCCAAGTAATTCTTTCTTCTTATTCTTTTTTACTCTGTTTTTTCTGCGTCTTCATAATTGATTTTGTGTTAGATCTGAGAGTTTTATTACCCTCTGAATCATGACCGGCAAGACCTCTGCATCAACTTCACATAGCTGGTTGAGACTCACTGCAGCAAATGTAAAACAAATGCTGATTATGTGAGAATACAAAACAGTGAGATGGCCGGAGAGTCAACAGCTACATTCTGCTGGATAACAGATGTAAAAGATGGTCATGAGAAATATTAATACAAAACTTAATTAGAGGCAATAAAACACACGGTTAAAAGCAACTCCTGGTAATACTTCAATGCAGCAATAAAAAAATGCTCTAATACCATTCACTTTGGTGCAGTGGTCAGCAAAATCCTACCTTTCTTCGCACCCTTATGAAACCTTTTATTTCTTTAGTTGGAGCGTCTATCGTCATTTCCCTGAAACGTCGCCACTAGAAAGTAACATTGGTGGAAAGTGGTACCAGTAAATATCATCTCTCACCGTACGTCCACCGCGTCCTCCATGACTGTCATGTCCGTCTTGCACTTGGCTGAGGGGTTGATGGCGAGCTCGGCAGGGGGGATAACAAAGCTTTTACTCAGTGGCAGCCACATTCCCTCTCCTAAGGTGTATGTGAATCTGTAGAAGACAAGAGAGGCGGATGAGACAGGTTACAGGTTTAGGCTTTTCAAGTGTAAAATAATCCAACAGAAACAAAGTCAAGTCAGTGGAATGCAAGTGAAAACAAAAAAGTTAAGTCATTACAAATAAACTGACCCCTCTAAATCATGGATACCCAACTTGCTTTTCCTGGGGGCCTCTTTTGCAAAATGACAGGGGTCCCTGCCCCGTGTGAAACCAAAAGTCAATGACTAATTATTTTAATCCAACAAAACCTTTTCCTAAACAAAGTAGTTTTAGTGCCTTAGCCCTGAACAAACTGCAGCCGTTTGACAACGTTAAGGCTTTATGCAGAAAGGCCTGGGGCCAAACTTCTCCCATGTGCCGCGCTGGTCAGGTGTAGGTAAACTTCACAAAATTCAAATGTCACCACTTCTACGCATGCACAGATCACTGCAGGCTAATATGCAATTTCCCAAGTAACAGCCAAGGGACATTATTGAACATTTACTAATAGCTATAAACAAAGGAATTCCCCATGTGAAAAAGGTTGGCGGGCCTAGCAGCACCAGAGTCGTGGTTCTGGGACAGTGCCCATCCACTTCATTCACTGCGCCCTCACACTTATATAAAAATGTTATTGTTTTTTCATGACTTTGGTATGATTTACCACTTCACCCTACCACCCTCAAGCAGTCCCATTCATTCTCTGTCCTGTTCTTCTCTACTATGCCATTCCTGATCTATTCTTGTTATCTTTGGTCCTTCTTACTGATTCTCAATTGTTCTTACTGTTAATACTGACTTTTAATGAAAACAATATATTCTACAAATAATACCCAGAAGCAGAGGAGCTGCGCAGATCGCATACGATTGTTATGAGTCTGCGGATCTGTCTCAAAATTGAACATTCTGATTAACAGCAAATGCGTTTCGAGTGGAGCATCTCCCCATTAAGAGAGAAGCTGTGCACATTTACGCACAAGGTACAGCAGCCTAACTTTATCGATAATTTAAATATCCTGACATACAAACAAGATTGGTAAGCTATGCTGTTGTTAGGACGTTTCCTCCTTATTCCAGAAGCTAAAAGTTTAATTCTGTTAATTCTGTTTTTAGTTTTGCTGCCTAAATGTTCCACAGTGTTACTATATGCAGTAAGCGTAATTATTTGGTATATGCTATGAATAGACATTTGCTATGTGACAACCGGAAACTAATGTTCTGTTATAAATTCTGTTATGACCATACCCCTCAGAGTGTTCTTTTTATTTAACATTCAGTCTGCAAATACAAACACAATGACATTATTTTTTCTATATCAATTTGCTCTGACCTCGTTCTGTGTTACCTTAAGTGTGTTTTGAGTAAAAAAATTCAGTAAATGTAAAACGTGACCATGCATTTATTTAGGCTACCTAGCTATGTGATCCTTGTGTTTCTAAGTCACATTATTAGAAAAACAACAAGAATGCATTATTTTTGTATTATTTTCTTAAAATGTTCTCCTGGGTGCCTGACAAAAGCCAAGACTGATCTAACAACACTAAGAGTCTACTGCAACAAAAGCAGCTCTTTGAGGCTGTGCATTGAGCTAAATGCTAATATCAGCATACTATTTTGCTGCAGGTATAATTCACTTTTAGGATGCTAACATCAGCTAATTAGCACTAAACAAAATAACACCTGAGGCTGATGGGAATGTTATTATTTATGTCCCAATATTGAACCTGGCGATGGTACTTTGTATATATATATATATATATATATATATATATATATAAAAAATGTAAAAAAGTCAAGGGATCACCAAAGTGATTCCTATTTATCCTTAGGGGGACGATGTCAGTAGCCTTCATCTTCTGGGGATCACAAATATGAAATTTCATGGATATCGATCCAATAGCTGTTTAAGTCTTGACCAAAGTGGTGGATCGATCGACCAATTGACTGTCTGACTGACCGATTTTCCTATTCTCCTTTCCTATAGCCTTTAGATGTAAAATAGCAGACAAAATCTTTACTTTGAGCATAAAAAATAGCTGTCAAAAAGCAAACTGATCTTCTTGGTGGGATTGTTTCAATGCCATTTGAAGACTCTCTCCAGCAAGGTCTACTCTTATTGTTGTGCCAAAACATCTACCATGTCATATCAAAATGGTTACTTTTCAAAGATGAATGGTTTTGCTGCATAAGTGATCCAGAACAATGGCATGAGGTTTACCTTTGAGCAAAGTTATTTTGCATAACTCTTTCTTGAGCTGAAGGACGATGTGTGCTAATGGACGTAATGCATACCAAATGAGAAACCCTGACAAAAAAGGGCCAATAAGAGCTTCCCCTGAGACAAAACAAGGCTATAAATCTGTACACAACAGATGCCTGGAACAAGAGCTTAAAAACAAATCTTTATTTGTGAGTCAACGAATATCATCAATCTTTAAACACTTTGTTGAAATGTAATACTTCCAACTTTAAGTTAAACCGTGAACACTGATTAACATCAAATACATTGTTAGTGTTGATGAATTATGCATGAATACTTGTACCACAAAAGAGGGGAACTTGTTGATTAAATGGTTAACCATTTTTATGCAGAATACACACATTTCCTCATTCACAATTGTTCAATTTGCATTTTATAAAATGCTAACTTAGCATAAGGAAAGGGCAATAGATTATGGGGACTGCATGCATTACCAGTCATTTGAAGAACTGAACGATTAAACCATTGTAAAAATGGAACACTTAATTACGTCCACCCAATTACTCCCTCAGTTTCAAAGTCAAGTTTTCTGTTGATCAAAGTGCTGCCGTTCTAACATTTACTGTATAACACTGGGTTCTAGTAAGTTGTTATAAGATATTAAAATTTCCATATTATTTTTCAAGGAGCTGTTGGCACCTCTCTTGTAAGTCATTTCACCATCTCTTTTGGGACTGTGTACAGCAGGAGTACTGAAATTCCCTGTGATGCCATATGACGTATATGGGTGACCACAGGATAAATTAGCAACCACTTAACGAGCACAGCTTTATAATGGACAACTAGGGACTAGTGTGCTGCTATATGACTTATTTGGTTCACCCTAAGAGAAACTGGAGGTGGAAAACACTAAGAGTTCCCATGTGAAAACAGTCGTTGAGTGGAAAACATGTTTGTAGTCCTCAGAGGAACTCTGAATGGCAAACGCTGTGTGTCTGAATGCTTACTCTCAGCATTTATCTTCTCCGGCACAGGATACATTCAGCATACATCCTCGAGTTTGCTTTGTTTCATTTTATTCTCCATACGACTATGTTTCTAATTGCCTCAATTGCTTCTTTACTTAATGGCAATATCTGCTTTGGCAAACACGATGATGGCTGCGTGGCTCTCCAAGATATTCAAGGTCTTTTCCAGACGTTTGGAGCCGACAGGGTTGTTCGGCAAAGTTTAAAGTTAGAGGCTGAAACATTTAAATTAGGATGGATGGCTGGGTGGGTGGGAGTAGTCTGTGGACAAAGAGATTTTGAACTTCATGGATGGACAGAGTCAGAAAAGTGAGGCTTCCAGCAGAAAACTTGCTAGTAGGGAGAGAAACGTATCAAAGCATTTCCTAGAGATATTAACAGAATGCCAGCCTCCTCTGTCTGTTCCCAACAAAAAGACAATGCTGACAGCCACAAGAGTGGTACACACAAACTCTATGGATTTCTTTTTTTATTGTAAGCAGTAGCACAAATTCTCTTTTGTTGTTTTTGCTGCTGTACTATCATGGAAGGAGTTGGGGACTTATAATGAAGGCTGGAGCACATGGTCTGTTAGATCTGCTCTTTCTCAAGTCAGCAAATGGAATAATTTTGGGAAGAAATATGTTATGTACATTTTTAGGTACTTCTGTTACAGACCGGTGTTCTGTTGTTTTTTGTGAAATGGCTCCCAGTGAACACTGAAATGGTGCAACCTGTCAAAAAGTGAATTAATGCTCCTTTAAAGATGGACGTCTTCAGTAGGAACAAATGTGCTTGGGTGCCACCGTGCCACAGACTGGGTGACCTTATCCTTTAAGGGAATTACAAATATGACATGTCATCTTATTGCAGAGGACAATGAGACCGTTCATGTGATAATACTTTCACAATAGTTCTTATAACCCAATTAATTGCTGCCTTCTGAAACAAATTTTTTTTTCCCCCAATCATTTTCAAAAACATATTAAAACTTGAATATCAACGTAAAAACACACTGATTATCTGACCTGGTAGAAAATTAAGTAGCTCTGCATTTTCCAGTTTGAAAATCTAATATCTCACTTTAAATTATGTAATATCTATCAAACAGCTGCAGAAGGCATTCTGCAACCAGAGCTCACCATCTATCCGTAATCATGAGGAAGAGTGTGCCGGTATTATACTAAGTTATTTGACTGTGTAATCTTTTGTGCAGGGTGCATTGTGCAGCACCATGGAAAATTCTGTAGGATAAAACAAAGTTTGGTAAAGTTCCCCTTACCTGAAAATGCGATCAGAGGGCTGTTCTCCCATCACAAGATCAAAACCGAGCTGGAAGATGGTGTAAGGCCAGGGACTGGCATGAAAAAGAAGACAGATCAGAGGAAGAGACAAAAAAGAGGAGAGAGAATAAAACTCTGCTAAAATCAAAGCAATGTACCCATCCTCCTAATCTAAACCCCCAAAAATCACAAGCCATGTTTCAGTGTCTAACTTCAAGTCATTCCCGCCTTCCAGAGCCCCTCAAATCACAAGCTGCATTACGATGTGTGCTGTGTGTAAACATGCTGATTGAAAAATGTGTTCTCCGGCAGCTGACATGCAATGTGACTTTGACTCATATCTATTTACCAGGGGAGGGGATAAGGGAGGATGACAGGGGGAGACAGAATGGGAGAAAGACACACAGAGAAGGAGGGAGAGCAGACACCGAAAAAAGACAGACAAAGAGTGAGAGCAAGAGAGAGGGGAACATCGAGGGAACGAGGCAGATGCCAAGAGGCAGAAGTGAGAGAGGGAGAATGATGGAGATTAATGGGGAGTGGCAGCTCGGGGACTAAACAGTCTGCAAAGTGAGACTGTAAGAAGGAGAACTGACAGGGGCCCGATGTCATTCTGCGCAAGCTCCTGCACTACTGTAAGCGAAAAGCACATTGAGGAAGAGGGGAGCGGCTTCCATGCCACGGGCTGTGGTCATTAAACATTTAAGTCACCCCAGGGTGCCCACTCTGTCACACAGTGACAGGGACACAGGGGGACCACCAGGGAAATGAGATACAGAGGTGCACAGTCTGGTGGGCTATGGGGAAAATTCAGATTTGTCTAAAAAAAAGTGTAGACCAAAAAAAGGATCCACATTTTGAACATGCACTGAGGCTGGCATGAGATACAGTCAAAATAAAGAGAAAACGGCATGCTCTGTCTGCAGCAGACTGGCAGTTTTACAGACACAAATTTGGTTCTCTATTAGAATTTAACAGTATTGCTAATCTTCACTGAAAATGTTTTCATGTGGTATTTGTTTATTGCATCATTTGCAACTTTTCATCTAAAATTACAGTAATTTACAAATAAACATGACGATATTGATAATTATCACGATAAGTATCAAATCGTTATTTCTTTTGAGTTTGAAGGCTGAGGCCGAGTTTGAAGGGTGATAAAAATCTTTGTTAACAAATATGCATAAGTAAAATTAAGTAAAAGCTTTTTTCAGTCCTTTTTCCTCTACAAAATAAAAATCAAAAATTTAGTCCTAATTTGTGTATGATTTAAGTGAATTAAATCAAACACTTATTGACTATTTATTGAACATTTTTTATATTGTTATTGAAAAAGATTATATCGTGATAATTATTGTTATTGTTTTATTGTCCAGCCCTACTTCAGGTGGATGTAAACTTCTCAGTTTTGTTCCCATTTCATGACAGATTACAATACAATACAATAGAGTACCATATAAAAATTAAACAAGGTCCAACCCACAGAGCAACAACAGGAGCTCTGACTGGCCAGCTGTTATGTTTTGGCAAGATTTGCGTTGGCTCGGGCCAGTCAGAACATATTGCATATGTTTATTATTATTCTCCGGGCTCCATACAAATTAGATGCAATTTCAAATGGGAAACTACCTCACTCTTTCTTACTCTTAGTTAATTTCTCTAAATGAGTGTGGAAAAGAGATGTCTCTCAGAAACTATAAAAATAATTTGCCAAAACTTGTGTTAATCTTTGTCATCATCATGTTCTTAGTATTATTAGCGTTATTTTTTAAAAATAAAAACTTCAATTAAGGTGCATACACATATTTTGTGTATACATTTTCTGGAAAATCAAATGAAAATCAATTAATAGATAATATATCCAGTATGTTTTGGCAAATCAGGGTTCTGTATCACATTAATAACAAATCACATTTTGCTGTTATTAAAAAAAATATGGGCTAAAGCACTTTAGGCCATTGATTTAAAAGGGATACACCAGTGACAGTTGATACATCTTTTCACATTATGGTCTGGATCTGGTCAAAATTAGAAAGACAAGGGTGAAAGACAACTCTAATATAAAAGTACTCCCATAATACATCTTTACATGCAACAACACTGCACCAAAGTCAAGTTGCAGGTGTTTTTTTGGGATCTAGGGTTACAAAGGGAACTGTCCTATAGGTCAACGCTGTCTTTTTTGATGAGCCGTATTTTCTGGAAAAGTATCACCCCTACACATACACCCTGAGTAGTCACCCTTGCTGGCACTATGGCTGTGGTGTTAGCCAAATGTCAAGGACTTTCTAACAAGCTGATGTGAACCCAATTAAGCGTTTATATGACTTCCTGGGATGGCATTTTTCAAAGCCAAAAGATATCAAGTCATCACTTGGAATCATTATTGTAATATAGAAGAAGTGACCTTGCACCCAAAGAGATGAGTAGACCAAAAAGCATGACAAAGCACCCAGAACATTACTGACTCACCATTGGCTTAAATATGATTTATTGATGGTGCTAAAATTCACATAACTGCTTTTTATGCCTATGACTTAAGTGTTTTTTTTTGTTTAGAGGCACAATTTTAGACATGAATGTTAATTTCCTCTCCATGGGGAGTTAGGACCTCTCTGTCTATGAAAAAGAAGATGTGGCTCTGAATGAGCTTTATCAAATCAGCAGAGTTATCTTGTGTTGGGCTTGGATTTATGTGTACAAAAAGCCAGCATTTTAAAGTGGAGTCAAATCTCATCAATTGGCTCTCAAAAGATGTTATTGGTTGCATTATGGGAATTGAGGGATTCAGGATTTTTGGTGCGTGACAAACAGTAAGAGTTAGAATATCTCAGCCTCTGCTGCTTCAATTGTCTTTTCTTTTCTTTTTATAATCTTTCTCTAGTGAGGTGCCCAAAACTATGGGTATGCAATATTAAGTCGCTGGATTACCTCTTTAATTATTCACAAATAGATAAACAAAGCACAGCAAAGCAGTACGGTCAGCCAGGCAGTAAGGTTTGGTAAGTAGGTTTGGTAATTACTTTCAAGGCTTTACACCATTAAGTCAATTTAAATGAAGTCAAATGTATTTGTAAAGCACATTAAAAAACACCAAAGGGCTTTACAGAGAAATTTAATATATAATTAAATAATTAAAATGAAAGAAATAGGTAAAAAAAACTTTATAATTAAAGGAATCTGATAGTCATGTTAATTGTTAACTGGACTAAAATGTATTACTAAAATTGGGCTGGAAAATAAACATGGAGATAAACTGTTCCATAGTTTGGGAGCAGCAATGGAAAAAGCCCAGTCATCTTTGAACTCTGGCAGGAAACATGAGATCATGAGTGTCTGATCTGAGGATCTGAGGGTTCTGAGTGCAGAATGGGGAGTGAGGAGATGAGAGACGCATGCTGTTGCCAGTCAATAAAATGCTTTAAAAACAAAAAATATAAAAGTGTAATATGAAGTTTGTGATATGAAAGTTTTTGTATTGTTATTTAAGCAATGGATAATGTGTACATGTATATTTCTAATTTATCTTTTTTATTAAGCAAACAGCAATTTGCTGAACACAATCTACAGTACATAACTCTGCATTTTATGTAAACAACTAATCAGCTGAATATAAATCTGTGTAGTTTAGGTTGTCCTGCAGTTTTTTTCTGATTCAGTATATTAATTGCCATTGGTAACATCATAGTTCTTTGTGATTTACCTTTTCAACCAAATGACTGGCTTTGTTTGATGGGTAGGAGTATTCCCTTGTTGTAAATCATTTTCCACGTTTTTATCTGCCTGATAATGAGCATGCATTAGCCATCGTGAGGTGATTATCATAACTTACCCCTGATTGGGTCCCCACTCACTGCGGATGCAGAGGTGCTTGTGGACCGGGTCCTTCATGTAGCCGTCGAGGCAAAGGCATTCTCCTGCAAACAGAAAGGCAGTGATTCAATCATGCGTTCATTATTGTCAAGCCTTGTTTAATTCATTGGAGAATTGCCATTGCTCCTCTCTTTTTATTTTTGTTCATGAGAGCTATCCCAAAGATTATCCTCTTCAGGCAGTTAGAGAACTCCAAATTGTCTCTTATTTTTAATGATGTACAGTCACAGTTTGTTTCAGCTATTTCAGCCATTTTTGTCCAAAGTTTCTCAGCAAAAGCTCTACAAAGTTTTCCAGCAGGAGTGTTTTTTTAATCGGTTCATTCTGTAGCTGCTCTAAAAATGGCAACTAATCAAAGCAATAGTGCTCCCCACTGCGCATCATGCCACTAGATGGTTTTCTGACAAGATTGATGAGGACACAATGTGTAAAAGAATGACTCACTGCAACAGTAATCACATAGAAACCTTACATACAGTAAGTACATTTTTTTCTTGGTTTGAAAACTGACTGAAAATGATTATATCTTTTTCTATAAATACAGATTTATTAAGTCTGTATTTATAGAGCACTTATCAAAACAAAGTACAAAGTGATTCACATAGACACAAACTGTAGTGTCTTGAACTTCTTATTTAGCAGCACCGCAAACCAAAGAGCTTATTCAATAAATGCCTCCACACCTACTGTATAATACAAGAACAATGCATGACAACTTTTTTGAATTACAGCAACATAGTAAGCTCACAATATGGTTCAATTCACAATACACATATACTTCAATACACTCACAAACAATACAACCTTATTTTGACAAAAAGAAATATATTATAGTCCCCATTAGCAAATGAACAAACTAGCTCAGTTGGTGGTTAGCCTGCAAGCTACAGCAGTTTGCCAGCTAAAATAAAAAAATAAATTTAAAAAGTGTTCCAACTGGGTTTGGTCATGTGATGTGATGTCATGTTACCACACCTCCAGCTCCAACTTTTCCCCTTTTTTGTTCTGCCTGTCTGTTTTCTTGCAGATTTTGGTACAATAATAGCAATTGCTTAATTAAATGTAACATAATAAATCATTTTGCTTTACAAGCAGATCTTTATCTCCATACAATGTAACTAAATTTTAAAATTAAAAATAAATACCTGTATAAAAGTATTGCAGTGAGCTTCAATCCATTTTGTTTCTAAAAACAGATATCTTCTTATGTTGGAGTGAGATAGAACATAGGCTCTGACTCTGAAAAGAGCGACATGTCTCCAGTCCTTACTGGTAAGCTAATTGGTTGTGGTATCTCCACAAATGCAAACAGGTTTGCTCTGCTGTAATATTGAGAAGCTGCAGAGCTGCAGTCTTCATTCATTCAACTTAACACTGTAAATTTATCTTGCCTGCCATTCACCGGTCTTGTTCAGAATTTTGCGTGCATTCCGTGCTGCCGACAACTGCACGTAAGTCAAGGTTCCTCGCGGATCAATTTTAAATGGTGGTTTCCTGAACACGCTGCTGTGTGCGCAAGCCCGCTGCATTCTCCTGCCTTTTTGACGCTGTTGTGTTTACAAAGTTGTTGCAGCTAATTGGGTAACACCTGAGACACGCCCATCAAACGTTGCACAACGTTGCAACGAAACGTGTCGTTAAATCCGAAAATGTTGCAAACCGGTGCAAAACATTTTGAGATTGAACTCGCCTCTGGTGAAGCTGGGTCTCGGACTCTCAAGTGTTCCTCTTCTGGCCCAGGCTACTACCAGAGACTGCATATAAAAATGCTACTACATATACGCTATGCCTACACATGCGCACTGACGACCCAGGTTTAGGGTTACAATTTTGGATTTATTCACGCACTTTAAAAACATTAATGTAAAGTTTTATTGTTTTTACATGTTTATTTGCAGCATTAAACTTTGACATGTATATTGTGATAGGCTGTATATTAACATATTGGGAGAAAACTGGTAGTAAAATCAGACGTTGAGCACCCCCATATCGCCAAAAATGGCATGATCCTGAAGCTGACTGTGAGATTGACACTCAAATCAGGCTCCGCCAATGGAAGCACTGAATCTTCCACTATGTCACGTACCACCTGTGTTTCCATATACATAAAAAAAACATTTCCACCATAAATTGGTGCAGAAACTTTCACCAGAATGCAGAAAAATAAGTTTTTAATGATCAGAGTTTCCTCACACCCCGAGCTCATATATCTCGCCATTGAGGATATCTTTAAAACATTATTTAATTATCTTTTCGTCACGTTCTCAACTTAATAATGCGTATGGTGATGCCCTGCGAGCTAAGTGGCTCTTCACACCCCTGATCTAAGCCCCTGTGTCCTCACCACTTTTCAACACAAAGTGACGCCCTTGAATAGTACACAAAATTTACATCTCATACCACGTGGTCAGGTTTAAATTTCATGTCACTTTAATTTGCTAAATCTTTCCACTTTGTGACAAATAGTGGAATCCTAAACTAATTTGGGTTTCTTGTTAGTTCCTAACTGTTTAGTTCCTTGGGCCTAATTGCACAATGGAAAAGACTGCTGTAAATTCCTGAAGTTAACTTTGAATCATTACTCCAAATGTCTAGATTAAATAGACTCAGTTTATATTAGTGTTTTTCACAGTTATCTGACTGGTCCCATTGGCTGAATAACAACCGCCACCTAAATGGGAAGTGATTAGATCAGTGATTATTCTAATGAATAGACACTTGGCACTGTCATTATTTACTAAAGCAAAGCTTGTCTGGGACTGCTATTTCACAAAATTCACTAAGCACTCGGGCCTAAGGCAACATTTAGGAGCAACCACTAATAAGATAACATGCAACACTGCTCAACTGTACTACCTACAAATCGACTTGGTTTAGGACCCTAAGTGGGATTGTTTCATATGCAGACAGAGTCGCATATGAAAGCAGTCTGAACTACCGATATCTGTTAAAAAATGATAAATTAAAAAAATGAGAAAACCTGATCCAAAATGTCCAATACCTCAACAATGGGATAAAAAAGTTGAGCGGTGGAGAGATGTGGATTCAGGGCATGCTCCGCATTGGCATGCTCCTGATAAGTGGAGCCTTTTAGCAAAGAACAGTGAGGCATCAGCTTTTTTGTTCTGTCAGCTCCCAAAGGAAATGTTGGCCTTGACTTTGCTCAGTGTGATTGATGAGGCCTCACCTTTGGTTTAGAGGGTTACTCAGGAGTAACATGTACAACATGCTCTGCTCATGCAAGGCAAGTGAAGGGCACAGGGCCTGGCCTTTTATACACCGCTGTTAATGGGAAAGGTCAACTGTCAGTACCTGCCAGGCTAAAGGAAATAATATTTACTGATTTTCCTGCTCATGTTACTTGAATAAAAAGGAAATGACTAAGGCGGTTTGTGATTTGAGGTGGTCTATATTTGGTCTGAAGGAGAATATACAAAGACTGTGACTAAGACTGAAAGAGATGGTGATTACTTGCATTTTCCAATAAACATTCGTAGAAGCTCTACAAACATTCAACATCCATTAATCTTTTTTGACTGAACAATGCAAAGAAATGTGTGCGCTTCAATTGTTTGAGGTCAGAAGTAAGTAAAGAGGGATGAGGTACAATTTTTTTTTTTGTAAAATTCATACATTTTTCAGTCCACTCTGCAGTTGCATCAACATCTTTTAGGCTGATACATCAAAGTCAAAATAGGTACAAGGCTGGCCATGTGATTCCACTGGGCATGGCTCTATAATGTCGTCCCTCTGCATGGCTTTAATGGATTTGGTCATTTTTTGTGCTTTTTGTGCTACATAGATAAATGGATTATTTTAATTGTGTTTATTGTTGATGTATGAACAGGAGTCTGCACAGGGTGTGTGTTTTTTTTCAAAAATTGACTCTCTTCATTCTCTATGCTCTCTCTGTGTCTGACTTCTTGCCCGGTCCGATCTGCTCTGTGCAGACTACACGGTGGAATCCAGCCTTGACATTCAGGTAAAAAAGTCTAGGCTAATGTAGCACAGTTCAACTGTTCAGTTGCTCTGTATTAGAGGAAAACCCTTATTTATTACAATATGTTTTTTTCCCCATAGTTCTGTTATGATGACATTGTACTCACCAAGTTAAAGTCACACAGCAACAAAGTCTGAAGGTTTAGGAGACATGGAAATCCAGATCATCAGGCACAGATTCATCAGATCTGATGAAATAGGAAAGGCTATTCCAGAGTTTAGGAGCTACAACCAAAAAAGCGTGGTTACCTCTGAATTTAAAATGGCAATGAGGAACAGATAAAAGGCCTTGATCAGAAGATCGGTGGCCGGATAGGGGCTCATCAGCTCAGCTATATATGCTGGGCCGGCAAAGCAAGGCCTTGTAGGTGATTTGTAGGATTTTTAAATCAATTCTGTGTTTACTGGAAGCCAATAGGGAAAGGGAAGAACTGTGGTGATGTGGGACCAAAGACTAGTATTTCTTAACAGCCTTACTGCTGCATTTTGCACTAATTGAAGATTGGCTGGAAATACAAGTTTGATTTTGGCAGCATTTCTCAACTGAAAGAAACAAGACTGAATCAGCTTACTGATATGGAGTTCAGAGTTCAAATGTTGGTCAAAAAGAATACCAGCTGTCTGAGAGTCCTGATGTACTATCGAAGGAACAACACGCACACAAATGGGAACCCAACCAACACACGCACACAGATTGCACACACATATGTCAGTATGAGCATATAAGACGGCTGATAAGTCACAATTACACTACAGAGATTCCAAAGGTTGAGGTAATTTGGAAACAATGCCATTTCATATTTTGTCCGCCAGAGTGCACTGACAAGTGTAACTGCACAGCACATATTTAACATCCAAATTTTAGGGATCTAAAAAAAATATTGTTTGCTAAAGAAAAAGGAAAAAAACACTCAAAAATCAATGTTGAAATCAGTCAGGTCCAATCAGTCCAAAACTTGAGTTTCTTCATGCAATGTCTACTATTACCTGTCCTGTGAGGTCAAGTTCAAATGGCTCATTATGCTGTACAACTGCTTAGCTACATTGTTCAAACGCATGCCATTCCAATCTTATGCAATTATCAATGTAAAATGCAATGCAAATGTAAACTGCCTCCTCATACATCCTTTTCTGTCACCTGGCTGCTTTTCCAGCACTTCAATTGGCAGCACTCCCAACATGCAGATACTGTAGCTCTGAACATAATTGCTACGATGCTGCTTTATTAAAAATGCAGTGAAAGATCTGAGATTTGACATTAGAAGGACAGTTTTACATGTTGATGATGGTTTCTGAACAATGCTAAACTCCTCATCTTGCTTTAATTGCTGTTTCATCACACTAAGGTCACAGCACCCAGCTCAAACTTGTTTTACACTTGCAGGGTGTTACATTTCCAAATTACTGAATATACAGGCGCTGAGCCAGTTAGCTTCACACTTTATTTTCATCACATCGATCCCACCCAACTATTTGTCACCTTATAAAACACATAATTGAACTCTTTTTACCAGGCTGAGCAAAATGTACAGATTGTCAATTAATAGCCTGAAACCCTTGATCTGTTGTGTGGACAGCAACTGCTGCACTGGAAGTTTTTCTTCATGCGCTGTTGTGTATCTTGTGCATAAAATTATTCAGCTCATCAGGCAGATATCCACACATGGACCCATTAAGCAGTCTCATTAATCAAGCCAGTATGTTATGATGTAGGAAGATGTA
The DNA here is from genome assembly GCA_024633595.2 of Lepomis macrochirus. Taxonomy (NCBI): domain Eukaryota; kingdom Metazoa; phylum Chordata; class Actinopteri; order Centrarchiformes; family Centrarchidae; genus Lepomis; species Lepomis macrochirus. The sequence goes on along the minus strand of JALXJV020000012.1, from coordinate 9,288,482 downwards.
TCTCCAGAGGCACAACATGTCTCATTGTGTTTCATAAAAGTCCCACATAGTCAAGTCAAGAAGGTGGTGAACAGAGCCTGTAAAAATCAGAGCAGAGCCCTAAACCCAGGTTTAAGGCTCTGCAGGAAAAGAGGAGCCACCGTCATCCACCGTCTCTTTGAATGTCTTGCAGGAGCAGCACAGATACTGTCGCAGCCCATTTCAGTTTTCATCAGTATCTCCTCCAGCAGAAATGAGGATTGGATTTAAGCTATCTATAGCACCTCCACAATCTCCCTGCAGCCCACACACACTTCCACTCACTCTTATGTGCATGCAAAGTCACACTGACAAACATACATAAACACACACATAGGCACACAAATGCACAACCGTTTCATTATGAATGCATCATGTGAAAATACAATACAATTGCTGAAGCCTTGCTGCCAGTCCTGCTGGTCCATATATCATTTTAAGGAGTGGGCATAGTGTGGGTTCAAGTGTGTGTCTCAGAAATTATTCCGAAAAATGCAGGTATGAGACACACTGGCCCCGCTTTTGATTCATTTAAAGGTCTCAGAACTCACTCTGTATTGCCCAGGGGAGAGTTAGCCTGCTGAATAATGGATGCAAAACAAGGAAGACACTTCCTCCTCTTTAAACGTGCGATTTCTTCCTGCACTCCACATTTGAATGACACAGTGGCAAACTTTCCAACAAACCAGGTAAAACTAAAATTCATTCCATCCAATCTCCATTAGGGGGTTATGAACATATATAAATACATTGTTCTGAAATGAACAGATATGACAGCATCTGAATGTTTGCAGTATATTGATTGCTCCCTTCCCCCCACTGAGATGTCAACCAATTGACACAGATACCTAACTGAAATCAAAATATAGTGACATCACACACAATCCGCTGCAATAAGCACGACTCACTCTTTTCAGTGGCAAGATATTTGGTGTCCATCGAGATATGCATCCATAAATCAGTTTAGAAATAGCAGAGAAAAGACGCCCCTTATAACTTCAGATCGCATAATCATCAAGTTGTCACTTTTTTTTCATTTTCAAAATAATCCAGGGATTGTTTTCTGTACAGAAAGAACAGGAAGAAGCATCATGACTTTCCATAAGCAGATTTGCCAAAATGTAAACAGGCTCAGTTCAGACTTTAATTCAATTAAATTAATTTGAGCATATAGTTAAAATATTTTGTTAGATTGGTTATTTTTCATATTTTAGCAGCTTAACTAATACATATGAGGACTAAAAAAATTTAACACAAAATTAAGGCAGTCGTGAACATTTCGTCTAGTGTAGGCCCCAGCCACCTCCTGTATAAATCCAAATAAAGATATTTTAGTGAAATAAACAGATACAGATAGTAGCTGTGCAATACACTCCTAGTCTCCATACTACTGTTTTCCTATCAGTTGAGACAAAAGGTAACAAAGACACATTCCTTTACTGTGTGCAAAACTTTAAAGTTGGTTATTTTGAAGCAAACTACATGACTGCTTAGACCCATTTAAGGCTTAGCCGATAAGAAGAAAATAAAGGCATATTTTCCTAAAGAAACTCATTTCAAGTTTTTTGTTTGCCTTTGTTATGCACTGTGCAGCTATATTTTCTTTCTTCAAGCCAGGACTATTTTTGTATGTGTGAAGCCTGTTTTTGCAGGAGAGGCAGGAGTCTACTGTCAACATCTCCATGGTGACAGAGGACATATGTGTCACAGGAAATCCATTCCATTATCTGTAATATTACATATTGATATCCTGTGAATGATAAGAAACCTGAACTATGAACAATAATAAAAACAGCTTGTGAATAATTACACCATGGACGCTGTACTTAAAAATTTATGCTTATCACATATCATCTATAGAGTAAGATTACTTGCAGAACTAGTGACTTTTCTCAGGCTAAATTGTTCCTAACTATGTTAAAACAATAAGATGTATTATATTATGTATTATATCATTCTCTTGAACAGTCTCCCACTTCCTTCATAGTGAATTTGTAGGCTGGGGAAACATTTATTCACTGGTAGAGAGTGATAAAGAGCTTGTTAAACAACAAAATCTTCTTCAATTCTGTTTTATCAGCAAACGCATCATTTGGAATTTGAATGTGGTCGGTGGTTTGAATAAAACATGTACATTAGCTGCACATGGCTCTGATTTCAAGCGTGTGGATGTATTTTCTGCAAGTATTTCATATAATATATTGTTCATGTTTTTTTGCTTGTGGTTTTTGTTATATATGTCAGAAACGTGATATTTAATAACATCTAGGTGAAATTGATTCTCCAGAAGTTTAAGGATTAGATTTGAGTTTTTACCCTCAATACATCCTGTATCATCTCTCAGTCAGCATTTGCCACTCAAGCCATTACAGCCAAGCATTTGCTTTCAAAATCCCATTACATCAGTGTCTCGTTTAGGTATTCAGCTGACAGGCTTTACAGGCAACAAGTGCAAGGAAATAAATTGTAAGCAGTTGTGAATCACATGATCGCATAGAGCACGCTAAGCTTTACTTTACATTCTGCACTTACCAATTTTAGGTCAAAGAAAAACGTACTCTCTCTCTCTCTAGAGAGAGATAGATATAGAGAGATAGAGATATAAATATAGAGAGAAAGAGATAGATTATCACTGAAAAGTTACTGAGTTGCTGCTTTTCCTCAACATGCCTCATGCCATTAAGCTTTGTAATGCATCTGTCCCTCCATCATCCATTCATAATATAATGGTACTTTACCAGACATTCTTATGCTGAGCAAAACAAAGTGCCCGATTGTCTTTGTGTATGGACTCAAATAATGATTAAAAACACTAACAAGACTGAAAAAAATGCGTATGTGAACATGTAACTACAGTTTAAAAAACAGAAAACTATGTGTGATTGCTATAATAATATGATTAATATGTGCTTTCCCACACTGTGTGTGACACAGACCTATTTGTCCTACTTTTGTAAGTTAGATTCTCTTTAAGTTACAAGTACAAATTGGGGCCCTGCTTTAACAATTGATGTGACACTCACCTGTCGTGTCACCACATGCAGCTCAGCGCGGTCAGCAGGTGACAACCAATAAACAAGATGGAAGAAGAGAAGCAGAAATTGACATACGGTGCAGTCTGCTAACTACTTTATTCCAAATTTTAACACCGATATTTGGTCGAATTCAATAAAAACTTCACAGTGTAATAAACAGGTCTAACTAGTGTACGTGGCAGTCTGGGATAGAATAGCATGAGCAATAGTCTATCTATAGTAGATATAACATAACCCAAACATAAATAGTGAACAGAGTCAAGTTTTTTAAGTTTGCATATGGCACACGCAATTTTGTTTACTTAATTAAACTAAACTGAATCAAGAAGGGCAGTGATTCAAACTGATTTAACATTACATTCATCATGTTTGTCAGCCTAGTCAGCCATCCCCTTACCAAAACGTGATTTCACAGTCACATCACAGCAGTTTGTAAGTTAAGAGCAGTGAGCAGACAGAGCTGAGTGGCAACTGGTGCATGTCAGATGTGCAAAGGTAGTGAATTACTGAAGATACACTGGAAGGAGCAGAGCGAAGGCTATTTTTCAATAGATTTTAGTTCTCAAAGTAGAATACATTGATTGCCTCAACAAAATAGATGCTTTTATGAACTGAACTCTCATCTAACTTGAATTCTGATGCTTTAACTGTGGCTGTGCTGTTGAGCTGTCTATTTTGCACCTACAGTTCAATGATGATGCTTTTCATTTCCATTCTGCTTTTCTTTTTCTTAGAATTTCGCTCACAAAATACATCCAGTTTAAACTAGATCTTGTAAACAGGCTTACTGCTGTTACTTGACTACAAATGAAGCTGACAGTGGAGACATGCAAACTAATTGATCAGTTCTGCAGACAGCTCCTGCGGAAAAAAAAAAGAACAGCCCCAGTGCTCCAGGCAATCTATTTTTCATTTCAGGCCTTGGAGTCCAGTGGACCACGGTCGTGGTCACACCTGTAAACAATTAAAAAGGAAAAAGGCTCCTGTATGTGAAGACTGACTGACTGCGACTGTGTTTCGGTCACTGAAACAAGAGTCACTGGTGAGGAGCCCACAGTGAGCGATTAACAGTGCAAGATCTGGAGGCCTTCTATAGAACTGGGGCACCACAGAAATCAATACCTGGAGTGTCCCCCTCTGTCTCCTGTCACAGCAGGTTTGCAAGCCAACAAAACTGCGCTCCATAATGCTACCATCAAGCCAGCTTTGCACAAGCAGCTGAATTCTTCAGCTGTTCAACATCTCAGTTGTACATGCAGCAAGGCAGAGCTTCCCATTATTCACAGATTTCTAAAAATTCAAAACTGTATGGCCTTGATGGATAGAAAATGTTGCAACGTAGGCAGGCAGTGTTATTGAATCTTTCCAATTAGAGCAATCACGTTTGATGAATTGAACAGTTCAAAAAGCCCTCACTACTGCAACAGAAAAAAAACGCTACATGCTACTCTTGTATTTCCTGATTTTTTTTAAGTCAATTGACAGTTTCCATAGGCATGGTATTATAGGTGGTACAATACTTCTGACCGTATAGCTGTTTAACATAAATTAATGTGTCAACAAAGACATGCCAAGAGAAGTGGGGTGTAATCACTTGATGCTTGTTATGAAACTGCTTAATGCAACCACACTTTGCACGTTTGTTTATGTTAATATTTCAGACAAACCTAGCTTCAGCATTTCCTTCTTATTACTCCTACAGAGTCCCATCAAAGTCCCTCTGTAAATAAGTGTTATGTTATTATTAAATATATAGCTATTGATTCTGATAGTGTAATTTTTGTTTGTAAAAAAAGGAAAAAATCCTGACAAAAACTGGTGCAGTCTAGTTTTTCAGATGTTCAGTGTCCATAGGCTGGGTCTTGGTCTTGTGGGGTTAAGAAGTGTATAGCTCTGTGTCACAATGACCATCAGTACAAATTCACTATGTTTTTCATGACAAACTTAATGCAGCTGTTTACATGAGCCTAATGTAAGGTCACATCAGTTTTGTTGACCTATGATGGGGTCAGAATTGTTGTCATTATAAGTATAAGTTGTATATAGTCAAGGAGAGCAGTCCCACAGCATGAGGAAAAATGCCTGCACACTGACAAAAAAAGGAGAGGAGGCTCATTACATGCAAAAAATAATAATTTTATTGCTTGTGACCAAATTTTAATTCAGGAAAAAGTGAAAATTTCACTCTTAGGACCATTCTCAGCAAATCATCCGTACAGTAACCTTCTGTATCTTACCACGTTTTTCCACCATGATAGGCCATTGCTGTTTGTTTTATAGACAATTTAAGTCTGAAGAATTACACAGTTTGTAAGTTGGGCTGATCATGGTCCAATGACCCTAACATTCACTTTTTTTAGCTGATCAATTGGACAGGCCACAAACATTTCCCCACCCTGCCACAGTTTTCGACCTAGAAAGCTGAAATTTGGAATGGAGGTTAAGTGTGTGTGTGTGGCCTATTTTGAAAGTGGTGGGTATGGTGGTTGGTTGGATAATTAAGCAACCTTTGCCCAGGAGACCGGAGTTTGGTTCCTGTGTGAAACAAAAGGGCCAGCATAGGTGTTTGGTTTTTGTAGTATTGTTAGTGTGGGTGTTTCTTTACATTTTGAAGTGTAGAAAGTTTATTTTTAGCGTTCTGGGTAGCAGTTTGTAGTGTTTTATGTAACCTTAGCTAGCTAGCGTTAGTGTTATGTTTGTAGCATTAGTTATTGTTAGTGCTAGCTATCAGTACAGTTCATGTAGCTAACTATGTTGCAGTTAAAGGCATTGACGAAACCCCTTAGCCTAAATCTAACACAGTGGTGAGTGCCTAAACCGTGACTGTCCATGTTGAACTGTTAACCCTATCTGCAAGTACATGGGGCTTGGCCATGTGTTGCAACAGGGAACAGAATGCTCATATGTCGTTTTGGAGAAAAAAAGCTCATACACTAACATCAACTATCAACCTACTCAGTTATTTCTATATGAGGACGTGAAGATGTGTGTTTTTGTTCATGCCAAGTGGCTAAAAGGGGTTATGGTAATGGGAGTGGGAATTGCCTATTGCAAAAATCACCTATAACATCCAGATTCACAGACACAAATTTTATCTAACGTAACATAACAGTATTCTCCATGGAAGTGATGACGGAAGCTAGTCAAACCACAAAGAGAGAGACCTTGTTCATATTAACTAATAATTAATAAGGTTTCCATGGTAACAATCCTGGTACAGTTTATGTTTTGTTCTCGACTCACCTGTCTCTAGGTCACACTGGTGCTCACAAGGGTCCAGGAGGCGTCGCCCGCACAGCTCGCTGACCCAGGGCCCGCTCGCATTCTGCTGGTAATACAACAAGATCTGGGCCGGGTTCAGCCAGTCTGAGGCGTCCAACTGGCTCCCCTGCAGCAAAATGAACCTTGATCCTGTAGGGAGGACGGATGAAAAGACACAGAACGTAATGAAAGAAGATTCAGATGGAATAAATGAGAGGTGAATAAAAGAAGAGCAGGATTGGGAAAGTAAGCAATTGGACAAGGAGGGTGATTGAATGGGTGTTAGGCAGAGGAAGAGTGGAAAAGAAGGCACAAATTAGAAGGAAGGAAGTAGAGAAAGCATGAACTGCAACATACACATCTGGGCTCAAAGTTGATTTAACCATTTCAAAATGTCCCTTGATTTTTTGACATTTATTAAAAAGAAAAAGGACAAAGACAAAAGTCTAAGACCTTGGAACTAAAATATTTTCAGCTGAATTTCTGTAATGACAGAAAGCAGAATATTTTCTCTAAAATGATATCAGCAGTAAGATTCTTTAGAGCTGAGATAAATAAATAATACTCAGTGTTAGGGTTTGGTAAAAGAAAATAAATATTCGATTAAAAAAAGGTCCCCCCTGAGGATTTATTTGGCTTCAGGATGAACCTAACCCTCCAAACATTGTATTATAAGCTTGATTCAACCTTCTCAACAACTACTGTGATATTTGAAAAATGATTATTATTTTGTATCATTAAAGTAGTTTAGATCCAGCCGAGATGGCTGAGATGAAGGCCCCTAATCTAAAAGACAAAAATATTCAAACCGTGAGAAACATTTTAATGAAACAACACCTATAATAACGAGACTAAAACTGATGTTGGTTATTATTATCTGTAACCACAGGCAGCCAGCTGAGGCATCCACTTTGTTGCCCTGCAGCCAAACACATGCACCAGGAGGAGGACGGTCAACAGGGAAGAAAATAGAGGTTTGAATTTTGTGTACACATCTTTTAGGGTGTTTTGATACATATTTGCAAGGATAAAAAGTTTTTCAGATAAGGTCACACATAAATAAATCACGTTAGTGTAGTTTGGATTGTTTAATGTCTGCTGATAAACCTTGTAATCTTTGTTCTTCCCATTGGTGCAGGAATTGACTTATGGACTTCTCTCCATTTCAGGTATTTCTTGCTGAGCGAATGACTTTACATTCAGTGTACATTTAATTAAATTATGTTTAGGATGATGGTGCGCAAAGATTAAATTGGCTAAATGCCCTGGTGACTGTAACTGGATAGTAACTTGGTCAAAGTTGAAGGTCTGTAAGAAAATTTACTCTTCAGGCTTCTGAAAAGCCTGAGGGGTAAATTTGCAAATAAATAAATAAAATAACTTTGGTCAAACCAAAAATACAGTCACGATTCAGATACCAGGAGACAGAGGCCCCTGGACACCTGACACAGCAGGTGTCAGTATAATACCTGATACTGAGAGTTATCCGCTGTGTGATCTCTGTAAATTAGCAGCAATACTCACTGACCAAAGCCCTGTCCATTTGCAAACATGGGATGCACTGGGCATTTGCTAACCCAAGCATATTTAATGACTTCTTGGCAGGCTCTGTGTGCCCTAGTTAGTGCCATCCCCTTTGATGATCCCTTTAAAACTAGAGCACATGCTGCAAATGACCGGACACACATCTTGTTTGCTTAGTTGGGAGAGTTGTATGAATAAAAACTTAAGACACCAATCAGCAATGTTTTTGTTTTTATCGCACATTTTATGTCCAATTTGATGTCTTTGGCAATCGTAGGTATGCAACATTTTTGCTTTTGCAAGATGAAATGGATTCTTAGATTAAACATAAATTCTTTGAGGTTGTACCCAAAAAAAGAATGTACTGCCTGACTTCTGGCATTAAAAAAAAAAAAAAAATGTCAGAACATGAAATTGGAGCCATCTTGATTCAGATCACCTCAAGCGTGAAGCTCACAGGGGGCCACATATGCCTGAATGGACTTCCATAACAAGAATACGTGGAGTGGCCACTGGGCTTAATAGCCAATTTAAGCACTATTGTACAGCACTTCAGGAAGGGTCTAAATAGAGCTGTTAAGCAGTTATTATTTATGCATTATTTATGAGTAATTAGTAATGTTTCACTAAAACAACACTAAAACAATGGAAAAAAAACATTAACAAAACAAGTGAAAGAAAAAAACATTCAAGCAGTAAGTCATTTACTAAGATCTTAGAAACATTTGTTTGTTTTGTTGGGGGTTTTTTTTGCATTTTGTCATTATTCAATACGTGACTGGGGTGAGTGCACTGTTACACAGTTCATGGCCAGCTCATGAAATCACGACATTTCACTCACTCAGGGGCTTATAAGGTTTGTTACAGGAAGAATGTTAAAAATACAAATTCTCAGAATTGGTAGGTGTTGAAGAAATATTGTGAGCCAGATTCAGGTGTGAAGAAGAAACTGAGGAAGACTCAGCATGGCATGGTTTATTGAGCCCGGCCGAGGAGATACAGCGCCAGCACACAACATGTGAACACATCGAACGCCAACACCAAATCTGAAGGATGACATCTTTTGGTCCCTTTTATGTTCTCTCCTACCCCTAGTGCCTGTAGGTTTTCCTCTCAGGTAATCTTTAGCTGGTCTTAACCTAGAACAATAAATCTATCTGATGTTTAGACTCCAGTGGTAAGTTCTTGTAAACATTCTTCAAGACTCAACCTTGTAAGACTCCCAGAGAACACTGATATCTGCTGGTCAGCCAGGACAGTAGTGTCCTAGACCAGGGCTAGGAATGACATGCAACCGAGGTCCTCAGCTGCTACCGGTATGGGCAAGTTATGTGACTTAGACAAATGTATCGCCGTGTCTCCCCTATAGTTTTAGATGCAATTTTGGCATGTCTCAGATAAGACACCCATGGTAGTAGAAAATCTTCTTCCACAAAAAACAATTGTGCAAAATACAATATGAGATGATAAACCTATGCCACATTTTACATTGCAACTTATTCACGATACATAAGGATAGGACAAACTTTTCTCTATGACTATCAGTAGATATTGTTATCCTGCGTAAACACACAAACATCTCCAGATGATTACGTTTCCTGAAGTGAAAGGCAAGGTGTGACTCTCCATTTATATGCTTTTCTTCACAGTATTTGAAGGCAGACACATGCGCAGCTGTTGGCATTAATAGCTTCTTTCCCCCGTGGTAGAATCCAGATTTTCATCTGATTCACCATGACATCAAATCAAGTCTGATGAGATTGTGGAGACATTTATGGAAACATTCTAAATCGATCCCAGTTTTGTAATTCAACAGGCGAATTCGCCATCTTTCATCTCTCCTTTCAAAGTTCCCTCCCTGGACGCCTCCCTAGAATTTTAATAACTCCCTGGCAGGCCAGCGTATACCACCGGAAAGCAGCAGCGCTCCGAATCAAATCAGACCTCCAGATGATAGATGAGTGAGCCTAGTCACAGTCTATAATATATCTGGACTGCCAGCTCACTTCAGTGGCAGCTGAAAAATGCCAATGAGCCAGCAGGAGCCAGTGCTTGGCCCCTGCGGTGCTTTTTTTTTCTGCAGGTGCTACATTGAAATTCATTAGCGAGGTGGTTCAACATATCAGAAAGTACAAGGGGGAAGAGTGATGGAGGGCTTGCTGCGGGTGGTCACTGCGACCTGGCCTCAATGTGCTCCGATGCTTTGAGGGCACATCTGCTGTGTGGTCTCACATGGGAAGGGGGCGGGCGACCTGGCATTTACCTTTGTCTTTGAGAGTCCAAAGTAAATCAGCAGCTCGACAGCAAAATAATGCAGGCACTCGGTTTCAGAGATATAGCTGAACACCCTGGAGAGCGGCAGAAAAATGCCAGTTCAGCCCCCCAGGGTTTTCAGCCCCCACAGAGGAGAGTGTGTGGAAGGGCTGCATCCGAAATCTGAAGCTGTTGTAAAGCCTTACCGTCAGCGATGAGGTGCTCCGGCACATGCAGGATTACTCTGACTGAGAGGCTGCAGGAGAGGTGAGATGAGTAAACCAGGCCGATCACGCAGCTGATGACGCTGATCAGAGTCAGGGTAGTCTTATTGATAGGACTCCGTGGGGAACCTGCTGCTGGAAACAAACACACAGGGAGGGAGTAGGGAGTGGTGGGAACAGCAAATGTTAGAGATATGGTAAGCAGTGACCACCTTCTATTCCCCTACATCCCCTTTATACCATAAACATAGATGCACACAGCCACATAAACAGACTGCCTACACAGGGAGTCATTTTACAAACAAGCCAAAAAATGGGCTTAGCGTCCATGAAACGGACCTTTGGATCAAAAAGCTCAAGCCTTTGGGAGGTTTAAACTAGGCATAGCTCAGTGGCACAGAAATAAGGTTTACCTTTGAAGGGTATTAACATCCACACTGGGATGTGGGGGGAAAAAAAGAGACATGGGCCTAAATAAAAATGGTTCAGAGGTTGTTTTGCAACCTTCCCTCATTCCTTTGCTCTCTCTCTCCGCCAGAGCGAGAATGCTTCCCTTATCTCATTTACCCCAGAGTGCAACGCATAAAGTGTTAAATGTGACCTCATACCCACAGGGGCATGCATACATGCACTTACACACACGCACACACACACACACACACACACACACACACACACACACACACAAACACAAACCACAAACTGACCTTGAATAAAGCCACACTTTGTTTAAAGTGGTTATTTTTTCACTAGAAGAATAACTGACATTGTCACTGTTAAATTACTCTGGCAGAACTTTCTCATTCAAAAGAGGCCAATGGCAATCCTTTAAAACAAAAGCCAAAGTAGAAAGCTGGCCTACCATATTATGTTTAAAGCTAGTTTATTTAATCAAGAAACTTACCCAGAAACTGGATGTGGGGCTTAATTCCACCTTTTTGACATCATTGTATATATTTGGCTATTGCTATTAAGAGTGGAATATTTCAATATTCACATCCTTCCTCTCATCATTCCTTTGATTTAACGAAATACTTCTATCATGCCTCACAAATCATCCTCTCCTTCAGATCCAAACAACATAGTTTCGGCATTGTGTTGCAACCACTTGGTTCTATTCTTATGCCTCGCTCTAATTAAAGGTGTTGGCTACACTTCTGGAGGCTTCGCCGTGTTTGTGACACCTGTGCACATGACGGGGGAATAATTGGCTTGGAGGCGTTGTAAAGGCTTGTAACGCCTTCTGACAGCACCTATTATTTTGAGGGCATTGTCTCTTTATTTATTTTTTTCCCCCCCTATGTATCTCTTCCACACCCCATTACTGTACATCAAAGCTGTAAGGACATGGCATGCTGACAGATAAAGCATGCTGCACCACTTCACTTTGACAGCATTTGCACAGAATCCTCCTCAGAAATAATATTTGTGTGTAATATTATTTCAAAATATAGTGTTTTCCATGTCGCAAGATGCAATCAATATGAAAATATTCTGCACTGAAAACCTCTGATCTCATTGTCTTGTTTGATTTCAGTCAACAAGATTATATGCAGATGCAATGAGATCAGATACATGCTCACAACCACTGTTAAAACACTCTACACACACCTATGTATATAGACACCATACTGTATACACAAAATGTACAGTATTTCAGGAGTCTCGCACACAGAAAACTAGCCATTCATCTGCTATATGAACTATAAAGGTTACTTGTCATGCGTCATGGCGATGGTAATACCATCAGACGGCGGCATATACTGTCTGTAGGTGTATGAGTCCTCCTTACCCCCTGAGCCCCACGCGCTGTTGGCGTTACCATTTCTCATACCTCGACTCCGGCGGCGACTGCGGTTTGGGTCGGTGTAAAAGGCCAGCTGAGGCTCGCTGTCTGCCTCTGTCCCAGAGTCGCCGTCTGGGTTCAAGAAAGTTGAACCCGCTGTTGGATTCACACATAAAGAAATAAAAATACACCTACAATGAGAGGGAAAAAAAAAAGTTCTGGACCAATAAAAAGGAGTTTGTCCTCAACTTGGCCTCCCAGAGATGGCAGGAAAAGGGCAGCCAGAACAGGCTGGATTCAGCATGGAAAGAGATCAAGAGCATAAAAGGTTTCTTCAATCAATATTTGAAATGTAGGCCAGTGGAGATGGAAGCCAAGCAGAACGTTAGTGATATCATACATTAAAGAAGGCACACTGGTTTAACATTACTGACAACTTTTGATTTAACCATTTCACTTACTGATCCAATGAGACTACATTAATATATATCCTTGAATGGACTAAAAGAAGACCGGCCATGGCATCCTCATAGAAAATACAGCCTGACAAACTTCTAAGCAGATGTGGGTGCAGAAGTGTACACAATGCAGCGTCTTGAGTTTGGTCTGTGCTTTTTAACTGAATGCGTTCTTGCTGAAGAAGTCCTTGGGGGATTGCAATTTAAGTGAATTGTACCTCACCTTGAGCCATTTATTAAACACCTGCAAGGTTTGCCTCATCCAGAAAAAAATTTTATACTGGATCTTGTAAGTTTACACAATGGACCCGAACTGATATAATAATTTATAAAAAGAGTGGATGGTACAGATGTATTGCCATAAATGCTGGTAACTTTTTGTCTTAGAGAAACCGTGTAATCCTCAAAGCACCTGCAAAGGGTGAAATGCACCTCTAACTGTGCTGCCAGGTAAATAGCATCTCTGTGCTCCGGTGCTATTTGTACTGATTTAAATTAGGTAATATTTATACATTTGGCCCAAAACGAGCCTAAGTGCAAAAAAGTTAATTGGCAAACACTAATAGTCACATGCATTGTGGGGAAAATTATTAGCGTATTCAGAGAGTTGCTGGTAACTGAAGAGCGTTTATAATTGGTGTCACACTCAGACTTTCCAGTGATCATGGCAGCAGTGATTGTAGCCAGGTGAAGCAATAGCGCATCACATCATATGTGCACATGTGACACCGGCAGTACAATACCTGATGTTCGCCACAAAGGATTGAAAATAGAAAGCAACATATAACCTGCTGCTGTGAGTAGCGGAGGTGAGGGTTACACACTGTAACACAGAGCAGAGTACAGAAAACAGCTCTCAATGTGCCCGGATGCATGAGAGGGAGCGTCCAGTTAAAGCATCCCAAATAACAAAATACTCCAGAGTGAGTCATAGAAAAATTAGAGACATCCTGTAGATAGAAAAGAATGGAGGAGCAGGGTGGGTTAATAAAAAAATCAGAAACGAATTAAAATTAGTTAAAATTAGAATACACTCTCTTTCAAAATGAAAATTTTAAGATGCTAGTGGAAAGTTGTGTTCTTGCAGCTGCATTTACAAAAACATTAATTACACTGTGGTATTTTCTGGTTTGAACAGCTCATTCCTTTATCTTTAAAAAAAAATATATTTAAAATAGTCACCACTTTTCTGTGTTTTAATATAATATGCAGGGTTACTGCCACCCTAACCCAAACCCAGTCCTGCATCAAAAATGCAAAGGATTCAGAAAGAGACATCCAAGTAAGATTATCCTTGTTAAAATGTTTCTGTAATGCCTTTCTTCAAATTTTCTTCAGATTTCTTATAAATGTACTTGTTGCTTCTTCCTGTTTTGGGGTTTGGACCATTATTATTACAATACCCCAAAAGCTTTAAATTAAAACTTGCTATAGTTAAATTATTATTTTATTGTCTACTTGCACTTATTTGCTAACTACCTACCTATTTTGCACTCAGTTAGTCTGATGATCATTTTATCAACTTATCATCCCGGATTAAAAACAACCAGTTCCATCCAGTTTTTGGGATAAATAAGACTGGGAAGACTGCAAAAGTTATTCTATTTAAAAAGTGTAGAAGGAAGAGATGGATGACATACTGTATATACAGTATGTGAGATTGAAAATGTGAAGACTAAATAAACAGCTAAAGACATCTTTCGTTGTGGTTTTTCGTCAGACAGTACCAACAAGACTCTTGATATTTTTATGTGTTGGTTTGTTTAATTTACATTTTTTCATGTTGTAATTCCTGAAAATTGAATTCCACATGAAAACAAAGGGTGAAGAATGCATGCAAAGCAAATGGTAAAATACACAGCTCTGTTTGGGAAGATAATCCCACTCATGCCATTAATTGCATTTTGAATTTTGGTGAGATAGTAAATGTCCCTATCTTGCTTCAAAGTAGGACAAAAGAGCCCAACTGGTATGTCATTAAAGCTACAATATGATCATAAGGATGAGGGCTGATGTATAATCACATTGGTAAACAAACTTCTCTTAGAATACAATAATGTTTTTCAGTTGAGTGTGTTTCAGCAGAGGCATTAGCTATATTTGGAGGGCATGTATTGAAGCTTGTCTTACAAGTGTTAGTGGATTGCGAATCACAAAGTGAGGGGGAAAATCCATCAAAGCAGCAAAGATTTGCTGCCTCAGTGGGATATATGTGAACTGAAATAAAATTCATGCTAACGTTGCTCAGTGACAAGAGCTTTAAAAGTCCCTAACCAAGACGCAGTGTTTGATTAAACTGGAGAAGATCCCTTAGAAAAAAATGAGGGAATGAAAACACTTTGGAAGCAATGTCAATGTGACAAACTGAGAAGGACTTTTTCATGACAACAGCTTCATCAGCTTTTCATACTGTTGGTTTTAGAACAATATGCACTGAAGATATGAATGCATAGTGTAAATATTATTGGCAGCCATGACTATCTGACAGCACAGCTGTTGGCGTTGCTTTACTACACAAGTGGGAAGCCTTTTTTGATGACACCATTGTTTCCGCATTTCACACGACTGATTTAATAATAAAGCAATATTCACTGCACAATTTCTCCCCAGAAATGTTTACTGGCAGAGAAAAAAGTCCTCTGGAACAGTATTCTGTGTGCTATTAAAATTCTGGCCTGAAATGAAGACAAAAAACCCCTCCATGCAGTGACTGGGGAGATGGAGCTACTTCTTCAAACATATAAGTTCCAATAACTACAAAATAAAAACTAATTAATTAATTTTTATATTAATTAAATATCCAGCAGGCAGGCACATTATATATGACACTACACAATGTCCTCTATTTGTAAAACAAATTTATTTCCTCTGAAATTATTTCGATTATGATTGCTTTTTTGGTTGTTCTGTTGCTGCTTTGATGTCTTGAGACAGCATGCTGTTCTACTGTTAGTACTATTTTCCGTCTAGCAACAAAAGTGTGTTGGCGGCTACATGCACAGGCTCAGAAGCAACGTCACAGACTATGGTAGCCGACGTGTGCCTGATCAAAATGCAACTACACATCAGGGCTATGGTAATATGAAGATACCATGTAGCTGCACAGATTAAGGCAGCTGTGGCTCAGGAGGTAGAGCGGGCATAGATACTTGTGCAATGTAATTTAAATGTATGGTGGATTGTATGATGTATGTGAGTTTAAAGTCCATGTGTGTAACTGGTGTTTGCTGCATCCTCATGTGGCACTGGTGCCCAAGACAAATTTCCCTCAAGGGACAATAAAGATCTTGATCTTGAATGAGAGTATGTGACGTAGTGTAAAAGCACTTTAAGTGGTGGGAATAAGAAAGGCGCTATACAAATACAGACCATTTACCATTAAAATGACAGCATATTTATTATCTGTGTTCTACAGAAAGTGAATTAAAGTAATTAACAGCAACAGGGCCTGGGATCAAGAAACGTTTTGGGATATGATGGCCCATTTTCATTACAATCTTAATCTACCAATATCCTTTTATTTGTCCTGCTTGTCGGATGGCTGAATACCTTCAGACACCCCCCCCCCCACACACACACACACACATCTTTATGACATTGAAAATTGGAGGTTGTGTCCAGGCTTCGGTAACTTTCCAAAACAAAAAAACAACATTCACACCATTATGGTCAGCTCTGCAGAGATGGGAAAGTCAGGTATTCGACATCGTGTCTCCCCTCTTTGTATGATGACCAGCTTTTCACTTTGTCTTCCAGTGTGGCTGTTTGGAGCAACTAGCTACACACCATACCAACCAGTTCTGTTTGTGCATAACCTGAACCTTAGTCTTGTTGCTTGGTAAATTACTTTCAATCGATTATAAAAGCTGCTGTTAATACATATTCTGCCAATCAACTAATCAATTCATCATTTCAGCTATAATGAAAAGCTACCCTAGAGAGCCCAGAAACTCACAGTGACTGCTGATATATAGGCCTGTCAGTGACTTGCCATCATAACCTATAAATTAAAGCCATTATGTATATAATTATGTGATTTTGCTGTTTTTGGAACAACGAGACACCCCTGCAGACTTTGTTTAGTGCAGCCCATTCATTTCAGTTTCCCTGCATCAGATCTGTGAGAAAAATTTCAAATCATGTCTCTCTGTAATAAACCTCTAACTTAAACTCTAGTGATAACATCAACCCAACAAAACTGCCTGTTATTTGGGAGGTATTTTATTATGGTTTTCAAGTTCACACCTACCGGAAATTAATCTTTTAAGTGGTTCTCTAAACATCTGAATAGATCAGAGCTGTCAAGGACAGCTTTGAGGCTGCACAAGTTTGAGAGAGGAGTGAATTTAAAAGAAGCGTTGGCTATAGCTCTCCACTGGAAGAACTTAACGTGGTTCATAGTGCAAACAGCGTGTCTCTCTGTGATGTACAAGAAGAAGAGTATTTTCGGAGGCAGTTAAGAGAAAATGTACTTTACAGCTTCTAAGGTGAGCGCAAGCTGAAACTTTCTGAAATAACATTTAAAGCACATGATCAAAGTCAAAATGAAATTTTTAAATATCAAAAGGTGACATTAGGACATCGACTATGAAGGTTTACTACAAAGTTTGAAAATTTCCAATTAGCGGGAAGTGTTCTTTTAAATGCTTTCCAAACAGTTCATTGTTATCACAGGGCTCACAGGTTTAGCTTGGTGCTTACGTCTAGTTAAACCTGCACTGTAGAAATTTTTGTCTCCCAGTTCAGTCTCCTGACAGTGAGAGTAATTACTCAACACTGTCGACACGTGCTTATGATGTGTACACTCTGCCATACTGAGTTGCTGCTACGGTTGCCCCGCCCTTCAGCTCTGGCAAACCAATCATTGCTGGTTGGCATAAAACCCTTTGCTACTGGTTTGCCCAAATGTAGCCACAGGGAATGTAGCCACAGACATTAGATTACTACAGAGAGATGGCACTTGTTTGGCAATGGCTAGCATGTAACAGACTATAAGTAAAAGTCTCACACGCTAGCTTTAAGTTTTATCACAAAAGCAGGAAAGTCTACTGTTTCCATCAACCTTTCCACCAGGATGGCTCTTGAAATATAATGGTGTGTCCCCGGCTTACAGAGGAGAATAAACGTGTCTCCTGAGGAATTAAGACTAGATCTCACACAGCAAGTAGGTACATTCGTCAGCCTGCACTATTGAACAGGAGCCAAAAGGTGCTGCATACAATGCTGCTATTAAAACAAGACTGGCCCCTCTAAATATTCACTGCAGGATCTTCACCCACAACTCAGCATGCACGGCAGGCACACCAATCTCTTATAAACCAAAAAAGTTATTATGTCCAGTGCTCCACAACTCTATAAATATGGAAGGGTGCTAGAGTTGAGTGAGAGAGAGGGTAATGTCACCAGAATTACAATAAAGAAAAAGCAGAGGATAGCAGAGCAACAGAAACAACAACAGCAGTGATAACAAGGACAGTATAAAAACAATTTATGACAGAAATAAAACCATTACCGGCAGTATTAATTAATATGAATTAAAATAAATAAACACAGAAAAACTACAGCAAAAGCAAGTCATACAACAGACAAGTTAGGCTGATTGTTTTTAAAGAGAAAAATACTTCCTTTAAAAAAAGAAACAGATCAAGAGCAACAAATTTTCCCCTGGACTCTCTGTCCTCAGGATGTGAAAGATGTGCTTCCGGCTCCAAGAAGAACACCTCAGTTTACAGAAAACTGTTGCGCTCTTACAAAGATGGCAGCTGAGAAAATATTTCCAGCAATAGAAAGCAAAGAGAAAAATGTGGTGCAAAGAGTAAACCTCAATAAAACCTTAAGTGGCTAGCTACAGATTGGTGCAGATGCTATACTGAAATTTCATTTTGTAAAACTGACCCTGTAATTTTATAATACTCAAAAATCAGAATACCACATTTTCCTGAAAACAAAGTAAGAAATGATGTACATAAAGATAAATTAAATATTCTACATAGCTGACTTATACATAATGAATATAAGCAGGTACATCAAGCGCTGATTCCAGCAGGTGTCATACAGAAAAACCTACTAATTTGTGACCCATGAATCAAAATATAAAAATTTACTCAGAAAATTAATAAACTGTGTGCTCAAATCACTCAGTTTTAATTACTGAGTACAAATTACTTAATTCCTGTGAACGAATTAATAGAATATAATTTTGAATAATCCTTAACATATGTTGAGAGGAAGATAACACAAATGTGGTTTAATACGCAAAAAGGTAAAATCCAATACGTACATATTTACCTCTGTCCAAATCAAAACCAAACTGCATTACTCTTTTCTGACACAACGTTCGATGTAGCATCATAATGGTTTAAAAAATTGTGTCAAGGGGAGGGCAAATGGATTTTATGCGAGAACAATATAAAAACAATATATAAAGGAATTAATTTAGTATTAGCATATTCTAGGTTGCTGCTAATACTCTATTTGCTCCTCCCTTTTTGTTGTAACCACAACAACCTAGAACTTCAGTTTCTACTCCTATAGTATGCAAAAGAGTTATACCATTAATGCAAAATAGTGACAGTACAAAATAAACAGGCCATTGACGATAAACAGTTCACAGTAATGTTCAATTTTGGGGCAATTTTTGCCTGGTAATCTCTTAAGTGGTCAAAGTGGAGGAGGAGCAATATGGGATCAAAGCCGATGGGCAAAGACAGCAAGGGAGCTGGACAACCTGGGAGGTCATAGTTAAGTTGGGTGGATTTGTGGAAGACACTGCAAGCTAGGTTGACCTTTCTCACTAGGGCCACATCCAACACACTTGCATGCCCAGGCAACCTGTATAGGTGGTACGGCTCAGAGGAAATGTGACAGCTCTGCAATGACCCCAACCCAAGCCTGCAGCACATCTCGTCTAGCTGTAAGACAGCGCCGGTGCAGGAGTGATATGGATGGCGTCACAAACAAGTTCTCAGAAAACTGGCAAGAGGTGCTAGAGGTTAGTAGACTGGCGGCCAAGCACGATAACCTTCCATCGCAAAAACACCTGATTCACTTTGTCAGTCAAGGAGGAGCAGCAAGGGCCACCAATCAGAAAGGGAACACTGCCCTGACTCCTGTGAGAAATTCTGAGGGTTGACCTTGAATGACAAAGTTTCCAACCAAGATCATCACGACCACTCTTCGGTCAATCATTGTCTTGGTTGACAGCTGCCAAAGCAGCGATCGTGGCAGAACTCACAGTCCCATGGGAGGCAGGGATGCAGGCAGCCTTCGAACGGAAGAAGGATAAGTACTCAGAGCTGACAGCAGAGTGGACAGCCGTCACCTTTCCTGTTGAGGCTGGCTGCATAGGCTTTTTGGGATCATCCACCCAGCGCTTCCTGAAAACCATGGGAATCAAGGTGGCAAAGTTGAGGAAGGCCACGAGAAAGCTGGCTGAGGAGGCAGAGAAGAGGAGTTTCTGGCTTTGGCTGAGGAGGAAATATATGGTGTGGAGTAAGCAAGTGTGTTAGGCTTGCTAGGGTCAGTTACAGGTGGCGGCAGGGAGACAATCTTTGCCGTTGCTCCACCAGCCTAAGATGTTCCGTGAATAATGAAGCAAAACATCAGTGAAGGGGTGGCACCCGGCTGATGACCCTGCAGCTGGACTGATGGCACTCTCAGAGGTTCAACAGGCACTTTTGCCATGCAAGTTTTCCTGTGTTGCTACATATTTGCAGAAGCAAAATTCAGTAAGCTTCACAAATTACTATCTTCATATTCTAGAATGATTTGCTGACACATAAATCAGCTGCCTGCAGTGCAATGTAGAAACGTTAAATAAGTGCAAATTATAACTGTAACTACAGTGTGTTGTATTATAAGAAATAAAAATAAAAGTAGTATTCATAGTACATTTACATTTAACATTTACTCATTTGGCAGACGCTTGTATCCAAAGTGACTTACATTTAAGGAACAACATTCAAGCATCAACAAAGCATCAATACAGTAAGAGATCTGCAACTGACAATACATACTAGTAAGAGAACTAATAAATACTAGTAAGAACTAATAGCACATATCGCATCAATGGGATAAAGACCTAGGGAAATAAGTAAGAGTTAACAAAAAGTGCAATCAATACAGGATAATTGTAAGGGGATAGAAGAAGAGCACAGGAAGTGCATCTTAGAGGTTAGGAATTAGAGGTGTTATAATAGAAAGTCTTCTCGGAAGAGATGAGTTTTCAAGAGCTTCTTGAAGTTAGAGAGGAACACCCTGCTCTGATGGCGTGTGGTAGCTTGTTCCACCTCTGTGGTGTCACAGATGAGAACAGGGACTGAGATTGCTTTGTGTGAAGGGATGGCAGAGCCAGGCAGTGTTCGTTGGAGGAGCGTAGTGGCTGAGCAGGTAACGAAGGTAACAATGAGAAGGGAACGTAAACATGTGTTATGGAGTTTAGGTAGATGGGTGCAGACCCAGTAGTCACTCTGTATGCAAGCATTAGTGACTTGAATTTGATTTGCATGGCCATGGGAAGCCAGTGGAGGTCACTCAGTTGTGGAGTGACATGCGTCCTATTGGGCTGATCAAAAACCAGACGTGCTGCTGTGTTCTGAACCATTTGTAGGGGTTTCATACACAAGCTGAAAGACCTACTAGAAGGGCATAGTGTCAATACCAACAACAAGCAAGATGGATACCACCCAACTAATCCATCTTCGAAAACCCACTTTTCATAAACAGATTTAAAGCTGTGGATATTCTCTTAGTTTTGGTGTGCCAGAAAATGACTCTGACTACAAATTTTAAAAAAAGTTTCAGTTAAGCCTACAATCTGTGTTTATAACGGTACATCTTAGATTTAGCTTATGTCTTAGGACATAAGCTAAGTTGTAAGGTTTTGAAGCATCACCAACAAATGGTAAATCATCCTGCTTATACCAGCTTGTCAGCTGAGCATTTATTCTAATGACTTTGAAATTAAAAAGTATAGCATGAAGGCAGCGGGAGGAAACATTATATTACCCACTGAGTAATGATATTATAAGGAAAAATGTTTTAAGAAATATACTAATTAATTATAAGCATAAAATGACACAAGATGTGGAATTATCCAATGTTGCATGGCAGGTTTCTAATTTAAACTGACACATATTGAAATATGTAAGATTAGAAATAACATGGGTCAGTAGCAGAACAATCCCAATTTCCTCCTGGGAAAATACTTTTTACATGGCACAATTTTCGACTTGTTACAGCAGGACAACCACAGATTTATCTTCTTGCATTAATTAACAGTTGCATTCAGGTTTGCTTTACCAATCTCAGGGCCCTGCTAATTGGCATATTTTATTTGGGAATGATGAGATTGGTGCCATTGTTGATGTAATTGATAACACCTGAGCTTTACCTGCTATGACAGGTTAAAATGTCTGCTGTGAAAAATTCCATTTCTATAAAAGGCAACTACAAATTGCCTAGTTTTTTAAAAAGTTTTTATAGGTCCAGTAATACCTTTGGATGCTCCGTATGGTAAGTTTTAATCAAAATTGTAATTACTCTCAGTCACTTAATGACATGACATGACTTTATGACATTCTCATCATTTATGATAAGTTATGACAGCAAGCTTTGTTATGTATATAGAAGTACAATAACTTTAACATAACATTGATCTTATCCACAAATCTAGACATCATTAACATTAAATTATATGGCCCACAACTAATTAGCAATTAATTATACACCTGCTCAACAATAATAATCATGAAATACTGATGGGGGCCTGTAGGCCTGAGGCTGCTCCCTTCACGCCCTCTCACATTGTTTTCTCCCATTTGGCAGCTTTGGCACTTTAAGTTGCTTTAGAAGAAACTCTGGAGTCCATTAAATGTGCTGACATACGGAGTGAAGAGAGGCACTTGGGTGTCTTCAGCAAAAAGGGAAAGAGTCATTACCTTACCTGCCTCCTCCTCACACATGCACAGAAGTTGTCCACTGAGGACAACAATACCTCTGTCTGTGCATATTTTATGACAAAGATGAAAATAGTTGACTGGAAACCACCAACAACAGCAACTCAAAACTGCATGGAGCAGATCTAATTGCCTCATTCCTATGCAGCTGGCTCTGGAGAATACTAACCTGTACCTGGAAGCACTGAAATTTCTGATAGTGGTATGTGGATTGAAGTAATCCTTCTATTTTCATACCAAGCCCATGACTCTGATACAACAATTATAATATGTAGAAATAATAAAAGAAGAATCTAATAATCTAACAGAATTAATAAGAAGGTGACCTTTCCTTTTTTTCTGAGTGTGGAGGTGTAGTGTCAGTGGGTGCGCTGACACGGAGAGAACAAAGCAGATCAAGGATTTGTACAACCTTACACAGATGCAGCAAGAGAAAGCGATAAAGACACAAACACAAGAGAAGGAAAGACGACAACATAGACCAAGTGCCGCTATATCACTCTAAACGGAAATATGTTTTAAGTTGTTGCTGGACTGAAAAAAAAAAATCATTAGCATTATCTGGTGGCCAAAGATCTAAGCTTAAAGATCTTAGAACACTATCTTGCTTTTCCATGCTATAAAGTTGAATTTCAATGGATTTCTAAGAACTTACAGCCAATATTTGTGTCATTATGTGCAGTGAAATGTTATTTTAAAATAGTTTGACCCTCTCAACTGGAGACGAAGGCACTGTAAAGCCACACCTTAGCCCAGGTCCACCAGAGACCAGCTTCCATCTACAGGTCAACACACAGAAAAGTGTAAAGACTATTAGACAAAGATGTATCTGCGAGTGCAATTGTGCAACATTTTATTTAAAAGAAACTGGCAATTCGACCAGATGACCAGTTATTGATGGAAAATTAAAACTAAAGCAAGTAAGATTTGAGAGACATAAGACAATTACAATATCATGCTGGTTATGGGCAACATGAATGAACAAATCTATTATCCTATTCTGTTTCACCACATGTTCTCTTTAAAATGTGGTGACACACACATACACACTCACACAATCACAGACACACACACACACTCACACTAAATACTGCAAACAGATCCACCCAAGTATCGTACTTAGCTGCAAGTGCACAGCAAACCAAAATGGCCAGCAGCCCCAACAGTACAGATATCAGTACTACATGAGGCAGTGCAGAGACAGCATTAGAACATTTCAGAAATATCAAGAGGAACGCAGTAGGTTCATCTCACAAGACAAAAACATAACCACAACATAAGTTGAATATACTTTACATATTAAACCATAATAGCAATAGATACAACTAAACTAAAATGCAAAAAGGCGCTGTAGGCAAAACAGTAGCAAACTATCCTCTATCATGGTCACCCCTGCCAAATACGGCACAGTTCAAATGCCACTTCGCTGGACATCTCTACAGGTGGAATCTACTCCATCTCCTGTAACTCCAATTGCGAGACACTGGGGTCATGTGTACCTCGAATAGGAGTTCAGACTGCCTATCTGCCAGTTGAACAGTTTCTTTGAGACTTTTTTGGGCGACAGAAGAATTACCATTTACATTCCAAAGTAATCACTAGGAATGTGTGCCTGCAAATATTTAATTGGCCAACGCAGCACATTTGCGGATGACCTTGCCAGATTCACCCTACATTTTGTTGCCAGAACCCGTTTGTGTCAGAACTCCTGCTGTGCCAACACAGTGATCTCATTAAAATGAATGAGGGGGGGTGTTTTTTTTAATGTCTGTCTGAACACAGCCTTAGACCTTTTGACTCTTTCATCACTTTGGTATAAAGCCTCACGGACGGGCTGGGAAGGTAAACATCACTGTGTTGTTTGCAGTTCACTGAAACCATGTTACAGGATTTCTGCCCACTGAAGTTTTTAATATTCCAACACCGCCACTTGGAGCTGCCAATGGTGCCTAGTGCCGCTTTCTGTTGGGTGTTTGGGGCATTCACTCTTTGTTCTCACCCTCTATTATTGATAAAAGGGTTTGCTTGAATGTTGTTTTCCTCCACCCTATTTCTCGGATTAGAGCTCTAGCTGGAAAGCCACCGTGGCTGCAGGTGTGCACTGAAACACTGAAGGTCAGACAGGAAGAAAGAAAAAAAAAAAATCTGCTTTCTCTGAATCAGCAGACCAAAATATCTCAAAGGTCATGTTGGGTTTCCACCAGGTAATAAAGTGTAATCAAAATGAATGACTGGTAGAACAAATACATGGGAGTTGGCTGTGATTAGCGCACAGATGAATACCTTGGTGTTGCTGTCAGGGTTGGGGAGTAACAGATAACATGTAACTGCGTTACGTAATCAGGATACCGAAAAAAGTAAATGGATTCCATTACAGTACAGAAAAAACAGACGTAATCAGATTACAGTTACATTTTGTAAAACCGGGGATTACTCATAGGGATTACTTGAAGCAGAAAGTTTCCATGAAACAGAAAATGCAGTGCTATCTGCCTCCATATATATATGTGTTTCTGTAAAAAGAACCACTAGCAGCATGGCTAATCAACCAATCAGAGAGAAAACTAGACTATATTTTCTCCATATTTCTAATATTTCTCCATCAAATATGATCCAGTTTCATCAAAATCAGTGAAAAAAGTTGTGTTTTTGTACAGTAATCAGTGGGGCCTGGATCTAGAAACACTATGCTTCAGCAGCGTCACATTGAGAAATCAATTCATCATTCATCGGATGCTAAATTAATACAAGTGCAGAATGAGTCATTAACATTTTAATATGCTTTTCCAAACTCTTCTCTTCTTGCAACTGTTATAAATCATCAAGAATACCTACAAAACGCATTTTTTTGTCATTGATGGGCCAGATACTACCATAGTGGTGACATAGCGCAAAGCATATCATAAAAACATTCAAACAAGGATTTTGACTTTATGGGAAGGGAAGATTTTGTACACGTTTCTCTAAAAATGCACTGAGCTGAAAACACATCAGTGATACTCTCTTGTCTACATTTGCCTATTTGGCATTGGAGTAATTCAATATTAACTAAAAGCAATCAGATCACATTACTTTTATTTCGTGGTACTTGGATTATGTTACTGATTACATTTTTAACAAGTAATTCGTAATTGTAACGGATTACATTATTAAAGTAACCCTCCCAACCCTGGTTGCAGTGTTACAATTACAATCCTTTCTGACAGTTTGAAGAAGACCTCTGAATTACTGTGCATTATGTACTCTTTTGCTAGAATATAAAAGTTTATATCTGCAGTTGTTCACAGCGACTTATACCAAAGAATTGTTTTTAATTGGGCTGAGAATGACACATCCGTGCAGCTAAGAGTGGAGGGAAGCGAATTATGGTCTGAGGTCAACTAAAAATTTCCTAAATGACATTTGAAAATGTCGCTGCCTTCTTTTTCTCTTGTTTATCATAATAGGATAGTGTCTCTCCGTTTCATCAACTGGCCCCTCTCTCTTTCTTCTTTCTTCTCCATACAGTCATACACGACAGCTGTACACTATCACAGCTTGGGCAGGCAGAGGTGAACATGAGGAGAGCCAGGAGTTTGATGGTGACAGCGGTGAGTGCAAATGAATCACACACAAAATGTACTGAATGTTGAAAATGTAAACTGATATGAATGGGAATATGGAAAAAAAAATATTGTTTGATGTATGATAGGAAAAAGGCCAGAACAAACAAAGAGATGTGTATGTTTAAGGTTTCACATTCACACTAAACATTGTTATTCATTCATTGTTCAGAGGGGATTCTTCTCACGGGATGCATGCATTATAACATTGGGTTCATCCTCAGTGTCCTGCATAGATCTTACATATAATTATTCAACATTTCTAAGTTGTATTCTTTACTGTATTATTGATACTTTTTGTTCAACGCCTAGAAAATGTCTCAGGGTCCTTGGGAGTTTGTCAAAGGGCATTTATGAATTTATCAATGATGAAACCTGTGTGGTGGCTTTCAGTGGCTCACTGTGATTTCTCGCCAGCTATGAAGCTGTGAGAGATAATCATTTTTAGATAAAATGTGCAGCTGGATATTGATCAAAAAGCTGCTCCAAGTTGAACATCCAACGCCTTTACTTCATGCCTCATTTTTATTTAAATAGTTCCACACTTGCAACAATTCATTTCTGAGTGTCCTTTGAGTAGATTTTCGAAAGTGCTGGCCAAAGAAACATGTACCTATGTATTATATTTCCGTGAGGCAGCAGCCTATAAAAGTCAAAAAGCCTGGTGTGCTCCATTATGTGTGAAATTATGGTACAATGTAGGTACTATAATTGATTTGTAGCTATATGTGCAGATATGCATTAAAGATGATGTTACATAATTTCAATTTGAAACAGCCTAAACAGGCAGTTTGACTACCAGGGCTGGACCGGTAATCTGGTATACCGGGCAAATGCCAGTGGGCCGATGCACCTTTGGGGCTGGTGTAACGTAAATTATGTATTTATATAACTGTTATTAAAAAACGATCAGCACATAAAGCATGGACAGTGCCCCATTGTGTAACTTTCTATACTGACACTGGGCAGGCTCTCTATTTCTCCGCTCTCTGTTTCTCCCGCCACCCCCCCCTACCGATTGCTACCGGGCCGCAGTAGCTTCAACAGTACCCGACATTGAGTGGCCCCTGCCAGGCAGAGGAGGAGGCACAAGACAGTGGAGCAAAGTGACAAAGTGACAGGGCTGAGGGAAAGAGAGCAGGAGAGTGGAGGTAAAGTGGTAAGCATGGAGTAGCTCAACCTTTAGGGAGGGAGAAGGGAGGTAGGGTCATTTACACCGGGGATGCTGGGTATATGTACCCACCACTTTTTGAAAGCATTTGTTAAAAAAGTTCTAAAAAATTTCTCGCACCAAGAAATGTTAATTGACAAATAAAATATAAAGAAAACTGTGACGTCCAAAAAAGTAACCAAAGCTAAAAACAATAATAAGCTACTGATTACTGCATTATATTATATTATATTTTTATATTCTGAATTGTCACCTGCCACCTGAATTTTGTGCTTCCCTGGTGCAGAAAATGTCCCCAAAATGCAGGAAATTAAGTGTTTAATGCTCAAAATCTTCTGGGGGAGGACCCCCAGACCACCTTATCAACTATTTCATCAATACATTTCTTTTTTTTATAAATAGTAGCTCTATTAAAATATTTTCTTTTCTTGTTGCCATGGCCTTAATCTTGTGCAATTTTACGTCTCATTCACTAAGTGTTTCGTCACACCCCTAATCTGAGCCCTTAAATGGAAGGATGGTGTATTGGTGAGGGGTGTCCGATTTTGGTGGGCCACCTGGGCCAAAAATGCCAGGGCTTATTTTTTGTCCCAGTCCAGCCCTTTTGACTACCGTTAGGGTTTGAAACAGTTGGTGGCCAAGACTGTAACCCATTGCTTAGTCTCATCTGTAGTGTAAGTGCTCTCGTCAAAACTACATTTTTAATGTGTCAGGGTTTGAATCATGGAGTAACCATAGACTGTTTAAAAAAAGTGGACGTAGCCACTGTGACGTCACCCAAGAGATAGGTTTTGTCGTTTTGAAGCATCAGATTTGGCATATTGGAAGTCACCATTTTATTTGTTTTAGAACCAGAATTGACCATATTTGGACGAAAGGCTGGGGAGGGATACGCATTGCTATGTCTGACAGGTCACCAAGCGCATTCACACTTGTGCCATCAATAAACAAAGATGAGTGACCAGCAAGTATGAGCAACCATGTACAATGTTGTACACCTGATCTTTAGCAAGGAATTCGGCTTTATACTGATCTAGTAAAGTGTGGGTATGTATCACCACGATAGCTTTTTTCTGCTTCTGAATATTCACCGTCCTTCTGAAATTTAAATTTGCTTTTTTCAATACCATCTAAACTGGTTAACTGTGCATCTACATAGCTGCTGCAGCTCTGCGAACGTACTGCGCACGATACAATTAGAAACTTTTATATGATCAGAAACTGGCTGTCTTTTGTAAAATGGAAAACCATAGATAGTAATAAGATCAAGATAGCATATTTTTCTGCCCACAACACGTGAGGACAATTCCGATTTCACTTTGACTTTCAGGTATGCTAGGTGTATTGTCAATCATGTCACAAAAATTCAAATGTCTTATATATAAAATATGATTTCAAAACGGGAGCGCAAAATTTCCGTATTTCAGTCACAGTGTATTGATGTAAAAACAAAATAATGTAGATACACAATGTACTGTTGTATTTTTGCTGCTGGTAGTGGGTAGACTAACGGATCTATTTTCTTCTATTCACTGTCAAAGGGTAAATCTATGGCACAGAGTGACTCACCACGGGTGTTGCTGGAGAGACGTTTGCGTTGGCTGGTGGAGGTGTTGTGTGGAAGCAGGGTGTTCTGCTGGTGGTTGCTATCGATGGGGCTCGTGGCAATGATGTTGTCCTTGTATTTGTTCATTAGAGCCAACTTGGTGTTGTCACTCACTGTGGAGAAGTGGAATATAATTGTGAACACAGGGAAATAAAAGCTAGGAGTGGTAGAGGCTCAAACTGAAAGCTTTCTCCCTAAAATGAGAAAGCAGCCGCTTGGAAAAACATGTTGTTCTTTGTTGGATGCAGGAAGTTTTAAATGTAGCAAGGATAAAGTATAGTAATGCTGAGAAAACCAGCACGTTGTTTATTGGGGGAGCAGTCAAAAAGACAAAATTAAAGAGTGAGTAAAGCTGGCATGAAATTAAAACTCATTAATGGAATATACAGAAGGCATTTAAGTCTCAGAGGATGAAATGATCTATTCTGGTAAACATTAGGAGATAAAGTTCAGGAAAACAAAAAAAATTATATTGTTACAGAATATGAATTCTCTAATGGAATCCTTGAAAGGAATTATTCACCACATTTTTGTCATATATATATAAATAATTTTAACTTTATTTTTTGTTACTTTTGGATTACTTCAATACCAAACACGCAAATAAAGACAAGATACACTGTCTGCTCAGGGTATTTTTTGAGAAACATACAATTATAAAATGTCCCATTCCCATCAAATCAAAATCAATGTTTAAATGTTTTTGTACGATGCCTTCCACTGGGCCTCACAGGATCTGGCCCATCAATGACAAAAAATGTTGTTTTGTAGGTTTTTTCAAGACATTTTAGAGTATGTCATTTCCTGGAAAACAATTTTAAAATGTTGATGAATCATCCTGCACTGATTTTGCTGAAACTGAATTGTATTTTTGTATGGAATTGTATTTCCTAGTTTTCTCTGATGTTTCTCAGCTGCTCTGCCTCAACCCTGTGATTTACTGACGCCTCTGATGGACAGACGTCAGCTAACCAGATGAGAATGGGTGAAATTAGCCTATAATCAAAACTCACGTGAGGTCTAATTTTTGGGACAAACCGGACTGCGATCAGGGCAACTGCTCGTAATTCGGGACTGTCCCAGATTTTTCGGGACATCTGGTCACCCTACAGGTAACTGCTGCCAGCTAGCTGACATTATCTAATTAACTCAGTTAGCCTGCAGCTACTGGTCAAATTAGCTCACTCTGGCTATAATGGGAACTTGGAGCACTGGACTGTGTGTTTAGGTTTACACCTTTACTCAAACACTGGAGGTTTTCAGGTCAGGGGACCCAGCGAGGAATGATTACGGGGAGCATCGCCTGACGAGTGGGCAACGAAACTGCGCTCAGCAGTCTCCCAGTGAACAGCGTCCTTAGCTGACAAAGCCCCGTGGTGACAAGAGCCAAACAGGCAAGGAAACCACCTTCGTACTGTGTTCCCAGCAGTCAGACTGGGCTCCGGCGGTCTAGAACAATATTATGTAGATGCAGCACCAGAGGCTGCAGTTTCAGGACCCCTGCATTCCTGGGACCACAATTATTTTGCAACAGTGCCATCTAGTGGTGGTGGTAATGCACAGCAACAGGAAGGAGGTTAACCCTGTCTGCTAGCATGTAGCCTGTGAGGCCAATGTGTGCAGCTGAAGGGTTAACCGGTCGAAATACATATCATCTATAACTTCATGTTAGGCACGCACCGGTGATGGCTGTGGTAAGGGTAATTGGCTTTGAGGGGGTGTCAAGAGTACCTAGCTAGCCAGCCAGCAAGCTGGCAGTATCAAAGCAGACAAGGGTACAAGAAATGCAGTTCCGGTCCTCGGATTGCGGTCCTGAAACTGCAGCCTCCAGAACTGCGGCTAAATACTACGCGTCTTGGACTCTGTGCTCGGGTCTGGCTGCCGTGTTCATTCACTGGGTGCTGGAATCAATCCGCACAGAGTCTGCGTGACACTGGACTGAACAGATCCCTCCCTAGCTGTGTGTTTTTTACAGGAAACACGTTAACAGCAAATGGCACTCTGCTTTCCATTTCATGGAAACTTTGTGCTTTAAGTAATCGCTATGTGTAACGTTAATCCCCTTTGATAAAAAATGTACCTGTAATCTACGTCGTTATTTTCTGTACTGTAACAGAATACAGTTACTTTATTTTTGTATCCTGACTACGTAATGCCGTTACCTTATATACAGTCTATGGCCGTTCCATGTAATCCGTTACTCCCCGACCCCATGTGCATCTACATATGTATATAGATATATGTTAGACACACACCCTAATAGTGACAGCTGTGTGTTCTCCAGGCTGCATGTCCTTGGGCACGATACTGAAACCAAAATGAATGAATGTGACATAGTGTAAAAGCAATCTAGATTTTACACGCATGATGTAATAGTGACATATTATTTTTGTATTTGTTTATCTATTCTAACTATTACATTATTTTTAGAGGAAAGATCATGGCAGCTATTGTTTTTTTAGACCAAATTTCGTATGGTATTTTCTGACCTCTCCAGTTGTTTATATTGTTCAATATTCCACGTATGGCTTTCTGCCTGCATTTTCTATTACTCTAGTTCATAGCATTAGCTATCTTAAATGCATAATGCACAGGATGACACCGCTTCCATCATCTATGGGGTGGAGCTGTTTGGATTTTATAAGAATACCATGTGAGAGCACAGTCACCACAACCGATCTCTTGATGAATCTGAGCAGTGAATCTGCTGCTAATTGAAATTCAGAGGGTATACCTGGATCAGAACTCCTCCACTTCATAGAGTAATTCACATGGGAGTGGTGCTCAACTCCAACATCCACTGATTATGAAAAACAGATCTTCAAAACATATTATTGCCAGGCACATAAGCCTTTTGGTTACTTCAATTGTAAGGATTAAACGCTTTGGAAGAAATACCTGCAGCTTGATATTTATATCTGGTGTACTAACTGCATCAGTCACATGGCTAATGTTCTTACACTGATTTTGAAAACTGCTGAACAAGTGCCTCATTTGTATTTTCTGTCCCTTTTCAAAAAAGTATTTTACGTTGACAAAGCATTGAAGCCTTCATGTTTGTGGAACTCAAACTTAGTCCTATCATTCAGTCTACATTCATTTAGATGATTACTTCCCACCTACATGGGAAAATAAGACGTTAAGGTATTTAATTAAAAATCCAATTCACTTTGGTTTCACGCTGATTATTTCAATTATTGCAACTGTGTTAATGTAATTATACAGTTCCCTGCATGTAAACTTTTATCCTCTCCAATACTAGCAAATGTAACCTTTTTGACATGCTGTCTTATTACTTTGATTTTATTAAAAACATGATGGCTGTGGAGAAGGAAAACTAATGAAGGCTATTAAACAGATAAATGAAAGATACAGAATCTAGTTAGTTTGTAATTTAAAATGATTAAAGAAATAGAAAAGTTTTATAGACACAAAAGAGGAATCACTTAACTCCTCTAGTATCCTAGTACATTAATTAAATAAATGTTATGCATTATTTAGTGATACTTCGCTGTCAGCATATGTCAGATTAAGTGGTTCAGATATGAAAAAAAATATACCATAAAGAGCGAGAGCAGTAATAATTCATCGTTTTAACCCTTTGAGAGAAGCAGACCATATTAATATAAACAGAAAGTTAACATCAAAATATAGATTCGTACAGCTTTAAAGAAATATGTAAAGAACGTGAAATATATAAATAATACACATTCCAAGTTCTCTCTAAAGCCAACATGCACTGTCAGTGTGAAGTCCACAAAAACATCTCTACACAAAACCTTTGGTAACATGCATAAGGTGCTATTGCCTGGAAATAACAACACTCATCTTTAGCTTTAGCATTAAAGCTAAAGCTGTGCTGGTGATATGGCTAATGTGTTAGTAAACAATTGCATATATCCACATCTAGCAAGGAGCAGTATTAGCAATCATTTGCTGGTTTGTTTCTGGCCCTGTGACAAATATATGTCAAATAGAACTTTTTCACAGCCGACGTTAGATCATGTCATAGCAGGAAAAGCACAGGCATAATTGATAACATTAAACATTACTGCAAGGCTTTTAGGTGAGCTCGTTACAGGGTCTGGGTTTTGTACCTGCTGGCTCACTGCAATGGCTTACTAGGACACTTAATGGAAATGGACATTGTTAATATTGTTTCTTGTGCTTAACCTGCAAAGACAAGTCAAAACGTCAGCTGTGAAAAAGATCTATATTTACTTTGTTTAATTTTGTTCTCCACCACCTCCCGAGGGACATATCTGGCTTTTTGGCTACTGAATGCCCCACTTTTTGCTTTCTGTGCATCTGGTTTGGCTCTGGGCATTAGCATTTATTTGGGGGTCTGGCCACCTGACAAATGTAAAACAAATATTCAGTCTCTGTTTAGCTCTAGTTTACTCTTGACCAACTCCCAAGAGAAATATCTGGGCATCGGAATTCACTAGCTAGTTGCTAACTTTGTCTTAATTGTCTTTGGCTGTTTGGTGCTGGGCAGATAGTATACAGTGGGTTTATCAGAAGCTTTTTGCTTCTGTGAGTTTTTCACTACTAGTGACCCTTTTCACATTACATCTAGTTTACCTGATTTACTGTTAACATAAATATATAACGTAAAAATATTGATTACTGGAGCTTAAGGTTTGTGTAAAGCTGTAGAATTTCTGTATCGACACTGTCTTTTCTGAGCTGGCTATTTGTGGGTCAGTCAACTTACCAGGGGTGAGGTCCATACTGTTCTTGTCATTACAACCCTGGAGGGAGTCCAGAGTACGAGTGACTTGGCTGGCAAACTCTTCGCCACCATTCATACACTCCCGCTGCAGGTGATGACGCAGGTCAGTAATGTCATACTCATACCTGGGAATGAGGTAGAAATCAATTAGTGTTACATTATCTGGACTTATTAGAATTAGTATCACAAGTGGCTTGATGAAACAGTCAAGATTTCAAAGTGTGACAGAATGCACTGATAAGGTAAGGAGTTTTATATTCTTAAACCTCAAAACACATTGCAGATTACTACATTTAGACATAAGTGTGCTGTGTGCAGGTTGCATTATACTAGCTGTTTTCAATCTAGTGCATTTCAGTGTCTAATTCATCTCATTAACGCACCCTGTTTATTTTGAGCTACTGCATGTGATTAGTTTTAGGGTTTTAGGTTTAACGATTTCAGATTACATTCATCTACTATTCCCCCAAACCCTGCTTGTACCCATCCAAAATTGGTGTCTCCCTGATGCTGAGGGTACCGCTGGAGTTTGGCCCCTGACCACGGGAGTTTCTCAAGCTTTCCCGGGCCTGGCCTCCCATCAGCACTGAGGGAATGTAGTGGATCTCATTAGCTGCCTCAGCACTGGCGCTCTTCTGGGGCTGAGGGATACGACGCCGTTTACACCAGCGCCTGCGGGTGTAGAGGATCAGGACCAGACACAGGATGGACAGCAGAAGGGCGATCATCCCACCCTGAGGGGAGGAGGGTGGCATTTGCAAAAAAAAATAATAATAAAGCAGAGAGAGAGAGAGTCAAAGGGGAGAACAGATTCAGGGAATCTTGCCAAGTAGAATACAGATCAAAGTCAAAGCCATGCTGCCAACAGCACAATTTAAAAAATGTTGCAGATGAAATTTAGTGAATAACACACAGTATTTTCAAATGACAGTAGCACTCAAGCTGTGCACCGTCATTTCACCTTGAGAGTACAGGAAAGTTCAATACATGTCTCTTGACTGATTTCTAGTAAATTAAGGCCATATGGGAAATGAGTAATTGTCAGCCGCTATAAATGATATTCTCACTGAAAGTACTGCGGTCAATGCCCTGGCTGTTAAAGCAATTTCTTTTACTTGTTTTCCATGTATTACCAAGATAAGGAAACCAACTAATTTGAAAATAATGGCACTGACATACTGACTATAAAATGGGGACAATGGCGGATATTCACATCCCTGCCTTAACCTGTTTGTGTAGTCACTGTACAGTCTGATATCAGTTCTTTTAGCGAGCTCAGGTTCAGTTGCCTCAAGTGTTGGATATCAGCATTTCTTTGAGCTTGATAACGGCGACAATCACTTCCATTGGTTGCTGAAAGATGCTATTTCTGACTGCCGCACAGACGGAAACTTGTGTGCCAGAAGGGGTGTTTGATCCATTTCTATGCCAACCATGACCTGTCACCAATCTTAGCTGCAGCATAAGTGCATATTAGAGTTCTTGATACGTAATTTTGTCGAGTTTGAAAAATATAAACATAGTTAATGTAAATGTTGCAGCACCCTTGGCCTGTTTATGTTCAATCTCACTGTGACACCCACTTTGGGAACCACTGTATTTAAGGATAAGTCCAGTTTACACAAGGTATAAGGTATGTTTATTTATCATTATACAACACAAGGTTGTATAATGAAAAGAAAGTTTGGTCCTGTATGATTCCAAAAGCCCCGTCTTCCTTTTCCAATGACTGTGTTTCTGTCATAGTTAACATGTGTTTTGGCAATAATGGTTATCATTATTGGTTCTGATTTTACTTGCCACAGTGATTGCTGAGATCTTGGAACTGATGGTGTCCTACCACCCGTTGAAGGTCTCAGTCTCATCTTAGAATTGATCTACTTAGTACACGGCCTTGAACATAGAGGACTAGGGATTTTATTTCAAGTCCTGTCAAAACGCTAACACTTAGCTAGCGTCCTCTCCTCATTCTTCAAAGGACATCTACGTGACAGGCGGAAGGAGGTTTGCTACTTAAAGTCTGTCATCTTGTTTTCCAATTGCTGGAAAGGTTGGATAGCGCTTGCGAACATCTTGTCAGACTGTGGCCTGGAAGCTGAGCATAAAAGCTAACAGTACATTTTTTTTTTTTACAACATATCATTTCTCGCAGTCCTTAGTGCTCACTACAAGATTACAATATACAACCTACAAGACAAATTACAAC
This sequence comes from Lepomis macrochirus, assembly GCA_024633595.2. Taxonomy (NCBI): domain Eukaryota; kingdom Metazoa; phylum Chordata; class Actinopteri; order Centrarchiformes; family Centrarchidae; genus Lepomis; species Lepomis macrochirus. Next base: position 9,252,647 of record JALXJV020000012.1, on the reverse strand, counting down.
ACAACCACGTGACGTTAACACTATGGCAAAAAAAGAGCAGATCTATTACGGCGGTGTGAACATGGAGTGGCTGGAGCATTGTAAAGTGCATAATTCAACCTGAATGGCTGAATCTATACTAATAGCAGCAACAGAGGTCAGTTATAATGCTATAATAATGCTATATAACATTAGATACATTTACAGGAAGTAACGTTAAATAGCCGCATGGCAATTACTACCTACTTGATTGGATCTTTACAAATACTTTGTGTTAGAAATACCAAGTAGTCACAGAGTGAGAAAAATGCACCTTTAACATTCGTTTATCCATTTTACAATCGCATTGACTGCGTGTCTTTCTAGTTTAAGGGAAAAGTTATAAGGACAACAGCTCTGCTCACAGCCTGTGGAAGAGTGAGAAATTGAAGTTGATTGTGGCTTTGAATTTCAAAAAGCCCACACATGTACGCTAGGAAGCTCTGATATCAGATGACTAGGTCAGGTCACATGACCACTTTCATTTTACTCGTTTTCTCGCTGATTTTAATGACTTTTGAGACAGTTTTTTTTTGTGAGGCTGAGGGATGCGGCAGCTTCTGCGCTAGCAGAGGATTGAGGATTGTGCACAAGATGGACAGATGAAGGGCGTTGAGCCTGCCCTGAGGACAGGTTAGGAGAGGGGACAGAGACAGAATCAGACAGAAACTGGAGAGAATGAGAGACAGTGAGAGGGAGAGAGTCAAAGAGCGAGCGGAAAAGGCGAGAGCAGAGTCAGAGAATCTTGCCAAGAAGCAGGATATGGATCAAAGTCAAGGCAAGTCAAAAGCACACAGCCTGTGGAAACACTGGAAAGAGACAGCGATTGTCAGTTTGAATAACAGACCATATCTCTTCCATGAACAAAGAGAATGAGAGCAGATTTCAGGGCAGTTTTAATTTACAACTTTTTTAAAATCTAATTCCATTAGTTGCATTTTTAAGGTTACTTATTATTATTTGGAAACATAATATTACATGTACATTATGTGCAATTTACCACATCCTTGTGCCTTAATCTGAGGCTACCCAGCGAAGAACTGAAATCAAAATCAGACACATTTTGCATTTTGCAATTTGTAAAATGTCAAAAACAGTTATGAAAATGTCATGGTGACAGCACAAAGAGAGAAAGACAGCAGCAATTTGCCACTGGAGATGAAAAAGAGTCAATCCCTCTCAGTCAGAAAATGACATGCCTATTTAACATTAAAACAAAACAACTGTGTTAGTTCTCCCTCCAGCATGCACAGATGTTTCCGACTTTACTGCCTGACACAAACAAATCCGACATTATACTTCTTATGCTTTTTTATTGTCATTTGAGAGATGCAATGCCAGTGCAAATTGTTATGAAAAAAGAAAGTAACCAATTGATGCAAAACAACAGCTTGACCAGAACAACAGTAGTATAATAAGGGTTAAGTGAAAACTCATTTAAAAGGAATAAAAGAAAAAAAAAACATTAAAAAAAAGTTAAAATGAAACTATGTCAGTTCAGTCAAACAAGCAGAGTTATGGAAAGATAAGCAAAAATGATGAAATGAAAAATAGATTTTAATCAGTAATTTACATAAAAATCCCTTTTCAAACATATTAGGAATTCTGAGGCTGAATAAAATGAGAGTTCCGGCTGCTCATATTAATTTAAATTGGCAAAAGTGGAGGCCTATTTGCATAAGTTGTTTGCTTAATCTGCATAGTCAAGGACATTAACAAATGACACCATGATATGGGCCACTTATGCAGTAAATCTGCATGCACAGTGGTCAAAAAGGAGACCAGAGTAATTTGGTTTGTAATGATTAAATTTTCAGCACTTTGAAAGTGACTGATGAAGTCCCCTATTCAAACTCGAATAAAACAGTGACGGTACACTAAATTCAATATTATGTTACCTATAGGGCGCTATCACATTCTGTAGATAACAATTGAATTACGGAGTATACATTATTGTCTTCATTTAAGCTGATAGAGCCAAAAAGCAGACAGACAAAGTAGCCAGTTAGTTAATCTAGTTAACCACTGAACAGCTGAGGTGCCAGACATTTCACTCAGGAGTTGATAAGGACCATAGATAGGCGAGTGAATGGTTGACTTAAATAGAGGTTGCCAGAGACACGACAAATGAATGCTAATGTTGCTCCATGTCTGCTTGCTTACATGTTAGAAATATCAACTTGACATGGCCATAATACATCAAATGTGTGTGATTTTTGGGTTGTTACTGAGTTCTAAAAAATAAAAATCTAGCTTTAGTGAGTAACACTTTTTTTGAATTAATAAATTAAATAAACAATCACCTTTTTATACAATCAGTTGATTCTGGTACCAGTCTAATGTGTTAATTGTCTAAGGTAATGTGACATTCACTCCAAAACACCCCTTCTATTATAACATAAAAAAACGGAAGCAAAAACAGTTTGATGTTTGTTTCATTCTTTTGGACCACTACAAACAATGGAAATCCAGGTATTCCTGGCTCTGTCATTAAAAATTAATAGAGCCATAGCTTGATCAGACTTACATGTGAGTGAAACACAATAACACCTGTGTAGACATCTGTTTTGATTAAAAGTGAGACGAACGGCTGAAAAACATCCATTGTAGAAAGTCACGGGGAAAGAGAGAGGGGTGCTGGAGCAACAACGTGCTGTGAGGGGAGTGGGAGTGTCAGTGGTCATGGTCGTGTGGTAATCACAGGGGTGGGCGGTTTGCTAGATTTGATTTTTTTTTTTATTATTATTTTTTGTGAACGGGGTGTGTTTATGCCAAAATCCAGTGTTAAGTTATTCTTTAATGTTTCTCTAAAACTTGCATTACTTCTCTTTTATACATTTGCTTTGCTAATTATGACCCATTAGCACGACTATTACTACTGTAATATGATACTAATAATGATGGAAAAGAGGTTTAATATGGTTCTTGTTGTTACTAACAAAGTGCAGATTTTATTTTAAATCATCCCCAATGCTTCATTCATCCCTGAGTAAACTAGAATAAGATGTCAAATGTCAAGTACTTCAAATGGTTTTCAATCAAATCTACTTCAGTGACAGATGTAATTCAAACCCATCAACCTGCATTAGCGCCCATGCATAGAGGTGGCTAATATAGACAATATGGAAAAAAAACTGTTTAATGTCAGGCATTACTTAGAATCAAAGTGAGGACTAAGTGGACTGTGTCCTCTTACAGAGCCAATAAAACCAAACCACACATCAAAGCATGCCAGCGCTCCAGCCCCATAATCCACTTACTAACGGATGAGGATGATGTTATAATGGCACCAGCGTGCCTTATGACTTACACTCCTGTCATGTAAGTCCTGAATGGAAGAGAGAAGACATGGCCTTTCTCAGTCTGACAGAGCAGGCATGGTATTAGAGCTGAGCTATCAATCTGTCACTTAGTCTTTGAATGCAAGGCATTAAGATGCAGGGAGGCGGAAAGATCTAGACTATCTGACAGCTACAAGATAGCAAAAGGAAGTTTCTTGTTTTAAATATAATCCACTTTATCGTAGACAAAGGGTCACTGATTGGATTTGATATTAAGTAACAATGCTAAAGATGGAAATTTACAGTTTTCATACGTGGAACCATCTCATGCATTTGTTATTACATTACCTTCTAAAGCCAGGGTTAATGCTGTCAAAGTATAATATTTAATGCCTACAATGAAATGAAATAAAACTTGAGTTGTGAGGATTATTAGCAATGAGCTTTATGATCCAGTGCTGATTTTGACATTGAACAAATGTGAAAGTCACAACCCCATTTCACACACGTCACATGTGGGGTTTCTACACTAGAAATGAGTATTAATGACAGAAATGGCTTGAATCATTTCATTCAATTTGGTATATTTCATAAAAGCTAATATAGCATGACAACATCATAGAGTTTTAGTCTGTGTGGTGAGAAGGCATTAATGTAAAACTGCAAATTACATTAATTCTCTTCAAGTTAAATGAAGTCATGGTTGTATACTTGAGACTCAGATGTTTTAAGGAGCAAAAGCAGATTTCTTAATTCAATTTAATACTGTTATATAACAATTCTTTAAAACTAATTCCCAAAAAAAGTTATCTCATAGTCCCTAGTCTTTGTAAAATTATTTTCAAAGATCCAACAATTCCCAGTGCACTAGCATATTCCCTGTCACTAGCATATTTCACATTAATCTGATGACAAACATTGTTAAAATATAAAAAAATGGTTGCAGTCTATGTGTTGTCTTGTGTCCATTTATCTCAAAGCTGCAACACGCTTCTACTTTGGCACTAATGCAAAGATGTATTGTGTTGTGTGGAGATGTTAACACATCTTCGATGTCAGTCGGCCTTCAAATTGATTGGTGAAAATTTGGTACATACTGAATTACTTTGGTAATGCCCTGATTGCGATATTCCTGTCAGCCTCTGCTGTTTAGCGGTAATTAGCAAATGTTAGCATGCTAATACACTAAGCTAAGATGGTGAATATTAGAAATATTACCTGCTAAACGTCAGCATCTTAGCATTATAATTGTGCACATCTTAGCATGCTGGGGTTTTTTAAACCGTATTTTTCCCAATGTTAATGTGATTTTTATTTGGCCTGAGGGGCTTCAGGGGATTCTTTTTATGGTGGAGTCTGTATTGTGCTGGGAGCCAGTCGTTTTTGGTGTAAGCGGATTTCCCAATTTCTTAAACTGCATAGGAACCGTTCCAAGGGACTGAGAAATCAAGTGTGGTTAATTTTTATGTAAGGATAGCCAAAAAGTATTTCATTGATAAATTGATTAATTTCTTTTAAAAACTACATACCACCCCTTTAAGCTTTTTTTCTTTAAGTATTTCCATTTAATCTTTTCCATTTCCCATTTTGAGTTTCATATTTGATGTTTCCACTTTCTTATTTCCATTGCCATTTTCAATTTCATCTTTACAATTTACATTTTCAATTTACTCTTTACAATCTTTACAATTTTAGGTTGAGCATTTATATTTAAGTGGTTGCAATTACCGTCACTTTTTCTTTTTAAAGGAGACCTGTTGCTTTTCCACATTTTATGACTTATCTACGGTGTTATAATGTTGATTGTTCATGTTAAACATGGCCAAAGTTTCAAAAAATGAGGTTAAAGCATTTATAAGAAATCACCGTGATCAAAAACCTCAGGTTTACACCTGTTCTGAAGGCTCTGTTTTGAACTGCTTTTTTACTCCAACGGCTCCGTTCTACATAATACCGAGCCAGACAGAGTCTGTGTTCCATATATGGTCATGTGCTCCCACACTAGGAGGGCAACGTCTGTCTGTTCCACCCAGCAACAACAACAGCCTGGTAACATGCTTTAGGTCTTGGCCAATCAGAAGACAGTGGGCTTTGGGAGGGAGGCCTTAAAGAGACAGGAGCATCTACAGCTTGTTCAGACAGAGGCTGAAATGAAGGCCTACATAAAGAATCAGTATAAGAAAAAAAATATATAATATAATATATAACTTTTTTGAACTTTCAAATCATGCAAAGTTGCCATACAGGAGTCGCAGAACTACAATATAGAACTGGAAAAGCAGTATAATAGGTCTCCTTTAAATTTAATCATAACCTGAGTATATTCCTAATAGTGTAGTAATAATAATCTTTTTAATTTTATCACTCACTCACTCATAATCAACTGCTTATCCTGTTTACAGGGTCGCGGGGGGCTGGAGCCAATCCCTGCTGACATTGGACGAAAGGCGAGGTACATCCTGGATAGGTCCTTTTAATTTTTTTTCTTATCATTTTCTATTTAGATGTTTGATTTAAATTATGATCAAAAACATCCTTCATATAAATATCTTGTATTTGTCGTTGAGAACGGTATATTTTGTAAATGTGCTGTTGACTTAAAGTGAGTGTATCTGCACTGTTAGTCCTGTATTGTGTGTTTGTGTTTGAATGTTTAATCAGTTCAAGCGACTATCATTCCCAAGGTTTCAAACCCAAAACTCATTTTTGCTTTTATTCGGATGTGACTAATTAATTTGGTGGCAGTGAATGAGAGGTAGCAAATCACCATGTTTCTACAAATACCCCCGAAAATTAGAAATATACGGTAGATTGCAAGGGAAATAATAGCTTAGGTGTTCTGCATAAAACCTTGAGATATTCAATTACTATTAGTGTTGGGGAATTGTTGATGATCATTGAGTGCTTGGGTTCAGACAAGACAGAACTTCTTGTCCCCAGGAACAGAATGTCATGCAAATGGAGGAGATAATCACACTTTCAGTAAATTTAAACTCACTTAAAGGAACCTTTTTCACATGCATTTGGACTATCAGCTCTTTTATGCAATCTTTTACCTTCTTATCCATTACTTTCCACTCTGAAAAATCATATGGCTTCCATTTTCTTTTAATAGGACCACTCTACCTGGAACTGCCAAAATCATGATATAATATAAAATTTTAGCAAACCCTTTGAATGAAAATTATATATATATTCTCTTAGAATTTTTTTTACAATGAACACCACTTCCGATTTCCCTGATTAACATGTATATATTAAGCATTTTGCTGTATTCTTTAGTGGTGTGAATGGCCATGAAGCTAACTATTATATAGCTAATATGGCAGTACCTTGAAAATGGAAAAAAGTGAAAGACAACATTGGTAGTGACAGAGCCAATGCTGCCTCTGTATTTTGTGTTTTTTATGTCCTTTCTTTCAGTCAGGGTTGTCTATATAGGAAATTAAATTGAGGTCCATGGTTCATTTTCTTTCAGTGTAAAGCCAGAGTGGTGTCCTATAAATTTGCAAAGGGACAATAAGCCAGCCGAGCAGCAGGTGACATTTCAGCTTCGGTGCAAGTCTGATCTGTAAAAGCATACTGTCTGCTTTATCATACATAGGTCTTTGCTAAAATCCCAACACAGAGCAAAAATAATATGTATATATGTATATATAATATATAAATAATATCTCAAGTCCGGCTAACTTTTCTCCTGTGCTTACTGAGACACAGCTTGAGGTGTGCAACACAGACACAATAATAGAAAAGTGATACTATACATCACAGTCGACATGGTTTGGTAGTTTGGTCCTGTGACTTCCCAGTTCCACAACACTGCTGTGTACCCTAGTACAACTTCTGTTACTTGGACCGACTATGTTTGTCTAATTTGTTCTCCGTTAACGTATGAGGTGAAGATGGATGAAAGATGAAGTGCTGTGAGAACACAGGTGCACTTTAGTTAGCTCAGCTAACAGAAAAGCTTTGATACTTAGGAGTAAGGATGAATAAGAAAGAAACAACAAACAAGTTCAAGATACTTTAACTATGAGCAAAAGAAAAATATTGATTAGTGCAGCTTCAATGTAAGAAAGGATGTATTTTTTTTCTTCTAAAATAGTGATTTTCATTTTGTTGCTTTGTTTTTGTTTAAAAACCAAACCATGGTTGTCTGCATCACAGATTCAGCAGCACTACAGACAGGCTGGGTACTTGGGCTGTGTCGTCTCAGCCCATGGGGAAGCTATGGATTGTTTTTTCTCGCTCTGCAGGCTTTTCAAAAACACGCCACGCTGTGATGCTCAGAGAGCCGCTCTGGAGGCTGGGATTCAGCCGAGGCTACTGCTTTACAAGTGGTCAGAGCCGCATTGATTTAGGGTTTATACGATCAATGCTATCAACGCAGGTTTTAGGAGGGTCACCCCATGAATGTCAATAATCCACGAGCTGTACTGTGTCACAATGACCATCTCCCCCATAAACTGACCAGTGTATGATATTTCAGCCCTACTCTTGCTCCCAATATAGGTTATATAATATTTTAAAGATTTAAAGATCACTGGAAAATTATAAATTGAACTGTGGTACAGAAAGCGTGACCATTATCATTGGCTGTAGACTCATACTGAAAGTAAATTTCCTGGTCTTTCAGGAACTAAACTGCCATGCTCTGCATCAACACATGGCATGTCAAGAGACCCTGTTGAAACCTTACAGGTATGTTTACAATCTACAATTACACATTTATTTAAAATTTTAAGGCAGATTTTGATATTTTTAGACTCAATATAATTATATTTAGCTGTTTCTGGCAAAAAAGATATATTAATAAACTAAATAACATTTTAACAAAATAAAGGGATTTTGTCTTTGTTCTGAGAGGGTTTTAAAATAAAATTGATCATGTAGGGAGATAATTATTGACTGGAAAAATTCAAACTAGTCAGGTTTTAGGCAGGTGAGATTGTACCAGGGGGACTTTGGACTTTTTAAAATCCTGGCTATGGCCCTGCATACTTGCCACGATCATGTACACAAATATAATCATGGTAAAGAGATTTCCTCAGAATGTAAAGCGTTGCTCTGCACACAACAAGACAAGTATGAATCTGGGAGCTATCTATCTAGCTATCATAATAGGGCATCAAGGTATTTGTTTTTCAAATCCTCACACTTTCACAGATTTGCAAGGCCCAGAGGAAACATGTCAGAAACAGAAAGCCTGTTTTTGCCATATTGGAGGGGGTTTTCTTCCCCTATATTTGACTTTAGACTGTGTGGAACAACAGTCTTTCATTTCTTCCGACTTTCATTTCTTCTTGGTCTGTCATCAAAGCTTTAGATCATTTGTGCTGAGTAGCAACACCGTCCTTCTCGCTGGTGCTACAAAGAAAATGAAAAGGTTTTTAATTTAATGCATTTTCAGTATTTCCACAACAGAAAATGTACAGGATAGTATTAAAATGTAATAAGCTCAACAATCTTGATTTTCCAGATTTTTTGTTTTTAGTCTTTTATTCTCTATAAACATCTAAATGCTATTCATTCTTCTCACTGCGAGGAATTTAACTAACTACCCCAAAATAGCCTTATACACAGATCTTTAAAATGCACCACCCACTCACGTAGAAGCAGAGGTTGCAAAGGCAATGAAGAAAGACGGAATAGGGGATGTGAATAATAAATGTTAGTGAAGACGTTAAGGTGCACTATACACAAACACTAATCAAAACTGTAAACTGCTGCCTTACTATGCCTATTTCTACTAATCTCAGTTGCACACCCACAATCTTTCTTCCTCATGCTGTCCACTCTTCTGACAGCTGACTGCTGTGTTTATATGTGAATGTGACGTTGCCTCATTGGAGTGTCTCTGGAGTGTATATCACAGATTTTTTCGGTCATGCAGACAGAATTACGGAATTTTCTCTGGAAAAGGGAAACTGTTGTTGTGATGAACAATATAAAATGGGACAAGGATCAATAGATAGGGTGATAAAGTGTTTGTACATATAATTCACTAAATCAAAAAAAAAGTGGATTTAGTGTTAAATTGCTCCTTAAACCTGCAGTATGTTGAAGTTTATATTTTTTAGGAAGCAAGTAAACTAAAACAAAGGAGCAGCCTGGCAGTATTTTGCTGCAGTTAACATCAGACACACCATAAGGCTCTGACAGACTTGACTGCTCCTCACCTTTTGGGTTGAGTGGGCACAGTGAGGGTATTTTTTCACACTACTGATCCACAACAAACATGGACGTCAAGGCCTTCCACACAGCTGAGGTAAACCGAATCTGGTCATATTGCCCAAACTGTTCAACATCCAGCAAAATGGACATCGCGAGTAATACTATGGGCCAGATCTGCAGTATTTATAATGACCACAGAGAGTGGTGCCTCTATATTTAAATAAAAAATGTGCTTTTTGGCCTCTGAGGAAAATACAATAGAGCTTAAAGAAACGGACAAGGGGAAAAACATGATATCGAACCTCCCAAGCTTGAAAAAACATATTAGTCTTTCATATAATGTAATTGACTTGTTTTGGTTTGGATACCTCTTCAATGTATGTGATGATTGGACTGATCCACTGGGGCCCTGTGGCAAAACAGAAGCTGATTAAAATTTGGAAATTAAAAAGGGAGAATTGTGCATAACAACGATATACTGGAGTTTAAAAATCTTAATAGGTATTGAATATCTGATGCTGTTTTAAATATGCAGACTTTTTGTTTGTCTTTATTTGCCTGCAGGCTTCTAGCTGAATTTGGTAACGTGTGTTTGAACTGCCAGTGCCTCAGCCGGTGTTGGTACAGACATACACAAGGTTAGTCATCTATTATGGATGACCAGCCGTGGCCAGTGGAGGACACTGTGGTCACCTTGTTGGATGTGAATGCACAGGGAGACGCTTTGAACCCTGCATGAGGAAGCCTCCAACTTTGGATCAGTGCTTCAAAAATACAGAATTTGACTCACTTCTTGGTTCAAATGTTTATATCTTCCTCAATAGTGCATTTGAAAAAAAAAGACAAAATTTAACTCTCAGGTAAGGTTATAGCCTGGCTGGATTAAACAGACAAAAAAAAGCTTTTCTGGCCTCGGACCCCAACTTTGGTGCAGTTCATTGAACCTGATTCCCCATAATAAGTCTGGCTAGTCTTCAATCCTTAAAATGCTGCAGTCCCAACTCATCCATTAGGCATAACCAGCCTCATGGTGGTCAGGCAATGAACTGTGGCAGATTAGACGTTCAGCTTCCTGGCTGTGCTGACCTGGCCGGGACGTGCAGACCGGGGACCGTTTCAAGTCCATTTACCGTGTATGATAAAAACATGGCAACAACACTGTAAAACACAACCCTTGAGATAAATGTTAATGGAAAGGCAGGATACAGGTTTTTGGCAGCATGTAGATACTTTTACCTGGTGCTAAAACAAATAGTAATGTAATTAATTGTCAATCAGCAGGAAATTAATCAACATGATTTTTTGTAACTGCTTATTATTATATTTATTATTAAGTTATTTTTTAAGCAAAAATGTCAAACACAAAAATATGGCTCTGTGTCTTGGACTGGGTTTGGTGGTACCAGTCTAGTACCAGTTTTTGTAGTTGAGTCCAGCCTTAAAGAAGCAGGAATGGTCCAGGATCAGGTCTGAGGTCCTTGCACAACTCTACTGGGAATGTTGTTATATCACAAAAGTCAGATACGGCAAGAAACACAAGACTGACTTCCTGTTTCATTTTGGGTTTTGGTTTTACATTTAATAAAGCGTTTAGATTATCTGGTTAAACTGTTAGCTTGTTTACAACCTTCTGTATTAAGGCACCTTCACACAATTTTGGCCTAGTTCAGGTGGAAGCTGACAGTCGTGAGGGGACCTGATAAAATTTTCATCAATCTAAAATGATGGTCTTTGACTACATCAACAGACAATGTGGAGCTTTGGCAACCAAAAAACAGCTGTCAGCTAAAGAAATGTAGAAATGTAGTTGCTACAACTCACTTCTACACACCAACCAATCAGCAGGCAACATGAAATGGTGCAGGATAGACTGGTTGGTGTAACATTTCGCCAATGCCAAAAAAGTCTGAGACTCACAGACTTTTTTGGACTATGATATTAGCTGATGATATGTCTGCTGCAACTAGTCTGACAGCCCTATTTAATTGATATTGTACAGTCTGACATGTGACCATGATCTCCTTAGACCCATCTCGCACAGAGTGACATGCAATAACCTTTACACGACTGTTGTTCCACACAGTCTAAAGGCACCTTCAGACAGGTTGGCCCATTGGACTTTGTTGTAGCAATGTTGCCAGGTCTCAGCAATTACTTTGGTGAGTACACTGTTAATAACTCAAAAGCCAAATGGAACTACACCGGAATTATCCTTTGTTTTATCGTGTGTCCTCCCTGCTGCTTGTTGCATAACCGTGTACCAAAAGTGTTACCTAAGATGCTGCTGAGACCTAAAGCAATTAAGATATTTACAGTTGTACCACATTTTTCCCCACTTCTCCCAGACCGCTACCTGTACTGACTGCTGCAGTCTCCCAAGACACAAAGTGAAAGGCGGTCCAGTGACAGGTGTGTGCTTGAGTTAAAAAGCCTGTAAAGCAGGCTTCACAAGACCCTTTTTGTATCCGCCAGGAGCTGAACAAGTGACACGGCTTTGGATTTATAGGTCGGGGCCTCCAGCCGGGTGGCAAGCTGCAGCGGGGCCTGGGCAGCACAGCGGCAACACCGCTTCCATCTGTTGTCACGGTCTGCTCATATCTGCATGCTAATCCTTCTCTACCCACACCTTCACAAAAACACCCTTGTGGCAGCGCTACCGCCGCAGCTCTTTCAGGATGAGGAATTAGCAGAGTAGGGAGCAACAAAGACACGGACCTGAGGTTGATGGGATGTGAAATGCAGATAGAGAGCTGAGTAAAAATGTGAGATTAGAGGAAAATCAAAGAGGTAAGAAGCAGAACCTCTGCAATGGTTATCTCATTTCCACATAAAAATGTTGTCACCACTCAAGCCTGTGCGCCCAGTAGATTGGCTTGATGTTCGCTATTACATGCAAAACATGCAGAGGATAATCAAGGTCAGTTATTTGATTCAAGGTCTCAAGATTGGTGACATTCAGCGGTGTTGAAGTGTGGCTCCCTGCCTCCGTTCAGCAGATGTAGCTGCTGGCAAAAGTCTTCTCAAGCTGACTAATCATTTGTGTATGCAGCTATAATATGCTTTCAATGTCTGAAAATACATATCATCCATCAAAGCGCGATTGTAATGTCTTTGGGCTGGAAAAGGGCACTGGGAGTAGGTGTGGCATATCTAAGATCTAATAAATATACATTTCCTCAGGCAAGAGGAGGAAGCTGCAAGATCTAAGGATTCATTTCCTACTCTGCCGACATAGCAGATAAGGTTTGATACAGTGCAGGCATGCAAAAATCTGTATTCTGCAACTGAAATGTAGAACTTTATAAATGCAGGTTCCACAAGGAAATAACTGCCTCGCTGCCTATGGTCTGTACAATGTCTCTCTGATATAAAAGGCTAAAAACATACGTCTATTTCCACTGCTTTAATACAGGAGTTCACCCAGACTCCACCGTATCTGTAAAGTTGTAACACATCCATACTCTGTGGTGAACATGTCCGTGCACTGTGGCAGGCTGCGGAACAGCAGGCTGGAGTGCATGCCATGCACTCGATATATGTCCAATATAAACAAATCTGGCAGTGGAGTGACAGAGCTTTTGTAAAAGCTTTGACTGAGATATGATGTACATTTGGAACAAAGAAGAGTACCAGAGAGTGAAGGGTGAGATACAGAGATATTTTGTAAATGAAACATTGTTGCTTCTAAAATGGTTGTTGTACCATGACAGTCGTCTGCAGGATTTATCTGCTCCCTAAAACCTTTACTCTGAAAAAAAATGTGCAGTCAGCTGTTTCATTTGGAATACACGGGGAAACAAAAACAAGAGGGAATGACATGTTGTTTAATCTCAATGATGATATCTCTGAGGATGTTTCAGCTTCAGGGAAAATAACTCAACCACACTAATAGAACTTGATATATTTAAATTCCACATCAATCTCAATGAAATAGTCAGAAAGAAAAGCAGCTTTTCCTTTATCATTTTAATTTTGTAAATTAAAGATTTTAGCCAATTAAAAAGTTGTTGACTGCACGTCAAAAGTTAAGCTATTGTTAGACTTCAAAACTATTTCCATTTGTTCCTGTTTTTTCCCCCCATTCAGTCCCAGAACAGAGTTTTACCATGACAGAGATGTGCAGGATGCGGAGTTCCTCCTTTGCAGAATCGTTGGCCGGGTCTTCGGTCGGTTCAGGGAGGTTCAGGCTGCCATCCTGGTGGTGAATGTGGAAGAGCAGGGTGCCATTCTCCAGCCACTGCTGCCTCCAGCGCACCAGAGGGATGTCCTCTGAATTCCCAGAGATCTCTGCCAGAGACACCAGACAAACAAATGGGAATAAATGAGTTTGTTTTTAAGAGATTTTTATGTAACTGTCAACCAGGACAGGTGTCATTTAACATTTTTAGCCACGCTAGCTGCCGGTCCATCACTTTGCTCCAGCTTGAAATATTTCAACCACTGTTAGATTAACTGCCATGCAGTTTTTCTAGTCTCCTAAGAACAAATCCTCCTGATTTTGGTGAGCCCTGACATTTCCTTAAATTGTCATTGACTTATCTCAACAACTATTTGATGTATTGCTATGAAATGATCTATATTTACCAGCAGATGAACCCTAATGACTTTGAGGATCTGAATATTTATCTAGAGCCACCAGCAGGTCAACATTTTCATGTATCCAGTAAAATATGTCAGCATTTACTGGATGAATTGGCGCAACATTTGGTACACACATTCATGGTTCCCAGAAGATGCATCCTACTGACTTTGGTGAACCCCTGGTTTATCATGTAGCATCACAATGACATCATGCTTAGATGGTCAGCTGTAGTTTCTGTTTAGTGCTGATAAGTAAATGTTTACACAATTCACTAAGGTGGTAAACAGGGTAACAGGGTGGTAAACAGTGTGCTGATGTCAGCATCTAGCTCCAAGTTATGACTTTCTGTTATTGTAAGCAGTGAAACTGTAAAATCCAATGATAATTTAGGTAAAAAGATAAAATAGTTATCGACAACTGTCTAACTTTGGTTTAGTTCTTTTGAAAAGAGTATCTTACGGTGTATGAGTAAATGGTGACCAAATGCATTTTTTAGGGAAATGAATGCCAGCCATCACCTCTGCCTATTCCTAAAGCCCCCTCTATCAGCTGGCAGAGTTTATATGCAAGTTAGGAAGAACAAAAAAAAACACAAGAAATTATTTAACTCAAAAGATAAAGATGAGTAAACAGTGAATTTTTGGAAGCAGCGGAGCATATGAAACACTGTGCTTTGTGTCATACCTCAATTCCTCAGACAATACATTCCACTTCCTCACTGTTTGAAGTATTAGTTATGTATGCCAAAACACACACAGTGCAGAAATGGAAAACATTATAAATGCATGACAGAGCTTTATGGGTGATTTTCTGTTAGGTAAGCGTGGAGAGTAGCAAAGATGCATAAGGCTCATGAGTCATGAGAAGTAAGACTGCTGACTGGAAGACTTAAATCGAAACAGAGATCACAGAAAGTGCAACAGGGACCTCAGACCGAATTACTCTACGAACTCTACAAACAAACAAACTTCTCCAATAGGAACTACAAATACTGTATGTTCTTGGCCAAATTATGTTGTTTCGCAGGAATTACAACAATATCCAGTAACCACTGATTTGGTTATTTGCAGGTGTTGTAATGGTAAAGGTCAACATGTAGAAGTGATGGTTAAGGGCAGGGTAAAGGGTTAGGGAATACATTATGTCAATGAGATGTTCCCATGGGGATGGAGGAACAAACGTGTGTGTGCGCGTAAAAATGTGTAGCAGGTCTTAACTTTACATTGAAATGTAGTCATTTGAAATCCTTAGTGGTTATACAGTATGCAACAGAGATATGTATTTTCAACAAAACCTAGTTCAAAACTAGACATCTAGATGTTTTTCAACCTGGAAATTACCAAATTTCTGCATACTAGGTACACTCAACTACCTTGCTTTCACCCTATAGTGTACAGCATGTCAATCTAATTTATTCCTAGTTCCTCAGTGTCTATATTTAATTAATTAAACATCTATACAAAAGTATTTTAACAAATTTTATATGTTTATATTTTAACTGTTTTAAATACAAATCACTTCCAGAGTGCCTCTTACTTCTTGCAGTAATCCATTCAGCAATTTACTATTAGCCCATGAATAAGCTTTAAAAAACCCAATGGATTATATGAAAAATGCATTATCAGAAAGCTGAAAACGGACCATTATTATTAAATCATCAAGAGCTGATATTTGGAGATACATGGTTTTTTACAGGAAGGAGATTAAATGAAGAATTTACAAAGCGTTTAAAGTGCTAATCTGTTTTTCTTTTCTCATAAAAATAATATACGTGCCACTTTTTCTTACCTGCATATTTAAATATTATAGTTTCGATTGTTGATAGCTGCCACACTCATTCCCTTTCAAATGTCTAATTAGGATTTTGCACATCAGGTCCTGTTTAATGCCACCATTTGTAGGAGGGTACACAGTGTACATCCTTATACTGTTTATATATTACTTTGGACACTGTGCCATTAAATAGACTATTACACTAATTGCTAGCATGACCCTGTTCTGTACACAAATCTATTATCCAGATATATTATGCTAGCCCTGCTGGTATACAAGCTATCATATAATATAAAGCTCATTTTACACACAGTCACAATGAACTAAACAGAGAAGCAGTGCAAGCACTATGCAGAGCAGAGAAGGATGGTGGGATTGTACTGCAGGGACACAGTCCATTAGCGAATAGTCCATAATTGATCAAAGTCCATATATGCTGGTTTATTCGTGTGGCGGTACAGCTATGGTTGCAGGGAGAAATCACGGTCTGTAAATAATAAAGAGGATTAGGCCTGATCAAAAGAAAAAGCCCAGAACTGAGTGACTCAAGCAGTATGTTAAGGAACTTGTGTCAGCATGGGAGATGAGAATTAGGACGGGAACAACAAGGACTGGAAGGCCAGGGGAAGGAATCAGAAGAGTGCAGAGGTAAAGCATGAAACCCTCAAGGCATCCAGTTCTCACACCACAAAACCTACTTATCACTGTAAGGGCCTTGTGTTAGAGATCTATATATAAACACAACTAACCCCATGCTACATAAGACCATTACGCTGATTACTGTCTAAGATGTAGTTGCAAGCAAGATTTTACTGCTGATCACAGGCTTTTACACAGTGTGCAAAACTTCAGGAATCTGTATTGAGTTACACCACCTTTGCACCTGCACAATGTGGGTCTCAATTGATTCAGGGTATTACATTATATTCATTAGTTTGGTCCGCTTCGCCTGTGTCTGTAATTCATGCCTTTACATAATGCCACAAATGATTAAGGATCTAAGGTCAAACTATTGTACTTTGTTATTAGTTAAGGGGAAGAAGCAATTTTTATCCACTTTAAGGTAAGTAAACTGTAAGTGGTGCAATTTAGTCTGGAAACATCTATGATGGGTTCTAGGGCTCTGAAGCTATTTTGTAAACTCTGAGAAAGATAACCCTGGTGATGTCATCAGGGTTATCTTAGCTTGGCCATTGAGATCACACAACTGAACTGTTCAGCTGTTGAATTTTCACCAAATAGAAGTGTGTTGCATACTAATCTAAATATTTAGCCAAGCTAGCATTAGAGCATTCTATAGATGGCAATGTTGTTGTGTCGGGTGGTCTTCGCATCTATTGGAGGGACTGCCATTCAATTTGTTCCACAGGTTTATTGTTTCCAGAGGAATTAATCCTTAGACTTTGGGGATCCCCTGACTTTTCATCTCGCCCCACCTTGAGGTTGACAGTTTTGGGTCAGAGTGAATTGTATCGACAGCTTTTGGAGGGATTATGATCCCCTAAATTTGTCTAATACTTTGGTTTGTAAGCACATACCTGCAAAGCAAATGGCGTTCCGATAAGCCTCAGAGGCAAGCGTGTATTGCTAAGTAACACATCTAACTAAGACGCTGACCATATTAAACGTTATTCCTGCTAAGCCCAGAATATTAACATCTCATTATGAGCATGCTAGCATATGCACATGAAAAAAATTGGATCTAGTTAAAAGCTGTTGTGACCACGTACAGCCTCAGAGAACCACTAGTGTATCTGTAAATCTTTAGCCTTGTTATCTGGATAAATAGTTTTCTCCTGCATTTTCTTATAGTAGAAAGTAATCTACTGTTTCTTATGTAAATGGCCAGCTCACATTTATGTAAGCACTTACCTGGCTTAAACTATTCATGGTAAAAGCAGAAACCATTAATATTTTGTGCAGACATTATACATACATAAGATTACAATGTAGTCCCTACTAGCACTTCACTTCCAGCTGTGAGAGTACACCACCTTCTTTGTCAGACAGCCCATTAAACTGATTACTGGCAAAGGAAACACTTGCTTCCTGGATAACAGCCATAACCCTTATATGGATTATAACCTGTTTACAAACTAAAACATTTAATACCTTTACTGTGACAAAGCAGTGTGTGTGTGTGTGTGTGTGTGTGTTTGTAGTTGTAAGAGTATAACAAGGTTTGGCCTGACAATAACTGATGCCCTCATGCCGCAGTGAGGAGGGAGTTCCCTCTGCCCATGGATAAGATTTAAGAGTCCCGGCTGGTTTTAACCTAAATGCAAATGACGTGCCAGAGTGTGACAGGGCACTTTTTAAAAAGTGTGCTCTTTCCCTCTCCCCCCGGGGACTAGTTTGCCACGAGAGCGGGATTAATGAGACCGCCGCCTCACTGCACGAGACCATGGACAGTACCACCCAGCAGAGGTAGGAGGAAGGAAGAGAAAGGAAGGCGAAGGAAGAAAGAGATGAGGAGGAAGACAGAGGGAGGAGGGGAGGAAAGGAGGGAGGGAGTGGTGGAGCAGGAGAGAAAGAAAAGAGAAAGCAGCCACCTACCAGCATTAAAATGGATCAAAGTAATCTGATTACGCCACATTATTAGTGTACCTTCTCTGAATGCAGATTTGCTGAACCACTTAGTTTAACGGAGTTTCAATTCCTTTAGAATTACATTGACAGAGCATCTATCTTAAGCATTTTGAAAGCCTAATCTTTAATCCAAGCATAAACAAATGGGCAGTACTACAACAGAGGATCCTATTTTTCTATCCCCTAATTGATTGACAGAGCACTTGGACTGCCAAAATGTGATAGATTAGCAAGAATTCAGAGTGGGTTTTGTGGCGGTCACAGGTTTGCTTACATGTACATTGTTAGTAGGTAGAATGTCCTACGCATACTAAATGAGTTGACAAACTCAGTAAAATCTCATCTCTCAAGTCTCAAAGACCTCTGCTTATCCAAGCACAACTGATATAATTAGAAAATCCTCACAGGGGATTTAAGAATTTGATACTCACTGTGGCGAGATTAATGCAACACGATAGAAATAAACAAATTACTGTAAAGCTGTCTGTCTGATGCAGTTTTAGGGACATGCCAGACACATTTTTGCAATATAACGCTGTCAGATTTTAGCACCCAACGGGGAGGTTTTGTTCTGTTCCAGGCAATAACATCACAGTGAAGTATCAGCGGTGGAATAAAATCATTCATCTTATTTGAGAGTGCTTCTAGATATGATATGGAGCTCAGTGTTAACAGGTACAACAGTTTCATGCAGGCCCTATGGTTATGGCTTACTGTTCCCAATGTCACCAGGCTCAGTTTGTGCCTTCTGTTACTAAAATAACAGATTAACTGGTCAGTTCATCTATTTTACAAAACCATGCAGATGGTTTGGATTCTATTTGTCTACGTTATGAGAGTTTTGTCTCTGATTTTTCTACTGGCACCCCAGTACAATATAGGTGAATGTAATAGAAGTTGAAGTCCTGACGCCACCTTTAGACCAGCTGCTGTTCCACTAGCTGCAGCAGCTCCAGCTCAATCTCTCCTTGAGGAATTTGTAATGGGTCTCTCTTATTATGTGAAGCTTGTTCACAGGGTTTACTATCCATATTCATAGACGACTCAATATCTACTACAACAACTGCTATAAAAATTTGACCCAACTATAATTTTATTAAAGTTACTGAGCAAATAATTTACTAGAATTTAAAAACACCAGCTCCTATGAAATACTTCCAGAGTGGCAGTGCAGAAATCAGGGCTGGGAAAAAGTCACAAATACCATATGTATTAAGTATTAGATAATGAAGTCAAGTTTGAAGTCATCAGATCCCTGACTCTGGTCGTCCACCATCTCATTGTAGAGTGTGTCACCATAACGGTTTATCCTATGCAATGTTGTGTTTCAGGGCTGAATTTTAGTCTTTTATAAAACACTTTTGTGACAATGTCCATATTAGTGTCGTCATGATAATGGAATTTCGGACTTACCTTGAAAAATATTGATATTCGATACCATTTTCGATACCACAGAGGAAAATTCACTACCTTGATTAAATGACTGAATTTAATTACTAAATTATCAACTAATCTTAAAAATTAAGTGAAGTTAATAGTACTGCATGTCAAGCGGAACAGCATCAGTTAATTTACTTCTGAACTTAATCGGAACAAAATGCAGCAACACAAAACAAAATTTTCAAGTGACCTTTTATTGTGGCCAGCCTAAGGCACACCTGTGCAATACCCATGCTGTCTGATCAGCATCTTCATATGCCACACCTGTGAGGTGGATGGATCATCTCACCAAAGGAGAAGTGCTCACTAACACAGATTTTGACAGATTTGTGAACAATATTTGAGAGAAATAGTCCTTTCGTGTCTTAGATCTTTGAGTTCAGCTCATGATGAATGGGAGCAAAAACAAAAGTGTTGCATTTATAATTTTGTTCAGTGTAAGTAAAACCAGTGGGGAACAAACCTTTTTAAACCTTATTTTGGGGCAAAGTCATCAAGTTTTGAAGTTATATTTAAAAAGTTAAACAGCAGGATAACCTGGTAAGCCACAGACCTTGCTGTCATCAGTTCTAATAGGGGATTTTCTTTGGGAATTATCACAAATACAAATGAACTAATACATCAAAGCAAATCGTAAATAAATACACATATTAAAACATAATCTCATCACAAAATGCTGCTTGTGTTTGTTTCCTCTACCAGAGGTTGTAATGCCACAAGTGTATTCTCTCTCTCTACACTCTGTTCCACCGAGACTGCAAAGACAATCGTCACATTCAGCGGTCACTGGGGGGCGTGGTGATAAGCAGAATTTACTTTGGAGCTGTTGATTCTTAATTCCCCAAACTCAGCAGTAATAAACGACTACTAAAGAGAACACGACATTCTTGAGCTGAAAGCCCGGTGACTGAGAGGAAGAGTATGAATGAGTGACAGGGTATTAATTTCCAGATCATTATTCCAATGTGAACACATGGAGGTCGTCCTTCAAGCCTGTCCTTTAACTACTCCAAAGTGAGCCTGATTTCTGAGGGGGCTGTGAAGTATCCACTTCACACAGTGAACACAGTGTTTTAGCCTTAACAGGTGCTTAGAGAACAACTCTAATAAAACCTTACATCTTTAGTGGATTTATGATCATCTGAATATGTTTTGTGATATGTTTATTGACCTTTGGACAATATGTTTGTCTGTTTTACGTCATCTGTAAGTCATACTAAAATTGTTTAAGCTTAACACCCCTGTCACTGGAGCTTAGATGCCCATGCCTTATTTCGATCTATATAAATAAGGCACTGCCTATATGAATCTTCTGCCCATCGTCTGCATGCGTCTGTTTGAATGCGTGGCATGCACACAACAATCACAATATCATCATGGAAACTAAGCTTGAATGGATTATGAACCATCACTGAAAAAGCTAGGCCACAATATAGCACCTATTTTAATATCAGCACATCTCAGCTTTTATATTTGCGATTCTTCTGAACGGGATATGAGTTTATTCAGAATATGATAACGTGCTGCCTCATAAAGTGAAAACTTAAATATGAAGTTGAATGTTGAGCAGGTAACCTGAAGCTGTGTCCCTTTGCTATAACACACACACTATACAGTGTAGGCCATCAATCAATGGTAGTCCATCAATCAAAGTGTAGGCCTTTATTTGTTAGTTCTATTTCTACTCCTGTCTCTTAACTTCCAGTCACTATGGTAAATCCAGTGAAATGTCTCAGTCCTGAACAGTCCCTAAGATACACTTTTCAAAGTTGGGAAGACACCATAGGCGTCGCTGGACCCTTTTTACTGGGGCACCTACCCCTGTATCCATGTACTGTGCCCTAGTGTAACTGACCCCTTTGCGTTGTTTTTGGAGGTGTAGCGTAGCAGTCAAGTTAGCAACAATTGGCAACAACTGCAACATCCGGTCAAGTTAGCAATAGTACATATGCAACGTCCGATTACAATTTCAAAATAAAACTACTGGTTGATGTGAAAAGGCACATGTTATGATAGGAAATGTTGCAAAAATGAGCACTTACAAAGTTGATGAGAGGACTAAGAGGGACTATCCTGTGCACAAGAAAATAACTCAATGAGAGTGACTTTCGAGAACAGCAGTCAGGGGACTAGTGGTCTTTCCTCTCAAATTCTGATGTGAGCAGCATGTGTTGCTGCAGTAAATCTCCCTGTCTGTCTTTCTAAGCCAGCTGAGCAGCAAACGTGCAACAATGTTTATAAACTGCAGCACTGAAAAGAAAACCAAGTCGCGCGTGAACACGCGTTCATACGCCTGTGCGCTTGCACAAAATGAAACTTGAGCATCTGGCTGAGCGGTGCTACAGTCCGCAGCCGGACCTTATTGCATTGCAGTTCAGACACGGTGATGGAATTCCTCATAGGCACACATCATTTTAAAACGAGACAATAAGTATCTGTCTCTCAGTGAAGGTTTCGTTAAATCTCTGGACTAATGCAAGATGGAAAGCATGCGATTCACACTGACTATAGCAGGGCTATTTTCCTTTTGAAAATGTATTAAAGGAAACCTGGGAAGTCCGTTTGAATGGACTTGAAGCAGCTGATAACATTAATATCTTGCAAGTATTGATATTTGTAATTTACAGGGGCTATGCAGTAATTTCTCAGTAGAGTAGATGCTGGATTATAAGCCAGTACAAGCACAGCTGATCCAAATCCAGTACTAGCACAGACCCAGTCCAGATGTCTTTAGCAGGTCACACAGACCCAGGTGAAATACAGGTAGCCTCAACCAGTAACAGCACAGCCAGAGGTCTACAGGCAGCATTAGAAGCAAGCAGCTCAGACCCTAATGGAGAATTGAGTTGGTGCGCAGACGTCCATTCAAATCTGCAGTGGTATTTTCTAGAAGAGTTTTCCCATTCAGGCTTATTACAGAGACAGACTGTTTTAAAGGAGAGGTAGTAGTGAGGGCACTGCAGTGTCAGGTGTGACTGTGCAGCAGTGGCAAATTGTTGACATGGCTCACAAGTCAGGTATGAGGGCCCCATAGCAGAACTTTTCTTAGGTGGTACCGTAGGTGTGTGTGTGTTTATGCTCTGGTCAAAGCCCTTTCTGACATGACAGTGCCAATATTAAAGGGCTAAGCAAGGGACGCTGGTGAGGCATATACACTTCAATCAAAATCATAAATCAAAATTTACATGGGGCTTTATGTAGAGTAGAGCTTTATGTCTAGCAACACCCCTGGAATACACACCCACATCATTCAAGAAATGAATTAAATAAGTAATTTGAATACTTTTAACAGCCACACTCTTCTGTTCTGTCACAACTTATTGTATGACATCATATTGTTAGTCGGCTGCACAATAACATGATTGATTCTGCCGTTAAGCAGGGGGACTGATCTAATTAGCGCTGCTATGTCTGTTCTCATTCTGTACTAGCGATTACGCTGTATGACACGTTACATTGTAAGACTGGTTAAATGTTTACTAAAATGCAGGTGGAAGGTGTTCACAAGCAGCAGATGCCAACCGACACAAAGCAACACATTCCCATTTGTAGACAAGATGTTAAAAGACAAAATATCATGGCAGAGCACTTCCTTATTTCTGGGAAACATTAGGTGAATGTCACCACCTTTTGCAATAATATACAGTCTTGTGTAGGTCCTTCACTTTCCTTGCACTTTGCAGTGTGTCAATCAAACAATCAAGTGACTTTAGTATGCATGCAGCCTTTTCTAAGTATAGGAATATTTCAGCATTTTGGGACATCAGCTGATATGCTTTCTTTCAGAATAAGATGATACGATTGACATTAATCTTGTGTGCAACATGTAAAGTCATGTTGAGGTTAGTCTAGCTTAGCTTAATGCCAGAAACAGGTTTGACTCTGTCCAAAGTGAAATAATATGCCTACCAACACCTCTAAAGATCACTAACTAATGTGCTGCATCTCATTTGTTTCTGGACACAAGCAAAAAAAAAAAGAAACAAAAAAGTTTATTTATTATTTATGGCCACATGCTATAACTATGTCTCTAAGAAAAAGCAGTTTATCCATCTGCCGAGCACTTCTGTTTAGCATCTCTGGCTACCATCCACATCTTTCTGGATGTTTGTGTCTGTTGTTCATCAAGGAATTGTTTATTACACATCTGTTTGTGTACCAATTAAACAAATGAAAATAAAACATGTTAGCTGTTGGCTACCTGTATCGTCCATTATGCTAAGCTAGGTTAACCAGGAAATAAGGAAATATGCATATTTACCTACACTTTGAAATAGTTCTTTAATTTTGTCAGTTTTTTTGAATGAACACAGTAAATACAGGTGAAACTCTAAAAATTTAGCTTATCGTGCAAAAGTTCATTTATTTCAGTAATTCAACTTAAAAGGTGAAACTAATATATTATGTAGACTCATTACATGCAAAGTGAGATATTTCAAGCCTTTATTTGATATAATTTTGATGATTATGGCTTACAGCTTATGAAAACCATAAATTCAAAATCTCAGAAAATTAGAATATTGTGAAAAGGTTCAGTATTGTAGGCTCAAAGTGTCACACTCTAATCAGCTAATTAATCCAAAACACCTGCAAAGGGTTCCTGAGCATTTAATTGGTCTCTCAGTCTGGTTCAGTGGAATTCGCAATCATGGGGAAGACTGCTGATCTGACAGTTGTGCAGAAAACCATCATTGACACCCTCCACAAGGAGTGATTGCAAAAGAAGTTGGATGTTCTCAAAGTGCTGTATCAACGCACATTAATAGAAAGTTAAGTGGAAGGGAAAAGTGTGGAAGAAAAAGGTGCACAAGCAGCAGGGATGACCGTAGCCTGGAGAGGATTTTCAGGAGAAGGCCATTCAAATGTGTGGGGGAGCTTCACAAGGACTGAGGCTGGAGTTACTGCATCAAGAGCCACCACACACAGACGGGTCCTGGACATGGGCTTCAAATGTCGTATTCCTCTTGTCAAGCCGCTCCTGAACAACAAACAACATCAGAAGCGTCTTACCTGGGCTAAAGAAAAAAATAACTGGTCTGTTTCTCAGTGGTCCAAAGTCCTCTTTTCTGATGAGAGCAAATTTTGCATCTCATTTGGAAACCAAGGTCCCAGAGTCTGGAGGAAGAATGGAGAGGCACACAATCCAAGATGCTTGAAGTCCAGGTGTGAAGTTTCCACAGTCTGTGTTGGTTTGGGGAGCCATGTCATCTGCTGGTGTTGGTCCAGAGTCAGCGCAGCCGTCTACCAGGACATTTTAGAGCACTTTATGCTTCCTTCAGCAGACGAGCTTTATGGAGATGCTGACTTCATTTCCAGCAGGACTTGGCACCTGCCCACAGTGCCAGAAGTACCAAAACCTGGTTCAGTCACCATGGGATTACTTTGCTTGATTGGCCAGCAAACTGGCCTGACCTGAACCCCATAGAGAATCTATGGGGCATTGCCAAGAGAAAGATGAAAGACATGAGACCGAACAATGCAGAAGAGCTGAAGGCCGCTATTGAAGCATCCTGGTCTTCCATAACACCTCAGCAGTGCCACAGGCTGATAGCATCCATGCCACGCCGCACTGAGGCAGTAATTCATGCAAAAGGGGCCCAAACCAAGTACTGAGTACATATGCATGATTATACTTTTCAGAGGGCTGACATTTCTGTATTTTCTGTATCCTTTTTTATTGATTTCATGTAATATTCTAATATTCTGAGATTTTGAATTTGGGGTTTTCATAAGCTGTACGCAATAATCATCAAATAAAGGCTTGAAATATCTCACTTTGCATGTAATGAGTCTATATAATATATTAGTTCACCTTTTAAGTTGAATTACTGAAATAATTTTTTAATGAATTAATATTTTTTTGAGTTTCACCTGTATTCAACGTACCTGTGTAATAGTAAATGTGTAATTATGGATTAGGGGCACATGACCTGGAGTTATTTTCTTAACAGTTTGGTTTCACCTTTAAACATCTTTCAGCATGTGCGGATACTCGGCTAACCCAGAGGGCAGATACATGCAGAGATTTATATGGCTCAAGGTGTTTTATCTTATGCTGAATCATTACTCATCCCAGCATAGAAACCAGTTTTTTTTTCGAGTGTGATAACATGCTGGTCAGGGCAGTGATGCATGGTGCTGTGAATTCTAAATACATAAAAAATAAACTAATAAAGCTTCATAAAGTAGTTTTAAGGACCTAAAGAGAAAACATGTTGAGTAACTACTGAAGTCTTGATATTGATTTCCACAGCTACTACATTATTATTATATATCACATATTGCTAAAAATGTCAATATGGTCAATGTACTGTATAGTACATCCACAAAGCATACATATTTTAAAAAACACTTTTTCAGTCATACTTCATTATGTGGCCAAATCTCTGTGATGATTTGCAGTCTTGATTTATGTGACACCTGTTTCATTCTTCTTTTCTTCAAAACACAGCTGTCCTGTTCAGTTTTGATGTAAAGTCATTTCATAAAGAAGGTAGCCGAAGTTAAAATTACACATGTAGCTTCTTTGAAAATAACAAAAATGTCACAGCTTTTGTTCTATTTTTCTTTGTCAAACTCTTCAAACTCACAGATGGCAACACACTAAGTACACGAGTTATAATTTTGTTATGTCCTCATTAAAAAATACATGATTTTTGATGATGCAAGGGCTTATTATTTGATTTAGCGAATTGGGGCATCTAATCAATACATCATGTATCCGTGTGTGGTAGGTTATGAATGCGGTGCTTTGGATATGCCTCGCCTAGAAGCATGTAAATGTTCAATCTTGGACTCAAATGTTTATTAGCTCCCCTATGACAGTGCTAAAGTATTCACTCTAGCTACCAAATATTGCGATCAATAAACTACTAAAAACTACTTTAATGTCCATTTGTGTGTGTGTTTCTGTGTATTTATTTTTGACTATGAAGCTGTGCAATAGAGACTAGACACTAAGATATTCTGATATAAATTTCTTAAATCAATTTACTGAAGCAAGACTATACATTTGAAAGAAACAACGCATTCACACACCTAGCAATTTGAAGATGAAGTTGTTAGCAATAAAACACACTACTGGTCCATTTAATACATTCAGGAGTCTAGCTAAGAGTTTCTATTGCTGTGTAACGGACATTTCTGGGTCAGTGTAGTGGCTTTATTACTGTTCTATACTCTGCCACTTCCAATATAGTTTTTATATAGTTCAAACATATCAGTTCAAACATTGTTGGAGACTGTTTTCCGCTGTTGATTAACACAAATTCTATGCTCTAGTGTTTTGCAGCAGTCTGGCGTGTATGTGGGATCGACTTAAAATAAACTACAGTGTCCATGTTCCTAATTAAAAGGAACATGTCACTCTGTGCCTGTGGGGCTCATTGATGTTTAGAATAGTTTCTGAAGAACAATGGAGCTCTCTGGCACAAAGGAATAATAAATATCATGCTTTGGATACACACACAATAGTAGGATGTTATTAAAACTATCACCAGCTTTATCCTTTAGCCAACAGTTTGAAGGCTGCTCAGAAATTCATAAAGAGTTTAAGGCCCCATGATGTTCGCGATGTGGAAAACACGCAATTTCATGATAAAAATGGAATCAACTGTAAAACGCGGAATATTATGGAATCTGCCAAAATGTGGATGCAATTTATAAAAATTGGGGTTTTCCATAGCATTATAATATTTTTTTTTTTTCCCACAGCGTTCTAGCCAAATAAACAGAGAAACTATACTGGTATGTTTTGGTTTAATTTACAGGCATGCTGCTTCTGTCCTCTGCTCACAAACACACACACATACACAAACACAAACATAAACACAGTCATATCAAAGCGCAAGCAAGAGCTCATCTCTTCAACATACTATTAAAAATGCAAGCACATTGGCAGATGCAAGACCTGAGTTCGCTGAAGACGTTTTGGCTTTGCAGGGATATTCAATCGAAGAATAATGAAAAATTAAAGCTGCAAGCAGCGATGGGCGGGCCCTCGCACATGTAGCGCGTCGGGGTGTGAGCCAGTTGCGTTGCCTATTCAGCACCTCTCCCGGTGCGGGTTTGAATTTTCTACGCGCTTTGGACGTTGCATGAAGGTGTTGTACCTCACTTCCTGTTTCCAGCAGGTGGCGCTATGACTGTGGGTGAATTATGGCATGTACATGTGTTCAGGGCGGGACTCTTATCCTACATGTAAAGTTTGGTGCAGATGTGAACATGTACACTGAAGTTACAACTACTTCCTTTGTTATGGCGAAGACTTGATCTTTGACGCCACGCCTACGGACACTGCATCGCATCGAAAACGCGCAGATAGCACAACTTTGCATCCTCAATGCCTTGAGAAGGCACAGCAGAAATTTGAAGTCGATCCGACTAAATCCCTAGGAGGAGTTGTGTAAATCATCCAAAAACGGCCGCACAATTCAAAATGGCCGACTTCCTGTCGGGTTTAGGGCATCGCTCCAAGAGGCTGTTTTTTGCGTCTGGACATGATCCATGTGCCACAGAAATTTCGTACATGTAGGTAAAACGTGCGGCGGGGCTGCTTCGTTAAAGGTTACTTCCTGTTGCCAGCAGGTGGCGCTATGACTGGGAGTGAATGTCGGCATGTACATGTGTTCAGGGCTTGACTCTTGTCAAACGTGCAAAATTTCGTGCAGATCTGAGCACGTACACTGAAGTTCCAACAACTTCCTGTTTCAAGGCGAATCATCGACTCCACGGACACGCCCATTGACGAAAACGCGCAGATAGCACAACGTTAGATCGTCAATGCCTTTAGAAGGTACAGTAGAAATTTGAAGTCGATCGGACTAACAGTCTAGGAGGAGTTCGTTAAAGTACGGAGTGTGTAAATCGTCCCAAAATGGCGGCCAAATTCAAAATGGCGGACTTCCTGTTGGGTTTACGGCATCGCTCCAAGAGACTTTTTGGTACGTCAGGACATGATAGATGTGCCACAGAAATTTGGTTCATGTAGGTCAAACATGCGGCAGGGGCTGCTTCATTAAAGGTGACTTCCTGTTGCCAGCAGGTGGCGCTATGACCGTGGGTGCATGTTGGCATGCACATGTGTTCAGGGCGGGACTCTTGTCAATTGTGTCAAATTTGGTGCAGATCTGAGCATGGACAGGCAAGTTACAGCAACCTCCTGTTTCATGGCGAATCATCGACGCATACGGACACGCCCTGGACGAAACAGCGCAGATAGCACAACTTTTCATCGTCAATGCCTTTAGAAGGCACAGCAGATATTTGGAGTCGATCGGACTAAATCTCTAGTAGGAGTTTGTTAAAATACGAGTGTGTAAATCACCAAGAAATTGCCGTAAAATTCAAAATGGCCGACTTCCTGTTGGGTTTAGGGCATGGCTCCAAGAGGCTTTTGTGCGTCTGGACATGATACATGTGCCACAGAAATTTCGTATATGTAGGTCAAAGCGTGCGTCGGGGCTGCTTCGTTAAAGGTCACTTCCTGTTGCCAGCAGGTGGCGCTATGACTTCGGGGTGAATGTCGGCATGTACACGTGTTCAGGGCGGGACTCTTGTGAAACGTGCAAAATTTGGTGCAGATTTGAGCATGTACACTGAAGTTACAACAACTTCCTGTTTCAGTGGCGAATCGTCGATGCTACGGACACGCCCATTGACGGAAGCAGCGCAGATAGCACAACTTTGAATCATCAATGCCTTTAGAAGGCACAGCAGAAATTTGAACTTCGATCCGACTAAATCCCTAGGAGGAGTTAGTTAAAGAATGCGAGTGTGTAAATCATCCAATAACGGTGGCAAAATTCAAAATGGCTGACTTCCTGTTGGGTTTAGGGTATGCGCTCTCAGAGGCTTTTTTTACCTGTTGACATGATACATGTCCCCCAAAAATTTCGTGCGTGTAGATCAAACGTGCGGCGGGGGCTGCTTCGTTAAAGGTCACTTCCTGTTGCCAGCAGGTGGCGCTATGACTGGGGGTTAATGTCGGCATGTACATGTGTTCAGGGTGGGACTCTTGTCACACGTGTAAAATTTCGTGCAGATCTGAGCATGTACAGCCAAGTTACTACAACTTCCTGTTTCATGGCGAATCATCAACGCCACAGACACGCCCATTGACGAAAACGCTCAGATAGCACAACTTTACATCGTCAATGCCTTTAGAAGGCACAGCAGAAATTTGAAGTCGATCCGACTAAATCGCTAGGAGGAGTTCGTTAAAGTACGAAGTGTGCAAATCGTCCCAAAATGGCGTCCAAATTCAAAATGGCGGACTTCCTGTCGACTTTAGGGTATGGGTCCTTGAGGCTTTTGTGCGTCTTGATATGTTACACGTCCCCACCAAATTTCGTGCATGTAGGTCGAGCGTGGACGAGGGGCTAATTTTTCTAATTTTCTAGGTGGCGCTAGCGAGCCATTTTGCCCGCCCGTCCGTGAAACCCACAAAATACGAAATTTTTCACCAGTCCTGACATGTGTGCCAAATTTGGTGAGTTTTCGAGCATGTTGAGGCCGCGAAAATTGAGCTTACTTTGCAGAAAAAAAGAAAGAAAAAAAAAAAAAAATTAAAGCTGCAAGCAGCGTTGAGTCGAGCCCTCAGCACATGTAGCGTCGAGCGGGTGTGAGCGAGTCGGTGTAGCCTATTGTGGACCCCTGCCGCAATGCGGCTGTGAATTTTTTATGCGATTCGGACGCTGCATGAAGGTGTTGTAACTTCGCTTCCTGTTGCCAGCAGGTGGCGCTATGACTGTGGGTGAATGTTGGCATGTACATGTGTTCAGGGCGGGACTCTTGTCAATTGTGTAAAATTTCGTGCAGATCTGAGCATGTACACTGAAGTTACAACCACTTCCTGTGTCATGGCGAAGACTTGATCTTTGATGCCACACCACAGACACGCCGATTGACGAAAACACACAGATAGCACAACTTTTCATCGTCAATGCCTTTAGAAGGAACAGCAGAAATCTGAAATCAATCCGACTAAATCCCTAGGAGGAGTTCGTTAAAATACAGTGTGTGTAAATCGTCCAAAAGTGTTCGTATAATTCAAAATGGCCGACTTCCTGTTGGGTTTAGGGCATCGCTCCAGGAGGCTTTTGTGCGTCTGGATATAATACACTTGCCACAGGAATTTCGGTCATGTAGGTCAAAGCGTGTGGCGGGGGCTGCTTCGTTAAAGGTCACTTCCTGTTGCCAGCAGGTGGCGCTATGACTGGGGGTGAATGTCAGCATGTAGATTTGTTCAGGGCGGGACTCTTGTCAAACATGTAAAATTTCTTACCAATCTGAGCATGTACAGGCAAGTTACAGCAACTTCCTGTTTCATGGCGAATCATCGACGCCACGGACACGCCCATTGACGAAAACGCGCAGATAGCACAACTTTACATCATCAATGCCTTTAGAAGGCACAGCAGAAATTTGAAGTCGATCTGACTAAATCCCTAGGAGGAGTTCGTTAAAGTACCGAGTGTGGAAAACGTCCCAGAATGGCGGCAAAATTCAAAATGGCTGACTTCCTGTTGGGTTTAGGGCATCGCTCCAAGAGGCTTTTTTGTGCGTCTGGACATGGTAGATGTGCCACAGAAATTTCGTACATGTAGGTCAAACGTGCGGCGGGGGCTGCTTCGTTAAAGGTCACTTCCTGTTGCCAGCAGGTGGCGCTATGACTGTGGGTGAATGTCAGCATGTATATCTGTTCAGCGCGGGACTGTTGTCAAGCGTGTAAAATTTTGTGCAGATCTGAGCATCTACAGTGAAGTTACAACCACTTCCTGTGTCATGGCGAAGAGTTGATCTTTGACGCCACGCCACAGACACGCCCATTGACATTTATGCGCAGATAGCACAACTTTACATCGTCAATGCCTTTAGAAGGCACAGCAGAAATTTGAAGTCGATCCAACTCTATCTGTAGGAGGAGTTAGTTGAAATACGGAGTGTGTAAATCACCAAAACTTTGCCATAAAATTCAAAATGGCGGACTTCCTGTTGAGTTTAGGGCATGCGCTCCAAGAGGCTTTTGTGCGTCTGGACATGTTAGAGGTACCACAGAATTTTCGTAATTGTAGGTCAAACGTGGGGCGGGGGCTGCTTTGTTTAAGGTCACTTCCTGTTGCCAGCAGGTGGCGCTATGACTATGGTTGAATGTCGGCATGTACATTTGTTCAGGGCAGGAGTCTTGTCAAATGTACAAAATTTGGTGGAGATCTGAGCATGTATAGCGAAGTTACTCCAACTTCCTGTTTCATGGCGAATCATCGACGCCACAGACACACCCATCAACGAAAACGCGCAGATAGCACAACTTTTCATCGTCAATGCCTTTAGAAGGCACAGCAGAAATTTGATGTGGATCCGACGTAACTCCCTAGGAGGAGTTAGTTAAAGTAAGGAGTGTGTAAATCATGCAAAAATGGCGGCAAAATTCAAAATGGCCGACTTCCTGTTGAGTTTAGGGCATCGCTCCAAGAGGCTTTTTGTACCTCTTGACATTATACATGTCCCCAAAAATTTCGATGCGTGTAGATAAAGCGTCGCGGTGGGGGCTGCTTCGTTAAAGGTCACTTCCTGTCGCCAGCAGGTGGCGCTATGACTGCGGGTAAATGTCCGCATGTAGATTGGTTCAGGGCGGGACTCTTGTCAATAGTGTCAAATTTCGTGCAGATCTGAGCATGTACAGCCAAGTTACAACAACTTCCTGTTTCATGGCGAATCATCGACGCCACGGACACGCCCATTGACGAACAGCGCAGAGAGCACAACTTTATATCGTCAATGCCTTGAGAAGGCACAGCAGAAATTTGAAGTCGATCCGACTAAATCCCTAGGAGGAGTTCGTTAAAGTACAAAGTGTGCAAATTGTCCCAAAATGGCCACCAAATTCAAAATGGCGGACTTCCTGTCGAGTTTAGGGTATGGGTTCTTGAGGCTTTTTGTGCGTCTTGATATGATACACGTCCCCACCAAATTTCGTCCATGTAGGTCGAGCGTGGACGAGGGGCTAATTTTTCTAATTTTGTAGGTGGCTAGCGAGCCATTTTCCACGCCGTCCAGCGAAACCAGCAAAATACGAAATTTTTCACCAGTCCTGACACGCGTGCCAAATTTGGTGAGTTTTCGAGCATGTTGCGGCGCTGAAAAATGAGCTTACTTTGCAGAAAAAAGAAAGAAAAAAAAAATTAAAGCTGCAAGCAGCGATGAGGCAGACCCTCGCACATGTGGCGGTCGGGGCATGTGGCATGTGGTGTTTCATATTCTGGAGCTCTGCCAGTGTGGCTGTGCATTTGCTTCTGCGCGATTCGGACGTTGCATGAAGGTTTTGTAACTCACTTCCTGTTGCCAGCAGGTGGCGCAAAGACTGGGGGTGAATGTCGACATGTAGATTTGTTCAGTCGCGGGACTCTTATCAAGCATGTAAAATTTCATGCAGATCTGAGCATGTACACTGGAGTTACAAGCACTTCCTGTGTCATGGCGAAGAATTGATGTTTGGCGCTACGCACACGGACACGCCGATTGATCGAAAGCACGCAGATAGCACAACTTTTCATCGTCAATGCCTTTAGAAGGCACAGCAGAAATTTGAAGTCGGTCCGACTAAATCCCTAGGACGAGTTCGTCAAAGTATGGAGTGTGTAACTTCGTCCCAAAATGGCCGCCTAAATCAAAATGGCCGACTTCCTGTTAAGATTAGGGAGTGGTCCAAGAGGCTTTTGTGCGTCTGGAAATGATACATGTGCCACAGAAATTACGTACATGTAGGTCAAGCGTCGCGGTGGGTGCTGCTTCGTTAAAGGTCACTTCCTGTTGCCAGCAGGTGGCGCTATGACTGTGGCTGAATGTCGGCATGTAGATTTGTTGAGGGCGGGACTCTTGTCAAACGTGTAAAATTAAGAGCAGATCTGAGCATGTACAGCAAAGTTACTACAACCGTGTTTCATGGCGAATCGTCGGCGTCACCGGACCATGCCTTGACGAAAATGCGCAGATAGCACAACTTTACATCGTCAATGCCTTTAGAAGGCACAGCAGAAATCTGAAATCGATCGGACTAAATCCCTAGGAGGAGTTAGTTAAAATACAGAGTGTGTAAATCATCTAAAAATGGTAGCGCAATTCAAAATGGCGGACTTCCTGTTGAGATTAGAGGAGTGATCCAAGAGGCTTTTTTGTGCGTCTGGACATGATAGATATACCACAGAAATTCTATAACTGTAGGTTAAGCGTGGGCGCAGGGGCTGCTAAGTTAAACGTCACTTCCTGTTGCCAGCAGGTGGCGCTATGACTGGGGGTGAATGTCGGCATGTACATGTGTTCAGGGCGGGACTCTTGTCAAGCGTGCAAAATTTCGTGCGGATCTGAGCTTGTGCAGCCAAGTTACTACAACTTCCTGTTTCATGGCGAATCATCAACGCCACGGACACGCCCATTGACGAAAATACGCAGATAGCACAACTTTTCATCATCAATGCCTTTAGAAGGCACAGCAGAAATTTGATGTCGATCCGCTAACTCCCTAGGAGGAGTTAGTTAAAGTAAGGAGTGTGTAAATCATGCAAAAATGGCCGCAAAATTCAAAATGGGCGACTTCCTGTTGGGTTTAGGGCATTGCTCCAAGAGGCATTTTTGTACCTGTTGACATGATACATGTCCCCCAAAAATTTCGTGCGTGTAGATAAAACGTGCGGCGGGGGCTGCTTCGTTAAAGGTCACTTCCTGTCGCCAGCAGGTGGCGCTATGACTGCGGGTAAATGTCCGCATGTAGATTGGTTCAGGGCGGGACTCTTGTCAATAGTGTCAAATTTCGTGCAGATCTGAGCATGTACAGCCAAGTTACAACAACTTCCTGTTTCATGGCGAATCATCGGCGCTACGGACACGCCCATTGACGGCAACGCGCAGAGAGCACAACTTTTCATCGTCAATGCCTTTAGAAGGCACAGCAGAAATTTGAAGTCGATCCGACTAAATCCCTAGGAGGAGTTCGTTAAAAGTACAAAGTGTGCAAATTGTCCCAAAATGGCCACCAAATTCAAAATGGCGGACTTCCTGTGGAGTTTAGGGTATGGGTTCTTGAGGCTTTTTTGTGCGTCTTGATATGATACCGTCCCCACCAAATTTCGTGCATGTAGGTCGAACATGGACCGAGGGGCTAATTTTTTCTAATTTTGTAGGTGGCGCTAGCGAAGCCATTTTCGACGCCCGTCCAGCGAAACCCACAAAATACGAAATTTTTCACCAGTCCTGACCGCAGCGTGCCAAATTTGGTGAGTTTTCGAGCATGTTAGCGACGCGAAAAATGAGCTTACTTTGCAGAAAAAAGAAAGAAAAAAAAAAAAAATAATCCTAACAGTTTCAATAGGGTCCTTCGCACGTTTCGTGCTCGGGCCCTAAAAATAATCCTAACAGTTTCAATAGGGTCCTTCGCACGTTTCGTGCTCGGGCCCTAATAATCCTTACAATTTCAATAGGGTCCTCGCACGGTTCGTGCTCGGGCCCTAAAAAAGGTACAAACAGGTTAACTCCCACTGCAACTTTTTATCAGCTTGAGGTTGACTGCATTTAGCCGACGCGATACATCGGCGTTAGCTCACCTGCCTGATTTTCATAAACTAGCATTACTATTTGTTAGGGCTGACCCCAAATAGTTGAAGATTCAATGCTTTGATAGGCAGAGCCTGATTCAACTGTCAATCTCAGAGTCTAAGTGAAACGTCAGTGAAATGACGATCATGCCATTTTGCCAATATGGGGGTGCTCAACGTCTGATTTTACATAGAACTACTACAGTTTTCTCCCAATAAGTTAATATACAGCCTATTACAATATACATTTAAACATATAATGCGCTAAACAAACATGTTAAAAGAAAAAAAGAAACTTTCAATACATGTTTTTACAGTGCGTAAAAAAATCCAAAATTGTGACCCTAACCCTGGGTCTTCAGTGCGTATGTGTAGGAGCAGCGTGTATTTGTGTAGTGGCAGAAGAGGAACACTTGGTGAAGAGAGCTGCAGAGTTGTACACACCTCGCGGGACTTTCGGATAATTTATCACCTTTGATGAACCACACAAAGAATATTACATCGTTTTCAAATAGCCAGCTACTTGAAATGGACCCGCGAGGAACCGCGACATGCGTGCAGTTGTTGGCAAAAACTCTGCACAAGACCGGTGAATGGCAGGCGAGAGAGAGACGTAAGGGTCAACAAGAAGCCTCATTTTAGCTGGAAATTTACAGTGTAAGTTGAATGAACAGCTTTTAAGGTTAAAGTGGAGCCACCAGGTGTTACTCACCACCCTCCGGCTCACAATCGCCATGTACAAAAACACACATGATTTGACTATCAGTTGACTATAGGCAGGACATGAGGATTCTGATTGGACTATGTAAATCCTTAGTCAGGGACAGCCCTACTTTTTGAGTATCTTTAACTGTAGGCTCTTCAATGTGAGCTGTTAGTGAGCTAGACTGAATATTATAAATGCCACACTTTATAGACGTTAGACTGCAGTAAGTAATATTACTGTAGTGGAAGGGTCTTCCACTGTGTTGTTGTCCTGCGCAGTTATGTTGCATTATTGTATATTATGTGGCTCACATCAGTAAAGGCGATTGAAAAAAAGCTGTGTACCTGAGTATTGGTAAAACGACAATGAATCTAAATTGTTTCTAAAGTTTATGTTGGAGTTTGCGTTGTGCTGAGAGCCAGTTGTTTTGTGATGTTAGTGGAATGCATTTCGTTAGCTGTGGCGTTGTCGCTGTAGTCTGCTGAGGCTTGCTAGCGAGCACAGGGCTACACCCCAAACCTATTCCTTCATGTAAGTGGCAGAATAGTGTCTATTCCAAGCAAGAGAAAACAGGTATGTGGTTAATTTCTAAGTGAGGCTACAACCCATTGACAAAAAGGCAGTAAAAACTGATTTATTAATATCTGGTTTCATTGAAAAACTACATATAGCCTCTCTCAGCGTGGTACAAAAGCAGGAAGGTTGCCCCTGTGAGAGTAGAGTCCGTCAGACCCACTTGCGTGTTCAAGCAGCATTTGAGGCTGTCCTGCAGAAGATCAGACCTATTTAATAGGAATAGTTCATGTATTGCAACAATTCATTCATTGTGAATTGTCCCCATAAATAATTGAATATTTCTATATGCACATTGGCATGATGCATCTAATTCATTGATAACATTTTTAATATTTTCTTTTTGAATTGTTGAAATTGTATTAATCCACGACATGATTACACAGTCTTTCACATGACAAAATAAAAAGAGAATTCAGAAAAGTTTAAACGGAAAACGTTGAATTTGGGAATTAAAACAGATTTTTTTATGGCCCTAAATGTGACGTCAGTTAATAAAGGCAAACAATTGGTTTGCAAAACTTTACATCAAAGAATAATAGAGCCATAAGGCCTGACCGCTGTTGAGTCTAGCTTTCTCAGGAATGCTCACTCACTGCTTTTTTCACTCATACATTTCAATTTGTAATTTCCTGTTTGGTGATAAGTGCTAATACCCCCACCAGACATCATTCAGACATAAGGTGAATCCATAAAGTGTCTGAGTTAGAGATAATAGGATGCTCTTCCCTGGTCCAGCCCCACTTTGTGATTCAGTTCGATAAGACGGCCGTATTTCTACAAAACATCTTGATTCCTGTTTAATGAATGCAGGCATTGTGTCTTTTTAATCGTGTATACAACACATAGTGACGGCAAAAACACGAGAGGCACAGGCTGTGGGGACCACATCTGTTTTAAATTTTAGCAAATGGCTGAGAGTTTAATGTAAACATATCGACATGTGCATTCAGAAGTAATGAGACAGGCTAACTGTTTAAGGGAGATCAGCAACTGAACAACGGTCTGAGAGAAATGCCGTTTTCCGAGGCCTGTTTGCCCAGTGGGAGAGGAAGAAGGGTGAGGAGACCATATGGTCGTGGAGCTGTGTGTTTGTACTGGGATTTAACAGCAGCAGAGAGAGCTATATGTCTGGTGCTAAGAGGGGGGAGAGGCTGAAGCTATTCTGCTCACATCCTCATGCGGTGTCAAGGGAAGCTGCCCACTCTTACCGCTAGTCTCACAGTCATAGCTTGTGCTCAGAGAGAGAGGGGATGGGAATATAGTAAAGAGGGTTGGGGGCACATTAAAATTGAAGCTAGTGTAATAGGATGAGCGGACGAGGAGCGCGGCGGAGTAGAGGGTGGATGGGATGAAGAGGCAGAGAGAAAGAAAAACATGAGAAAGATTCAGAGTTGGGTTTTTGATCTGAGGTCTAATCTAAATTCAAACTTCAGGGTACGAAACCTCCACTGCTGCTACAACCCCCGGACCCCGCAAAAGTTCCCAAACTCTGAACTGCACAGGCATGTATAAGCAGCAGCCCAAATATGTCTAGAATCCTTATCAAGGACCGCCTTTCCACCACCACCACCCACAACACCGTCAGCAAAGCCGGGCTGCCAATAAGAAATGCTGCAAGCACATGTGGAAAAACTTCTATAGCTATTCCATCAGCATGATGGCTCTGAGGATATTTCCCAGGAACCAGCAAGTAAACAGTGTGATTAAAGAGAAACCTTGATGCCTGTACTAAAACGGTCCTGAGGTTCATACATAAAACACTTTTGTTGGTGAAACAAAAAAGCCAGAAGAAAGAAGAGTAAACGAGTACTCCTCATGATATTTGTCTAGTACCGACATTGCCAGATTGCTGCATCTATTGTTTCAACATCTAAGCACCCCTGACATTGTGTGTAAGGAATGAAAAAGTTAAAAACAAAAGGTATGAATAGAACAAAAGCTATAGAAGTCATTCACAGGCAGACATAAACACCCCCATGTCCCCGGGGAACACTTCTGGGCTCGTTTTAGGTGTTTGTCGTTCAGCCTTGCCAATTTTATACATGAATGAGAGTAGGAAACAGCGCAATCAATCAAAATCTGTCCCTTTCCTAACAAGCTACCCAACGCGGGACTCCACATATTAACCACGACAGCTGGCAAATGGTAATTTGTGGTAGCTTGAGAAGTACTTCTTTTAAAATTTCATATCGCATGATTATGTATGGGACACAGAGCGCAGAGGACAGGGGGAATGGTCCACTTCAAGGTGAGCTGAGATCACAGGAGCGTCTGTAAAATACATGGAGCGTTCGGTTTGATGAGTTTCAACAAGACTGACCCCAGTTGGCTGTGATTACAAATTCCTCTCGTGGAAAGTCACACACCCTGTAGAGTTTCTGCGAATGTCATCACACAGATGAATCCCATTAAAGGCAAGGCGTAGCAGATGGATCGTATTGTTGCCAAGATTGGAAGTTTCAAAAATGGTTTAGACAGGTTGCTAAGCTGTTTAAATGAAAGGCGCCTAGCCCTAATGCATCACTGTATGTTGAGGCAAATAAAATGCCTAACGAAAAGCTCTGTTTGGCTCTTTTTTTGTTGGTGGAATAAGTAGCTACTTACTGGTAGAATTACAGGTGCCTGCTTTGAGGAGACTAGCTTATATCCCATCTCTTCTTGGTTATTTGTAGAAAATCTTGCATTTAGGAAGAATATTTTCTTTGATTACATTACACCTGTAAGGACAATTTGTGTTCCTCTTGTTTTGTTGTAAATTATATTTGCAATATTAATTTTTATACCTGTGCTTTTCCTACTGTCTTTTCCTATGTCCACATATTTAGGACTTTTACCAACACGCATTTTTTACGTCATCTTCAAGAGTTTCATTTCACGCAAATTACAAAAACCATATTTTCTCATTTACCATAAGAAAAATACACTATTCATTGCTTGGTACTCTTTGAAATAGAAACTACATTATGTCAGTAATTACTCACCACCAAAGATAAATAGTTACAATACTTGTTAAATTACTTTCTGTTACTCAGCCATGCACTGTCACATTTTCCTTAAAGCACCTCTAAAGCCTTCAAGCAAGCAGACCATATTATGAAGCTATTTACGGACCATCAACGGCTAGCTAGGCCCAGTGACCACATGCAGCACTCTAAACGCAGCAGC
Organism: Lepomis macrochirus; assembly: GCA_024633595.2. Taxonomy (NCBI): domain Eukaryota; kingdom Metazoa; phylum Chordata; class Actinopteri; order Centrarchiformes; family Centrarchidae; genus Lepomis; species Lepomis macrochirus. The sequence continues at coordinate 9,212,753 of JALXJV020000012.1, read as the reverse complement.
GGTCAGACTCAACACAGCAATGACATAATGTAGCACTATGTTTGTTGTCTCTGTAACATCAGCCAACACTTATCACAGTCACTTTCCTGCACTATATAATACCGGTACTGCGCAATAACTTCTTACACACACTGTATTATTACCTGAAGACTGTATCCATAACCCTACTTTTATAGCCTATATCACCTCTAATCTGTACTGCTATATATTTTCTCTCCTGTGCAATTATATTTATTTCTATACTGTGCAACGTTCCATATCAATTACAGCTGTATAGATATGGGTTATTGTTATTTTTTGATTTCTATTCTATTCATATTTAATGTAAATTAATCTTATGTGTTCTGTTGTACCTGGAGCTACTGTATTAAGTGAATTACCCCACTGTGGGATCAAGGAAGTCTATTTTATCTTATCTTAAAAGGTTCTCAGTGAAGCTTCATGGTTTACACTTGGTACAAGTAATAGATTAATTTATTACTTATGAGATCAGGGCTGCAACTAAAGATTTTTTTTCATTGTTGATTGATATGTCAATTATTTTTTCAATTATTCGTTTAGTTGTTTGGTCTAGAAAATGTCAATCCCAAGATATTCCGTTTACTGGAATCAGACAATTTTGCCTTTAAAAAAAAAAAGTACTCAAACCAATTTATCCGCTATCAAAACAGCTGGCAATTAATTTAATAGTTGACAACTAATTGATTAATCGTTGCAGCCCTTTTTTTTCCTTTTGTGTCTATGGACTGTGAGCAGGCACACGTATATGAAAAAATGTGCTGCTGCATAGCCAAATATAAGCCAATATTTTTCCCTGGGAAGTATGTTTGAAAAACCAGCGGTTGAAATATATTCAAAGAATCAAACAGATATTATTTTTGAATGTAAAGAGTGTCCAACAGAGAGTGATGCATCATGGGTTCTTTGTAGCCTTACTGTTGCTAGTCGTGTGGAATGTTTTACTGCTAAGGAGTAAATAAATTCCTGACGATTCGGGACACCAAGTAATGGATGTAGGCCAGCAAAGAAAACAACTTGGGAGCTCTACCCTAAGGCATATTCCTCCTTTTCTGGCAGAAACTAGCCACCTCCTCACACCTCTGGCTGGTGTCCTAATACATTTCAGACAAGTCTATCTATATAACATTCTGACATGAGGTTCTCTGCAATCTAACTCACTTAAAGATAGCAAACATGTGGCATTACTAGGGTTACAATATAGTAATGTAATTCGGCTACTGATTGGAGCCACACCAATAAATCAGCAGGCTTATGTTTTGGCAGATATTATTGCAGATAGGGCAGTATCAGTGTATATGTCAGCAGATAAACAGTAAATGTCATTACAAAAAAATGCAGAAGGTATTCTTAGAATCAGTGTAGAGAGCAATGACAAAATGAAAACACATTTTCGTCACTTTCTTCCACTCTCACGGGGACAATCCTGCTACATTATGCAGCCAAAGGTGAGATTTCTAAGGACACAAATGAAGAAATCTGAATGGTGAATGGAAAATATGTTCTTCTATTCTATTAACAAAGATCCACTGTGTCAACCTGAAGCAAGAATTCAAGCACTTCTTCCATGTAGAATGAAATTAACGAAGCAGCCATTCACACCGGACTGTCGCTCTCCTGTAATGCACTTGTCTCATCTCGATGTTGACTTAATTCAACATGCACGTCAGCCCCCACACGGAAGGCACGCGCTGAGCAATGAACCAAACAAACACCAAAGCCATTTGCAATCCTGAGAAGAATAGCAATTACGATTTCTGTTACATCTCATTGGTTAACCCATTTGTTCTTCTGCCGAGCCACAGATATGGAAAACAGTTTAATCTCCACGTGTAAGAGATGAAGAAATGTGTGTTGATGGTGGAAAAGATCTTAATCCCCATTTCTCTCACATCCTCGCTCGATCAGCTTTCATATGTTGTTCATGCTTCATGCATTGTGCTGTTCTGTCTAGCAGATGTAGCATTGTTTAGAAGTTCTCTTCTTTTTTTCCACAGACTTGCTTGCAAATTCAACCTGAACCCCAGTCGTCTGAGACACATTGTTCATCCAAGTCCTGAGTCTCTTCCCTTGTATTCTAAATGAGCAACTGCAGGAATTTTTGGCACTCTTTCCATGTATTCCAAACTGTTCCACTTGTTATAGATTTATTTTCCAGTATCTTACCCTGCCAATTTACCTGTCCAATTTTCATCAGGCCAAACTGCTCTGTAGTCCCACTTGAGAAGAAAAAAAGTTTAATGGCTGAGAGAAAACAGTTAAAGTGACCCTGCTACTCAAGTCACCTTGAATGCTTAAGCATGGTGTTCCATGGGGATGTCTTGCGCTCCCTAAAGGCAATTTAGCATGCCTGGCAAGTAGCACAAGTACCGCCGCACTGCCAGAATAACTAGTTGTTTCTCATCGTGTTGCAAAGTATATACAGCATGAGCGGGAAGATCATGCTTCAGTGATGCTGGCAGTTTTTCCCCAATAAACTACTGAATAAAAAGCAATAATAATATTAACATTATGAGTTGCACTCCAGGCTTTGTTTCCCAGATTTGATCAGTGCAAATAAATTATTTCCCACTTGTCTTTTAGCAAGAATTAAAGTTAAGAAACAAAACAACAGAATGTCCATATATGGAAGCAAACTGGTTATGTGCCTCTGATTTTTCATATTCATAGAAGAAGTTATTCATGTTCATTAAGGGGCTTAAGCCATTCCCAGCATGCACTGAGTCGAAATCAAGGTAACACGCAGCTAGCCACTCACAGGCCATCTGAGCTCATTTTATATAACAGCAACGAGGCCTATAAATATTTCTGTCTGCTTTCACATCACTACAGCAATAACTTGCAGTTTCTGGGTGCAAGTAGACTGATACTGAAAGCCATCCACAACAAAATTAAAGTTAAAGTCGGTGCTAATACTCAACTATTTCTTCCTTTGTTCTTAGGTGGAGACACTAGTCTGTTATATATAGCTGTTACAGTTACAGGAATCAGGTTTCTTCTGACTCTCTGATGTCTGGTTACCGAAACTCACATTACCACAATTCCAAAACATGAACTTTCCCACTGCAGTCTGGACAAAAAATATGTGAGAAAAACTACTGTTCAATTCTCTTTTCATCTCCTGCATGATAGTTTTTTTTTTATACATGAATGGGAAAAATATACTCAGGTATGGAAAATCAGCTCTTTATTCCATGGTTCTGATGAAGGCATCTAAGAAAGACCGGGAAAATATAGAAAAACCGAAGGAATAAAAAGATTAAAGGCCGTGCTGGCTAAAAAGCAAAATGTGTCTTCTTACAACCTGGGTGTTGATTTCATGCTTCACCATTCCTCTTGGTTGTTGTAAGTAGCAAGAATGGGCAGAACTATAATTCCGTACTTTCTTTATAATAAATGTATGATCTGATTATTGCAATCAACTCTGTGGGTAAATCTGAAGATATACTATCCACAACCTCTAGGAGCAACTTGTAATAATGTATGTATGAGTGAATTAATATAATATTATAACATTAAATAGTATATAGTATATAGTAATTATATTTAAACTTTCTTTAATTCATTATCATTTTAAATAACAGCATACTATATAATATACCACAAATATAATATTTATTCCAGTTCCAACAGATTCATTTTTTAAGCTCTACATTTTTGTTAGTCTCTAATTTGTAAATGATAACTGCTAACTTCTCGATAATCATAACCATCCATGCATAACAATGAGATCAACATTTCAAAAGGACAAAAACTTTTTTTAAGTGTCTACTCAGGTACACATTGGTGGACAAGTCACAGTGTGGAGTTGAACCCGGGTGTCTCACACCAAAGGCATGCATCTATAGCACCACTGCTTTATTCCCAGAATACTAATGGCTATTATTAGTCCCTTATATAGACATATTTAACTAAATTAGAAAATTTCTGACATTAGCAGGGGGTCTTTTTTTCCAGGTGAGGCAGCCCACTTCCACTCAGGGTTATAATTAGGATTTTCGAAATATTGAAGTCATGAATCATCACTGAGACATTTAGATACACTAGGTTTGCCTGGTTTGTTTGGAAAAATTACAAACTAGTAACCAACCTTTTTATGTGAATGCAAAAAACACTCATTCTTATTTGGAATATAAAAATAGTGAACACTTAAATACATTACATGGAATGTGAGTTTCCAGCAAACACTGCATTGCCCGGCAATTCCTTGGTTTAAATTTGACCTACCAAACGTATTGCAGCTATTACTACATGTTGTTATGAACGTAAGATATACATTATATCCTTAATCCAGAATCTGTACAATAAAGCCAGCCTGTAAATATTTGAGACAGGGATGATGAAAAGGAGACACAAGCCAGAAAGATGAGGGTAAGAGACACACAGGGGCTACCATGAAACCATAGCAATTCAAGCTAACAAAAAACAAACAACAAAAAGGACCGTTTATCTGACTTCCAGCAGGGCAAAGTAATATCTACTGCACCTGCTGATGTTAGACGATTCAATGCAGTCTGTCAAATGTAGACAGTAATGTAATTTTTACACTTATTTGAAATCTATATTCCAAAATGAATAAGACTGAATTCAAAATCGCATAACAGATTATCAACTGAAATAACTGTAATCTGCTGTTACAACAAACTTTTAAACACTGTAATATACACTGAGTAAGAATGAACTTAAATTATTAATTTGGACAACAGAATTTGATGATTCCACTGACAGTCGATAATTGATAATACTAAATTATGCCTTCTTAACCTTTTATGGGACTTCACAGTGTGTTGGAAATTCACCCAGAAAGCAATAAGATTTAACATGAGACATACAATAAGCTATACAGTACACGTATTATCTGATCGTGTGGAGTGGGGGATGAGCATCTGATCCTAGGCAAGTCAAGGCTCAACCCATAGAAATAACTGGATCTCTAACCCTTGTACTGATGTATTGTTCTATCCATTGAGCTACACTCTGTGTTATCCCACTTCAGTAAAAAGCAAAGATAAGAAAAAGCATTGCGATTTGTATAATCCATGACTCTGGCGTCAGCTGAGCCCCCTCACTGCAGTTAGGCATGACCATCCACTGGAAGGCTGGCTTTAGACAAAACATCAATGCTGTATGGATCGAATAACAATGTAAGCTGTTGAGTGTGGCGGGCTACACACAGAAAAATAAAGGCCCAACATTCCTAATACCAATAAAAAAGCACTGCAGGCTTGAACACATATTGATTGCATTATACAAAAGAAGGTGGTAGTATATTGCATTCAGTCAAAGCTTGCACCTTTTTCACAGAAGGTGCAAACCTAGTTTTCCTCATTCATTCATTCATTCATTCAGGAAAAGTTTACTTTGCACCTCACTCCTTTACAATAATATACTGTTACACATTCACTTTCATTTTGAGGAAATCTGCTCAGAGGGGCAATTATAACACTACCACAAAGTCATTTGACCACGAGGCCCCCAAGATGCTTATTGCCCATAGAAAATAACTGGGGAAAAAATGCCTCTCAATTCAATTCAATTCAATTTAGCTTTATTGGCATGAACGTATAACAACAATATTGCCAAAGAATCATACAAACTACTTAACTACTCTCACTGCAAAGCTTTGCACTCTGTCTGCCTTAGTCCCTGATATAGATTAACCTAAAAAAAATCCTGTCTTTCAAACTCCATGTCCCCAATTTGTGGTGTAGGCTTTTGTGATAAATTTGTAGTCTTAACATTAAGTGGTAACCCAGATGACAGGGTTATTTTCTCAGACTTTACAAAGCCTCCCCAGAGCTTCAGCAACAGTTGTTTTAGAGTGTGGAAAGGATTTCTCATCCACTATCCCTCACCTGATTTTCCCATTCACTCTAGGATTGTAACTGCCAGTTTTCATTGGAAAGTTTTTTAGGGTGAATACACACAAGCTGTGTAACTTTTTTACTGGTGTATAAATACAGTGTGCTGTCAACGTCATCGAAGAATTGAAGTGGCATTAAATGCAGTAAACTTGTTGTAATCAGGCTGGTAAATTAGCACTAAACACCGTGAGAGGTGGGAATGACAATCTTTCTGAATGCTGCGGTCTGACCAGCCGTAACCGGCTTACACTGGGGCTGCCGCTGCTGCTGTTGTGGCTGCTGCAGCGGACTCCCGACGTGCTGGGGCTTATCTGGGGCACGCAGGAGGCACAACAATGAACTTATCACCATCCAGCCACTTGGCGGGATGTAGTTGCAACCCTGCCGTGCTGCACTGACCGCGAGCTGGCTCCGGTTCATTGATCATACACACCAGCAGAACCTAATCTAGGGACAGTGAGCCTTTCAAACCGCAGGCTCCGGCTTTGGACAGAGAAAGGGTGGGGGGGAAAAAAGAAAGAGAAGTTTTGCCAGGTAATATAAAAAGCTGCTGGTATAAAAAAGGAGAAAGAAGTTCAATAACTTTGCAGGGACCTCCACACCCTGCATGTCAACTAGCTTCCAGGATTTTGATTGAAGCTCTGTACAAGCTCGCAGCAGGGCTTTTCTATTCCTTCTTTTTTCTTTGTTGGTGAATCAGTTACAGTTTCACAAGAACACATAAAAGTTTCAATAGGAGGGTTCCATCGTGGGTCAGAAAAAAAAAATCTTTTTGGGACAAAACTCTAATACAAACAAAGATGATTCTCAGACTATTTGCTGGCTGAAAAGCTTTGAAAGCAGCAACAGAGATGAGGTGTCAGAGTGAAAATGAAGAAGCGCTATCCCATAAAGGCAATTTCTAAAGCACGCAATGTGATTTTACGTGCAGAATAACAAAACAGGGGGGTACCTTAATACCCAGACAGATGCATTACGCTCTGACACAGTTACTGTCACAGATATTGGATATTTCATGGCCACTGCAGACAGTACATATAAATCATTCAGGCTGTATATGAGAAACATCAGAGCTTTTTAAACCTGATGTGATATGATTTTTGGGCACAATATCCTCTCCACCCTCTGTCTGCATGTCTACAATCAATTAAGCAATGGGAGCGGCCCTAATTTTATGCATGACATGTATACTAGCATGCGTACACCCGCAGTCATGTCCTATTTTCAAAGATAGCCGTATTACCTAAGCCTTTTGTACTTTCCCACTGACTGATTCTGCTGTTTTTCCCCCCATCGCGCCTGACTCCCTCCGTCCTATCTAGAGGAAAGATCGGAGTGATCGTCACATCAAACGGAACACAGCGACTTGCCCCTCACAATCTCGATATCTGGAGCAAATTGAAGGTGATTTTCAATAACTGCGCTGACGAGCAGCAAAAGGCGGATCAGAGTCATTCTCTCCATCTGACAGGCTGTAATAAGAGAGACGATCTGACGTTCTCTGTGTTTCAAGTGGATCATAGCTTGGTTTACGCTGCCTGCTTGAAGAGCTGTTTCACCAGCCTGGACGTGATGGATATGGTGGTGGTGCATGTGTGAAATGTATTCTGACAGGAGTCTTATGACACCAGTCATGTTTGTATTTAAAGTCAGAATGAATGTGAACATTGGGAGATTTTAAACTCAAGATCAAAGTAGAAAATGTTTACTTTTACATCCTTTCAAACTTAAGAATTAAAGCTATGTTTCTTTTTTTTTTTTTACTTTCTTTTGAATACCACTGCCTGTTAGGGTCTTGGATGGCTGTGGTAAGACACCCAAGACAAGAACAAGTAACCGAACAATATAGTATCAGTATAGTATGTGATGAACAACACTCCTGGTAATAGGATTTCATCCGATAAAGATGATACAGTAGTTGAAAGTCAGTTGTAGAATTACATCACTAAGAGGATGATATTTTGCAAACAATGAGGCAGATGCAGGTTAAATCCTTGTGTTGTGTAATTATATGATCATATGAGAGGTGATCTTAAAGCTGTTCCCTACACTTCAATTCAGTGAATTTGTTGTGTCGTTTTGTTCACTTTTAGAACTTTCTTTACTCCAAAATTGCTCTAAAAGATAAATACAATAGCTTTAAGTTAAAACCTACAACTAAAACAAAGCTAGTAACAGTTTTCTGTTATCAAGATACTATGATCTTGCACAAGGGCAACAGCACACCGTGCTCTGATGATTTTTTTTATCATCACCGTTTTCATCAACAGCCACACCTGGTTTAACGAAAGTATCTGCCTTAACAGCCTTTCATATGTTGCCTGACGTTAATCTACAATAACATCATTCAGTCATTTAATTAAATTAACAGAATTCATCATACAGAATTATTTAGCATAAAAAATATATTACTATCTATCCCTGACATCAAGAGGTGTAAAAGTACAACGTATGTGCCACAAATGTTCAAATGTCTTTATAACCCAATTCAAAGAAAGTAATCTCAAAGTGCTATAGTTGGGGGTCTTAACTGACTACACAATTGTAAAATACAGTATAAAAACAAAATTAGAAGTCAAACAACATTTTATTATTTTGTCAATAGGGAAAAAAGTAAAGTGTACAGACATATATATTATCCAGCGAAGTTTGAGGTCAATGGCAACAGGACTTGAGTTGAAGAAAAACTAGAAGACGTTCTAGTTCAGTTCTGAACTGAAGATGTCTTTTGGATGACAGATTAAACGTTTTCTAGTTTTTCTTCAACTCAAGTCCTGTTGCCCTTGACCTAATACTTCGTTGGATAACTATGACCTGGATGACTGAGAACCTTCACAGACATATGTATATTAAAACATAGGCCTATCTAGTTTAACATCAACATCGAACAAAACCAAATTGTAGGAGTACATTCACCAGACAACTAATACTGAGCCCATGGATAACACATTCAGTATGTGACATTTTATCATGCTGTTTCTCAATCATCATAACTTCCTAAAAGGTTCTAAAGGGTGTTGCATCCAGTGATTTTGGGTTGTATAAAAAAAAAGCAACCTGAATAATACATCTCAGTTCTGTCGTGTAGAGGCCCACATCATCCCTATCTTATCCTCCAACAGATGTCATGTTTTTCAACAAGAAAAATAATCGTATGAGCTGGTAGTGTGACTGAAGCCTTTGGGTCATTCAGAATTGTATTTCTCTCTGGAAAATTGTTTTTTTTACATTCCCCTGCAGACCGACTCACAAGGTGAAAACTGGTTATGGCAGACCGTATTGAAAAGTACCCATAAATTTCCCCAAATTGTACGAGGGCTAAACAATCTTGGCTCAGAAACAATCTTAGCTTCATCAGAAATGGGGGATTGGGGGAACATTTTGGCTCCAATGTGGTCATCATCCAACTCTCCTACCCTGTGTTACTCTCTGTCTAAAGCCATTCCTGAGCCATTCTAAATGAAACATATGACTAACTGTGTCAAAACTAATCACCGGTCTCATCATAATCTGTACCGTGGCTCACGTTCAGTATAGACCCACCATGTCTAAACAAATTAAGCAAACAACTAAATTACATGCAAAGCCCCATCCCACGACAAATTGCCAACCAGCTTGTATTTGGTGTTTGCCTTCTGTTTTGCTCAATTGGTGTTGGCCAGAAGCATGGTGGTAACAAAGGCTGCATGGCGGGATACTGCTACAGTAATACCTTACACACATACACCACCCACTGTGTCAAAGTCGCACACTTACACACTCAACACGCTTAACTGTGATTAGAATGCTAAGAAAAAGCCTGTTGTTTTCTCAAGAGACCTGAGAGTGAACACCACCTTCACTTAACAAAATGAGTTCATATACATTTTCTTTTAGTTTTGTTTAGTTTTTGTTGTTTTGTCTCAGTGTGCTTGACCAAACCCCCCTTCACTTTCCCCTGTCATTGCTCTCTCCCCTCATCCTCTTCCCTTCCCCCATCCCTCCTGATTGTGAGTACTTGCACTAATACTAACACTGATTTGAATATTGCAATTAAGGATGTGCCTACACAAGTTACTTTAAAATTCATATAACTGCTATAATTTTAGTAAAAAGACAACAATTGCCATTTTAACCTCATTTCACAATGAACAGTAACCATATTAACATATTTAAAAGGGTCAAATGCTAATTTTAAGGTTCATAATTTTATTTAGAGGTAATACTAAAGCAGGTTTACTAGGGGTGGGAATCTCTGGGCACCTCACGATTTGATTCCGATTCAGAGGGCTGCGATTCGATTATAAAACGATTATCGATGCATCCTGATGCATCATATTTTTTCTATACAGGATCCCTGGATAATTACTAAGCATTTAATTTTGCCCATTAAAATCCAAAAGAAACATCTCCTAATTACCTTAAAAGGACTAGTTTGCATACCTAATTTACTTTATTAACCTCAGCTCCATGGTCCCTCATTTCTTTAACAACCAGTTGTCAGACTACTGAAAACTGTTCAGTATGTGTACAGGACAGAGCTGTACACAGTTTAGTTCAGCTTGTGCCTGATGTTCTCAACACTTGACTAGTAGGTTAGTTAGAAATGACATACAGCTGATAATTAATATCACTTCATTACTAATTTAGCTAACATTACATAAATAAAATATTTTTAGCGCCTTTCACGGGACCCAAGGACGCTTTACACATAGTTACAGAGACAGAACAACAAATAGTCATTCAGGACTGAATGCCTGGGTAAAGAGCTGGGTTTTAGTAGATTTGTGAAAGTGTCCTGACAGGGAGCATTTCGGATCTCTGCAGGATGAAGTTCCAGAGGGTGGGGGCTTTGACACTGAAGGCTCTGTCCCCAAAAGTCCAGAGTCTGGTGTGGGGGACAGAGAGCAAGCCCTTGTACAGGGGAGATGTTAGCTAGCGCTAGCAGCCTTCACTTTACAGCCGTTGGGGAAACTACAGACTATTATTAACGGACACACAGCGACCTACGCTGCACGTTTACTGGCAGACTGAAACTTACTGCTAATATATTTCTCCGCTAACTTTCACCGTCACGTTCTGCTGCTCACTCTCACTCGCCGGCCTCACGCACAGGATAGGCAGGGAGCTGCCAAGCGTCGAGTGTCACCGTGCTCGCAGTGTGCGACTTAAAATAAATACTTGCACATTGATATTAATGATTGTCTGACATTTTAGTGGTGTGGTTATTCATTCCACAGCGGTGACGGATAAAGGGGGACACTGGTCTCTTTGTTGTGTGCGCTCCCCCTTTTGAGTTCCGTCAACATTAAGTTATCAATTAACATTTAAATAATCGATTTTTAGACATTTGTTAATCGATTAATAATCTTCCACGTCCGCATCGCGATGCATCTAAGAATCGATTATTTCTCCCACCCCTAAGGTTTACATGGTTTCATTTGGTTCACATGGTTTACACTGCACATTGCTGCAATACCTTTTTTCACCCTGTTTGTTTAAGGCTCCGTTTTAGCTGCGGCGTAAAGCATCTCACTCATTTGATCTAAGTTGGTTGGAAGATGCACACGTGCAATACCTAGTTAAGGACTACTAGCCAATCAGAAGCGGAGTAGGTTGGGTCCTGACAAGCAAGGTTGTGTGATCCAAAACCACCCATAACAACATGGCTTCAGTTCAGCCATCATCCTGAAACACAGAACAGAACAACCCGAACCAGATTTGTAACAAATTGTCACAAATTCAATTTGTAACAATTTCTTTCATACATAATGTTTTAACTGTGCACTGGTATCCAACATTCTGTAGAGAGGGTGGGGGTGAGGGAGGCAGCAGACGGACGTCTTGGCACTGTGTGCTGCAGCTCAGTGTGTTTCTCCACCAGTGTTTTTGAGGGCGTGCCACAGTAGTCACTAGGCAAGCATTATGAGGTATTACATAGTGATGCAGATAGGTTACAGAAGTAAAAGCTGAACTACAATCAAACAGTTTCTTGTGGGAGATGGTAACTCCCTTTGGGGTTTTTCACTTTGCAAACCTATTACATGCACAAAAAAGATATATAACACAATAAAGGTAAGGGGAAAAGCCAAAAGCATAATATGACCTCTTCACAGCAAATGGTAATCTACAGTATAGTAGTTCACACAGCCTGTTGTGGTCAGATGACAGATTAGTTTGCTAGAGCCAATGATTCCTCAGTCAGCCACATCACCCTCATCCTAAAAAGGTCTTAGCAGTCCTTCTCTGAGTCACACTTCGAGAGACAGACTGCCAAATTCATCTACAGGAGAGGTTTTGGTAGTCTTATAATCAGAGCTGTCTCAACTGGGTAGTCAAAGCAAGCAATTGCCTAGGGCCACAAGCTGAAAGGGGGCCCCCCAAGAAGGGCTGATAATTTAGGCCTACTTAATTCACAGCAGTAACAACTGTGAGAGCACCACTTTAAATTCTGTGATCAGTGGTATGCCGGAATCCTGAGGTCTAACCCACTAGTTTGCTGACCAGTGAGCAGTGTCCACCTATAAAGAGCTTTGTGATTTCAGAGCAACAAGACATGAATCATGAAGCACACTTTAGCTTTAGGGTCTCAGAAAAGAAAAGGAAAGAAAAGCAAGAAGGAGGACAAGAAAAAAACTGTGGTGAGTCAGAATTTGTTAGATTGAATAAATTAGTGATGCCAAGTGTTTATTTTGTAGGAGGCTAGCAGCAGAAATTTGGGATGGTTGTCAATCAATGCTATCAATAGCAGCTAGTTATGGGGTGGTGATGGGGCAGTGGGTAAGACACATGGTGTGAGAGACACAGGTTTAATTCCCTACTGTGACACATTAACCAATCTGTCCTCGAGCAAGACACTTAGCCCCTAGCCACCTCTGACATAATTAGCAATTGTAAGATGCTTTGGATAAAAGCATCAGCCAAATGAATAAAATGTAATGTAATGCAGTTATCTGTAGACTGTAGAATGCTTGTACAAGTAAGTGTACAAAAAGTCACCATAAGGTAAGATGTTGCCAACAGCTGGAGGATGAGAATTTTTCATATATTAAAAAGCAGCGATGGTTGTTAACTGTGCTAAAACTCGCAACTGCTAAATAAGAAAAACAACGTTGACTTCTGCCTTATTCATGCAAGAATTGCAGATATGCTGAATGCTTTCAATGGGCTTCAGTATGTAGGCTACAACTCAAGTCAGTAGACACAGCAAAAACCTAATTTAGGATGTTGCTATTTAGGCAAATTATTTTTCATGAAAGCATTAGTGATTGTGAACTGTATTAAATTTCCAAGCCCAGTTAGTCCACCTCCAAAAGATGTCTCCACAGATGAAGGCAGGCTACATGTGCTGTTTTTATAGTGACCTCTTCCAAAATATCTTTTTGGATTATTTGATATAAGATGGCCAAACATATTTTTCATATTATGTTCTGTGATGGCCCAAGCCACACAGGGTAACAGTCCGCAATGGTCGTGCAGAACACGAGTTTACCTTATTTTGTTAAGTACACAGGTTAAGTTTTGTTGCAGTTAGCCACACCCCAAAAAATTCATTATTCACAACTATATATTATAGATTATTTGAGTTGAAATATAGGCCTACATATTTATTTGCTTTTAGTCATAAACTGTTTAAAAAGGGCATTATGTAGTTTCCAGCGGCCACTAGTGGTGGGGTTTTAAGATTGCAACCAGGCGTGTGCTCATACGCATGCTCGCTTGAACTCATGAGCGAGCGTAATCCGAAATACAACCGCTTTCATACAGAAATCCTGCAGTAACCGCAGGAACAGCAGCGTGCAGGCTGTGGCTTTTCACTCAGACATGTTCAGGCTCTGTTACTTCAACGTTCCCGTCTCAGAGGCGGATCAACACCGGCGCCGTAACGTTACTTCATTCAGCGCAGCGAGACACCGGCATATCGGCACAGTACTCCCGAAAACTGGCAGAGTGAGAGCGGTGTCATAGACAGGTGGGGAGCCAGCTTCACACAACATGGTGGGTGAACTCTCACTGCAACGTTACCGTAATAGTTTTATCAGCTGCAGGTTGAACTAATCCACGCTCGCTAACTTACATGATTCACGGTACATTTACTGCATTTAGCCGACGTGCAACATCGTTCCTCCCCTGTTGCTTTTCAGTAACTATCTTTAACTATCTGTGTATCTTTCACTGGAGGCTCAGCAATGTGAGCACAGCTGCATGTATTGGATGATAATGAAACGGGTAGTGAGCTGGACTAAGTATTATTATAATTATTATAAGATTGTTTCACATTTTATAACAGTTAGACCGCAGTAAGTAACTTTACTGTAACTAATGTTAGAGTTATGGATAGATGAGAGATGGCTCTTTCTCCGGGTTGTATATTATGTGGGTCATGTTAGTTACAGCGACTGAGAGGTGGAGAAACTGTTTACATATAAGTAAGAGGCAATACATCTAAATTGAACGTTACGAAGCAAACAGCGGCGGAGCTACTGTATTAGCGTTAGCTAGCTGCTCGTGGCTGCATCACTATGGGACAGTAAACAAATCGCTCCACCTTAGCTTTTTACCCTCACATCATTTCTTGCAGGCTTTGACACTTTGACATTGTGGTACAGAGGAAAGTAACACGGGTCGCTGGTTGGTGAAGTAACGTTAATGTGAAAGCTATAACTTTGCACCGGACAACATTAGCAACTGCTCGGCGTTAGCCGGCGAGCTAACGCTGCCTAACTTGAGCCAACTGAAGCACAAAATCAAAATATATTTTACATGCTTTATAGTAATGTTAGCTTACCTGTCCAATAGGATGAAAGCCACCCCCGGCTCTGTTTTTATACCCAAAACAAAGCAGAGGTTTCTCCATGATTCAAAAGCCCTGCAGATGTTGTTCCGTGTTTTCGTCTAACGTCTATCCGATTCACATTTGGCCCGACGAGCTTCAGCAGATAAAACTATTTTTTGTTTATTATCCTTATGTGGAGTTGATGTTGGAGTCTGTGTTGTGCTGGGAGCAGGTCTTTCTTAGTGTTAGCCCACTCCATGTCGTAAGTTGCCGTGTCGTCGCTGGTGAGTACAAAGTCAGTAGACACAGCGAGAGGCTCGGGAGCGCGCATACAGGTGTCAGTCACTGGATTCCGCGGAAAATCCGACCCGGAACCTTCAAATAGGAATAGGAATGTTTGCCGTCATATAAACTCTGGGTGTTCGGTTTTAGAGAGCGATATCAGATAAACTCTAGGTCTGTAACCCCAGCAATTTACACTGTGAACCTAACCTGCTCGGGAGGAGGTTTACTTCAACTAACGCTGAGTTTCTCTCTGACTCCTCCCTTGAGATTAATTAAATCTTTAGAAACATCGAAATCACGGTTAGATAAACTGTTAGTTTTTTTATTACACACACATGACATGACTATGTCTAATCTGTTCGATTAATATTTTCATCAGTTATTGCCACTGGCATTTAGTCCCATCGGGTTAAAGCTGAATAAATAGGCCTGTAGCTATTTAAAATGAATAACAGGCTGAAGGAGAATTCCAGCACTTTATCATTCATTAAGGAAATTCCAGTCTGGTAAATGATGAATGACCAACGCTGTATAAAATGTAATATTGTTAACGTATTGAGCCTTCCTCCACTTCTGCGTTTTAGAACCAATCATGGTCCACGTTGGCACGCATCCATATTTCTAGCTCCACCCGATTTAAATTAAGGCTCTGCCTTTCTTTACCCGTTGCCATGGTGAATCGTAGTCCACTGATGATGGCTTTTTTTCATTCCCACGCACGCGCTTCCAGCACGTTTAACATACTCAGAGTTGACTGAACTAATTTTATACACCTGTTCTGAAACCGAAAACTCTGACTTTGACAGCTCAGAGTTTATCAACGCAGAGTTCAGGTTTACACTCAGAATTTGTTGAACCTGCTTTCTGAAACGGGGCACTGCTCTCCTCATTGCCTGACTGTTTGGTCCTTGATATGTTCTTGATTGCAAACATATAAATTCTGGGGGTTTCCCCAGCTGTACAATCAACCTCATATTTTTAATGTGTATTCCCATTTTTTAATATAATTTTGCTTATAATAAAATGTGCAAATTTCAATGTTTAGCACCAGGTGGTGGTGGAGGTTTACATTTTAAATGTTACTATAATGTGTTTGTGCACGTTCCAAATTAATCTTGTAAATAAAATAAAAAAGTTAGATAGGAATGATGTGTCTATGATATGATTCCCAAGGGGTGGGTGGGAGGGTTCAGTTTGAGTCGATGTAGGGCCTCCAGATCTATTTTGCCCTGCCCTGCTCTGTAACTAGGTTACTGTGACTGTCTGTCACAAGGTAATCAGTGACACTGGTGAAGTTTGGTACCACTAATAACTCAACATCCACTGTCAGTCACATGCCCGCTGTCTTGCATATCCTAGCTGTCATTCAAGAGTGAGGTGAACTTTCAACTTGCTTTTTTTACTTTAGAATGTAATGCATTTTCAGCAGCCAGACCAAATCCAGATGTAGTCTGGTTGATCCCATGGCATTCAAATTCAAATGGGTACATTTGTACCTACACTGACAAGAGTTGTTTTTCCTCATTAAAGTAAGATCAGTAGTATCAGTAAAGATCAGACGTTGATACAAGAACGATACTTAAAGACTTTATCCTTTTCTCAACAGTCCCTCAACTTTATGGATTTGTAACTCTAATTCACTGGACTATTTAAACAATTAAAACATCCTGCACATAAATGGGTAAATGGATAAAGGTACTTTTGGAACGTATATGTTTAGATATATATGCAGCAGATAGATCTTCATTTGCATGCAAAGTGAGATTTCACTCTTACACATTGTTTGACAAAGTTGGTTTTATTATGCAAATGTTCTCCCTTTACTGTGTACAGGTAGACAGATTCACTTGTAACCAATGATTACCTTAATCCATCCACAAAACAAGTTGCTTATGAATTATGCAAATACTACAGCTGTTTCTGCACAAATAAATCTCTGTGGAAAATGGTACGGTTGCCACAACGTTAAGATCCATCCACAGATGTCAGCCACACACTGACGCTGTGAAACAAACTGTGTGATGCATTTGATGAGCTCCTGTAGGAGCCGGGATGGTGGAGGCCATCAACAATGAGTTAGGCCCCATTGCACTACTATAGTATCTCAGTATCACCATCTACACAGGACCTGTGGTCTGTCATACAAAGTAACCTCTGTGTGACGCAGACTAGCAGGTTAGTTGTGGGAAGCGAGTATCTCCCAGTGTGTAAAGAAAGTACCAGGTAGGTACTTCAGTCAGCCGTAACAGGGCTATTTATGCAAAAAAGCAACTGAAAATGTTCGTTGTCACAGAAGAGAAATAAAAAGTCCATGTTCATGCAGTGTTAGTACAACATCCTGCTGCATGTGCAGCTCACTTCAGAATTAATTCAGAATCTTTGAAGATAAACACTATTCTTACGCAACCTCAAAGTTGTGTTTCTTGTATGTACATCATCCACCTTGACCACTTCTTTATCACTTCTGTGTGTTAAAAGTCCGTGGAAAGAAGACTAGATAATTAAGGCAGCCATTATGTTTCCTTTAGAGTAAAAGTAAGTTTAGTTATGGGAGCATTCAAGTCATAAACACCAGACTGAGTTCAAGGATATACACATTCTATTTAACTATGGGAAATTTCAAGGGGGAACAGGGTTTTTTCTAGTTTAAGAAATGATATAATATCCTGCTCATCTTTGGCCATGGTGATGATTAGTTTTTATCACCTATAAATATATATAAACATAAATAAAAAAATATTTTAAGGAATGACAAAGCATCCTGCTTAAATCTGTTCATTTAGCAATTGTAAGCATGTTGCCATGCTAGCACAATACATAACTCTTAACCCCCCAAAAAATTTGGCACAAGAGAAATGTTGGCTGTTATTTCTACACCCTTCTCTGCTTCCCAAAATATCTGTGCATGATCATAAAGCAAAGAACCTTTTAAAAAGCAGCCAACAGAAATAGCCGTTTCATCTAGGATCCCTAAGGGGAATGTAATTTGTCACCTTTTCATCCTCAGCCGGTTTTCCGATCAGCTACATGCATACTGACATCTATTTGCCGGACTGACCCTGTGCTTTATACATCCGTGACATTAATATCCCTTTGAACTAAATGTCAGGTTCATCTGCACTGCAACCGACCCTCGCCAAGAGGCCAAGGTGAATGTTAATTATTATGGGAGCAAATTGACTTTCAAGTTCAGAGGTTGTATTAATTAAGGAAAAGTGAGTTGATGTTGCATAAGCATAAACTGTCCTAACAACCACCATGTGGCTCCGGGCACTTTACCACAGTTGAGAGCACAACCCTTGATTGAGACCGTTACACAACTAGAACATGGATTCAGATAGAAACTCAAGTGCCCATTTGTCTAATCTAGAATACTATGATTCAAACAAAGATTAAACGTCAAGTTTAAAGAAGCACCAGCTCAGTTAATGGACTGAATAAGGATTCATTAATGCAGAAGTATAGTGATTGAACTCAGGATTATTTTAATGGTAAACGTACATAATCCTTTATTTATTCATTCAGTCATTCAGTTCCGTAAGAATGCAGGAGCTTAAAATTAGGAAATGTTTGTAACTGAAGCCACTATTCCACCAAAAGTACCCACGACACGTCATCTTAAGACCAAATTTTTACAAATTTAATAACAAACTGGATAAAGCCATGAGTTCGTAAAATAACTCCAGCACAGAGGGGAAAAAAACACCAACATAAAATCTCAACAGTTTGGAAGCTTATTAAAACATTTCCAGCTGACGAGATGCGGATCAGCCGACAGGACTCACGTCTGTGTCCGCCTGAGTGTCGGAGGAATGTGATTTTAAACAAGCTCTACTACCTGTTCTAATCAGCTGTTCCTTTTGTTTTGGAGAAGAGGAGGCCGACTTCGGCTCTGCGCAGAAACCTGATGACTGATGAAAAGTTAAAACAACAACTCTGGACCCAGTATTTAGTGTAACTCCATCAGCTGTTAGCTGCAAACACACCGCTGCACGCTGGCTGCCATTTCCGAGCAATAAATAATGCTGACGTACAATTTATATTCGACTGTTGATTGTGATTTATTGTGGAAAAAGAGAGTAGCAGCAGTAGAAAAGCAGCCAGAGTGCTCGATTTAAAGCCAGTAGCCTCTACTCGCCCAATCGAAATTCACTATGAGGCAAGCCTCACCCCCCAAAGTACCGGGTACTTTCGGAAAGTACTACGCTCTGAGCAGGGACTTTTTGGGGGGTAAAATAAAGACCCTATTATAACATTTAGACCATGGTCACTGTGGTGGAAACGTGAGTTTCTCCAAAGGTATAGTTCCTCTGGTGGAAACCCAGCTTAAGTAGATGGTGTCATTGATCTTTGTATTGATACATTAACATTGGAATATGGAAAAAAAAACAGAGAAAGATGTAAAAATATATATGTACTGTGTATATATACTGCATATTGGCAAATAAGTTCTGCTGAGCAAAGCTGTACAGAACAGAATCTTTGTTTCATTCTCTCTCCTGTTCTTACAAGAACCTTATCTGTTTATATGTTCACAGTCTGAGACCTGTTGAAGATGCTGCTGTAGTGAACAAGCAGATCCATTCAACCCCTTCCCCTGCAATGTGACAGTAAATCCTCCTAGCTCCTAAACCTGTTCCCCGCCAGCATGCTGACACTCCGCTGCAGGAGAGTCATCAAAGAGGAGTGAGTAATAAAAGAGAAACTCTGAAGCGCCTTGCTGCAACAGCACTGCTATAGTTAGAGGTTGCATTCCCACAAGGGCCACCCAAACTAAAATGCACGGACAAAACTACAACTATCCAACTTAGTTTGAGAAACATATCCTCTGATTGCAATATTCTGTCCGAGCTAGTGTATGCAGACTATAACCCAACACTAATTTGGTTTGAATTAAATTATTTTATCAAATCACACAAGAAATATAACAGCTGTACAAGCTCCACTCTACATGGATATTATCAGAACATGTGTCTCAGTTGTTTGAGCGCCTGCCCCATGTGCAAGGTTTTGTTCTTGTAGCTGAGGCCTCAGGTATGAATCTAGCCTGGGGCCTTTAACAACATGTCTTCCTGTCTCTCTCCATCACTTCCAACTTCTCTCGTTGTCCCATCCAAATGAAGGCTAACAGCCCCCCTTATGGATTAATGCATAAGTGTGATGGTGGAAGAAGGATGTCGTCTGATAGGCTGGTGTGAGAGGGTGTACAGAAGACCGGGCCGTGTGGGGGGTTCTGTCTCGGAAGTATTTTCTCCCAAGCTTATTTCAAGCCCCTAGGTACCTAGATGAGACATGAGAGAGCTGTGCCCTCATTGAATAGGAAGGGAGGGAAGCAGGGATGAAGGAATGAGGGGAGCAGAGATGGGGGATGAAGGGATGATGGAAGAGACGATGGAGGGAACAGAGGATGATGATTGGATATGTGTGGGGATGAATGGATGAAGGGAAGGGAAAGGGAGGGTGAGTTGAGCAATCTGAAACAAGCGAAGCAGGCTGAGCAGAGCCGGTATACATAGCCTTGACAGGTGATTGGAGGTGTGGTTGAGCCGTGGCCCCACTCC